>OY986985.1:2606852-3806852 GCA_963920545.1 Lepidium didymum | reverse complement strand
CAAACTTCTGATATACAATGTAACTCTCATTGCAATAGTCTTTATAGACAATTTATAAAAATGAAATAAACTTATTGCACTTGGTGAATATTTTTTTGGTTCTTCAGATTTTTATACCAAATTTGTCACTCGTCACTACTTGGACACTCACTTCCTGATTTAGAAACATCCCTCCTAAAGGCAAATTGACTCCATGTCAGTATATTGCTATGAAAGGAAAGCTTTTGTATACTCAGAGAAACCTAACAAGGATTTGAACTTACTTGCGAATGAATTGACCTTTGACACGAGGCCGTTGCTCAGCTAGTTTCTTTCTGCTATGGTACCTAACCTATAACAAACAAAAAAGGCTATAACTTTAGCCCCATGAACGAGAGCTTACTCTTGTTTAGAGAATCTGTACCTTTTTCTCATAACATCGCTCTTTCCGTTTCAGGCGAAACTTCATCAAAGCAGCTTCTCTCCGTGCTGACCGTTCGCTTCCATTAGACTGTGGATTCAAAGGATTATCACTGCTCGAACTCGAACCCACTAGTTTTGCAATTGAACTGTCATGAGGAGAACAACTTCCCACATTTTCTTCTGGAGCCTAAACCAGCAAGAATAAAGCTTTTTGAATGAAATTCGGTTTAAATTTCAAAGACAGCACCAAGCATCGTAAAAATACCTTATTAGCAGAAGTAGCACCATTATTGTATCTGCATATGACACACAAGAAATATAGCTCCCAATCAATCACAGGTTCGACATTAGTTTCACAGTTGAGGTCAAGAACTTACTTTGAGAATGCAGAGTGATTTGAGTGCCTCAAAACACTTTGTTCACCGTTTCTGTACTCTCCAGCCTCTCTTGGTTCTGTCGGAGTTAGCTTAGCTGATTTCAAATCTTTTGGTTTACATGAAGGTGTTTTGCTTTCTACTTGTGAGTTACCAGAAGAGGGATTCAGCATATCATCACTGTTTCTCCCTAAAGCTTCAACAGAATACTTAGCATCCTTTTCTAGATCTCCTGGTTCTTCAGCATTTTTACACAAAGGCATTCCTGTCTGCGATCCTGTGCCTATGGCAACATCATCTAAAGTCATTTGTATTAGAGTAAAAACAGAGAGAATCTCTGGATTGGTTCCACAAAGGCAGTGTAATGAACACAGTTTGTATTCTTACCTATCTGTTCATTCTGATCTTCAACCTCCTTCTGTTTATTAACATGTTCCCATCCGTTGCCACAGGTTCCCGGGCTCATATTGGGTGCATCGGGCAATCGATATGAAGGCGAGGTGCTCTTATCATCACCCGCTCTTTTGGTCCAAGAACTCTAATTTATGTTGCAAAACCAAATCAAAAATTTATAAACATATTTCCGCAAGCATTGTCGTTATCTATTACCACAGAAACAAGTTACCTGAGTTCCACTCCCGTTATCACTTCCGCCATTTCCATTACTGAAACCATTACTCCCATTTTCATTCCCGTTATCTTCATCACTGAGGCTGGCATCGTTTTCTGACCCTTCAGTGCTTTCAGTTTTCACTGACTTCTTGTTATGTATTCCACTCTCACTTCCACTTCCGCTAGACTAGTAAATCAAAAAACGCATAAGCAAAATTGACCACATAGTAACTTTAAAAAAACAGGTAATCAAAGCAGAACTCTTACGCTGTGACATTTTCTCCAGACATGTTGCCAAAGATTCTTTAGTTCGTTCTTTCTAATGGGTTTCACGAGAAAATCAACCGCACCATTCGATAAACACTTAAAGACCAGAACCATAGAATCATGAGATGACATCACTACATAAACAAAAACCACATCTTGCATTACTCAAACCGGGCATTGCATTCTGAAACTAAATCAAGAACACTTTAATGAGTATTTAAGTAAAATACTTATGACTGGGATGTTCTTAAGTGTATTATGGCTCATAATCTTGCACAGGAGACCGGTTCCAGAATGCACAGGCATGAAAACCTCTGTTAAGACGAGATCAATGCAACTCTTCTCGTCTTCTAGAATTTTCCAGGCATCAAGGACATTTGAAGCAGCAATAACTGATAAATAGTTTCCAACTTTACAACAGTCAATCAAAAGCATTAATGTAATTGCTAAATAAGGATGATCAATTCAATAAAAGAACCTTCATAGCTGCAATTCTTCAAAAGGGCAGTAACAATATGGCGTGTTGAATCATCATTTTCCACCAGAAGAACCTTAAGTGATCTAACCGGGAGATACCTCTCCCACTTCACAATAGGAGCTAGCGGTTGTTGTTGTTGCGAAATCTGTGTCAAATTGTTGGCATTTCCAGCAGTATCTTCAACTCGAAATTCATCTTCTTCGGATGAACCAAACACTTGTCTCTCAGTTTCCACTTCATCACCAGTTTCGTTGTTAAAACACATTTTTTGATTACTAATTTCTCATGTGAGTGTCAAGACCAGCCTCCATGAACAAGATAGAATAGAAGCAATATCAAATAACTTTTGAGATTCTGCAGAAACTTCCCCTCTACACTGACATAACACTTGCACATTTCGTTTTTCGCCAAATTTGTTTTAATGCCTTCACCACAACCTCAACCCAATAAGAAGAAAAAAACGATTAAAATAACAAAAACGAAAATTTCCACAAAAAGATATCACTACAAATTTAAAATGAGATAAATCCTTAAACTTTGTCTAAAGAAAAAGTAAACATGCCAAGTCAAAATTCGTAGTGACACACAGAACAATTATAAACTAATTGCCACTGAAATCAAACGCTAGGAAGAAGAGTATACCAACAGAGAATCATCACAGTACTTGGCAAAGAGTTAGACAAGAAAAAACTTGCAACCAAAGAAGATGAAGTTAGAAACATTGAACAAGTCTCTTTCATATCTTAGATCTAAGATCTCCTACTCACTCAAGTTCTAAGAAATTACTCAAAACCCAGATACAAAATCAAGCTATAAGCTAATGATATACGCATTGAAATAAGCAGAAAATAGAAATTCAGCACCAGATTGCTAAAGCGACAAAGCAAACAGAGCAAACCTTTGTAGCTTAACGCTTATCCATAGACGAAGAAGTTCACCACCACCACCAGAATCTCTCACCATATCAGAGAATCAAATACAATTAAAAAGAACAGATTTTGTATTTACCCTCCTTAATCTGATTTGCTTAACTAATCACCTAACCTAAATCAAAGGTTCCCAAAATCATCAAAAAGGTTGATTAGTATCTATTGTTTACTGTTACCGAGACTTTACAGAATTCAACAGCTGATATAAACACGAATAGAACGAGAAAAAGTTGAGAAAACTGAGGCTAAGAGAAGAGAAAGATTGAAAGATTGGGACTTTTGGGGAGGTGGTGGAAGAAGGTCAGAAGATATTATTTCGAGGGTGATAACGTGGTAGAACTACGTGTTATGTGGGACCCATTTATTTCCGTGTGGTGACGTGGACAAAATCAAAAGCTGAGAGTGGGAGGTTAAGTTAGAGCTCAACGGAATCTTTCGCGTTGATGTTCTTATGAGTCAAAGAAACGGCACCGTTCTCGTTGACTTGCAATTGCATACATCCTCTTTATATTTCTTGCAACCCCTTAATTATTTCTGAAAAATGTTTTTGTTTTCATACAAGTATTCTAAGTATTGGGCCTTATAACTGAGACATTTAGTGTACTGACAAGTAGCAAGTCTACTGTAACATACACATTTACATAATCAAAAATTAAATCTTATCATCTATATTATGTAGGAATTTGCTTAAAAATTGACATCCAATTTTTAAAAAAAAATTAAATGGTACTAGGCCTTTAATGTACAAACCCAAATGTGAGTGTCCGTTTAATGTATATTAACAATTTTACGCACATAAAATATTTAGTCTCGAATTGTTTTTTTCTTTGCTATAGAATTCTACCCATATTTTTACATAATTTAATCATCATTAAGTTTAACGAAAAAACTATAAAAATGGATTAAAAATCCTCCTCTTCTTTTTCTTTTCAAAATGAAAAGAAAATCTAAATTGATATTTGTTTTGGTCAAAAAATAATTCATGTTATGTCTGTTTTTAGTCTGTTAACAGTGAAAATTGGCACGCAAATTAGTGTAATCAGATCATACATGTCACAGTAATCAAAACAATGTCAGTTTAGACATAAAAGGAAAAAAAATGTTGAATTTGGGAATTAAAACCCTAAATTACTCATCTTCTCTTCTTCGTTTCTAAAATATTTGAATCACAGTTTCAAATTTGATGCTTTCCAGAGACGAGGCCAGGTTTGGTATATTTACTTGTTCTCTTTCTAATTTTGTATTGTATTTGTGTTTATTCTTTTTTTCTCCCCAATCGCCCTGACTTGGTCTTGGTATGAATTTGAGACCATCATCGTCTTTAAGTCAGTCTAGCATTACTGACTAAAAGCTCATTCTTTTGTCCTGATTTTGTTTAATTGGATTTTGCTAATTGCAGATTTTGCACAACTTGACTTCCAAGTGATAAAATCGTTCAAATATTTTGGAAATAAAGAAGAGAAGAGGATGAATTTAGGGTTTTTATTCTCAAATTCCCAAACGATACCGCTTTGTATGTTTTTGCCTCTTATGTCTAAAACATCGTCGTTTTAATTATTGTGACACATAGAATCTGATTAGGCTAATTCATGTGCCACTTGTCACCGCTAACGAACTAAAAACAGATAATTAAGCGTTGACTAACAATCTTGACGGTCAACTAATATTATGATCAAATTAAACAAGTTCTTGTATGTTTTGAAAAATTTTAAGCAACGAATGAATAGAAAAGCCGACCCTATAAGTTCACGTATGAAACAACTCTTTCGAAAAAGTTCATGTATAAATAGGTCGTTTTCCATATTTCCATATATTAAATTCTAGTTCTAAAAGGAAATAAAAAAAGATAACCCTAGTTCTATAAATACTAGTCACTTGAGGAGATCTATTCCATCACTCCAAGGATCTCTAGTACGTTTCTAAAATAACAAAAAATTAAAGTTTAAACCCTTTCGACCATGTACAATCATCTCCATTATTTTGCAGGTGAAGAAACCTCTGGTTCTAATTCTCCTCCGATATTCACCACACACACCACTATCGTTGCAGATGAGGGCTTTTATTTAGATCTATTCAATTTCATGACCAGTGATGAATGTGTAGCCTACTTTAAAGATATCATCTCAAAGTTAAATACATGAAAACTTAAGAGGATGGCGATTTGGCTGATGTCTAATTCAAATTACTTCTTAACGATCATAAAAGATAATTCATATTACGTCTAATTCAATATCTTTGAATTTCAAATGCTCTTCATATTTAATGTTACAGGTTTAGAGCCCTGAATTTTGATATGACACTTGATTCTATAAGCATAACCGCGTAAACAGTTTATGAGTATGACTCTTCCAACCACTTGGGATTGACCAAAGCAAATCCAACAAAGTAGAAACCTCTCTTTATGCCGAAAATACATTACATATGTATAATGTATCTGTTATTCTATGTTGGAATATGGAACTTGGGTTCTTCATATCGATTATTGTATAGGCACTCATTGAATCCCACTTGTTCATTTTCTAGGAAGCTTTTAGGGCATCTCCAACCACAACACTATTTTAGTATTGAAATTACACTATATTTGATGTAGTTTTTTTTCCGCCTTTAAGCAATTATATTAAAACAGGTCATAAATGGCAAGAGACAATACAGAGTTATAAAGCGCCTTGAGAAACTTATACAACAAAAGTCGAATACCTTGTATATATAGACAAAATCAGGCCAAAGATTAAACAACAATCCAAAAATAGATTATCTTCTCTCAAGCTCAAGAGTAGATCACAGCCACATTGGCCCCCTGCTGCTATGTAAGAATGTAGACGATTATCTTGAGTAACACTATTCGCGACCATGTTAGTTAATGCATTGACTAAGGGGCTTGATACCATTATGTCACAACTCTGAAATTTCTCTCTCAGCTTTAAAATTTTGTCTATGTTTGCCCTATATCTTGGCCACTCGTGAGGAATATTGATAGCCTTGTAAATCACCACACACTTTGTCCACAACTCAACCTTAACAAAGTGCAAATCTGCAAGGCATTGGAGGCCCCATACAACACTCCGAAATGCTGCAACGACTCTGTTGGGAGTAGGTAACAAAGCATCCTGAGCGTGAAAGAGGACCTTGCATGCGTGGTTACGTAGGATCCAGGCGACTCTTACCAAGCGGTCTGATCTTAACCAAGATACTCCTAGGTTTATTTTGAGGGTATCTAGCCTTGGCTTAGTCCAACCTTTATATACAGTTAACGAGGAAGCTTGCGTACTATTAGTAGCACTGGGTCTTGTCTTTGTCTCATACTACTCCCCGGTTTCGCCAATTGATTTGGCACTTATAAAGTCAGAGTTTTGAGTTAGTCCTTGTAAGATAAATTCATTCCTCTGTTTCCAAACATTCCATAGGATCCAAGGCATAGCTTCTCGAGCATCTGATCTTATGCAATGATTTCCAAGGTAGTCCAAGAAGAGATGCATATAATTTTCAATCGATTTAAGCACTCCACCAGGCAGTTGAGGAAGATTAATCGTCCTCCAAACCTAATTTGCTAAATCAAACTCAAAAAGCATACGAAAAATAATCTCATTATGTTGCTTGCAGAGTTTACAAATCTTGTCCACCGTCATGCCATAAGAAGAAATACAGCCAACCACCGCAATAGCATCTGATAACGATCGCCACATGAAAAACTTTATCTTAGGTAGTGTCTTTATGCGCCAAATCATGCCTTTCAGTTTATTGACTATGTTTTCTGATGAAGTTGATGAGGTGTTCCCTCAAACTAATTCGCTTGCTAACCAGTTACCACTTTTAACTATGTAGTTTCCTTCCCTAGAGTATGGCCATATCCATGCATCTTCTTCCTCAAGGATTGGAGGAAAAGTTGTTATTTTTTGGATTTCAAGAGGGGGAAATAACCCACTTAACTTGTCACAGTTCCATGTGTTATTTGGGAGGACAAGACTGAAGACTTGGAGATTAAGATCAATGGTCCTTTCCTTGTTAAAGGATCTCCTTGGAAATTTGTCAAATACTCATTTATCTAACAATACATGGGTAGACTATCCATTGCTGATTGATTTCACAAGACCTTTCTCAAGTAGTTATCGACCAAAAAGGATGCTTCTTCATGCATAAGAAGGTCTAAAACCACTCGACGCATCTAGGAACTCTTTTTCCTGAAAATATCGTGCTTTATAAACCCGAGATAATAGGCAATTTGGATCAGATATAAGCTGCCACGCTTGTTTCCCTAAGAGAGCCTGATTAAAACCAAGAATATCTTTAAAACCTAACCGCCTTTCTTCTTTGATTTGCACATTTTCTACCATGAAACCCAACATATATTCTTCTTGTTCTCACTACTACTCCACCAAAATTTGACATGGCTGATGTGCGTTTCTTGCATTGAAACTTTGTCAACTTAAAGAATGACATGACATAGGTGGGTAGAGATAAAGCTATTGATTTTAGGAGCGTCTCTTTACCTCCATGAGACAGTGTCTTAGAATACCATCCACTTAGCCTCGATGTTGGTCTATCGGGGATGAAAGCTAGCAGCTCACTCTTTAACCCGTTTAGGTATTCCGGTAAGCCCAAATATTTACCATCTCCCCCTTCTTGTGTAACGCCCATGTAAAGCCCCAAAATTCTTCTCATTATGGGATCGACTTTCTCCCCAAAAGAGAATAGATTATCGTCTGCATATAGAAGGTGTTGAATCGACGGACAAGATTTTGTTAGCTCAAGGCCCGATAGTTTCCCTTCTTCTTCGGCGTGTTTCATGCAATGTACTAAGGCCTCTACACATATAATGAAAATGAAATGGGAGAGTGGATCGCCTTAGTGAAGTTCCTGCTCTGGTCTTATATGATAGTACTCCCGACCATTAAGCAAAATCGTGTAAGTGACAGACCTAATGCACTCCATTAGCCAAGAAATACAGACATCATTGAAACCTAGCCGATGGAGAATCTCCTCAATGAAATTCTACTCAACTATGTCATAAGCCTTTGACATATTGGTCTTTATTTCCATAAAGTCCTTATTGCATTTTGGATTTATCTTTAACGCATGAACCATTTCATGGGCCAAAAGGATATTATCGGAAATTTGTCTCTCTGCTACAAAAGGTCCCTGAGAGTCTGATACAATGGCGGGGAGTATGCATTTGAGCCGTTTACTCATAACTTGAGAAATTATCTTATAAGATATTGAGCAGAGGCTTATAGGGCGAATGTCTGACATCTTAGACGGGTTAGATATCTTAGAGATAAGGCATATTTGCGTGAAGTTTCACTCTTTTGGCATTGATCCAATAGCAAAAAAAACATTTCACTTCTGTCTCAACCGTATCACCAATAATGTCCCAAAAATTCTTGAAAAACACACCAGACATGCCGTCAGCACCATGAGCTTTATTACTTTTAATACCAAACGCAGCCTCTCAAATTTATGTACTCGTAACAGGCTTTGTTAACTCTGTATTCATCTCACTTGTCAGTCTTGGTAACAACCCCTTTAAGAGTTTAGTTGCAGGTCCCAGATTAGTAAAGGAGAAAAATGAACTGAAGTATTGTACCGCAACTTCTCCTTTAGATCCTTTTGTAATTTGCTCAACACCAGAAGTTTTGAGACCGTCAATTTTTCACACTACCATGAAAAAACTTTGTGTTGCAGTCCCCATCTTTGAGCCATTTTTCTTTACTTTTCTCTCTCCAATATAATTCATCATCATTGTATGCTTGAGAGAGCATTTGCTTGGTGTCACGAAGGAGACGCATATCTGGTACCACTTTACTACTTTCCTCGCCCAATTTGTCTTTTAACCGTGATATTCTTAACTTAGAGTTGCCATCTATACTCCTTTTCCATTTTGAGAGTACACGGCGACATCCATCAATCTTCTCAAACAAATTTGACGATGTTCCAGAGGAATTTGTGACCATGTTGCTGCTACTATGTCTTTGACACCTGGTTTTGTCAGCCATCGTTTATCAAACATGAATCTCCCTGTTTTCATTAACTTTTCTTTAGCAAGGTAGATCAATAACGGTCAATGGTTCGAGCCAATGATTTCTTTATATTCGCCTTTAGCTAAAATAACCATATGAAACCATTCCGCATTCCCCAGGGCACGATCCAAAACACATTGAACGTGCATACTATTTCTCTCACCAGCCCACGAGTACTTGTTTCCTGCATATACAATCTCCTTCAACTGGCAGTTAGAAATCATAGCTCTAAATGCATAGAAGGAGGATTCTTGTTTGGGAGGGCTACCTATTTTCTCAGAATTATCATAAATCTCATTAAGGTCACCAACCACCATCCAAGCATCATTGCGTGTGCTTCCTATATCTTTTAACATGTCTCAGACGTCTTGTCGTAAATGTCTAACTGGTTCCCATACACAAAGGATATAACGAAGACCATGGGTCCTAAGCACACTCTGACGTCAATGATATGTTTATCAGCCTGCAAAACAACAACCTGATACGAATCTTTTCAAAACAAAGCCAGACATCCACTAAGTCTGATAGGGTCAACGATATGGTGGTTATCATATCCTAACGATCTTTGAAGTCTTATAACGTGATCACTGGAATTTTTAGTCTCCATGAGTAACAACAAGTCCGAAAAATGCTCACCCCTCATTTCCTGTAAGATTTGGATTGTCAAGGTGTTCCCCAAACCTTAACAATTCCATCTCATTTTGCTCATAATTGCTCCGTCGGTTCCCTCTTTGGAAACACCGTAAGATTGATGCGTATCACGCAATTGTTAATCGAGAAACTCTCTTCTACCTCATATGCCTTTCTTCAAAGTTCGTAACTGTTACCTCAGCCTACGGTTGTTTTCCTTTGCAGGGAAACTGTTTGTTTCATCTTAACCAAACGTTGGAATGAAAATCCCACCGTTCAATTTGAAGAACAGTGCATCAAGGTACTCCCCTCCAAGTTTCAGTCAAATCAGAGCACATTCAAGACTCCATTTATTAATTTGAACAAGTCCGATGAAAGTTGTTTCCTCTCTTCCAACGACAACATAATCTTAAATCAAGAGAAATCTGAGTAGCCAACTACTTAAGTAAGAATCCCACCGTTGAAACAAAACAACTAAGAGTCAGCAAGTATCCCTAAAAATTCTAGCCAAATCGGAGCCCTTTTCAAGTCTCCATTCATTGTCTTGAAACAGAGCTAGACTGACTGTTTTTTCTTATCCAACGAGAAACAGAAATAGTGATTATAACATCAAGAGATATCTAACAAACCATCTATTAGACAAATAAAAACTACCAAGCTTGAGTACGGTAGGGGCAGAGGGAATTTCCGGTGGAGCGGTGAAATGCGTAGAGATCAGAAAGAACACCAACAACAAAAGCACTCTGTTGGGCCGACACTGACACTTAGAGATGAAAGCTAGGGGAGTGAATGGGATTATACCACCGGTGAATTGGAAGAATACGAAATCACATAACTTCTCTAAAAATTTTGAGCCAAATCGGATCACATTTAAGCCTACAAACATTATTTTGAAACAGGTCCGTCGAAATTGACCTCTCTCCTCCGAAGAAGACAGAAAAACAATGTTCGAAAAGAAAGAGATATCTGATAAATTAACCATTGTGATGGCAATCCCACTGGTGAAGATGAAGTAGGTCATAGAGCTTCTCTGAAAAATTCAGCCGAATCGGAATAATTTTAAGCTTTTATTCGTTGTATTGATTCAAGTCTGGCGCATCTGTTCTCTTCCTTCCGTTGGAGACAGAAAATAATGGTCAAAAAGTAAGAGATATCTGATAATCCCCCCGTCAGAATGACAATCCCTCCCGTGAATCTGAATAACACTAGATCACGAAACTTCCCTCAGAATTTCAGCCAAATCGGATTACTTTTAAGCCTACATACATTATTTTGAATCAAGTCCGACGAATCTGTTCTCTCTTCTCCAGCGAAGATAGAAAAACTATGGTAAAAAAATAAGAGATATCTGATAATCAAACCATCGGAATGACAATCCCACCAGTGAAGATGAATAACATTGGGTCACGAAGCTTCCTTGAAATTTCACCCCAATCGGGGTACGTTTAAACTTCCAAGCAAGTATTCAAAGATGATGAAGTAGATTCTCAAGATGAAGAGATGAAATCAAAGATAGTGAAGAGGTAATCAGTATCTACAAAGATCCAAGAGGAATATCAGAGACCAAGACGGACTCGAGAGGTATATCGGAGACCAAAACGGACCCGAGAGGTTGATCGGAGACCAAGATGGATCCGAGAGATTGATCGGAGACCAAGACGGACCCAAAAGGAACCAAAGAGAGAGAAGAAAGGATTTCACCGATGAGATAGAGAGCGAGAAAAAAAACTTGTTCTTATATTTAATGTAGTTTTAGTACTATATTTTTTTTCTTATCCAACCGCAACACTAAATATCACACTAAAATTAATATTTTATTATTAATTTTTTTATTATGTAATAATATTTTTTAAATACTTATTATTCTTTTAATTAATTAATATAAAATCAAAATATATTAATTAAAAACATTTTTAGAATCGAAATATAACTTATAATGTTGTTTGTTTTTAGTTAGAAATGTTAATAATTATTTAAGTATATAAATATTTAAAAACAATTAACTATACCATTGAATAACAGTTCAAATTATATATGGATTATTGGATTTAATATAAACTTAGTTACATTATTAGTGTTAGATTTTGTGTTTTTTCTCTCCAACCAAACTGTAAAAGTTATACTAAAATAGTGTGATTTTTTTTTTGCTATAATATTAACCAAATATAGCGAGATACGATACAAAATTTAAAAACTTAAAATATTATTATTTTTGTATTTTCATATGTAAAGAAATAAAAAAGGGAGGAGAGATGTTGCACAAGTGACATTTTTTATAGAGAAATTGCAATCAATATCATAAAAAAATTTCAAAATTAGTTCATAGGTTGTAGGTAGGGGTGGGAATTGGGCCCGCAGCCCGTAAGTTTGGCAGGTTTTGGGCCGCGTGGGGCTGATATGGACTTCGAATTTGAAGCCCTTTTCTTGCGGGCTTCGCGGGGCGGGCTTTTTTATTTTTTTGCGAGATTTGGCCCGTGTGACCCGCGGGTACCTGCAAAAAAAAATTCATGTTATTTTTGTGAAACAACGTGATGTTTGCATTACAAGTGAGTGAACATCGTGACATTTTTTTGTTTAAAAAAAGCACAATGTTTGAAATTGGGGTTAATTTTGGGTAAAACCCGCGGGACCCACGGGGTTTTTGAGGGTTTTCTGCGGGTTCGTGATGAAATTATTATTATTATTTTTTTTTCATTTTTGCGGGTCGCCCGCGGATCCCACGGGTTTAGACGGAGCGGGTTCAGGTTGAGGGTTAAAAACCCGCGTTTTTGCGGGACGGGTGCGGGTTGAAAAAAAAAACCAAAAAACCCGCAGGCTTTTTGCGGGGCGGGGCCCGCGAACCCGCAACCCAATGCTAGTTGTAGGTAGAATCATAGCTTACTGTGTTAAAATTAATGATACATATACCCCTATATAAACTTTTTTTTTCCTTTTAAGCATTAATATTAAATAAAGTGGTCCAAAGCCAAAGTCGTGGATTACAATAGAAAGAGTTGGACATTTAAAGTAAACAAACAAGATCCATTAACAAGGCAATAAGATATGGTAAACATACTCAAATCTGCGTAATGACGTCTACATGTCGCCCAGGATGAGTTCTGTCAAGCATAACAATGTTATACCATCAATGTCGCTTCACCGTAACAATGACCAGTAAACACTCTTTAAGGTCAAACAGTTAATGGTTAATCAGACGAGTTCCACTACTTCCTTCGTAACGGTTAAATTTAAATAAGTTTCGGCGTTGAAAACCATCTGTGAATACCAACTCAAGCCACTCTGACAAGCCAAAGATTTACTCCTCCAAAAGTTAGCAAAGAGCACATCAATACATAATCACCAATAACCTTAATGGAAATTGATTAATTTGATCCATAGATCCAATCTAAGACATTGAAAAAGCTGAGAAGGAGACGACTAATTTTGGATAGTAACTATCGAGACTTATTATATGAAACCTAAAAAGAAAATACCAAAGACACAAACAAATAAGGAAGAACATGGAACCTTGGGATTTAAAGATACGAAGAGATAAAGGACGAACCAGTTAACCCGGGAGAAGTGCCGACAAGTACGCCGAGAGAAGTGCCGACAAGTACACCGAGAGAAGTACCGACAAGAGCATCGGAAAAAGCCACCGTGAGACAAACTGAGACACCAAAGGGCGTGACGGCAAGCCACACGAAACCCAAGCCAAACCGGCGAGACGAGATACTTCAACGAGGTCCAGATCCTGAGCAGGCGAAGACAAGGAGAAAACCAACATTCTTTGAGAAGTCCACGATAGCAAGATGGATCAAAACCCGACTTCCCAACTCCAGATCTTAGCAGTTGACCAAAACTCCATGAAAACCGATCTAAGCTTCTAGCTTTAATCTCAAGAGAAAATAAAACTATATAACAAGAGAAGAACCAAAGGGAGGCCGACGTCAAAGCTAGAGAAGCCTCCGACCGCCGGCCTCGAGCTTAAATTGCTAAACAACGGCGAACTATTCTAGGGTTAAAGTCACAAGGATGATGTTGATTTTTTCTACCCCTACATAATTGATCTAGTAACATTATTTTCTCATATTTTAATAGATTGTATAATTTATTTTTCTTTTTAGAAAACTAAAAACAATTCGTCATTTTCTCTCTCTTCTCTCTCTATTCGCCGTTGTCATCTCTTCGATAAACCTCTGATCCCCTTATGTTTTTCCGATTTCACTCTATATCCTAAATCCTTGTAGTGTATTGCGGTTGGGGGAGATGATGATGTAGATTTGTGCGACGAGAGTCTCTATTTTTTCATTTGGTTTTGGGATGATGATGAGCTATGGAGTTTGATTTCGAAAGAGGAAGATTTAAAATTGCATCTTTATAACTCAATCTTAGATGATGAATTTCTGGTTATGTGTCGTGAAAAGGCTAAGATTTTGTTTTTGCATTTTCAGATTTGAAGTTTATGAGTTATAGGCTTTCTGTGTTAGCCAAATCATTCAACGTTTTGCTTTTTTTACTTCTTAAATCTAATTATTTAAGATTTTGGTTTTGATTATGAATAATTTTGTGAACTTCTGTGCTAGAAACCATTTGTGATTTCGTTTTTGGGTGTGGTTTGTGTGTTGTTGTTTGATTTTTTGGTGTGGTCTGGGTTTTGGTATTCTTTGTTGGTGAGTTTTAGAATCTGATTTCGTTTGATTTTTGAGAGTGGTATGAGTTTTGGTGTTATTCGTTGGTAAATTTAAAGAGCAAGTTCTTCAACTTGTTTCTAATGATATATGCAAACGAATCATTTGACTTCAAATAATTTAGTTAACCGATACATATTTGTTTTGCATAAATATATATTTAATAACCACAAAACTTTTATTTGTAGTTCAACAAGGAGTCCATCATCTCACTTGACTTCTCTATAGCCGAAGATGGAGACTTGATAACCACATAACTGTGTAACTGGCATGATTGGGGCATGAGTCTGAGTTAGATTTGTGCTTGCCTCCTATTGTATAAATGGGTCTGAGTATGTGTTTTGGCATATTGATTGTGCCTATTTCTGTTTTGTGTACTTCGTTTTAAATCAGGGGTTAACCAGCAAGTTCTTCAACTTGTTTCTAATGATATATGCAAACAAATCATTGATTTCAAATAAATTAGTTACCTGATACATATTTGTTTTGCATATTTATATAAGTAATAACCGCAAAAAAATTATTTTTAGTTTAACGACCAATCCATCATCTCACCGGACTTCTCTGTAGTTGGAGATGAAGACCTGATAAATGCATAACTATGTAACTGACATAACTAGGCTTGAGTTTGAGTCATAACATAATTTTTAAAGATTCATGCTTGCCTCCCTACTGTATAATTGGGTCTGAATATGTGTTTTGGTGTATTGATTGTGTCTATTTCTATTTTGTGTACTTTGTTTTGAATCAGGGGTTCTTAAGCGGCAAGTTCGTCAACTTGTTTCTAATGATATATGCAAACGAATCGTTGAGTTCAAATAAATTAGTTATTCGATACATATTTGTTTTGCCTATTTATATAAGTAATAACCGCAAAACTTTTTATTTTTAGTCCATTCGCGATTGCAAACATAAAATATGTAGATAACATTATGAATACATGTTAAATTTATTGTTATCAGTAAAACTACAAATTTATTCATGATAAACCAAGATATACGTATATATCGCCTCACTTCGCTTGCATCCCGACCGCATCAAAAGCCCACATACTTGTTCTTAATCAACCACTCAATAACAACTGTCGAAGCTTCCTTATGGAAATCGTACATCTCATCTGTCAAATATTTATGTGCCTTCGTAATCAATTTCCCCCATAACTTTGTGCACCTTATTTGAAACAATTTTTTGCAGAAACTTTTATACTTTGCAGCTAAAAAACTTATTATCCGTAAACAAATTCATTAACTAATACTCCCAAACTAACCTTCAATTTTGATGTCTTCATCAAAATCATCAAAATACGATGATGCATCTCGCTCGGGTAGATAATTCGAGACAGCACGCGCGTTGAAAATATCTACTTTGGGAATAGCCACATCGAAGGGATTTTCCAGATGGCCCCCAACCTCCATTGCTACACCAGAGAACCCTAGCCTTATGAGTTTTTCGTATGTGTATGACATGTTGATAATTATTAATACTTTTTGAATGTATCTGAACAATTAACCTTTTGCATGTAATTAAATGTTTTTACAGATACTTATTTTGTTATCGATAAAAATATATATATATACAATTGGTATGACTGGAATGACTGTCTGATCTATGTAAATGTGGGTTCCTAAATGTTAAAAAAAAATATAGCTTAATTATATTATGTAATTAAAAAGATATTAAAATAATATCTAAAAAGTAAATTTAATGAATGGGTCATTAGTTACTGAACAAATCATTTAAATTTATTGAGGGTCAATTTAGTATATACATTTATGGGCCTATTGCTAGTTTCTTAATTTCAAAAATGTATGTTAAATTCTTAATTAGTTATTAACTTAATTTTCCTTTTTTTTGCATTATTATATTCAATTCTTTTTTTTTTACTTTTGTGAGGAAGTGGGTCCATGTTCCTCATAATAATAAAATCTTAGTTTAATATTATAATAATAGTTTATGTGACTTATAGTGTTATGTTTTTGTGTTGTGGTCAGAGAGAAAAATTCTTTTAGTGCTAAAACCATACCAAATATAGTGTAATATCAAATGGAGATGCCCTACGTAGTTAGTTACGAGACTTATGTGTACGACGAAATTTTACGATTGTGGAATGAAGGTATTTTAAAATAATATAAAATTTAGTATAATAGATATTTGATTGAAATATATTAATAATTTATTTTATACAGTAGCATTAAATATAGTGTAATACTGTAGTAAAAGAAAAATCACATTTTAGTATTGGTTGGAGAGAAAAAAACTGCAAATTCAACATTATTTTAGTATTTTAGTGTTGGGTTGAAGATGGCCTTAAGAGTTCATATTTCTAAGGTAAATATATTGTTAGTTTCCAAGTATTATTCTGTTTTAAGTATTATTTATTATACACAATATTTTTTCGTATCTCTATCTTTTATATACAATTTGTTACCAAGGATAGAAAAAATTAAAATAAACTGAATATGGGACATGAAAATGAAAATATGTCAATGAGTCCAAAAGAAAAAGAAAATTAAAAAACTGCTGAAATTATTGAAAATAAATGAATTCCTAAATTTCAGGAAGTAAGAACGAAGGTGGGCCGTCGGATCAGATAGACAGATGAGGCAGATTTTGACCTGAGAGAAAGTAGTTGAATGGCTGGGGTTCAATCTCTGTTGTACACGTGGCTTCATTTTACTCGTTAATAACCCATGATCTTCGAGATTTTTCTGACACTCCAATTTTTGGCAACCGGCTATAACCAGTCCAATTTATCATTTGACCTACCCCACTAAATAGACAACTTAGAGATTCGTAATACAAGCAAAGATATTTTCTTTTTAAGGGCATTTTCAATTTTTTTTGCAATTCAAAATAAAGTTGCCAAAATGTGAAGACAATCATAACAACAAATTATGTATTATCTACTAATAGGTCATAGCTATATAATTTAATAAAAGTCTAGAAAAAAATTGACACACAATTGTAGCAGAAGTAAGTACAAAAATTCATTGAAAGAAAATTCTACTCATTACATAGTCATTAGTTATTGTCCGGTTAAAATTTTTGAAATCATGATAATGTCTCACTTTTTCTATGAAAACTGAAGAGGACACTCCAAATATAGGACCCGCCCATAAATGAAAACAAATGCTTTGTATTCAAAGTAGAGTGAATGATTGGATTAAACTTGTTTGTTCTTTTTATTTATTCCTAGTCTTTATTAGTTTGTAGATTTTGACCCATCTACCTTTGGTTCAAAACTTCAAATCATAAATTCTTATTTTTCTTCTTCACTTAAATTTTGGTTTAAAAAAAAGTATCTACTTATACAATCTTAACAGCATATAGATTAAATATACACGTTATTCTATCATGAGTTGCCAATAAAAGTTTATCAATCCATTTATAACAAAAAAAAGTGACCCAATTATTTTCAGTCAATGATAACTATGATAATCTCATCTTCATGAACAAGTGCAGCTTATTTATTGTCTAAGCTTTATACAAAATATTAAATGACTTACTTTGGTGCAGGAAAGTTTAACAGTAAAATTATCATTAAGTTTACACTAATTATGAGGATGATAATATTACAAATTCACAAGTAGCAGTAGATAACCGGAAACTGGCCGAACCGGTGTCCAATTGCCGAGAAAGATGGAACGAATAATAATCTTATATGTTCCTTTGTTGCCACTAAGGCACTAACCACAAAGCTTACGTCCCATCAATCCATCATCATTCGCCGACGATATCTCTCTTTCGTCCGGCGAAGCTATTCATTCGTCTGCTTTTTCAAATCCTCAAAGAGCGAAACTCTTCATCGCCATGTCTTCTCAATCTCGTTTTTCTCCGTAGTGATCGAACGAGCTTTCCTTCTTTCTCTGTAGTTATTCACTTCTCCGTCGGGAACCCTGGTCGTGTTTTGATTGATTTCAGAATCTAAATCTCCGTCTATGGTCTTTGATTTTCTGAACTCCTGCAAATTTTCCATAGAGGAAATGTAAATTTTGATCTCTGCTCATTTCAAATTGACGGCGATCGCCGAATTTATTGATTGGAGTTTGTTTAGGGAAAAAGCTGTGATCAATGTGTATGGAATTGTAAGAAATAGTTTGTTGTTTCTTTGTAGAAATTTTAAGAGTTTTGTTTGCTTCTATATTGTTGACTTTTGAGATTGATGCTGGATCTCAATCTCGACGTCGAGTCGACCGAGTCTACTCAGAACGGACGAGATTCACCTGCAGTCAATGGGTTTCCTGACGGTATATTGAATCAGATGGATGAATCGGTGACGTCAAACTCTTCGGTCGTCAATGCGGAGGCATCTAGCTGCATCGATGGTGAAGAGGAGTTGTGCTCCACAAGAACAGTCAAGTTTCAATTTGAGATACTGAAAGGAGGAGGCGGAGAAGAGGAAGAAGAAGAGGAGGAACAAAGAAGTGTTGTGAGAACGCAGGAGTTTTTTCCTGTTGCCAAAAGTGATGAAGGTGGAATGAATTTTCTGGATTCGAGCGCACAAAGTTCTAGGAGGTCTGTTGATATCTCTTTCCAAAGTGGGAAACAAGGCGGAGATTTTCCAGGAGGCGATGCCGCACGGGTGATGCAGCCACCAGCACAGCCGGTGAAGAAAAGCAGAAGAGGACCTAGGTCAAAGAGTTCGCAGTATAGAGGCGTTACTTTCTACCGCAGAACGGGGAGATGGGAATCGCATATCTGGTAATCTACTTCTGCTCGATTATCTTTTAGATAAGATTGTTGATGTGAGCCTGACAGAAATTTGGTCGAATATGGTAGAACTGGGCTTAGATTTTGTATTAATCTCTTTCCTTTTGTCGATTTCCTTCTATTGCAGGGATTGCGGTAAACAAGTTTATCTAGGTATGGATTCTATTGGTTTTACCACTGTGACCTGATTTCTGCTGTCCTCTTAACTCTCTAATGAAGCTTGTCTTTTGAATGCAATAGGTGGATTTGACACTGCCCATGCTGCAGCTAGGTAAGTCCTTTGGAATTTTCTTTGTTTTTGTATGATCTTATTGGTCCCTCAACTGTCATTTGTTGCGAGACAATACAAATATACAATGGGTGTTTTACAAGCTCAAACATTGGTTTCTGTAGGGCGTATGATCGAGCTGCTGTCAAGTTCCGAGGTCTGGAGGCAGATATAAATTTCATTATCAGCGATTATGAAGAGGATCTCAAGCAGGTTATTGGTTACATATGTAGAAAGTATAACGAAAACATGCATGCTTTGATTTGTTCTTATCTAATATTCAAAATCTACAGATGGCAAATCTTTCCAAAGAGGAAGTTGTGCAAGTTCTTAGGCGACAGAGCTCTGGTTTCTCAAGAAACAATTCAAGATATCAAGGAGTTGCTTTGCAAAAGATCGGCGGGTGGGGAGCTCAGATGGAGCAGTTTCATGGAATCATGTAATCAATTTCTCGCTTGATCTAAGTTTTTGAGTTTTTACATATGCAGTGTTCTTTGTGGTTTTGTCTGAGTGATTTTTTTTGTCATTTTTGAAAAAGGGTGAAGTGCCCGAGATGACGCATTTGGTTAAGTGCAAAAGTTAACCATTAATAGGAAAACCCATTTGTGATTATGGTTTATATCTATAGATTCTGATGGCTATGATACATTCATACTATCTCGGGAGTCCGGGTGATTGGAATTATGATGAAGTCTGAATTATCGATCTATTCCGAAATTGTGTAAGACTAATAGCTCTAATTCTTATAAAACTAGGTCTTCTGATAAGGCAGCTATGAATTGGAATGGGAGGGAGGCTGCTTCCTTTATCGAGCCTCATGCATCCCGGATGATTTCAGAGGCAGGTAATGTTGTTGATGCTCGCTTCCTTACTTTTGAACTTGTCAATGCTTTGCAGCTTTTGCTTTCATCCTCAATATCTGTCAGTATGTGGAAGCTACTACTAACTTGTTAACATGGTTTCTGATTTTCTTTATATAGCTAACGTCAAGCTCGACCTCAATCTGGGAATGTCTCTTTCAATGGGAGATGGTCCAAAGCAGAAAGACAGGGCCCTTCGGCTTCACCATGTCCCAAACAGTAGGGTATGTGGAAAAAACTCCATGGTGCATTTGCACGACATTCAATTTTTTTTTAATATCTCATTTCAATCTGGAACTTTAGCTACATTTCTCATGGTTATTCCTTGATTCATGAATTTTGTGCCCTTCCGTTTATTGATCTACTTACAGATGGAGAACCACATGGCTGCAGCAACATGTGATACACCTTTTAATTTCTTGAAGAGAAGTTCCGACCATCTTGTCAACCGGCATATCCTTCCTTCTGGGTTCTTTTCACCCATGGTAAATACCACAGCAAACATCTTTTTATACCAACTATTTGTCACTGCCACACCTTTTGTTCAGAACTAGAGCACTCTATGAGATAGAAAGACAACTTTAAAATTTATCGAAATTTACTCAGGTGGTTACTGTTGTAATAACCTATGAGTAATTTATGCTATAAGTTAATTTACTTAGATATTCCGCAGGTGGTTACTGTTGTGATATTTGATCTGTTATGCACTTGAGCTCGACTAAGTGATATCCTTTGCATAGAGTTACATGCTGTTGCTTGTTAGTTCTGTGTCCTGATATTGCATCATTAAACTGAAAAATTTGATTTCAATGTATATACTTCTGCGCTAAAAGTTAAATTCTTGTCTCCAGGAAAGAACACAAGAGCAAGGTCTTATGTCACGTTCTCCTCGAAGCTTTCCAGCCAGGACATGGCAAGGGCAAGATCAGTCCAGTGGTGGGATCGCCATAGCAGCTACAGCACCGCCTCTGCTATCAAATGCAGCATCATCAGGATTCTCACTCTCAGCTACACGCCCACCTTCATCCACAGCTATTCCTCATCCTTCTCAGCCTTTCGTCAATCTAAATCAGCCCAGTCTCTATGTCATCCACCCATCTGAATACACGTCTCAGCACCACAACCAATATTTCATGAACCGCTCACAGCCACCCCCATAGCTTCTTGCTTCCCCGCCAAACTCAAGGTAAGCCTTTCTTGGAAACAATTTACTTTCAATAATAACATTTAGCTCATCGTTTTGGCTCAGTACACAAGCTGCAATTTCATCCTCCTGTTTAGTATGTCACACTTAATTCCATATGAAAAGGAACCATTTTTGATGGAAGATCCCTGTAGTTCAGAATGCTTGTAGTACTATGAATCTTGATAGATAAATCTGAAGTAAGATACTTGATATATAACTATATGAATGGTCGCTATCTCAGCGATCTGAAAAAGAACAAGCCCTAAGAGATGTGTTATGAATAGAAGAATAAGGCAGAGTTACAAAATTCTCATCCTGTCTTCTGTTTCTCTGTTCTCCTAAGGTCCCTGTACAACTTCTAGTAATGTCATTCTTCTTACACGAATGTGCAGGTTCTAGACAGCCGAGAAGTTAGCATAACTTGGTACAACCGTGTAAGGCCAATGATTCCATGCATGTTCTAGACAGTCCTTGAGTTGGAATAACATGGACCGTAGAAGGCCAGCCGATACACGATAATTTCTCCCAAAATCTATTGCCTTTGTGTGGTTATCTTTCTTCTTTTGATTTGTAACATAAACTGAGGGCTAACAACAAAACAAAAACCCAAACCCATTTGTGACTTTACCATAATATATCTGGCAAGTAATCCATCGAATGTAAGTACAATGCATTCTATTTGTATGAAGCTATTGGCAGGCATTTCATCACTTATTGCAGCCACATTGAACACGAAGAGATAGTTATTATATAACCAAAAAACAACACTCAATATATCTCATAAGATTCAGAGAAGTTAAGAAGTCTTACATGAACTCAATACACCACAATAAAGACTCTCTAGAGACATATAGATGATCATGCACTAACAATGTGGATCTTGATTGTATGAACCAGATTATTATTACCTATCTTCTTTATCTCGAATATCATTTTATCTGTTGTCTTCACCTTATTACGTCTGATAACACTTCCAAATCCTTTGACGAACACACTGCCATTCGTCTGAATCTTCATTTTCTTCTCCAATGGCCCAAATTTCTTCATGAGTGGGTCGACCAGAGTAATGCTCTCAGGGAAGTGTAAGTCATAGTCTTTTATAACCCGAGCTGGGATGAGCTGCAAATATGAAAGAAACATCATAAATTGAAGCAAAAACTGATTGTTAAAATTGAAAGCTTTTTTTTAACTTCCCATAACTTTTCTTACCAACTGACTTCTCTTATTCGTATTTAGTGTCAGAGTAAACGACGGGTTCTCGTGATCATCCAGATACTTTCTTTCATCATCGGTCTCAACATCATCATCAGCATCAACAGCCTCAACTTCATCATCATCCACAACAGTAGCCTCATCAGCATCAACAACTTCAACATCATCATCATCCTTATCAGCAGCATCATCCTTAACAGCAGCATCATCCTTAACAGCAGCATCATCAGCATCAACAACCTCAACATCATCATCATCCACAACAGCAGCCCCATCAGCAGCAACGACCTCAACATCATCATCATCTTTAATAGCAGAAGCATCAGTGTAGTTGTCGTCGTCGTCATGATCATCCTCAACAGCAGCATCATCACCATAGTTATAATCAGAATCGTCAGAATTATCTTCCTCATCATCATCAAGACCTAAGAAGTCATCAGTAGCTTTAGTTTGATCTTCACCATCAGATTCCACCTTGATCTCGTTGCTTTGCACTGAATTCCTTCGAAGCTTTTTACACATTGTGTAAGGCTCGTAGATACAGAAATTGAAACACCGAGACCCATCAAACTCGAAAGCCAAGAAGTCTCCACCTTTGAGATCTTCATTCTCTAAGATCATTTTCCACCCATTAACCATGACATATTTCTCACCACCACATTTCCTCAAGGCCATTTCCCAAATGTTTCCATGTGAGCCTCTAAGAGTTACGTTTTTAGGCAGATAAATTGGTAAATAGCTATTGAAAGACATGGGTAATTCCTGCAAAGCACTCACAAGAATTAAGTAAATCTACCAACAAAACAGAGTGAGAGAAGTGTGTGTTTTACCAGATCATCTCCGGAATCCCCAGGTAAGTAAACTTTGAAGAATTTTGGTATAACATCGTATGAAGAGCTTCCTGTTTCAAAGAAGAAATACAAATGAACATCAAAACTGTTTGGAATACAATGCAAAACACGATTCATAAACAGAGAAATGGGTTAAAGGAGAAACCTTTCTTCATTATAGTCTAATGAATGAACAATTCTCGACCTAATTCCGACAAGCAATTCAGTGGAATTTCATCAACAAAATGCCAAAGAATCTTCCTTTTTTTCAAGCTTCAAGGTAAGATTTTCTAGGAAAGAGGAGAAATGATTTCAGTGAAATGTATAAGGTAAAGTCTGTAACATAATTTTCTATTTCTGAGCTTGTTGCTTGAAGTGGAAAATAGACCATTAATACTTGCACTTTAACTTTCATGTACATTGCTCAAAAAAAGAAAAGTGTCCCACCACGACAACAATAAACAGGCCTTTAGTTCTGTCCAATTGCTTAAATGACAAAATTGTCCTAACAAAAGAACCACAGAAAAGAGTCGAGAAGGGTTATTGTAGTCATTTCCTTCTGTTCGATCTCATCTTCTTTCCGGACCAATCTCTTAAGTACATGGGCTTCCAATTTAGTGACATCCTGATTAAGGCCCATAAATGGTTAGAGAGCCTAATTAAGCCAAGACCCAAATTTGATAAAAAGGCTTACTATGAGGCCCAATATATCTTTTCAAATTGACAATCTTAACGTGAAATTATGGAATAACGTTCGCCCGATCGTCTTTTGTGTCGCCATCTTCCATTTCAATTTCAAGTTTTCAACTTCTTCCCGCTTAGGAGACCGGAATCTTCTTTCAACAGTCGAATCGGCTAACTAATTTCCGATAACTGACTGAGAATTTCGCCTACAGATTTTCTAACTCCGACGAGCTTTTCTCAGTGTAGGAAAACCCTAGCGGATTTTCCACTTGTCAGATCTCGGATGCTGCTAGGCTTATAAGGTGAGGGGTATAAAGCGAGGCTCCGAGAAATGGAGAAGGATCTTCTAGATATCTCTGGCAAGGACGATGAAAACTATCGGCTTCTCAAAACTACGCCGAAGAAAGGCGTTTCCTCGTTTGCCGGTGGTAATTCGGGCCGAAAAAAGAGTTCTTTGAATTGCTCTCCTCTACAAATCCCTAGATCGAGTCGTATTGTTCCTACTCGACCTCCTTTTTCTTCAATCGGTAAGTGCTTCATTTCTGGATCCGAACATTGTTCTTATTTAGTGCTTTCTCTCCTCATTCTTTTACACTGTTTGAACATCGGAATTAGTTTACCACTCCCTTTTCTCTAGTCCTAGGAAATATAAATCTGAAGTAGTTTATCTTTTAGCATTGTTTGAAACTTTGTTTGACTATATAGCAGTTGGATGCGTAGCAGTGTAAAATTTGTGTATTTTGCTGATAAATGATGGTCAATTCTTTATGCAGGAAGAGTAATTGGCAACGTCATGGAGCAGCCTTGCGCTTCTGTTGATACAGACAATGTAGGTAAGGAGAACACTAGCGGCAACAAAGTTGAACTGCCTAAACTAAACGTGGAGCGACAACAGATGAAAAAGAAGAAGAAGAATGCAGGATTTAATTTGCGCAAAAGCTTAGCATGGGATAGAGCTTTTTCAACAGAAGAAGGTGACTTTTGAAATGATTTTTTTACCTTTCTGGTTAGATTTTTTCTCCTGTTCGTCGTAAAAGGTCAACGGGTTAGTATATGGTACTAATATGGGCAATATGGTCGTGAACCAGGTGTTTTGGATTCATCTGAGCTATCTAAAATCACAGGTGGAAATCTGTTATCTGCCATTCAAGAAGAGTTCAAAGAGTCAACATCAGATTCCAAATGTACTAGTTTTTCACCAGGGCTACAGGCACTCGAAGAAAACTTATTTAACGACTTGCCTGTAAATAGTCAAAAAAGAGAGAAAAAGATTTTAAATGGCGTACTGCCGAAGTACGCCTCACCATCTAAAGCCCAAACTTCCTTGGTGAGTTTACTGGACATGAATAGAGGATACTGAGAGTGATTGTCGTTTCTTGCAATGTTTCTTTCCTAGTGTCCAAAGAAAGGACTTTGAGGCACTTTCTATCTAAATGTCAAATGTCTGATTACAGGCACAAAAAAAAGTTATCACAGCTCAGGATTTGAGGAGCGGTTCCAAACGCAGTGGCTGTCATCGTCCTCCAACATCTTCATATCCTTTTCTTACATAGAATACTGGAAGTTAAGGCAAGCCCCATCATTGGCTGCTTCTATTCTATGCTTTCGAGTTTTGTTTTTTGCTTGTTAACCTTAACTTCCATGAACCCTGAAAAGACCTGCAAATGCACATACAACAACACCACGTAGCAGGGAGCTGAGCTTATCTGAAGTTTCTACCACTAAATCTGACACACTTACAGTTGCAAACAACATGAAAAGAATTACTCAAAGTCCAAGCAAAGTGAAAAAAAATCAACCTACTCAAATAAGTATGTTCACATTCAGTTAGCAAATAGAGCCTATGCATCTCATTACCTTTATTCATTACTATATTTTAGTAAATGCTTTTGCCACATCTTGTTGTATATATTGTTTCATGATCATACTACCTTGGGTTTTTCTTCTGATACAATAGAGAATTCTCAGAGGAGCTTAGGATGTGTGAGCAATTCTCAGAGCTCAGGATCTATAAGCAATTCTCAGAGCTTACGATCTGTAAGCTTCTCTCATAACACTTCAAGCACCAAGAGTAAAACAAAATCCAACCTAGGGAGCAGATCTTCAATTACGAAGTCCACTCTTAAGCAAGCTAGAAGAAATGTGGTAAAGGTATGCTGTCCTCTGGATACCAATATAGAAAATAGATTCTGCACTAGAAATTTGCAGAAAATGTTTTCTTTTCCATAGGTTACCATTGAAAAGTAACAATTGCATTTTCTTGAACTCTAGATCAGCAAAACATCAAAAATTCCTTCAGCATCCAACTCACAACACTCTGCTGTTGGGAAGTCCAACATTGGCTCTATGACTACATCAGATGTGGCTATGCTTGGTCATGCATCAAATATTCCTGACTCCAATGTCACTACTATTGGCACCTCGTTAGCTCAAAGGTCTTGCAGTAGAGTTGGAAGTACACAGCCCGCAGTGTCACGATTGGGAAAGCCATCAGGTTTAAGAGTGCCTTCACCTTCAATCGGCTATTTCAGTCAGGTATAAAACAATGGTGTTGAAGGTCGTAACTATGGTTTTGTGCTCTTTATTTATTATTCTTCGTCGTGGTTTTTGCAGTCTGATTCGCAACCATCGCCGAGTGCAGGAGACAAACACAGGCAACTCCCCAGGTCTGATGTTTGTTCACCTTCTTCTTTTTCTCTGATCCCTACCTTCGAGAAACCCCAAGTTGCCGAAAAAGTTTCCGGTGTTTACTCCAAGGTAGCAACTGGAATCATTGGCAGTTCAGGTTCAGCTGCAGGTTTCTCTGCTCAATCTATCAATTTCAAACCTTCGCAAGTAAAGGTGAAAGTAGACTTGAAATCCACTCGAGAAGTAGAATCCGAGGTGTCATGTTTTTCATGGAGTTCTCAGATCAATGAAAACCTGCAGCATCCATGTATCGTTCAAGGTGACACTGGAAAAATAGTTTTAGATGATTTAAATATATGTACGTCTGAAAAGATTTCTACTGCAAAGTGTGAAGATCTCCAGAGTAACAGTGAGCTGCCGCCCTCAAAGTGCAAAAATAGTGTGCAAGACGGTAATATTTTTAGTGATAATAGGGATGAAAAAAGGAAGTCTTGCTGCTCAGTAGAAGAAAGTTGTGCTTTGCCGCTTAAAGATTCCATAGATTCTCCAATGCATGGTCCTGGCGATGAGTTAACATTGATTAATAACTACTCACAGTTGAAAGTCAGGAATCCGGGGGAAGAAGTTACTTGTACCAGCAATGATTTTAGTGGAGATTTTGATACATTGGATAAACATGGACAATCTCTAAATGAATGCGTGCACACTGAAAATGGAGGCGAGATTAGTCCTTGCCTTTCTGGAGAAAAAAAAGCGTTAATTGTATATCATTCTAATGAAAATGTAGCAAAGCAGCCTGATGTTTTGGATTCCTTCACTGCCGATCCAACTTTCCATGGGGATTTATCTTCAATGAAAAGTGATATAGAAGATCTATCTTATCCAGAAAATCAGTCGGGTAATACTGAATATGTTTTCGTTCATTCGGAGATTGTTGAAGAACCAGATACTGAATCACCCTGCAACCATCTTGAGGAATATGTTGTGTCGAATTCTATTCTATGTGATCATAACATGGTGTGTGATGGTCAAGTTGTGTTTGAAAGAGAGAAGAGAATTGAAATTAGCGATAGCACTGAGATAAACTGTGAGGCGGATTTTATTGGTCCATTTAACGATTGCAAAGACTGGTTTAGAGAATCTGAAGAAGAGCAGTTGTCAAGCCAATTAGTCCTGGATGTGAAAGCAGGTTGTCATGAGACAGATGTGTTGACCAGAAACATAAGAGCAGAAAAAGATGATGGTCATGATGTGCAGATAGACTACTTTACTGGGTCTTCTGATGCTGAACAGAACATGGAACAAATGAAAGTACTAACGTCTTCCTCTGTTGAAGCTAGGATGGAGACTAAACCTCTGGAATCATCTCGTGAACCCTTCTCTGAGAAACTAACTTCTGAAAAACAAAAGCAATACAACGGTTCTAGTATCGAAAATGTATCTGAAGGACATGATGGTTGTATAATGAAGCAGGCTGATCAAATCGTAACATCAGATGAGTGTTCTCCAGCAAAAGATGCATCTGCTGCTGTTTTCTCTTATTTAAATGAGGAGCTTGAAGATAACTCAGAGCTGGAAGACATGGATCTGGTTACTGAATCAGATTGTTCAGATGAGGAGCCTGAAGGTAATATGGAGCGGACAGAGGAGAGTGTGGTTACTGAGTCAGAGCTCAATAGTGACCGTGATGAGTTTTCTGTCAAGGGCATTCTTAATCAAGGATATACTAGAATAGAATCTGTCCATACTGTATCGAACCTGTATGGAGAAACTAAAACCCTATTAAGTAAATCTATTAGTTCTTCGACTTCTGTACTTGAAGATCCTGAGTGTCTAAATGAAGAAACAAGTTTTTCCAGAAGCTCTGAAGGCATGTCTAAAGAGGATACCAATTCTGGATCTATTGCGCATAATAATGTTGGAAAAGCTAATATCCAGACAGATACTGACAAGGATTGTAGCGCTCAGAATACTGATCAAGAACTGGGCTCTCATGAAGGAGAGGAAGTTCAAGTTATAAAGATTTCTACTGATCTTGTAGCAGATGCAACCAGAGAGGAGGAATCAAGGACTCCAATCCCAATGAACGGGGCTCTCTCAGACGGGGATGATATACAGCCTAATGAGTTCACTGTGCGGAACGATGACATTTTGACACTAGAAAGAAATGGAGCCCATGCTTCAGAAAGCAGTAGCAGGGGTACATGTGCATCAGAAGGCGAGGATAAAATGTTGATACTGTAAGTAATCTAATCAAATTTAGTGGCTTTTCTATTCCTCCAGCGCAGTTTCTTTTAAGAATTGGCTGATAATTCACTGTTTCAACAGGGATGCTAAACTTGAGAAGAAACCTGATCCTATTGTTGTAAAGCCTCCAAATGCTGATCCATTTTCTGACGAGTGGTTAGCTGCGATTGAGGCTGCTGGAGAGGTAAAAATCTCTCAGATATTTGTATAAAACCATGATGATGACTTGAGGAATCAGTTGCTGTTACTGCACATGGAAAATAATATTTTGGCAATGCCTGAGCAAATATTTTCTATTATATATGCAGGAAATCTTAACTCTGAAAAGTGGACGAGTGCAACACTCACCCACCGAGAAATCTGCTCCTGAACCAGGTCCATGGTCTCCGGTACACTCCTTTTCCCTCTCTCATTGCCATTTGCCCATAGATATGAATTTAGTGTTGATACCTTACTAACCGACCCACCTATCAAATAGTTCCATTCCAAGCTTGATATCATTCAAAAGATAAGTAGATGTCAAAATTTGGTCTGTGGCGATTAATTTGAGGAAATCGTCTTTTGTGATGGTCAGGTGAAGAAGAAGAGCAATCAAGTTGTAGGACCATTTGACTGTACAAAGTATAACAACAAAGGTCTTCCTCCTGCTTTTAACTAAAACCAGGGTTTTTCAACCTTAACCATTTTTTTCTATCCTTTTATTACAATTAGGAGGTTAGAACTTTGTTAAACACAATCACTTTTTAGTTTTTGTACTCTTGAGAAATAAAATCTGCAGAAAGAACTTGTTATTTCTCATACAACACAACATGGCCCTGAATCCTCTTATTACTGTAAACACCAATTTCTAACAAACCTTATTTCTGTTCGCCAGTTAGACTTCGTTTTTCTGCGAGGAACTCAAATGGTCCAGTAATTATATGACTCTATTGCAAAGCTTCATATCAAATAAGTAGATGTCCAAAACTTGCCTGATTAGTTTAGCCCATCATCATGGACCATGACCCGGTTTAACTGAAACTACAAAGTTGTTGTCTTCATGTTTTGTCTTCTTAAATGAATCTTATGTCGTTCTATGTTCATCATTTCTACGATTCCACCTCTTAAGAGAATCATGTAACATTTAAAAAAAAACAACGAAATTACAAAAATACTATTGTCACATATAGAATAGATTCCAAGTAGAGAAGTGGACAAGACTCATTAAAGCATATGAAAAAACTAAAGATACTTCAAATCCACAAAAGACAAAACTCAATCTATTGTTTAAACCCTAAATTTTACCATATTAGTTACCGCAGTTAATATTTGAAATCGAATTCTGATTAAAAAGGTAAATGGTATCTAAATGATTAACGACTGTCATATTAATTTTTTCAGGGCTCAAAACTTGAAACTAATTTGTAGGCCACTCAGTTTTTCATACTAATAAGCAAATTTTTACAACATCCGACGGCTAAAAAAATGTTTTCAGATCATTTATAACTTTTTTTGCCTTCAACTTATATTTTTAATCAACCGGTGAACTATCAGCCATGACATAACGGATTAAAAAGGGAGGACAACTACTATAAATACACCACATCTGTGGAAGAAGCACTATATGTTTCGCTAAAAAGTATGCACAAATATTATGCTTTCGAGATCGAAATTGGAATTGAACATCCTCAAACTGTATCTTCCACGCTGTGATTGTTTGTAGATAAAATTGTCGCTTCAGATTTGGAACTTTAACCTTCTCATGTGTCCTAATAGCCACATTAAGACCTCTATTTAATTATCCCCCTCAAAAATTATTCGTTGATATCCTAAAGACCAAGCCGACTAGATTGCCCAAATCAAAGCCGAACATTCAGCCTCCATAGCCGTATTCCGGCCAGCATATTTAGCCATACCACAGTGAAGGACCGTTCCCATGGAGTTTCGTAATATCCAAGCCATACTACCTGAAGCATATCGGGATTGTAAGTTGCATCATAATTGCAGATCATTTATATTTATGGGCAGCTTTTATAGGATTAGTTGCGAAATAACAATAAGATACGACTTAATTAGCAACATGATATTTAGTTTTGTTTTTCAATAATAGCATAGTAGATTAGGTGAGAATTTGAGAATATTTTTTTGATGATCAAATGAGTTACGCGTCTACTACGTTATTTAATTAAAAAATTATAACTATACAAACTGCACAAAAAATGAATTTGATTAAACCGTGCTAAAATTTGACTATATTATTAATTTGGTCAATTATATATTTCACCAAAAACTAATTGAATTTTGTAGTCATACACTATAACTAGCCTTCTTTATATGTGGTCGGGTGATTTGGTAATAACATGAAATTTCCAGGAGTAGAAGATTTTATGTGGTTTGAGCAAATTTGCTAGTGACATAAAAAGTTTGGAACATAAATGTACAATAACCGGTCATAATACGGTGTAACAAAAAACCAAACCGGACTAAATAGTAATTAAATTTGAAATCGAAGGGCAATTAGTTTAGAAAACCATTTTTATTATTTAACAAGACAGCGACGTGGATCTGGCAGACAAAAATTATAAAAAAAATTAAGGGTTAAAAAAGCCATCTTCGCAAAATCATAGCCATCCATTTTCTCTCTCTTGCTCGCAATCTCCAGTTCTCGCTCGAGCTTCATTTTCCTCATCTCAATCTTCTTCATCTCCAATCTTAATCAATTTTTTTGAATCGTATGTTATTTCACCTCTATTGAATCTCTTCTTATGGAGTTTGAATCTGCTGAATCTCAAAACCCTAAATCTGTTTTTTTTTTTTTTCATTTTTGTATCGGGGTTTTTATTGGATCATTGGTTTGTTAGTTGGATCGTAAATTGTGATTCAGATTTTGGATTCTTTTATTTTGTCTGTGATTGTTTCCTTACGATATGATTTCACTTTGTTCGTTGACGCGTCTCTAAATGAACCGTTACGACACATGCACATATCGATTCGTGGAGTTCTTCTTTGTAAATGCATTTGATTTAATTCCCTGATTGATAAAGTTCTATTGTCGATCGAAAATTTTGAATATTTAGAGTAAATTTAAGAGTTCTCCTACCATAAACTTGGCATAAGATAAAGTTGATGAGTTGAGTGAACGTAGATTCTAGGCTTTGATTGGGAATATGCTGTATGTGCATTGTCTTATTTCTTCTGATGCTAAATTAAGTTTCCTGCCAAAAAAATTAAAATCCCACTGTTAATCTGTACGAAATTAACGAACAGCCTAAATGTAAGTTAGTAGATGCGAGAAGTATCAAACTTTAGCCTTATAGCTTTTCGCTTAGTTGGTTTCTTAAGAAGTTTGGTTTTTTGCTTGTATTTTATCTGATGGCTGATAAAAAAACTGATACTTTTGAAAATCTGTGGCCTGTACCTTGATGATTAATGTATCTCATAATTTTTCTCTTAGAGCACCATGAGTGACTACGTAGAGAAGACTTGTCCACTGTGTACTGAAGAGATGGATCTGACTGATCAACAATTGAAGCCGTGCAAATGTGGCTATCAGGTCTTTCTGCACTCATTTTCTGTAAAGAGTAGTTGACTCGTTGCTTTTTAGTCTTGAAGCCGAAAATTATAGAAAAACTGTTTTGCGTATTGCAATGTTCGATTGCTCTCGTCTTTCTCTGTTTTTCAAAGTCATCATAACTACTTGGGTGAAAATATTCTTTGTGTTTGCTTAGCTCAAAGTTTATACTGTGGTTTATCTGTTAAACACGAATGATAGCAATGACTGAGTGATTTGACCATTAATCTTTGTTCTGTTAATTATTTTGTGTATGCGATTCAGATATGTGTTTGGTGCTGGCATCACATAGTGGACATGGCTGAGAAAGATCAAATAGAAGGGCGTTGTCCAGCTTGTCGCACTCCATATGACAAAGAAAAGATTGTAGGGATGACTGTTAGTTGTGACAGGTTGTTGTATGATGCTTGATACGTCATCTTTTTTTGGCAAAAGATTATTTTATTTGCAGGACAACGTTTTTGCGTCTCTTCTGCTGATAGTATTTGTCTATAATTATCTGTTCCTAGTCTGGCCTCTGAAGGCGACATGGAGCGCAAGAAGATCCAGAAGTCAAAATCGAAACCTTCTGAAGGGAGAAAGCAACTCACCAGTGTGCGAGTGATCCAAAGGAATCTTGTTTACATTGTTGGGCTGCCTCTTAATCTAGCAGATGAAGATGTATGAGAACTTTCACCAAACTCTTATAATGTTCTTTTTGTTTTGGATTGCTGTCTGATTAGTGCTCCAATGTTTTTTAGCTACTCCAACATAGAGAATATTTTGGTCAGTACGGAAAAGTTCTGAAAGTTTCCATGTCCCGAACAGCATCTGGTGTCATACAACAATTCCCAAACAATACATGCAGTGTGTGCGTTTCTGTATATTATTTTCCTATGATAAGAAATTCCTCGTCATTATTTTCTTTGACTTTGGCTTTGCAGCTTTTAGTTTTTCTTTTTCTGATGAATAATTTCTTGTACCCCAGATATATTACTTATGGAAAAGAAGAAGAGGCTGTTCGCTGCATTCAAGCTGTTCATGGGTTTATCTTGGATGGTAAATCACTAAAGTAAGTTTTGACTTGCTTCCTTATTAATTGAAGCTTTCTGAGTAGTATTTTAAGTCTTTTAGTTCACCTAATTATCCTATGAATGTTCTCTCACTCTCTATACATGACAGGGCATGTTTTGGGACAACCAAGTATTGTCATGCATGGCTGAGAAATGTGGTATGATTTCTATGGATTCTTGTTCTGCTTTCTGACTCCATGAGTTTTTCGTTTGGTTACCTCCTTTCACATATATGTTTAAATTGGTATCTTTAGAATGATGAATTGCATATTTGTATTTCAGGCGTGTGTCAATCCTGATTGTCTCTATTTGCACGAGGTTGGTTCTCACGAGGATAGTTTCACAAAAGATGAGATCATATCAGCATATACAAGGTATATTTGTCATCTAAAATTTTGAAATTCCCTTGTGTTAGTAAGTGTTCTGTTCTATGGATCCAATTATTTCAGTATATGTAATATGATGGTTGCTCTAGTATTTTTGGATGATTAGTTAAGTCTTGTAGTCATTTTGAAGGAGTAGAGTTCAGCAAATCACTGGAGCAACAAGTATCATGCAACACCGTTCAGGGAGCATGTTACCTCCACCACTGGATGCTTATTGCAGGGACAGTTCTTCTGCAAAACCAATTGTAAAGGTTCGTTCGATTGTAAGTTCAGTTAAACCTAAACTTTGTCTTGAGTCTTGGCATGATGTCCAATATGGTTTGAGTCAAGTGTACCAAGAATATGAATTCCAAACTTCCGGGCAGATGTTAACACACCATTTCCTAGGAATTTTAGCCTAAAAAAGTCTCCCCCATGCCTTTAAAGGCCCAAAACCAACCTCAAAGTACTACACAATCTGAAGCCTTTTTAATTTATTTGTTAGTCCTAGTTGGTAACTAGCCTGATTATGTAGCATGAGTAGTGTACAAATTCTTAAGGTTTGCTGAACTTAGAAGTATTTTCTGTGTCTCACTTTATTTTATATGAGCAGAATGCAGCTGCTGTTCCCAGATATTCTCCACCTAGTGGGAGTGGGAGCTCTAGCAGATCTACTGCTCTTCCTGCTGCGGCGTCATGGTAAGTTTTCACTTGCTGCTTTTTATGTGAGAAGTCTTTTGACTGGTTAATCTTATGACATAGGGAATTTATGTTGCAGGGGGACACATGTTTCAAACCAGCAGTCGTTAGCAACTTCGGTTACCGCAAATGGATCTTCTGATATACAAAGATCAACATCAGTAAATGGTACCCTGGCCTTTTCCGCTGTTGTTGCAAACACGGCTCATGGGCCTGCATCCTCTAGTGACATTCTTAAAAGACCATCTCGCAAAGAAGAAAATGAAATAGTCGTGGACAAAGGCAGACCTAGTGTGTTAAAGCCGTTGCAGCATAATGTTGTGGCTAATTCTGGTTCTAAGAGAACTACCTCACCTGATAGAGATGCTACTAGCAATGGCTTAACCAGTTCAGTAGAGTCTTCAAATGGTGGCAAAGACATTGACAAGCCTTCAATTACTGTGAAATCGTATGATGATTTAAATAAAGCTGTAGAAGATGGCCCTACTATACGCAACTTGTCGGATGATATAGCACGAATGGGGATAAGTGCAAATTCTGGGGATGAACAACCTGATATAACAATGGCAATGGGTAGTTGTGATCAAGTTTCTATTAGACAAACTGGTCATGAATTATCAGGGTTGCCACATTTAGAGCAATGTAGGATGGATAGTTCTATAAACACTGATAAGAAAGCTATCCCGTCAGAGGATGGGGTCCCCTCGCCTAAGCCTGAGTGGGATTGGAGATCAGATTTGCAACACCAGATGCAAGATAACTCAAAGTTGGAAAGGGAGGATATCTCATCGTATGATAGCCAACTGCATCACCCTCAAGAGGATACTATGCACTCGCAGTTACTGTCTAATTTATCAAGTTCTATTTTGGAGACAAATCATATGGCTTCTCGTTCTTCACAGCCTTGTGAAATTTCTGGTTTGAATGATTCAAATTTGAGGTCCTCTTTGGATAGACACAGTGATAGATTGCATCTTCCAAATGGAATTGGTGAGATATCCAGGTCCAATGTGGAGCACTCCCTATTTGCTAATGAAGGCAGAAACGAAATTCGCAATACAGAGAATGAAATAATCTCAAACATTTTGTCACTGGACTTTGATCCGTGGGATGAATCTTTCAGTTCTTCACATAATTTGGCAGAGTTACTCAGTGAAGTTGATCAGCGATCTAGTACTCTTAAACCTTCAAACCTCCTAAAGCAACATAACAGCCAGTCCAGATTTTCTTTTGCACGGTATGACGATTCTAATGATCAAGCATTTGACCGTGAGAACCATAGCAATTTTAGGCAGTTGACAAGAGATCAGCCTATTCAGGAGCCTGTTATGAGCCGAGATATCTATGGTGATAATCTCGGGAGTCTAAATGGATTTGCTTCAAACTACCCTGGTGGATTAGAAAACTCTGCTGCCAGTTCTTTATTCTCTTCGTACAAGAATCCTGGTTAGCAGTTTATGGTTTCTCCCGTTATATCTTGTTTTAATACTTTTCTGTGGCATTTCTAATTTGTTACACTGTTGTCCTGTTACAGTTCCGCGACCCCAAGTTTCTGCTCCTCCTGGATTTTCTATGCCCAGCAGGCTACCTCCACCTGGCTTCTCGTCACATGAAAGAGTGAGCCTGTCTTCAGATACTACACCAGGTAGGTATATTCTTTTATTTCAGGATACTAATTATGCGGCTGATGTTATAGACTAAAACTATGGTGCCCTTTTGTCGTAGGAACTCGATTTCTTGACTCTACCTCTTTGTTGAGGAATAGATATCAAGTACTGCCTTCAGTTAGTTATCAGAATTGTCCAAGTGATATTGAGTTTGTGGATCCTGCAATTCTAGCTGTTGGAAGAGGGATGGTAAATGCAGATTTGGATATGAGATCAGGATTCTCTTCACAGCTGAATTCCTTTGAAAATGAAACAGGACTTCAATTTTTGAGACAACAACAGTCTATTTCTGTTGCGCAACGAGTCAATGGGTTTCATCATGATCTCAGAAACTTATCTCCTTCACTTACCGATCCTTACGGATATAGTTCGAGGCTAATGGATCAAGCACAAGGAAGTTGCTTATCTCCTTTCTCACAGCTACCTAGACAACAACCATCTGCAAATTCAATCATGTCTAATGGTCACTGGGATAAGTGGAATGAAGGCCAAAGTGTGAACTCCCTAGGCATGGCCGAGCTTCTTAGGAATGAACAGCTGGGATTCAGTGAGAACCTATACAACAACGGATATGAAGAACCCAAATTTCGGATTCCAAGTCCCGGAGATGCGTATAATCGGACATATTGAATGTAATTCTGGCATGAAGAAATGTTTATGCCTTCTTGGATTTGCTTTGGTCTGTCCCAAGTGGTTGGAAGAGTCATACTCAGATATTGCGTTCGCGGCTGTGCGTATAGAATTAATTATCATATCAAAATGCAGGGCTCCAACATAGACTCCCGAATAGCATTTGAATTCAAAGGTACTGAATCTTTATTTGAAATGTGTTATTTTGGTTTACTCATCGGTTCTGATTGTATGTGTCAGTACTAAAAGATATTCTCTTTTGCAGGAGTAAAGATGTCAGATTTTTTGGTGCCTGTGATAGATTTTGAATTTTGCCGATTGGTTTGGTCTGTATATTGGCAAAATTTGAGGATCCCCAACGATTAACAGAGGTTGAAGTTGTACCGCCTCCGTTTTTTTTTGTTTCCTTGTTAAAAGTTGTAAATAGACTTAAAGTATACTTTGAGGAAACTAGAAATAAGAAAGCATCGCAGACAAGCTTTTCTCTGACCCGATTATCGGGACATCACTTTCATCTTCTTCCCTTGATGCCGGCGACACCGGAGGTGGCCTCTGCCGGTGTTGGGCTTCATTGTTCTACTTGTTCCTCCTCTGTCTCTCCCTGTGAATTTTCTTTGCTTGTATCACTTTGTTTCCTTTCCACTTTTCCAGTGGAGGGCTGGACCGGCGGTGATACATGGCAAAAAATTGCCCTTTGAAGACAAGGACAACTCCGGCACTATCACCACTCCCTTCCTTTACCGGAGAAGATGAGCTTTCGGTTTTCGAAAACCCAACTTTTTCTGGTGGTTAATTACCTCCAAGATCTGTTCCTCTATCAACCACTTCTCGACGACGAGATACCTCTAGTCCTCTGTCTTCACTTCCTCGCCGCGGGTGAGCTTAGTAAAGGGTCTGTCGTTCCATCTTCCTCACCGTCGTGTTTTAGGGCACGCATTCTCGAAAGCTTCACTGAGTTATCTTTGCAATCTATTTCAGCAAGTAAGAAATCTGGAAACTCAAGATATGTCTCAGATCTGAGTAGTTTAAACCATCATTTGGTGATTACTACCCGGCGACGTGGTTTTGGAGCAGCTCTGGTTCTTACAGCGACGCCGGCAGGAGTCCTAGGTCGCGGCTCTCCCTCAGTCGAAGAAACGCTGTCATGTGGCAGTGGGTTTGGATCTTGTGGATCAGGCCCATTAAAGTTTCAGAGGCTAATCGTTAGGTTTATGGATCCAACTGGAGTGGATCAAAGCGTTGGGCCTTTTCTTGGGGCAAGAATTAATATAAGATATTGTATAATTGTATCTCTATTTGTTTCAAAAATTTGGGCTCTTGAGGATTGACCCGTTTTCATGAATGGTAGTGAGAAATTATATGGTTCTGAAAGTATTGATTCTGTAATTCTTTCCGCCTGGGAGAGAACCAATTTCTGAGTTGATTTTGATTCGGTATTTTCACAAAGCTCAATACCTATGGTTCAAAGAGTTCTCCCGTATGTTCGACCGACCTACATGGCGACTGAGCAAGGAATGTTTTACTGTCTTTATAAGATTTGTAAACAATATTCCATCTTCTATCCATCATTCCTAGTACGTTTGAGTGTCTCCGTCTGGTTGAATTATCATTTATGCTTTGTGATTTGGATGGTTTGTAAGTCTTTTATTCTTGTTATTGTAATGAAACATATTATCTAATGAGAAGCAGCAAGTTGTGTGACAAAAAAAAAAAGACTTAAAAGTATAGCTTTCTCTATATCTAATGAAACACCAAAATTGTCATATTATCTCATCTCCGGAGGCTTGGCCTCGATACAGCTCATGGAACAAAAAAGTCGGAGATCAAGTTACGGGTTTTAGGGAGCTACATTTCACATCCATAACCCCCAACCGAAACACACAAGCGAGGGCGATAGCTGGTAGTGTTGTCACAGAAGGACGCTATAATGATTATATTGCGATAGATGCACCTGGCTGCATTCAATCAATAGGCGGTACTAATCAGTCCGCACGACCACCACCTTAAAGGCAATAACTTTAGTTTAAAACCTTTTGTCTTGTTTAGGGTTGAGTTGATCTCCCCTCCTACCATATTATCCTCTTAATGGTTTTACTCTTTTCCTTACGCAAGTCCAATCCAGGGTTCATCCCTTTGTAAGGTTGGAACTTTTGCATCTCACTTATTACAATAGTATTTTCGTTTGGGAAAAAAAAAAAAAAAAAAAAAGGAAATCCAAGTGCTACAATCGATTTTCAAAAATACTATACACTTCAACATCTTAAGGACAAAAAAGAGAGATTATATTTAGGTACGAAACTTTAACGAGTCCAAGATGGTTGCAATGTTGCGACCGTGAGATCTACGCAAGAGATGGAGAAAAAGCATGAGCTTCTGAACCAAACCCCCAAACAGATCGATCTTAGACATCTTCCAGGTCAATTTAAGTGCCTTCCCGACCACAAAATTCCCAAACTCACTCCTCGCCAATCTGATCAAAGTGCCTACGTTACATTCCAAAAGCTCCTCAACTACAGCAACCATCGACTCCTCTTTTGCTTCCATAAGTTTCTCCACAACGTAACTTCCATACTTCTCAAACGAAAGCTCAACAAAGTGGTCACTGAGACTGAACATGATCATGAACGTGCAACGCAAGTTATTTAGTTTAAGCACATGTTGAACCACATAATTCCCTGAATCGTCGTTGCTTAGGAAGAGAGCGTTGCGCGCGACAAAGTCTAATACATTAGCTCTGTAGTATTGGTCGTCCGAGTCAGTTATAATGTCGTTGAGTGCGATGCAGCCATGTTTATCACACGCTATGTCGAGTGCGTAGAAGAGAATTTTCTCGTACATTGTCATCTTCTTCTCCCTATCGAAAGCAATTATGGCTCTTATAGCTACTCGAGAAGCGTATTTGTCGGTCATGATGGGGAGGAAGCAGCGCACGATAGTGGCACAGAAGAGCGCGTCCACTTCATCTGATTGCCCGAGGAGTTTCTGCATGCGTCTTGATCCAAACTTGTCTCCAACAATGGCCAAGAAGTAATCGGAATTTGATGTGAGCAAAGACACCATCCTCAGAAGCTCTACTATGTCTAACTGGGAGATGATAATATCTTCCTCATTGGTCATGAAATCTGCGAGCAAACGCTTGTCTCTTAAGACGGTAGCGTGTGAGGGGAATCCCGGAGGAGGAATAGAAGCAGAGATTCCTTTAGGGTATTTCATGGTTCCTTCACCTGTAGAAAAATGGTGATGGTACATAGCGGAAAGTGAGAAGGGAATAGTCATGAATGTACGTTGCTGATCCATGAGTTCTGAAAGAGGTTTAAGCTTTTGTGATTTTGAAAACGTAGGAGAGATCTATGGAATGTTGGAATAGAACTCGAGTGTATAGTACTGTATTTATAGAAGTAGAGTTATCTTTCTTTTTTCTTTTTTTTAACATCATCATTATATTAATTATTGGGAAGAGTAGTAATCCTCAAAGAGGCTAGCGCTTATACAAACTGGGATAAAATTAAAACATTGAAAAGCAACATTCGAGTTATGAAAACGAGTCTGCAGGCCTATTATTTTGTCTTCTAGTCCACATAAGTCCAAAAGAGTCGAAACGATGCTTCCAGTGGCTAATTTCCTGAATCCAGTTATGCAGAGCATAGTTGACCTGATGACCATGAATTAGTTTCCAAACTTCCTGATTATCACCTTCAAAGATCACCTTACGATACCCTCTTATCCATGCTTGGTGCATTGACATTAGAAAGGCTTGAAGCTCAGCTTCTAAAGTTGAAGATGCCCTTTGTCCTAGACAACTACCCGCTACTAGGAAGACACCAAATTCATCACGAATAATCCAACCTGCTTTTGAAAAAGAATTGGCATCACGAAAACTACAATCGTAGTTACACTTAATATATCCCGCTTCTGGTCTCTTCCATGAATCAGCTGATAATGGCCCTGTTGTTCCTCGGTTTATGTCATCAATATTCAATGCTTCACTCGCTGATAGCCATTCCAAAGTATCTCGTTGTGCATCACTAACAATCGAAAACCAAGAAGAGCTTCGATGTTGATGAATTAGTGAGTTCCTACTTTTCCAAATCCGCCATAAAGTCCAAAAAGGAAGCTGTGATTGGTATTCAGAGAGACCCGGAGTGGAAGTGAACTGCAGAATAGTTTCCATTTTATCTTCATAAGACAATAATGTATTACTAAGGTTCGGGAGTGCAAAGAGACACCTCTCCAAATTGCCTGAACAAAGCTACATGAGAGAATAGATGGTCTAAGGATTCATCCGCCACACAACATCTCCGACATTGCGCATCTGTAGTAATTCGACGATCTTTAAGCACAGTACCAGCAGCTACCACATTTGAAATTATACGTAACAGGAAATGACGTATTTTCGGAGCAATCTTGAGTTTCCAAATTCTCTGTTTTAGAGCAACAGAACCTCGAGGTGGTCGAATATAGTGTGCAGTTGTGAGGTGTGTGGCTAACCAATATCCAGACTTGACCGTATAAGTACCATTTGTAGTATAATTCCAGCCAATCCGATCATCATTGTTATAGGAACCAATGCGTAGTTTCAAGACTTCAGGGACATCATCAGGGTGAATAACTTGTTCGACAATCTCTTTGTTCCAGCCTCCATTACTACTTTGAATTAAACCAGAAACATATTCAAAGTTAATCGATGAGTCATTGTTGCACCGTGGAGGTCGTGGGGGGTGAAGAGGTAACCACGGATCTGTCCATAGTTTGACTTGTGAACCATCACCAATAGTGCAACGCAGTCCTGCTTTTACCAAATCTCTACCCTCAAGTAACGATCTCCATAGAAAAGAAGGCTTAGAACCAGCTCCAGCCTCCATTATTGTCGAATCTGAATAGTATCTATCACGAAGAACACGAGCTGCTAGAGAATTAGGATAGGTAATGAGTCTCCAAATCTGCTTACCAAGCAGTGCTCGATTGAAAGACTCAATATCACGAAAACCCAGCCCTCCTTTCTTAGGTAAACTTAACCTTTTCCATCCAAGCCAGTGCAAACCTTTGTTATCCGGCCTTTTGCTCCACCAGAATCTAGCAAGTAGACGATTTATATCTTCACAAATATCAAGCGGGAGTTTAAAGCAATTCATTGTATAAACTGGTAAAGCCAAGGCCACTGTTTTAATAAAATTTCCTTTCTTGCATCAGATAGGAAACGAAACTTCCAACCTTTTGTCCGTTGTTCCACTTTCTCAACAATATATCTGAAGATCTCCTTTTTCTTCTTACCAATTTGCTCCGGTAAGCCAAGATACTTATTAAGCCCACCATCATCATGAATATTCAGTATTCGGCGCAGCCTCGTCTTCATTGTAGCTTGGACTTTGCTCCCAAAAGTAATTGCTGACTTAGCCAGATTGACGGCTTGCCCAGATGCTCGTTCATATTGCTTAAGAATTGCCATTAATGTAGAGCATGACTCTGGTTGAGCATTACAGGAAAATAAGGCATCATCAGCGAAGGCCAGATGATTAATCATTGGTCCTCTTGTACTCAGTTTCATCCCTTTAAACCTCTTTGCTTCCGCAGCTTTCCGCATAAGGTGACTCAACACTTCACCACAAAGTATAAAGATGTAGGGAGATAAAGGATCTCCTTGTCTGATACCACGTTCAGGAGTGATCATACCATAAGGAGATCCATTAACCAGAACCGATATGATTGGAGATTCAATACAGTGCATGATCCAATTGATCCAAATTGGAGAGAAACCCATATGGTGCATCGTGTCTCTAATGAACTGCCACTCTAGACGATCGTAGGCCTTCGAAATGTCGGTCATGACTGCCATATAGGATTTAGACCACCGTTTCCTTGACTTAAGAGAGTGGAGCATTTCTTGTGATATAATGACGTTATCAATGATATTTCTTCCTGGCACAAATGCAACCTGTTCTTCACTGATCATTCACGGTAGATGAGTTTTGAGTCTATTCACCAAAATCTTAGTAATAAGCTTATAGCGAACATTACATAGAGCTATAGGACGAAACTCAGTCATTGATTTGGGAGCATCCACTTTTGGAATCAGACAGATGTGGCTATGATTCGTTCCACTCTTCAACGTTGATTGTACAAAAAAACTACGAACCTCATGAAAAACGTCATCCTTTATATCTGACCAGAACTGATGATAAAAAGCTCCTGTGAAACCGTCTGGTCCAGGTGCCCGATCTGGCCCAATATCAAATAAAGCGCGAGTTATTTCTTCATCAGAAACCGGACAAGTCAGGTCCATATTCATAGCATCAGACACACGTTTATCAAAGTCCACAAAAACATCAAGATAATTCTGTGAAGAATCTCTAGAACTGCGGAACAGATTTGTGAAAAAATCAACTGCAGCATCACCAATGTTTTGATCTCCTCTATGAATCAAGCCATTACTATCCTCAATAGCTAGAATCCTATTTCGAGCTAAACGATTTTTAGTTGCAGCATAAAAGAACTTAGAATTTCTGTCACCAGCTGACAACCAAGTGTTTCTACTTTTCAAGTGCCAATAAAGCTCATCCTCCTTAAATGCTTTTTGCAAATCTGATTGGAGCTTATTAATCTCTGGAGTCGACAAAGTACCATTTGAGTAAGCATAATCCAACGTGGCCTTAAGTTCTGCTATCTTCTTAAGTGGGTTGGTATTATGTAGTTTCTTCAACTGTGAAATTGACTTCCTGCAGGCTTGAGTCCTCTGATCCAGGTTTGCTTCTCTGCTTAATCCTTTCCACGTATCCAAAACTATATCTTTGAAGCCCTCTTTATTGAAGTGTCGTTTATCATATCGAAATTAACCTCGTCGTGAACCTATATACGGACTACATTGGGTGAACAGTGGCCGATGATGGGAGCCTTGGAATGGTAAAAATTCGACAAGGGCTGAAGGAAACAAACTTAACCACTCAGGGTTCGCCATAGCCTTATCAAGACAGCACCAAACCTTATGTGAATAGCGCATTCCAGTCGATGAGAATCTATCCCCGATGAATCTTAGATCACGAAGCTGGCATGTATTAATCATCCTTCGAAAATCAATGAAAGACCGGTCCGGTCTACCTAGGCCTCCTCTTTTCTCGGAATTATCCCTTATCGCGTTAAAATCTCCAAGTATCAACCACGGAGCTTGGCGTGATGTTGATATCCTTTCCAGTTGCTCCCAAAAGTGATTTCTTAGACTCGGAAGTGGAGGGCCATAGACAAAAGACAAGTAAAACTGAAAACCATTGCATTCCACAAAGACATCAAGCAAATTTGCAGATTTTGAAACAACAGAAATTGGAATCGACTACCAAACCTTGAGTGTTTCTTGTATCCTGCGAGCTTGAAGAAGCCTCGCCATCTACAGTCCAATTACAGATAGTTAACTCTGAAGGAGCAACATCTTCAGACATACCATCATGTTTCCTTTTCTTCGAGGATGTAGCAGCAGTCATCTCCATAGATTGAGTATCGGAGGAAGTAGCAGCCATTGCAAGTTGTGGAGGAGCCTCCATTAATACAGGTTAAACAGGAGCAACAGCATCCTCATGTTCCTGATCAGCTTCTGTAAATTATATCTTCACCGTAACCGTTTTGTTGTGCAGCAGCTTGTCCAGGAGGGATTTCTTCAATGTGAACACCACCTTGGACATTACCCGGAGGTGGAACAGCGCCGCCTGGACCATCACTGTCATCTGAGGAGTCATATTCACCACCGTTCTGAAGCACACATGCCCCTGTATCGTGAGTGAGCATCCCACACACTTCACAGACACCTCGTAAACGCACATAGCGAAAGCGAAGCAGAGTATTCACTCCTGCAGTGAACTGAAAATGTCGCTGGAAGCGGAGAGGCAAGCGCACATCCCAGTTGAGGCAGACACGCGCAAACTCCACTCTAGACGCAGCTTCCGCATCAAAATCCACATCCATCAGCACACCCAAAGCACGACCAACGTGAGACAGAACATTTCGAGTGAAATATTGCAGATGTATTCCTCAGATTTGGACCCAAAACGGTATGTAATTGAGCATCAGAGGGCTCATGAGGGCAGTCCATCTCTGCAACACTAGCATCCTGTCAGCAAACGACCACGGACCACGCCTTAACACCGATTCCATCAGATCTTCAGAGGGGAAAACAAACTGGAAACAACCTCCCTCCACTGTGCGACTCCTAACAAGTCCCGCAAGTCCCCATGTACGAGGAAGAATGGCGACAATGGATCGCAGGTTCTGCCTACGCGGATTTGTGGGTCGTCCAACCACAACAAATCGATTTGAGTCTTCTGCCTGAGCCGTAACTTCCGGTGGCAGGAGGAAAGGTTCATCCATAGCACCAATTTCCAGATCTACAGCACGTCGTGAGGAATTAGCCATAATGTAGAGAAGTAATTTCAGTGGTAATTAGTGAAAGACTTTGTGTGAGAAGCAAATCGAAGTGGATTCAGAGTGTTGGATTGTTCGTATTTATACTGGAGTCTCTCCAACTGAGTGGAGGGAAGTGCATCACGTCGCAGAAACGTGGGGAGATCAGCCAGAGGAAGTGGAGGCGAAATCACGATCTCCACTTCACCGGCGAAGATGGACATAACCATCGTCAATCCGTTGATTAATTTGAAAAATCAAGCCGTTGTAAATCGCCTAAAAAATCGCCTTTCTTCTTTTTCTTTTTCTTCTGAGGACGTGAGAAAGCCTAATTAGTTCATTTCTCTGTCATGAAAGCTCTGATATTATTCGCACAATCTGGAGGTGAAGTTTTTTAGAGTTATCTTTTTTATTTCCTTTTTGGGCTGGGAAAAGAAAATATAATTTTAGGGAAAATATGGAAATTTAAAATCCCGCTTAACTTTTTGTGGACTTTCCTTTTTTCTAGTTTTTTCGTAACAATTAATAATGTTTTAAATTATGTAATTCAAGCCTCTTGATCTTGATGATGTGCTCTGTTTTGTCGAGGATTCTATTAATTTATTCTTTTGTAAGCCTCCTTTACAGTCCAAAGCTTCCGGTTTTTCTCTTAATCAGTGAAAATCAAAATCGGCCAAAATCTACCGGGTAGTAAAAACCGAACCAGGCTAAATCGTAATAATATGTGAAATCAAAGGGCAGTAAGTTTAGGAAACTCTTTTTATTATTTAACAAGACAGCAACGTGGATCTGGCAGACAACAAAATAAAAATATTTAAGGGTTAAAAAAGCCATCTTCCCAAAATCATAACCATCCATTTTCTCTCTCTCTTGCTCGCAATCTCCAGTTCTCGTTTGGGCTTCCTTTTCCTCATCTCAATCTTCTTCATCTCCAATCTTAATCGATCTTTTGGAATCGTATGTTTTTTTCCACCTTTATTGAATCTGTTATCGTGGAGTTTGAATCTGCTGAGTCTCAAAACCCTAACTCTGTTTTTGTCTTTATGTTTTGTATCGGGGTTTTTATTGGATCATTGGTCTGTTAGTTTGGATAGTAAATTGAGATTGAGACTTTGGAAATTATTTTCTCTGTGATTGTTTCCTACGATATGATTTCGCTTGTTCGTTGACGTGTCTCTAATTGAACCGTCACCACGCATGCAAATATTGATTCCTTGGAGTTCTTCATTGTAGATGCATTTTATTACAGTTTCTGATTGCTAAATTTCTGTTCTCGATCTGAAATTTTTAATATTTAGACTAAATTTAAAAGTTCTCCTATTTAAGACTTGCATAAGATAACGTTGATGAGATGAGTGAACATAAATTTTTGGTTCTGATTGGGAATATAATGAATATGCATTATGTCTTATTTCTGCTGATGATTAATTAAGTTGCCGGCAATTTTTTATTTTTTTTGCATTATTAATCTGTACGAAAGCAACGAAGAACCTAAAAGTAAATTAGTTGATGCAGGAAGTATCAAACTTTAGCCTTGCTTTTAGCCAAATTGAGTGGTTGATTAAAGGTTTCTAAGAAGTTTGTTTTTTTGCTTGTATTTAATCTAATAGCTCATAGAAATACTAATACTTTTTGAAATCTGTGGCCTTACCTTGATGATTAATGGATCTCATAATCTTTCTCTTAGAGCACTATGAGTGACCACGGAGAGAAGACTTGTCCACTGTGTGCTGAGGAGATGGATCTGACTGATCAACAATTGAAGCCTTGCAAATGTGGCTATCAGGTCTTTCTGCCCTCATTTTTCGTTAAGAGTAATTGACTCGCTGTTTATTAGTCTTGAAGCTGAAAATTATAGCAAGAACTGTTTTGCTTATTGCAATGTTAGCTCTCGTCTTTTTCTGTTTTCATAATCATCATAACCACTTAGGTTAAAATATACTTTTGTTTGCTTAGCGGAAAGTTTCTACTGTGGTTCATCTGTAAAGCACAAAAGATAGCAATGACTCGCTGATTTAAACATCTTGTGCTTGCCTCAATCTCATTGACCATAAATCTGTGCTCTGTTAATTATATTGTGTATGCGATTCAGATATGTGTTTGGTGCTGGCATCACATAGTGGACATGGCAGAGAAAGATCAAATAGAAGGGCGTTGTCCAGCTTGTCGCACTCCATATGACAAAGAAAAGATTGTAGGGATGACTGTTAATTGTGACAGGTTGTTGTATGATGCTTGATACGTCATATTTTTTTTTGAAATTTTTTATTTTCTTTGCGGGACAACGTTTTTTCATCTTCTGCTGATGGATTTGTCTATAATTATCTATCCTAGTCTGACCTCTGAAGGCAACATGGAGCGGAAGAAGATCCAGAAGTCAAAATCAAAACCTTCTGAAGGGAGAAAGCAACTCACCAGTGTGCGAGTGATCCAAAGGAATCTTGTTTACATTGTTGGGCTGCCCCTAAATCTAGCAGATGAAGATGTATGAGAACTTTCACCAAACTCTTATAATCCTCATTTTGTTTTGATTGATGTCTGATTAGTGCTCCAATTTTTTCAGCTACTCCAACATAAAGAATATTTTGGTCAGTACGGAAAAGTTCTGAAGGTTTCCATGTCCCGAACAGCATCTGGTGTCATACAACAATTCCCAAACAATACATGCAGTGTGTGCGTTTCAGTATATATCTTCTTATCATAACTTACTTTGACATTGGCTTTTCAGTTTTATTTTTTCTGATAATAATTTCTCATATCCCAGATATATTACTTATGGAAAAGAAGAAGAGGCTGTTCGCTGCATTCAGGCTGTTCATGGGTTTATCTTGGATGGTAAACCACTGAAGTAAGTTTTGACTTGCTTCCTTGATTTGTTTAAGCTTTCTGAGTAGTATTTTTTAATTTTTGGTAGTTCAACTAATGATCATATGAATGTTCTCTCGCTCTCTATATATTTCAGGGCATGTTTTGGGACAACTAAGTATTGTCATGCATGGCTGAGAAATGTGGTATAATATCTTTGGATTCTCGTTCTGCTTTCTGACCCCTGGTTTTTCTCATGGTTACCTCCTTTCAGATAAATGTTGAAACTGATATCTTTGGAGTGGTAAATTGCATGTTATATTTCAGGCATGTGTCAATCCTGATTGTCTCTATTTGCACGAGGTTGGTTCTCAAGAGGATAGTTTCACAAAAGACGAGATCATATCAGCCTATACAAGGTATATTTATCATCTAAACTTTTAATATTCCCATGTGTTGACCATTCTGTTTTGTGGATCCAATTATTTTAAGTATTCGTAAATGATGGTTGCTCTAGTATTTTTGGATGATTAGTTAAGTCTTATAGTAATTTTGAAGGAGTAGAGTTCAGCAAATCACTGGAGCAACAAATATTCTGCAGCACCATTCAGGGAGGATGTTGCCTCCTCCACTGGATGCTTATTGTAGGGACAGTTCTTCTGCAAAACCAATTGTAAAGGTTGCTTCAACTGTAAGTTAAATTAAATCTCAACTTTGTTCTTCACATGATGTGCAATATGGCTTGAGTCTTGTGCTACAAGAATATGATTCCAAACTTCCGAGTAGATTGATTGCACACCATTTCCTAGGACTTTTAACCTCAAAACCCCATGCCCTTAAAGGCCCCAAACTAACCACAAAATACTACACATCTGAAACCATTTTTATTTGTTAGTCCTAGTTGGAACTAACTCCTCAATGATGTGGTATGAGTAGCTTACAAAATTCTTCAGGCTTGCTGAACTTAATAGTTTCTGTCTCACGTCTTTATTTTTTATGAACAGAATGTGGCTGCTGTTCCCAGGCATTCTCCACCTAGTGGGAGTGGGAGCTCTAGCAGATCTACTGCTCTTCCTGCTGCAGCATCATGGTAAGTTTTCACTTGCTGCTTTTTGCTTGAGAAGTCTTTTGACAGGTTAATCTTATAAATTAAGGAATTCTGTTGCAGGGGAACACATATTGCAAACCAGCAGTCTTTAGCAACTTCCGTGACCTCAAATGGATCTTCTGATATACAAAGACCAACATCAGTAAATGGAACCCTTGCCTTTTCTGTTGTTGTTGCAAATGCAGCTCATGGGCCTGCATCCTCTAATGACATTTTTAAAAGACCATCTCGCAAAGAAGAAAACCAGATAGTGGTGGACAAAGGCAAACCTAGTGTGTCGAAGCCTTTGCAGCATAATGTCGTGGCTGATTCTGGTTCCAAGAGAATTACCTCACCTGATAGAGATGCTACTAGCGATCGGTTATCCAGTTCAGTAGAGTCTTCTGATGGTGGGAAAGGCATTGACAAGCCTTCAGCTACCAATAAATTGTTTGATGATTCAAATAATGCTGTAGAAGATGGTCCTACTGTAAGCAACTTGTTGGTTGGTGTTGCACAGATGGGGATAACTGAAAATTCTAGGGAGGAACATCCTGATATTACAATAGCAATTGGGGGTCGGTGTGATCAAGTTTTTATTAGACAAACTGGTCATGAAGTATCAAGGTCGCCACATTTAGAGCACTGTAGGATGGATAATTCTATAAACACTGATAAGAAAGCTATGCTGTCAGAGGATAGGATACCCTCTCCTAAGCCTGAGTGGGATTGGAGATCAGACTTGCAACCCCAGATGCAAGATAATTCAAAGTTGGAAAGGGAGGATATCTCCTCGTATGATAGCCAACTGCATCACCCTCAAGAGGATACTATCCACTCACGGCTATTTTCTAATTTATCAAATTCCATTTTGGACACAAATCATATGGCTTCTTGTTCTTCAAAGCCTTGTGAAATTTCTGGTATGAACGATTCGAATTTGAGGTCCTCTTTGGATAGATGCAGTGATAAATTGCACCTTCCAAATGGAATTGGTGAGATATCCAGGTCCAATGTGGAGCACTCCCTATTTGCTAATGAAGGCAGAAACGAAATTCGCAATACAGAGGATGAAATGATCTCAAACATTTTGTCACTGGACTTTGATCCATGGGATGACTCCTTGAGTTCTTCCCATAATTTGGCAGAATTACTTAGTGAAGGTGATCAGCCATCTAGTACTCTTAAACCTTCAAACCTCCTAAAGCAACATAACAGCCAGTCCAGATTTTCTTTTGCACGGTATGAGGATTTTACTAATCAAGGATTTGACCGTGAGCACCGTAGCATAGGAGGGCAGTTTTCTAGAGATCAGCCTCTTCAGGAGTCTATTGTGGGCCGAGATATCTATCGGGATAATCTTGGGACAGTAAATGGATTTGCTTCAAACTACTCAGAAAACTCTGCTGTTAATTCTTTATTCTCTTCATACAAAAATTCCGGTTAGCATATATTGTTTATGGCTTCCCGTTACTTCTTGTTTTGATACATTTCTGCGGCATTTCTAATTTATTCACTGTTGTCCTGTTGCAGTTTCGCGACCCCAAGTTTCTGCTCCTCCAGGATTTTCTGCGCCCAGCAGGTTACCTCCTCCTGGCTTCTCTTCACATGAAAGAGTGGGTCTATCTTCAGATACTGCACAAGGTAGCTCTTTTATTTTATTTTAGGGTAGCTTAAAGTATGGCTGATGCTAGAGACTAAAATGATTCCCTTGTATCGTAGGAACTCGATTTCCTGACTCTCCCTCCTTATTGAGGAATGCATATCAAGTACCGCCTCCAGTTGGTTATCCTAGTTGTGCAAGTGATATAGAGTTTGTGGACCCTGCAATTCTAGCTGTTGGAAGAGGGATGGTAAATACAGATTTGGATATGAGATCAGGATTCTCTTCACAACTGAATTCCTTCGAAAATGAAACAGGACTTCAATTGCTGAGACAACAGTCTTTGTCTGCTGCACAGCAAGTCAACGGGTTTCATCATGATCTTCGTAACTTATCTCCTTCACTTACCGATCCTTACGGATATAGTTCGAGGCTAATGGATCAATTGCAGGGAAGTAGCTTATCTTCTTTCTCACAGCTGTCAAGAAAACAACCATCTGCGAATCCAATCATGTCTAATGGTCACTGGGATAAGTGGAATGAAGGCCAAAGTGTAAACTCTCTAGGCATGGCTGAGCTCCTTAGGAATGAACGGCTGGGATACAACAACGTATATGAAGAACCTAAATTCCGGATTCCAAGTCCCGGAGATGTGTATAATAGGACATATGGAATGTAGTTCTGGCACGAAGAGAGGTTTCCGCTTTGCTGGATTTGCTTTGATTGATCCCAAGTGGTTGGAAGAGTCATACTCAGAAACTGCTTCTGCTGTTGTGCGTATAGGATCAATTGTCATATCAAAATTCAGGGCTCCAACATTGATTCCCGAAAAGCATTTTGAACTTCAAAGGTATTGAGAATCTTTATTCGTAAATGTGTGATTTTGGTTCTTTCATTGGTTCTGAATGTATGTGTCAATACTAAATAGATGTTTCTCGGTGCCTAGGATAGATTTTGATTTCTACAGATTGGTTTCGTGAGGAATATTGGCAAGATGTGAGGCTTCAACGAAAACAGAGGTCGAAGTTGTGCCCCCTCTTGTTTAACATTGTAAATCAATTTAGAGTATAGCTTTCGTATGATACACCAAAGTTCAAGATTGTCGATTGACAAATCTGAAATTTTGTTTCGCAATATAAAATATTCATTAGCATTGTGGTTTTGACTTTTGAGACTTTTGGTCGTAAGTATGTTATTTCTCATTCTTAGACATGAAGACAAAGGTGATTTCCATGACCGGCACGAAACAGACCCGGATTTGATGTTTCGTATTTTATTTAATAAAGTGAAGTAATTTAATTTTGGAATTATAATTAGATTATGTATTTGACAAAATACATTAAACATTAAAAAAATATTATTCAATATTGGTTTGATTGTTTAGTATTTTGATTATCATGGATTTTAATGTACTTTACTATTCAAAACAAAAGTAAATAGAATCCCACTATTCTAACTTTCATTTTCTAGTTCTGGATTAACAGAGTGGGTTGATTTATGTTAATTGAACCAGGAATGTTGATAGATATGTTTATGTGTTTTTTCTGTCAAAGAATTTCTTATGTATTGAAAGGATCAAGGTTAAAATATGTTAATGGGTTGAATTTATTCTTTTTTATTTTAACTCTGAAAAGATACATTATCATTAAACTAAATTACACATGATGTATCTCGAAATTCGTGACATTCGAAAGTCATTTGGACACCAAATATTTAACAAAAGCATAGTACAATCTAAGAGTAGAAGCTCTACTAACGATTAGATCATCACATAAATTAGTAGTTCTCTAGATAGCACAAAAACTTGGGCGCAAACCGTGGCCACTTACTTGGTTGGTGTGAGACTTCACTCGTGAAGGTTCAAGCCGTGGCCACTTACTTGGTTCTTGAATTGCTGAAATCAGGATGCTGGAATCTGATTCGAATATGACATTTTCAAAGCAAATTGTCAATACAGTTTATAACCCAAACTAGGCAGTAGTCTCTGCCTCTAAATAAGATTTTAAGCGAAGGTAGGCCTTTCCTCCATACCATTTGACTGATCCATCGTGCCCTCTTTATCTGATGCTTTCCAAAAAATTCCTTTATCTGTAGATTGATTCTTCCACCAGAACCTGGACAGAGCAATCTCAATGCGGTTACAAATCGTTTTTGGAACTTTAAAGCAACTCATCGTGTAAGACGGTAATGCCAATGCCACCGCTTTGATCATTGTCTCTTTGCCTCCTTGAGAAAGAAATTTAGTGTTCCAGGTAGACAGTTTTTGAGTGACTTTTTGTTCTAAAAAGTTAAAAGTTGATAATTTTGATCCCATAATACTTCTGGAAGCCCCAGGTAAACACCATCTCCACTCTCATTGAGAATTCATGTCGCTAATTTGATCTCAATTCGCAGGTTAGAGGAAATCTTGGTACCGAAAAAAATACTTTACTTGTTGAAGTTGACATTCTTCCCAGAAATAAGGTTATATTCAGCTAATATGCGATTTACGAACCCAATTTCCTGCTGTGATGCACTGCAGAAGAATAGACTATCGTCGGCGAAAATGAGGTGGGAGATAAGTGGAGCTGTGGCTGCAACTTTAATACCAGATAATTCCTTTCTCTTTTCAGCTTGAATAAAACCATTTACCAATACTTCTGCAGAGATTATAAAGATGAAAGGAGAAAGTGGATCCCCTTGACACAGACCTCTTGTGGGAAAAACCTTGCCATAAGGATAACCATTAATAAGGATTTAATAAGTCACAGAGTTAATACAAGTCATTATGTGGTCAATCCAAAGTCTATCAAAACCCAACAGCAACATAACATGCTCAACAAACCCCCCCCTCCCCCCATTCTAATCTATCAAAAGCCTTCATCATATCAAATTTGATGGCGAGTAAACTACCTGAGACTTTGGCATTGGTTCTGAGAGCGTAGAGGACCTCATGTGCTATGAGGATGTTGTCGGAGATGAGTCTTCCCTTGACAAATGTTGCATGGGTTTCAGATATCACTTCATGAAGTATTTTCTTTAATCTGGTTGCTAGGACCTTGGAGATCATCTTGTAGGCGAAGCTGCAAAGGCTAATGGGTCAGAACTCACTTAGCTTGTGCGGATTCATTTTTTTTGGAATGAGGCAGATGTTTGTCTCATTCAGCCTGCTGTCCAGCGATCCAGTCTCCATGAAATTCATGACCAATTTGCATACCTTTGGACCTACAATATGCCATTGAGATTGGTAAAACGCACATGTCATTTCGTCAGGTCCGAGACATTTCTTAGGAGCCATTCCAAAGACTGCAAATTTGATATTTTGGTTATGTTACTGAGTTACCCGAGGCTGGAACCTTTCAAAAATCCCATCAGTTCTACTGGAGAAACTGATCTGGATCTCAATTTCTTTGTCCAAATATTTTTCCTCAATTGTGTCTTCATCCAAAATGTAGTTGATGTGGTTATTCCTTCTTCTCTGCTTGGTGATAAATCCCTCTCTTAGCCAAGATATTTTGCTCTTTTGCTTCCAAAACATTTCTTCTTCCCGTATCTAGGACCGGGTTCATGTTAGTGTCTTGCACACCACGACATTCCCAAACTCATTCCTCGCGAGTCTTATCAATATTTCTATAGTATTTGTCGTCGTCCATGTCGGTTATAATCTCGTTGAGTCCAATGCAGCCGTATTGATCACACGCTATGTCGAGCGCGTTGAAGAGAATGTGCTCGTACATCGCCGTCTTCTTCTCCTTCTCGAAAACGATCATGGCTCGAATAGCTACGTGTGACGCGTATTTATCAGTAATGATGTGGAGGAAGCGGCGCTTGATAGCATCGCAGAAGAGCGTGTCAAAATCATATGATTTCCCGAGGAGTTTCTGAACGCGTTCCGTTCCAAACTTGTTTGTGACGATCGTCGAGAAGTAATTAGAATCTGAAGTCAGCAAAGTCACCATCCTTTGAAGTTGTGTTATGTCCAAGTTTGAGATGATAGAGTCAAAGAGGACAACACCTTCTTTGTTGGTCATGAAGTTGAACAGATCTTTGAGCAAGGCCTTGTCTCGTATGACGGTAGCATATGAGGAGAATTTCGGAGGAGAAATAGAAGCAGAGATTGCTCCTTCAAGTGAAGAAACACGGAGATGTTCAAACAAATCCGGAAGTAGGAAAGGATTGGTAATGAAACCCATGAATGAAGATTGTTGTTGATCAACAAAAACAACTCAAGGCTTAAAGTTTTGTGGTTTTGGAAAGTATGAGAAAAATCTTTAGAATGAAAGTATGTATAGATTTGTAACTAGGGTTCCTCGTTTTAAAATCCTAACTCAGAGGGGGAAAACAAATTATCATTCGAAAAGGAAAAGGAAACTTATAAGCTCTTGAACGTGTTTTCGCTGATTGGTCATTATAGGATTCATGTCCAGATTTTTAGGCATAGTATGTGCAAACAATGTACTCATTGATAAAAAAGAATTTTTTTTTATCAACAGTATTCATTTGGTTTTTATGAATAAGGTATGATTCATAGCCTAAATGCTCCAATTGGAACTGGTGGGATTCGAACTCTCCACCTGGTGGCTAGATAGATCAGAAGTAAGCTAATTGGGTCATATGCTTCTTAGCAAAAAAATCAATTTTATGGTGGATTTTCTAGGTTTTTGGTTTTTGGAAATTGTATTTATCTGGATAAATTGATACTAAATCTTTTTTTAATATAATATATGATAAGCAAATGAAAGAAAACTTAACTGAAAAGTGTTTTCGGTTAAGTGGTTAAGTTTTATCTACTTTCTTCATCCAAATTTTTTAACTTTTGATAATTACATTTCCCCTACATAATATTGCTAAGGATTCAAGGGATTGGTTTTGAAACTATTCAATCCAACTTTTGAAAAGAAAAAAAAAATATTGGGAGTAGTTTTTAAACTAGTTTTTGTTTTTGAAAAACTATGTTTTAACTAATCATGATTTTGCAAAAACTATTTTTCAAAATCTAAAAACAGTTTGTATCATATCATTCATGTTTTTAGATTTTAGTTTTTCTAAGAAACTTGGAAAAACTGGTGTTTAAGAAATCAACGTTGATTTCTCCAAAAACCCAAAACTAATTTTTTTTAGTTTTTGAAAACAAAATCTAATCTAAAAACTAAAACTAAAATTTAAAATCTAAAAACTAAAAACTAAAAAAGACAAAAACTAGTGCATCGATTATTCAATAATTTATCTTGGCAATTGAGATGTGTATTTTTTACTGGAATTATTCAATAATTCAGTTAGTATTGTACAAAGAAATTGGCTTTGGGATTAGGTTTTCGTCTTTTCTGTAATTTAATCAATGTACAAGTACTGAAGTACATAAGTAATGTTTGTGGTTTCTCTGTTTATGTTTAATGTTTTGTACTTGAAGCCCTTTTGCATTTTTGACCAAATTACTCTTTGATTAGATGATCCTTTCGTGACATTTGCAAAGCTATACCTATAATAAGTCTTAAAATCATGAAAGGTTTAGCTAAATCCTTTGTTAAGATTTGATTGTTTATACAGTTTTTACTGACCAGGACGAAGAAAGTCACTTTTCTTTTCTAATTTTAGTTCATTTGCTCTTTTGAAGTTCCCAGCTCTACGTGAGATTGTTAAGACTGGGAAACCTGTTTGGGGGACATGTGCTGGTCTTATATTTTTTGCAAACAGAGCTGTTGGTGAGGACTTGTGATTCTTGTCCTGCAAATGTGTTGCTGAAAAATTATAAAGCAAAACGAGAGAATGTTGCAAATTTCAGGCCAGAAAGAGGGAGGTCAAGAATTAGTGGGTGGCCTTGATTGCACCGTGCATAGGAACTACTTTGGCAGCCAGGTAAAATTATGTCTTTTACCGAGATTCTGGGACCGGGTTCATGTTATGTTATTCACCATAACTCAGGGATGTTTCAATAGTAATAATATAGAGAACTCAGTCTTTTCATAAGAAAATTAAAGTATTGCAGGTTTCTCATTGACTAATTATATATGACGAAAATCCATTGTTACAAGAGTAATGTAAATGGAACAATTGAACTAGTTTTAAACAAAAACTCAGGGAATTCATGAATAAAGGACTCCAAGATGTTAGTGACGTTGGTGGAGTGAGATGTACGCAAAAGAAGAAGAGAAGGCATGAGTTTATCAACCAAATCCTCAAACAGATTAATCTTAAACCTTTCCCTGGCGAGTCTTAGTGTCTTGCACACCACGACATTCCCAAACTCATTCCTCGCGAGTCTTATCAATCTGTCTTCTTTGCATCTCAAGAGCTCCTTACCTACCACAATCATCGACTTCTCATCTCTCTCTACAAGTTTCTCCACGACCAAGCTTCCATACTTGTTAAACGAGAGCTCAATGAAGTGGCCACTGAGATTGTATGTGATGTTGTACGTGTATTGCAAGTAATTCAACTGAAGCACGTGTCGGACCACACAGTTCCCTGACTCATGCTTGCTTAGGATGAGAGCGTTGTGTGTGACAAATTCTAGTACACTATGTCTATAGTATTTGTCGTCGTCCATGTCGGTTATAATCTCGTTGAGTGCAATGCAGCCGTATTGATCACACGCTATGTCGAGCGCGTTGAAGAGAATGTGCTCGTACATCGCCGTCTTCTTCTCCTTCTCGAAAACGATCATGGCTCGAATAGCTACGTGTGACGCGTATTTATCAGTAATGATGTGGAGGAAGCAGCGCTTGATAGCATCGCAGAAGAGCGTGTCAAAATCATCTGATTTCCCGAGGAGTTTCTGAACGCATTCCGTTCCAAATTTGTTTGTGACGATCGTCGAGAAGTAATTAGAATCTGAAGTCAGCAAAGTCACCATCCTTTGAAGTTGTGTTATGTCTAAGTTTGAGATGATAGAGTCAAAGAGGACAACACCTTCTTTGTTGGTCATGAAGTTGAACAGATCTTTGAGCAAGGCCTTGTCTCGTATGACGGTAGCATATGAGGAGAATTTCGGAGGAGAAATAGAAGCAGAGATTGCTCCTTCAAGAGAAGAAACACGGAGATGTTCAAACAAATCCGGAAGTAGGAAGGGATTGGTAATGAAACCCATGAATGAAGATTGTTGTTGATCAACAAAAACAACTCAAGGCTTAAAGTTTTGTGGTTTTGGAAAGTATGAGAAAAATCTTTAGAATGAAAGTATATATAGAATTGTAACTAGGGTTCCTCTTTAAAATCCTAACTCGAGGAGGAAAACAAATTATCATTCGAAAAGGAAAAGGAAACTTATAAGCTCTTGAACGTGTTTACGCTGATTGGTCATTATAGGATTCATGTCCAGATTTTTAGGCATAGTATGTGCAAACAATGGTACTCACTGATAAAAAAGAATCTTTTTTTTTAGTGGATGTTCTAGGTTTTTGGTTACAATTACTGATGATCTTATCATGTAAAACAATTCGAGATATTGAGATTTTTACACAGAATTTCCCTTTTTGGAAATTGTATTTATCTGGATAAATTGATACTAAATCTTCTTTTAATATAATATAGATAAGCAAATAAAAGAAAATATAACTGAAAAGTGTTGTCGGTAAAGTTGTTAAATCTTATCTACTTTATTCATCCAAATTTTTTAATTTTTGATAATTACATTTCCCCTACATAATATTGTTAAGGGTTCAAAGAATTGGTCTTAAAACTATTCAATCCAACTTTTGAAAAGAAAAAAAAATACTTAAGTCTTGATTGAGAGTAGTTTTTAAATTAGTTTTTGTTTTCAGAAAAACCATGTTTGAACCAATCATGATTTTGTAAAAATTATTTTTCAAAATCTAAAAATATTTTTTACGTTGTATCATATCATTCATGTTTTTGGATTTTTGTTTTCCTACAAAGTAGGAAAAACTAGTGTTTAAGAAATCAACGTTGATTTCTTCAAAAACCAAAAACTAACTTTATTTAGTTTTTGAAAACAAAAATTAATCTACAAACTAAAACTAAAATCTAAAATCTAAAATTTAAAATCTAAAATGCAAAAATTAAAAACAAAAACCAAAAGACTAGTGCATCTGGGCCTTGTAGCTCAGAGGATTAGAGCACGTGGCTACGAACCACGGTGTCGCGGGTTCGAATCCCTCCTCGCCCACAACCGGCCCAAAAGGGAAGGACCTTTCCCTCCGTGGGTAGGAAAATCATGACTCAAATAGCTCAAACAATTTCTCTATTCACGGAGATGATTTTAGGACAATAACGGCCCAAGATATACGGCCTATAAGGCCCACGATAAATGGGCCAAAAAAATCATTTGAAGCAGAAGCTTTTTTTTTTTTTCTTAAGATTTTGGTGAAACAACTTCATCTTGCAATTATAATTTTTGGATACTGGAAATTTTAGATTTGCGGTTTATTCATTTCGTTGACGAATTCGTCTCGCCAATCTTCTTGCTGGATTCTTGCGATTGATATATCTAGGAATTATCAGATAATTCCCGTTTGACTTGGTGCGTATAATTGTGATTCGGATTCCAGTTTTATCAAACGACGGATTGCTGGAGAACTAATCTGAACTTCTTTCAGAATTCGCAGAGATCGAATCAAGGTAATTGATCATTTGTGAGTTCGTATCTTTTTCTTCAATCCGTTTTGATGTTTAAATGTAGAACCCTTGGTTGTATCTGGATGTATATATGTTCAAAGCTATTTGAGTATTGTCTGTGGATCTTTCAAGAATAGTTTAAGCTGAATGGAAACTGTTCGACAAAATGGCTGAAAGAAGTTATGATATGCAATTGGTTGTTTGTTTACTCTCTGTTTATGTCAACTAGTTCGTTTTAGAAGATTAATTTGATTTTCAATTGATGATGACTAGTCTTTATCTTTCAACTACGCAGAATTTGATATTCCTGTTTCTTGTTTAATACCTCTTATGTTCTTATGTCACTCAGTTCTAAATTGGTTCTTCAAATCCCCCAAATGTTAGCAGCTATGTGTAAATTTTTGTGATTCATTTTTCACATTTTACAATTGGCTTAAGAAAGTACTTTTATGAATATTGCAGGATTTCTAAGTTCTCCTGTATTGCCATTTGAAGCTTATCAATATACGCTATGGATAATACTTCATGTGACGACAAGATTCTCACCTACAACGATGTTGTCCTCAGGAGATCAGATTTAGACATCCTACATGGACCCATTTTTCTAAATGATCGTGTTATCGAGTTCTACCTAAGTTTCTTATCAACAGTTCACACTTCCCCTACCATCTCACTGATCCCACCTTCCATTGCTTTCTGGATCTCAAACTGCCCAGACACTGAAACACTTAAAGATTTCATGAAGCCCCTTGGATTACACGACAAAGACCTTGTGATATTCCCTGTAAACGACAATAATAATGTCGAGCTAGCTGGAGGTGGGTTACATTGGAGCTTACTCGTGTACTACAGAGAGTCCAACACTTTTTTCCATCACGATAGCTTCATGGGAGTGAATAGATGGAACGCTAAGCAGCTCTGTAAAGCGGTTTCTACATTTGTATCTAATGGAAATGCAGCATACAGAGAAATCACTGATACACCCCAGCAAAAGAATGGGTATGATTGTGGTGTTTACCTTCTTGCTATCGCACGGGTTATATGCGAGTGGTTTAGCTCTGGTACAACAAAAAACCGGGATGAGCTGTGGTTTACTGATGTGAAGGAAACTGTACCAGATATAGTTAACCATTTGAGAGAAGAGATACTGGGACTCATCAAAAGGTTCATGTCTGAGAGTGTGAGTAAATGAGAGCTGGTTTTTTATAAATGGTTAGATATTCCGGTTATATGGTTGTAACTTTATACTAGAAAGAGCTGATAAATCGTAGATATTTACACCGGTTAAGGAAAACCAACTGTTCTGCTCTACTTTTAATCGTTAAGGTAAAACATGCCTTTTTGAGCCCATTGGTGTAGTAAGCGTGGGCCTAATCTCGTTCAGTGTAATAAAGTTAATATAGGCCCACCTCTGAAAATAAAACATATGAATACTCCATCATGCGAAGTGCGAACTAGTGAGGCGTCTACATCACAACTTTTTTTTGGGTTAAATTTTTACATCAATTTTTTGGCTTGACAAAATATCTACCAAGACAAAAATTTACAAAAACAAAAAATAATATTGTAAATAAACAATTCCAATTTTTCATTATTATTCTGTTATTTCGTGGATTTCCAATCAGAACTCATAAGTAATTTTATATTACATAACCAAAATACATTAACTTCTGTGAAATTATTTAGTTAGAGACTTTTTAACAAAAAAAACTTTCTTATAAAGAAGTAAAGAAAAATATGATAAGAGTACTCAAGTAAGAGCACATTAGAAGAAGTACCAATTGAATAGATGGTGAAAACGAATCCAATTTTGTGAAATCGAGAGAAAATTGACACTAAAGTAGAAACAAACAAAAGAAAGCTTGGATCGAAGATATTAAGAAAATAAAAATAAGAAGAAGCAAAAAAGGAAGAGGTGCATGGGAATCTACGCTTTGGAAATTGCGCCTCAAATCTCTAATCCGATCTTACAATCTTCTTTTTATTTTATTTTATACACGTTAGTGTTCTCACTATACGTTAAAATAATCATGCAAATTTTTAATTAGTAAAAACAAAATTAAACCAAAACAATTATAATTCAAAGGGTAATGGAGTAATAGTTATAACATATAGTTAGAGGATTAAAGCAGAATAGAATAATAATAATAGTAATACATTAGCTTGAAACATGTTTTGGGTACTAATTATCTCCTTACTAGATTGATGACCCAAAGTAGAACCAAACTAGAGTAGAATAGAATTCGATTTATGTCAGGAATCAGTTGGAAATAGAGTGAGAGTGAAAGAGACAGCACATGAAAGGAAAGACAATCAGGGCTGCCTAAGACCACCACTTGCTTCATTTTTATTCCTTTGTCATTCGACCACGTGTCATTCCATTATCCGCCATCTTGCTCCCACTTCACAAATTAGGGTTTCTTTTTTTGCTTCAGAGGTCCAAACATTTAATATAATTGTTTTTTGGAGAAAAGTTTTATGTTGAACACATTATACATACAAGTACCCCCAAAATTTAAGAGGAATTTTTTTTTTAACAATTGAATCGACAAGATCCGATCTATAGCTTAAAACACATTTCTATAATTTTTTTTAAAGCTATTATAATGCAGCAGATAAGAATCGAACTTTGGTGTCAAATCATTAACTAAATCATCCTAATCACAAGACTGAAAACAATTCGACATTTAAAAAGAATTTTTATATGTTTAGTTTGAGTTAATAATGGGCCCGTTATTAATTAGAGGTTTTATGAATAAACTTTTATAAACCTTAATTGTGTGGGATTTCCAGTTATAATTAAGGATTTTATGTCAATTTTTGAAAAATAAAACATAGAATGTAATTTTTCTAAAATTAGTCAAACAATATTAATCATTATAATGCTATAAGTCTAAGAAATTAATCACTTTACCGTTAAGTAAATACTTTTAAATGGATCTAAATTACTTTCTTATTACGGAAACTTTAATTCCCTCTTGGCTACGGAGATTAGTGCCAAAGGAAAAACAAGTTACATCGAGTTTGGTATTTAACCGGAAATTAAACTTGTCCAACTAATATGTAAAAAGACCGTCTCTAAAAATACAGTATATTGAAGGTATATTTTAACTCCAAATTCTCTAATGAAATTTAAAACATGATCTCATTTTCGTTTAGCTATACAATATCATTTTAATTTCTGACAAAAATCAAATATATATGTGACTGCCGGATTTACGTATGTGCTAAACTATTCAATATTTGGTTAGCATAGTTAGTATTATTATTTTTGTCAACAATTAGATCGATAAGGCCCGATCCATAGTCTAAAATTCACTCTTATAATTCTTTTTTTAACTTGCCATAATACAACATGTAGGAATCGAACCCTAGTGCCAAGTCATTAGCTGGATCATTCTAATTATCAGACTGAGAGCAACTCAGTAATATGATGCGAATTTCAACGATAGCGACTTAACTACTCCGTTAAGTAGTATTAAAATTTGCAGTATAATCAATATTTACGTGGATAATATTTTCTATATCGTAATTATGAGATGGACCAACTTGGTGTTGTCATTGATTTAACAAAGTAACAATAAAGTCTTTCGACTTCATCATTTACTTAGACCATCAACTTAATCATTGAAGGCAGATTAAAGACAATAATGAGGATAGTTATGAATTACAAAATTATCACATTTTTATGAAATTTTTTAGTTTTAAATATAGAACAAAGTTGTAGATTAAACGTCCGAAATAGCATTTATATATACCGAAGTTATTTTCAAATAAAAATTCAAAACTGTTATCTTGAGGGTAGATACACACAAAGTACGATAACAGTCAATCACAATTGATTTATAGTTATTGGAAATTGTTACATATGTACTTTGTAAGTACATATATATGTCAAAAAAATCTCTTAGAAAACTGAACAAAATAAAAGAAAATTCTATGACATATACATCATGCCGAGATCGATTGCGACATGATTCATATGTATACGAGAGCTCGCTTATCAATACGATCTGCTTTAACTTCTTTTCATTACCCAAGAAATTCTAATTTTGTGTCACTTGTCTACTAAGACTGATCTAAAGCAACTGGAAAATATTACAACTTTGACTGGTCAGCCCAAAACTCTTACGCTTTTGATTTTGAATGGAAGATTCATGTTATGTCACTCTCATTCCTGTTTCTTGACCCCATGCATACATATCTTTCTCAATTTCATCTCTATTAAGTTTCATGAGAATCATGAAAAATGAACCTAATTAACTCTATATAAAAGAATCCGTTTGAAACCCAAGCTTTCTCGACGGATTTCAAATGAAAAATGTTTGTTTAGATTAGAATGTCGAAAATGAAATTTGTAATCTACAAAATTTAAATATACCTTAGATGTGGAAAAGATTTAGATGATGAATTCGTCTCTCGTGAACAAAACAACTAATGATTGATTCGTATCTATTTCCATTAATACAATTACTTTTTCGTTTTTGTCATAAAGAAACAAACATGTTTTGTAGTAGATCAACAAAAAATTAGTCGAGAATAACCATTGTTTATAATAATAGTATTATGAGACTATGAGTTACTTGATCTCAATTTCCCACGAGACAAGGTTTAAAAATCGTATATTGAATAAGATTATATATATAATGAAAAAAAAACAATACTATTTGGTGTGGATATGGTCGTTAGACCAAATCACGGTCTTCATAGAAGTGACTTTCCCGAAAACCGATGTGCATGTAGAAGACTGTAGTGTGATTTGTGTCTCTATGAACTTCGAATCCCCATGGGATAATTCTAGTTCATCATGACATACACATCGCCTGCCCCATTCTTTGCTTTTACTCCATCATGTCTTCTATTTACAAATATATATATATATATATATATATATATTACGAATAGAAAACAATTATATAATCAAAAGCATTATGCTCATATTTAAAAACTAATTTATATTTCCAAAGAATCAACTATATGTAGTAACAATATATGATCAATTACTTTGCTTTTGTCGCAAGATTCTAATCATTAACTCAATATACATTTTTATTAAGAAGTAGGTGGTCTAGATAGTTTGTGTCTGATCTATCTTGACATCAAATAGTAAATTCAAATTTTATTTACCTCCAATTAGAAAATTTTGGTCTCAATCCAACTATTATTGACAAAAAAATATATTTTTATGTATATCCAAATCTAATGCAGTAATACAACACATTCTTAGGTTTTATTATATAAGGAAACGTGTATCTTAAAGTTCATAAGTACACTTAGGGGATTTATTAAAATATTGAATTCAAATGATTTGATTTTAAGTGGTAAATCATCTCTTATTCAAATATGAATTTGTAAAAATCATCTAAAATTTAGTGTTATTGAACTAGTGATTTAAAAAATATAATCAAATCCATTGTTATTAAAAAAAAATTCAAGGTGCGATTAAGTGATTTTATGAGGATTTAGAGTTATTTAAAGGATTTCTCTAGTTAAAACACACAAAAATTCAAATTTTATGGTTTTCGGTGAAGTTTTACAGAATTTTGTCATAAATCATAAGAATTTCCAAGAATTCATCTAAAATCATCTCAAATTTCATAAAATCTAAATCATTCACAATCATTTAAATTTTAAGGTTCAATACACCCATTTATATTCAACATATCATTGTTAGTTATTATATAAAAATTATATAAAGTACAATGGCAAAAATTTGGATGAAGAGAAAACAAAAAGTAGCTAAATATGCTATGACAAAAATAGAAATATTTTGTGGTTCTATCAAAATAAGGAGTGATTATTTTGAAAAACATTGATGTAAAAAAAAGCAAGAAATTATATGTATAGTGTCATTTATTTTATTTGTTTGCATCAATTTTAATTGATACAACAACTATTTATATCACTTATAAAAATAACTCTAAAAGTGGTGACTCAAATAGTTAGTGTCAATTTAAGCAATTGATGTAACTATTTTTATTATACTATACGTGATGTCATGTGCGATTGTAAAAAATGTAATAATAATGTCATTTGTTATAAATGATGATGTTAAATCACATATAATATGTCATTTGTTAATAAGTGACTCTATATAGTATTATTTATTTAAATGATATAATATTACTCATGATATACACATGTTTTTTTTTAGGGAAATTGAAAACTAAATTTGAAAATACTTTTTTTTTGTCAAAAATTGGATCAACAAAGGCCTCATCCATAGCCTAAAGCCCACACCCTAAAATTTCTTTTTAATATACTAGTGTAGTGGGGAGGAATCAAACCTCAGTGCCATGAATCATTAGTTGGATCATCCTAACCACCAAATTGAGAGCAACTCAGCAATTTGAAAATTCTATATTCATATTTTTCGATAAAATAAAGAAAACATAAGAAATCATTTATCAACCAATAATTTTTAATTTGTTATTCACTACAAGATATCAAGCGATTTGCCTAGAAAAGGGCCTTGCAAATACTTCGCAAATCGCCTTTTGCGACGCCACTGTGACATCAACCATTTTGTCGCAAACCGTTAGTCGCAATCAAAATTCATCACAATAATGTCGCAAATATTGCAACGTCATCTGACGTTGCAAATCCTGCGATAGATACATGCCTCCCAGATTCGTCACAAGGTTTACGAGTTACCTGCGATGCTATATTTTGCGAGGCCGTTGCAAGGCAGGTTTTGCGAAGCCATTGCAAGACATGTTTTGCGAGGCCGTTGCAAGGCAGGTTTTGCAAGGCCGTTGCAAGGCATGTTTTGCGAAACTATTGTGAGGTTGGCTTTTCGAGGCCTTTTCGACGGCCTAGAAAAAATAATATTTTTTTAATTTTATAATATAATTAATTTGAAAATAAAATATATTTAAATTATTAAAATATAAATTAAAATAATATATATTTAAATTAAAATATTTTACAAAATATTTAAAATTATTTATAAAAAAAATCTAAAAAATCTTCTGAAATGTCCGGATTTTGTTCTGCGCTCTAGTATGCGTTCCTCGAACTAGATCTGGGATCTTTGGTGTGCAGCAGCTTCAGCCTAGCAGTTATTCGGTCGTCCTTCTCGGCCAAAATAGAGAACAACTCATCATATGTCGATATCCTCTTCGCCTGGGACGTGATCAAACTTTTGTTTCCGCTAGCTTATTCTGCGTCCGATCTACCACCTCCCTAAGATCAGAGGAATCCGCAAAGGCTTGAGATTGCGATCTTTGTGGCGTAAAACACTGCTCTATCCTCGATCCGAGTGAGCGACCGGTCCCAAACAGTCTCCCTTTTTTACGGAGAGAGATCTGATAAGAAATATGAATATTAATACGTTAGTGTAACTAATTTAAACGAAAAATACATAAAATAAATTAGAACAATCTTACCTGGGCATATATTTGGTTCTTTCGTGCGGTAGATAGTCCGCCAGATCCAGTGCTCTCATCACCGCAATCCTGGGTCAGCTCCTACATCTTTGCAGTGACGTCATTGTAGATCCTCTTTGCTTTCTTATAGATAATGAATCTGGCCTTGTTCTGTTTTGTGTGGTAAAGAGTCTCTACCAAATCAGGGTGAGGATCCTTGTTTCTTCTTGCTGAAAGTATTAAAGAAGTATATATAATTAAATAAAATTTTATATAATATACTGAAAAATATATTAATCAGTCTCACACATAAGGGTGTAGCTCGGTTGAGAACAAAAACTAGCACCGGGCGTTGACGAAACAGATCTCAAGCCGGGAGACGGCGTAGGCTCATATCTGATCTCTCTAGGAGACGCATGTGGTTTCGATCCGAGAGGTGTCGGTGGATGAGATATGCCAGTCTCAGAAAAATAACGAGTATAAGAGTTGTGAATACCAGACAACTAAAATTATGACAATTTATATGTTCAAACTCATTATAAATTTTTTTTAAATTATGACAAATATTTAAATTTTTTTAATATAAATATTATAATAATAATTTTTAAATTATATGAATTATTATAAAAAAATACAAAACGTTTTTAAAAAAATAAAAAATGTTTTAAAAAATACAAAACGTTTTAAAAAATATTTTTAAAATTACAAAATATCATAAAAATGTTTTTAAAGAAGAGGAAATGAGAAGGTGTTGATGTGATTAAATTGAAGAAGAAATGAAGAGAAGAGGACTTACCTTGGAGAATCGCGGTGGAGAAGAGGTAGAGGAGCTCGGCGGCATAGCTGTTGGGGGAGAAGAAGAGCCAAGAAGAAGAAACAAGACGGAGGAGAAGAGAAAAGAAGGAGAAAGAAGAATGAGAAAAAAGAAGGAGAAAAGAAAATGAAGAGATAAGAGAGGAAATACAAAGGGAAAAGAGAAGAAAAGACGAGAGGGGTAGTGGGCAAGGCAAATTCCGGCGTCCCCATTTGCGAGTCCTCTGCGAGGGCAAGGCAAAATGCGTCGCAATAGCCTCGCAATTTGCCAGACTCTTGCGACATATATACCTTGCCCTCGCAGTGGACTCGCAAATGGATTAAACGAAAATTAAACAAAAACAAAACGAATAACGGTGCATAGAGACGTGATTAAAAAAACTTATATAACATTGTTAGTTTTTTGGAAACTTAAACGTAGATAATGTAAATGATACGTAGTAGACTCGCAAAACACTTAAACGAAGACTAAACAAAGTACGTTGCACATATACGTGATTGAAAATACTTATACAACATGTTCGGGATTGATTTCGAGAATTAAACGTACTAAATCTAATTGATGAATGATTATCGATGTATTTTCGGCCTCTTCGAATTGCAATTTTCTACGTTCATACAGTAGACGGTTTTGTGTTTGGGGTAAGGTTCGGGTTTAATGTTTTTACCTTTTCGGTTTTCCCATTTGCGAGTCTACTGCGAGGAATAGGCCAGATTCCTCGCAACAGCCTTGTAATTTGTGAGGTATCTGCGAGGAAACTGGCCTATTCCTCGCAGTGGACTTGCAAAACACTTAAACGAAGACTAAACAAAGACTAAACGAAGTGAATCTAATTGATGAATGATTATCGATGTATTATCGGCCTCTTCGAGTTGCACTTTCCTACGTTCATACAAAATACGGTTTTGTGTTTAGAGAAAGGTTTGGGTTTAACGGTTTTACCTTTCCGGTTTTCCCTTTTTCGAGTCCACTGCGAGGAATATGCCATATTCCTCGCAACAGCCTTGCAATTTGCGAGGTATCTGTGAGGAAACTGGGTTATTCCTCGCAGTGGACTCACAAAGCACTTAAACGAAGACTAAATGAAGTGCGTTGTACATATACGTGATTAAAAATACTTATAAAACATGTTCAGGATTGATTTCGAGAATTAAACATAGTGATTCTAATTGATGAATGATTATCGATGTATTCTCGGTCTCTTCGAGTTGCACTTTCTTATGTTTACATAGTATACGGTTTTGTGTTTGGGATAAGGTTCAGGTGTAATGGTTTTACCTTTCCGGTTTTCCCATTTGCGAGTCCACTGCAAGGAATATGCCAGATTCCTCGCAACAGCCTTGCAATTTGCGAGGTATCTGCGAGAAAACTGTCTTATCCCTCGCAGTGGACTCGCAAAACACTTAAACGAAGACTAAACGAATTGTGTTGCACATATAAGTGATTGAAAATACTTATACAACATGTTCAAGATTGATTCCGAGAATTAAACGTAGTGAATCTAATTGATGAATGATTACCGATGTATTATCGGCCTCTTCGAATTGCATTTTCCTACGTTCATACAGTTAACGGTTTTGTGTTTGGGGTAAAGTTCGGGTTTAACGGTTTGACCTTTCCAGTTTTTCCATTTGTGAGTCCACTTATATAACATTATTAGTTTTGTGGATACTTAAACGTAGGGAATGTAATTGATACGTAGTTGTCTCGCAAAACACTCAAACAAAGACAAAACGAAGGGCGTTGCATATATACGTAATTGAAAACACTTATAAAACATTATCAGTTTTGTGGTGACTTAAATGTAGAGAATGTAATTGATTATCGATGTATTCGCGGGCTCTTAGAATTTCACTTTCCGACGCTCATACAATAGACAGTTTTATGTTTCGGGTAAGGTTGGGGTTTAACGATTTTTCGTTTTTGGTTTCTGCATTTGCGAGGCCACTATGAGGAAAAGATCAGATTCCACTACAACAAAATATAAGATACAACAACTTAGTTATTTTATTTTCAGAGTTTTCATCCTCCGTGTTTTTTTCTTCTTTTGTCTCTTCGAACTCGTCACAGTCCGCATTTTCATGCCTTGAATCATCATGAACAATGTCTTCTACTTCTTGTTGTGCATGTATGGTATCTTATGTGGATTCGACAGCTATAGAAACTTCTTATGCTCTTTCTTGTTGTATAGCCACATCGTCGACTTCCCCGACAATACGACCTCTTGGATTCACTTTTACATCGCAATCTCATCGCAAGCGTCTCGCAATTTTTCTAGGGAGAACACGCGTCGCCATCACGTCACAATATTGCTAGGCTCATGCAATTGCCGAATATGCCTCGCAAATGCTTTGCAAAAACATCGCAAGCGTGTCGCAAGTTTGCGAGGCTGTCATTCGTCGTAATGTTGCGATGCAGTTGCGATGTTAGTTAATTACTCGCAATCGCATTGCAACAACGTAACAATATTTTAACGTATATTTTCCCTCGCAATTTTTCATCGCAAATTAGGTGTGTTTTTGTAGTTATTCTACGGTTCACAATTCACATTTCACGCTAAGAAACCAACTACTTATTATAGTATTTTCTTTGTAAGAAAATATAAAATTAGAAAAATTAGAATATAGTCATATATGACAAAGAAATCACATAAATACATAAATTGGTTGAGTGATATGGTACGAAGGTCACTTGAAACGGTCGGGCCCAAAAGGAAGAAGAAGACATCTATGGGACCCAAGTGGTGACAACTCAGAGGAACATTGGGACATATAAACAAACATAGAAATGACAAAAAAGTGTTGAGTGCGTGAGAATCGGACGTTACATCATCTCTGATCTCTCTCTTGTACGGTCCACTATTCATCATCTTAATCAATAATATTATTAGATGGATCTCTTTCACATTACAATTGATAACGATTAATGTTACTCATCATTATTTCTATTCCACTGCTTTAATATTTTGACCGGAACATTATTGCGGAATGACTATGCCACCTTTGTAATCATTTCCGACTTTAGTTACGCTTCAATAGTTTCTATTTTATTTTTCTGTTCTTTTATAGGTTTCTTCCAGGTTTTGATGTTGCTTTAATAATAGTATAAAACTAAAATTTTATCAGTAAAGGTTATTGTTTCGTGTATGATTCTATATATATATATAAATGGATTTTTTGGTTTGATATCTACTCAAAATTTATAACATTGTTTCTTGGTGAATCGGTTTAACTTCGCTTAGATAATGCCTAATATCATATCAAAAATTCTAATATTTTAAATCTTGTTTTGTATAATATAAAGATGTCTCACAAATTTTCATATATGTGAGATTATTCGAATTTCTCCTAATTACATTCCTTATATGTTAGTTTATGAGAAGAATTTAAATTAAAAATTATATTTATGATTTATTTTCGAAATTTTGATATCCAATATTCCAAAAACATACGATATGTACCAAACGAAATTTCATATGTTTACGTAGAATATATAAGATGTATTGTGATTTATATATATACAGAATACTTATATGAACAGTAAAGTATAAATATAAAATTAAGAAACGGCGGCTTTATTGTCTGTCCTAAATAACGTTCCGAATAGGTTCACATTATCCTTGATATAACATTCTAAATAAATCAATATATTTATTAAATTATATGAAATCGAGGCCATAACAATTTATGTCTCTCTCCTCCCACATTCTCATGTATATCAGATTATCAGTATATATACAAATGCTTGGCTTTTCCTTTTGCTTCACTTTTAGTTTTAACTCATATCCATCATTCTTCTTCATCTCTGAAACAATCTCCATCGCACTCTCATAGATAATAATCTTCGAGAAGCTTCTCAGATTTAGCTCTTATGGATCAATTGTTACAGAACCAGGTAAGTTAGAATCTACCATCTTGATGGGTTATGTAATTTGTCTGTTTGAAATTAGAATCTTGATGTAACTTTTTTTTATCATTTTGAAGGATGTTTTTGGAAACCATGACAAAGCAAGAGAAGCCATGAGAGTATCATGTTCACAATTAGATGACCTTCAGAAGAAACCTTCTCAGGGAACCCCAGCGGCAGCGACGAGGCCACAACCACCGGAGTTAGCCCTGAGATGTCCACGTTGTGACTCAACAAACACAAAGTTTTGTTACTACAACAATTACAGTCTATCTCAGCCTCGTTACTTCTGCAAATCATGCCGGAGATATTGGACTAAAGGCGGAACCCTAAGGAACATCCCCGTCGGTGGAGGCTGCCGGAAAAACAAACGGTCCACATCTTCAGCTACAAGAAGCCTTAGAACTACACCGGAACCGGCTTCTCATGACGGGAAGGTCTTCTCGGAGGCGAGTTTTAATGGGTATAACAACAATGAACAGATTGATATCAGCTTAGCCTTTGCCTTGCTAAACAAGCAACCTCCAGGAAATTCTTCACAGCTAGGGTTTCCTTTGGATTTTGGAAGCTCTCATCAGTCTGACATGGAGGGTGTCTTTGGGTCAAACCAGCAAAAGGAGACTTCTGGTTATGCGTTTGGAAACGGCAGCAGCGGTTTGGATATCGCAATGGGTACTGATCCAAGCAAGGTATTGTGGGGATTTCCATGGCAAATAAATGGAGAGAGCTTGGGGATGATGAACATTGGAGGAGGTCATGTAGATCAGATTGATTCAGGGAGAGAGATTTGGGCCAATATGAACTATATTAATTCTGGTACTTTGATGTAATTCAAATTAAAACCCCAATTTTATTTTGGGTTTTGATTTAGGGTTTGGATTTCATGTTTTTATAATGAAAATGGGGGAGGGGGTTAAGGAAATATAGATATATTAGGGTTTCTTCAAAGAGTTTTGAAGTTGCAAAATGGGATATTGGGGTAGTTGTTTATCTTGGTTTGTGATCTAAATTGTTGAGTTTCATCTTTTTGTATTGTTCACTAGCTATGTTTTAAATGAAACATTTTGTTGATCTAATTTGGAAAAAAAAAATCTTTTTCCAAATCATATTTTTGTGAATTTCAAATGGTTTTGTGGAATGAACAACAAATGAAGATTTTATTAATGAAAGAATAATTTAAAATGAATGTGAATTGTGTGTTTAAATTTGATCAAACCCTAAATCTTTCTAATTTGAATCCTAATAACATATTTCTATGAGAAAAGTCTGCCGTCGTCTAGAGGTCTCTTATGGCTCGGTCAATGACATTGATGTTTCTACTAAACTGATTTAGTGACGTAAAGGATCAACTTGGTAATCTTGTTATTATTTCAAATAAGAATATAATTTGAACTAATTAGAACTCAAATCATTTCCAACTAAATATTGTTTTTGTAAGAAAACAAATTAAGCCTTAAATAGTTTTAGAATTTATATATTGTTATTGGGTGCGAAAGCAAGACTAGAAAAGATGACTAAGCAAAGATCTCACCTAACCTAATTTTGCTGACATCGGCTAGTTATGTACTTAAAGACATAAGAGAATGTTTTTTTTTGTAATGAATATAAAATATCTTTGTTGGTTGGTAGTTACTTACACACAAAAAAACACGTGTTTATACATATTATTTATTTCTTCCAAAGTTATTATTGTTCCAAACTTTTTAAAAATATAATAATAGGAAAAAAAAACCTATGTTAAAGTCTTAAAGATAAAAATCAATATATGTATTGCCAAGCACAAATGATTTAATAGCAGTGGTCATTTTACAAATTTTAAGATATTAGAGTTTGATTTCTCTTCGATATAAAGAAAAAGGAAAGAAAAAATTTTAAAATATGAAATTTGGTTATAGATCAGGTTTTGTCAATTCAATTATTCAAAAAAACAATCCAATTATTGAAAAAAAGTAACTGAGTAAGATTGAAAAAAACAAATCATAAAAAATCATATATGTATTTAGGAATATTTATAATAGAAAGGCGGTATTTTATTGGCTACTCTTTTCTCATTTAGAGTCTAACATTCTACCGGATCCATTGGGCTGAGGCGCATGGATTACTCCAATCTTGCTAGGCGAACCAGAGGCTTTCATGCCTTTGATATTGACGCACACTTACTGATACACAGTGACAGTCATAGTAGTCTATTTTTTGAATTAACATAAAAATAAAATTACCACACGACAAATGTTTGGAACATGTATTTTCCAGAGAATAGTTCTCAAACTACTAATTCACATCAATACCGTAGTCACAGGAGTTGCTCTTATATTCCAACCCCAAATCCACAGTACCTGTACAGAGGAAAAGTCAGTTCTTGTAAGAATTCAAAGATATTGATTATAAAGATGTTAACTTTAGAAGAGATTACCTAATTATCTCAGTCATTTTCCATCTATTTATTAGGCTTCTTCCACAATACACCAAACTTCCTAAGCACATTCCCATTTTTCTTCTTTGTCAACTCATCATCAATATCCTCAGAGTAAGGAGAGTTTGTTTGATTATAGTTCTCACTGAATTTTCCATTATTTCCTGCAGATAGCATAGCGGTAGCTGCTTCAGCAGCTTTCCTCCATTGGTTTGATTGAACTTTGAGCTTCCTGAGTTCTGTTTCCATTTCTGAGTTTGAAACTTGAGTAGCCTCTAGTTGCTCAGTGACTCTAACAGCTCTCTTGCTACTCTTGTCAGCCTCTTCCATTGCAATCCCTAACTTCATGAACGCGTCTTGTACATCTGTTTCCCTCTTGTGGATATCTGACTTCAATGTCTCGTTCTCATCTGAAATGATCTGGAGTTCTGTCTCTTTATCCATCAAATCCGCCTTTAAATTCTCGATTGCCTCCCTTAGTTGCTTCAGCTCAGCCTCAACATCTGTTTCTTTCTGGTTCTTCATTAGTTTCAGATAAAGGTTATCTTTCTCCTGTGAAATGAACTGTAATTCATTTTCCTTGTCCATTAACCTCGCCTTTAGCTTGTCTATCTCAGATTTAGCTATCTTTAATTCAGACTGGAGTTCAGCTTGTATCCGTAACCGAGAAGAAGCCTCTACATTCCCCTCCTGGTCTTTTTTATCTGAAGCTTCCAGAGCTGCTCTCAGTTGCTCTACTTCACATCTCAAGGAAGATACTCTTTCCTCCATCTCGTTTGTTTCCTCACGTTTCAAACTATCATAGCCTTTAAGCAGGATTTCGTGGTTTTCCAAATCCTCCGGATTGGTCTGAAGCTTATTTACAATAGCTTCAAGCCATACCATCCTTGATTTTGACTGTTCAAGCTCCACCACTATCTTCTTGTAACTCTCAACTGCTTTTGTGCCATCTGACTTGAGTTCTTCTACTGCTTTTTTGGCATTCTCCAATTGCCTAAGAGTTTCGGTGGCTAAAGCCTCAGTTTCAGCTTCTGATACCTCACAGTCCTTAAGTTGGTTCCTGAAATTCTCAACAAGAAAAAGCGTGTCCATTAAGTTTCCTCTTAAAAGTTGAACCTCCGAGTTATGTAACTCAGCTTGTTTCACACAACCAGCTTCAGAAGAAGTCACCATCTCAATTTGTAGCTTGAGTTGTCGGATCTCATGAATAACAGCAGCCAATCCTGCCCTTTCACCAGCAGCAGTAGCTATGAACTCCAAATCACACTCCTGAGACACACCTTGATGATTGAGAGCACTTGTTTTCTCGGTTTCTTTTTCCAAGGCTGAAACTTCCAAAAACTGATTCTGTGATTTTTCAAGCTTAGAGGAAGCTTTTTGAAGCTGTTTTCTGGACTCCTCTGCTTCTTGCTCTGCTCGCTTCTTTGATGTTTCAGACACCGAGACTTGATCTTTTGCCTTCTTCAGCTCCTCTTGAAGCTGTGAGACTAGCGATTCAAGCTCTGTTATTCTACTGGGCCGCTTCTTCTGTTAGCAAAGAAGACATGGCGGCGTTACAGCAATCTCAAAGAGAAAAGAATATCAGACAACTGAATGAAAATAGTTACATTATCATCTCTCAACTACCCCAAAATAAATGTATCACCTATTTCTACATCTCATAGGCCCCCAAAAATTAAATGTATGCTGTCTTTTTCCTCTTTAAAATCAATACTGAAACATGTTATGATGGAAAGACTTATCATGGATAATGCAAATAAAAGGAATTTAAGAAATCTAGATACCCCAACAAAGAATAAAACAATAAATAAGATAACTTTCAAGACCCTTAGATTGAATCTGAAACCAGCTTAGTACAAGAGGCTTATACCTCGGAGACGGGGCTTCGTGGAGACCTACGATCCAGAACTTTTGGACTTTTATCCTTTGGTGTTCTGTTATTAGCTGAGACAGGAGATGGAGAGGATTCAGACTCTACCGCTGTTATCTTCAGTGGTCGAGCAGCTCGAGGAGACATCTTCTTAGGAACATCTGGGGATCCATTTCTGCCCCAAAAAAGAAAAATTTGACATATTGAAAACCAAAAAGATATCACACTCTAAAGTAGCAAGCAACAAAGTCAGAGAAGGAAAAAACTTCTCACTAGTAAAAACAGATCATAAGAGCTCATACTTGTTGCTACACAGTTTGGTAAAAAATTGTGCTAAGATTTGATTAAATAGAAATAAAAGAGTATTGAGGACCACAAAAATGTAAACCTTTAAGACTTAGGATTCAAAAAGTGCAGAACTCCCACAAGATAATCACAATGAGAAGAATCAGCTATAAATGCAAAGAACTACGCAAAAACAAACCCATATTTACCTTGCCTTTTGGGTCTGCATACTGTAATATACAGGATGAATAAAAACCTTGTTTACAGGATTGATATTTCCAGCCTCTTCTTTGCTTCTTCAATGTAGCCTGACCCACCAAGAATTGTAGAGATCAAAAATATTTAATGCAGAAATATGGAGAGATATTTAAGAATCCACTGGCAGGGAATACATGATAGGAGTTATTCCAGAAAAGATAACTATATGGGTAAGTAAATATTTCTTACGTCTGTAAGCAAATCCATAACCAGAAATTGAACATCCTAAAGAAGAAACAAAATATTTGTTGCACTTCTTACTAGTGCTTTATGTCAGACATAGAGATTCGTTGGATTGTGCATTACCTAACGTAAAACCACATTAAAATTCAGTGCATGCCCTTGTATTCAGGATTCTTGATCAAACATCTGATTTCACATCAAAAGTTTGGTTCCTTTTTTTCCCTTAAGACCATTCTAATAAACCGAATGTGCTCACTCATACTTTTACAACACTACACAGAAGCTTGGTCTTAAATTTGGCAATGAAGAATACATCATTTGAGTTAATATTTCAAAATGGGACAGATACAATCAACACAATTAGAGTCAAATCTCAGGTGAACCAGACGCATACTACCAAAAGATAACTTAAAAGATTGCATAGCTAAGCTTTCTTTGGCTTTATCCAAATAAACCCAAAAAGTAACGAAGACCAACTCCTATCATGACATTGTAATCATTGATGTTAAGTACACAAGTTGTTTGACTATAAAGTCACATAAAAGGATTCTCCACCATTTGTTGCCTCTTAACTATGTAATGTTCACAACCTATCATGTAGGCTGGTACCAAGGGTCCTACAACTACATAAGCAGCATAATGTGGTAGACTTTACAATAATGTCCCTACCAGATTCACCATCCTAAATGAAACATAATAGGATTAAATTGTCATTTTCTAGACCAAGTTCCATTTTCTCCTCCATTATTGCCGTGAAAGGAGGGGACTTAGACGCTGACGAACTACTATCATTAATCATAATGAGTTTTAAACATTTTCTAAATAACCCACTTAATGTCAAAGTAAGCAGATATCTATATGGTTTCCTAGATAAACTTTTCCAGGAAAAAGGAGAATATTACCCAATTTTATATAAACACTTTGAGTGCAATGATCATGTTAATTAAAGCAAACAAATAGAGACTTCACACTGCAGCACAGAAAAAGCTTTCAACATTAAACCTTATAAATTACTAAAAAACAAAGAAAGAAACCAAAAGGTCCTTTTTTAATTAAACCAGATATGAAGAACTGTAATGCAACCCCCATGATAAAACTATCCCAACATACTGCTTCAAAAGTAAACTAAAAGCTCAAATAATAATAACACACAAATTAGAGGAAAAAAAGAGAGACATTATGACATTTCAAGCTACGAGACAGTTAAACCCTATATTCAATCTCTTGAAGTATATAATAATCAATAATCAAGTTTCCAGTTATTCATCACTTACATGGAGTAAAAAGATTTGAAATTTTCTTCTGATTAAAGGTACATTACAAGGAAACCAAAAAGAAAAATCCGACCTTTCTGAAATGTAAAATGCAAAGGGAAAGCGGAATATGCAAAAGAAGCAAAGGAAAAAGGGAGGAAAAGTTGAAGCTAAAGCTCTCATGAAAATATTAATATCAGAACCAAATTCAGAGGAAATAAAAGGAGTTCCTTACGGTGTGAGGACGGTTCGAGCTTGAAGAAAAGGTTTCTGTGTGTTATCAAAAGTGTGGAAACCAAATTGGGAAGAGAGATTTGAGAAGCAAAACCTAAGTTTTCTCTTGCTTTTGAGGGACGTTGCAGAGTCCAAGAGTAGACAGTGTGAAAGAGAGAGAGAAGTGGGTAATGTGTGTTGTGGCTTTGGGCAGTGAGTCTCAGAGAGGAGAGAAGGGAACAAAAGGTAATTCCAAAACGCAGAACGACAAAGCGTACTCACTTGTCGTTTTGACGATTGCTTTTGATTTTTTGAATTTAATTTCCGGTTTTAGACAATTTCCCAAGTCCAAACCAAAGCCGGGGAATCTTTGACATACTAACTATTTCTTATTTTATTTTCCTCTACTAACTATTTCTAATTACTCTTATTTAATTAAGGCTTTGATCGGTAAATAAAAGAGTGAATTTGCTATAAATACAACAATAATATAAAAATTAAGTAAGTTACATAAGTTTTAAGTTTTATAGAAATTAGTTTTCTCACCTTCTTAACCATGAGAAAAAACTATATTAAAGTTATGGAAACAAAAAGTAGAGAAAATATAATAGAATAAAATGGCTGATATTAAATAGTGTGTTAGAGAAAAGAGATGTAAAGATACGACCGACATAAATGGTTAGCAAACATAGTACATGTGTATAAAAATGAATTAAGACCGTACGAAATAATTTGTGGGTGTACGTTCTGGGTTGACATATATATATATATATGATGTAGATTAGCAGCAAATAGCGTATATATGTATGATAAGGAGGAGCTTGACATAAATGGTTAGCAAAAATAGTATATGTGTATAAAATGAATTAAAATTGTATAAAATGGTATGTGGGTGTATATATAGGGCATAGATTAGTAGTGAGTAGGATTGTACTGATTGTTAGTTAGTATATTGTAAACATGTATGTGTATTGATTAATATGTAACATTAGTCGATTTAGGTAAGAATTTTAATAAATGTGTATACATATTGTTATCGCTATTTGATTTGTAATGGTGTCACGTCATGCCATATACAACTGACATGAACATGAAAACAATGTTGATAGATTATGCCATGTACTATCGTACACCAATACGTAGACTATGACAAAGTTCTATAAGCATGGTTAAGTCAGAGGAAGATGGGAATGGTGGGTGGTTCTAATTTTGAACTACAATTGGTACGTTCCACCGTATTTTGACGACACATTGGAATGGTGAATCTGTAAGAATATATGAGCCATTGTAAGAAAACGATGAACATATAAGACTTTAGCTATATATCTAACAAATGAGGTGTGTGTTTAGCAATAATGTTACGTACATATGCAATTGAACATGTATGACTTACGTACGCATACATATCTTTAAGGATATAGAAGTTATATTGGAAATCGAAAAATAAGGCATGCTTCACCTCGACAGCTTTCTCCTTTGAAGAAACCTTGCCCAAGTAATTAAAAGTGCAAGAGAGTGGCAAGATGCTCAAGCATTAGCCCCAAATCAAGCGAGCCCACCTCAATATCAATCCAATCTGTGCAACTTCCTAGTCCGAATAATTATATCTACATATGCGACATGGTGTAACGAATCATAAAAAGCAGGATTGGCCGGAATTTTTATGGATTGGAATAGGAAATCACAAAAGACTATGCAAGTATCAAATATTGGCTCACCTCTGATTGCCGAAGCTCTAGCGCTCAAACTCGCTCTGGAAGAAGTTGTATCCCAGAATCTTGATTCCATTAAAGTTCAATCAGACTCTCAGATCCTGATCCAATCTATATCCAAAAGAGAATTTCCAAAGGAGATTTACAGCATCGTGCAAGATATTTTGATGTTAGTTTCCCCTTTCTATATATGTAGCGTTTATTTTTATTGGTAGAAGTTTTAATGCTGAAGCTCATGTACTGGCAAAATTTGTATTGAGATCCACTTATCCTCTTTAAGAGGTTTTATTAATGAAGTATTTTGAACCCCAAAAAAAAAAGCACTAAAGGAAAACAAAATAAAAATATGCAAATATATATATTTTAGTTTTAAAACTATTTAAAACCCTAATTAAATAACGTTGAAACTGTAATTGATCGATTACTAAACAATAACCCTCCACCTCGTCACCAACATAAAACACATGCACCTCAATATATATGTTGCGCATTCGATGGACTTCATTAAGATGCATGTTGTTGTGCTGGCTTAGAGGTAAGGGTTGTCGTTTAGGAGTCGATCAATCATAGTTTCAACATTTGGATGACCAAAAGAGAAAACTTTTTGACCAGATGAAAATACAATTAGTGCAATTTCTGTAGCACAAAGTATGCATAGTTCACTAGTATTTTTGAAAAGCCCAACTCTTCTAACGACTCCTTCACCATTTTTATGATATTTGAGAGAAAAATAAATAGATTGATGTCTACCGAATGAAAATTTTGTGTATTTATAGCAGAATATTACATCCAATAAATATTATTTTGGATTGTCTAAAATAAATTCCAACTTAATTTTATTATATTTTACATTTGAATTTTATTTTTTACTATATTTGTAACATTACATAATCTCCATACTATCAATATAAGGTATGAAATTTCTACTAATTTGACTATATTACTGTCACTTCATTTGTTACAATGTATCAAAATCTGGTCCAGCGTGAACCTGTACTATTGGCACAAAACTCAGCCAAGCCTTGGATTGCTTTAGTTGGGCTTTTCTCTAAGCCTAATTCACATCGGAAGCTAAGCTTAAAGGAGAGCTTCTATTTTTTTCTATTATGATTTAATCTGCCCCAAATGTTTAAGTTTTATTTATATTTTATTAACTAAGTTTGTAAAATTAAGCCTACTAGGATTAGGAAAACTCAAAATTAAGCCTATTAGGATTAGTTATTAGGTATTCTAATATTTGGCCCACTGTTTAGACCCATCAAAACTAAATATTCGGAAGACTCAAAATTATTTACAAAATTGATTAGTCGATTATAAGATTAATAAAATAAATAAACAAATGGTATTCAAAGTGATTATTAATATTATATGTGATTGTTTGTTTTATGATAAGGTTGTTCTAGTAACAAAAATTTTTATATTGTTATATATATATTTTCTTTTTCCCGAAAAGAAGTTTTTTATTATATTAAGTGGTCCAAAGCCAAGTAGGTGGATTACAATAGAAAAGGATGATCATTTAAAATAAACAAACGAAGCCATTAGCAAGGCAATATGATGTTGTAAACATGCCCGAAAATGCGTAATGATTCCTTCGTATTGTTTAGGATGAATTCCATCAAGCAGAATGCCGATACACCATCAGTGTCGCTTCACCGTAACAATGGTCGGAGAGCATTCTTTATGGTCATCCAGTTAACGGTAGATCAGACAATTTCCACTACAACTTCCTTCATAATGGTTGAATCTAAATAAACTCTGGCGTTGAAAAACATCTGTGAATACCAACTCAGACTACTCTGACAAAACAGAGATTTACTTCTCCAAAAGTTAGCAAATAGCACAGCACATCATAATCACCAACAACCTTAATGGAAATTGACAAAACTGATACATGGATCAGATCTAAAACTTGGAAAAGCTGAAAAGACAACGACTAAATCTGGATGGTGACTACCGAAACTTATTAAGAAAAAAAAAACAAGACACAAAAACGAAAAAGCATGGGAGAACTGAAACTAAAAGATCCGAAGAGAAGCGGAAAGAGCCGGTTAACCCGGGAGAAGTGCCGACGAGAACACCGGGAGAAGTACCGACAAGTACGCCGGGAGAAGTACCGACGAGTACGTCGGGAGAAGTACTGACCAGTACGCCGGGAGAGGCTGAGAAGAACATTTTCTCCTACAACCAAATGGCCGAGGCACTACAGATCGACTCCATAGTCACACGAAACAACGAGAGAACCGAGCCAAAACAACGCACACATCTAAAGCAAGCGAGCACCTCACAGAGAACCAAACCGAGCGAGAGACGAATCTACCTAATCCTAAAGCTTCTAACCAACTAACCTAGATCCAGACGTCCTCAAACTAGATCTGAAGTCAAGAAGGAAACCACTAAAGCTAAAAGGAGAAGGAGAAAAAGAGACTCAACCCGGAAACTGGCCAAACTCCGGCGAGGAAGATCAAACCAGAGCACCACGAAGAGAGAACCGGAGGACAAGTGAGGTCGACAATGGAGCTTAGAGGATCCAAGACAAAACTCAGAAGACACACGGCGGAGATGCTCTAGACTCACGAAAGGCACTTCAAACCTCCCGGCGAAGCGTCAAGTAAACTCGAGCACCTCCATCAAGTCCAAGCTTCTTCGAAATCGCATCTTCAAAGAGAAGACAAGCCAGCCGTGAAGATTCACCAGAGAAACGCAACGGCGGAGCAAAACGAAATCGACAAACTCGGAAGGGACAAACATCTTCACGGCCAAATCCGGAGAGAGGTGATGACACGTCGGAGATGAGGGAGCCTCCATGTCTCCTCCTCTCCTAAGCTTGAAACACAACCTGGTTTCGCTCTCGTCGGAAGGTGCGACGCAAGCTTTACGGCGCGTTGATTGAGACAGCAACAGCATAAGACCGAGACAAGAAAGATACGGAGGAGGTGAGTCCTTTCCCGGTGGCGGTGAGACCGGAGAGCCGCCGGGAAAGAAGCGGTGATGCCAAGAATGAAGCTTGTTGAAGAAAAGCTTGTCGAAGAAGATGAAGGAAGAGAGAGAATAAAGTTTAGCTTAATAATAGCTTATATTGTTATATTATATCCTCATGAAAAGTGAACTAATACAATACGGTTTTCAGGTCGTTCTAGTATTTTTTTAATTATTTTTTCATATTATATTGTTTGATTTTAGTTTTAGAATTTATATTTATTTCAAAGTTACATGAATTTAATAAAATTTTAATTTCGAATAGAAATTTTTATACTAATTATTTGAATTAGTTATATTTTATATTGTTTGATATAGTGTATACTCTTTTGTATATAAATAAATAATAATAATGAATATTTAAACGTAATATATATTAATTATATATAAAACTGTGAGTGATTTCTTAAAAATAAAATATATTTAATATTAAAACATGATAATTTTGATATCTAATGTAAATAATATAGTAAATAATTGTATTATAAATGACTTATAATTATGATCAAACGTGTAAATTACTTATAAATAATATCGTAAATTACTTATACTTTTCCATGTTCTAATCAAGTAGATGACCAAATTTTTTGATAATATCTTTTTCATAATGCAATAAATTTTTTCACCTATGATTTTTTTTTCCACAATTATTTTTTATTAATAAATTGAAACAAAAGTTACAAGATACTTAACTGGCGGAAAATAAATTTTCTGAAAGCTACATTTGAAGAAAAAATTACAGGAAACCGGCAAAAACAATCTCAGGAGAGGTATCCCAAAAGAAAGATATAAGATACAAGAGGCAAACACAATTTAAAAAAGAAGAAAGAAACTAAACTCGACAATTACAGTCCCGAATTTAGAAAAGCAGTGACTCCACGAAACAAACTCTTATAGTGAATAGGTGCACCACACAATTGAGATCCAAAATTGTTGAAACCGGAAGGAGTTAAAACATCAATATCTTCCAAATTTAGCTGGGTCGAAGAAGAACATCTACCAACTGACGCAAGACTCGTTGACGCCGCAGCAAAACTCTTGTAAAATATATCATATTGAAACATGTATGTAACAATATTAGGTATGTTACTAGTTGATCATACAAAAATAATTCAATAGTTTTATTATATTGAGAAGAGAATGTTTTCACAATCGTATAATTTTCACTTTAATTCTCCATTGTGACTTGAAGGATTTGAGAGAGGCAACAACATCGAATGATATGTTGTATTAGAGTAGAAGTGTTTCTGCTAAAACAATAGTTTTACTCTTGATAGTTGCACGATATTATAATTTTATAGAAAAAATACATATAGAATACACCTATTATTATTTTGAGATATCAAGTTTTTGTTTAGTTTGTTGGGATATGAATTCTAGTCTCTTCGATGTCTTCAGAATTCACGATTTATGAGTGGAAAAAATGTATGGATCGCCGGATTTCGCTCCTTCAAGATTTCTTTGATTTTTGCTTGCCTATCTCCTCTTAGTACTTGGAAGGATTGCCCTCTGCTATTGCATTGTCATGGTCGCCTCTACACTAATTGGTTTCTTCTTAACTCATTTTTGCTTCGGATAAAGGTTGGCTTGTGTGGAACATACCGTTTTATATCTTCACTATCCTTTCCTTCTCGCTTTTAGCTTATGTTGTTCTTTAGTAATTATAAGTTTCGTTGTATGTTCATCACCATGTTAACTTTTCATTCACTTTAGTAGACAGCTTTGTATCAAAATTATTAAAACTGATTTAAATAACTCAAAGTAAATGATATTTCCGAGTTTGATATCAGAGATTCGATTCTTCCCATTAGAGTTGGTAGATTATAAGGAAATCTTAAACTATGGATCGGTATGGATTGGGTTTTGTCTATCCACCTAAAAAAAAAGGTAAATGACCATTGGGGAAAAAAGAGTAAACGCCTTTAACTCGTGTAACTGGTCGCATCATTGACATAGATTTTGTTCAATTTCTGTTCACCACAGAGATTGATCTCATCGCAGTACTGCGCAGTCAACCGATCACGTACAATGGCTGGTTTGTGGCCATTCAACGATGGGAGGAGAAACCACCAAGCAACTTCCTATCAACAATCCCGGTGTGGATCCAAATCCATGACTTACCTCTTCAATACGCCTTAGGAATGACAATTTACCTCATCGCTAGATCTCTAGGAGAAGTTCTCGAGATTGATGTACAAGAATCCTCTCTAAAAAGAGCTTCGATGGTAAGAGCAAGAGTCAAACTTAACATCACTGATAGACTGAAGTTTTTTAAGCGCAGTCGCTTTCAAAACGGCCAACAGGTTCAAGTTAACTTCTATTATGAACTTGTCTCTCGGCTTTGCCTCAACTGTCAGAAACTCAGTCACAATACTTCGATCTGCACTTATATTCCGCTCCCCACTGAATACTTCATCACCCCAGTTAATACAAACCAAGAGGAGTCTCACACTCGAGACAGTTCTCCGCCAAGGCAGCTCATCTCTCCAGAACCTCAATCGCCTTCTTTGGCCACTCAACAAGGTGAGGTTACTTTCATTCCTAGATCCACAACTGACAGATTATATGGACTCACAAACCTCTCCACCACAATATAAAACATTCTGGAGCAAAATGCAGCTTTTGAAAACTTCTCCGCATCCTTTGAACTTTATCTCGCCACCAACTCTTCTCAGAAAGAAGTTCAGGTTTTCATCAACAGAGAAACGAAAAGGAAACGATATCTAGACTATGAAGGAGACTCGACAAGCAAGGCCCCAAGAAGCCTCTAAATCTCAACTCGTTTCAAGCTTTGATAATTAAGCTTACAAGTCCCTGCTGCGTTTCAGTGTGTCGTAATCCTCTGTTTCTTTTGTTTTTTGGTATTAGGACTTGGTTTAGCGCCGGTCCAGCTTTTTCTCGCAAAATTCCCGGTTTAGATTTTTTGGTTTTCTAATTAGTTTGTAATCAAACCGAAGACAAACTTCCTCTATTAATATAATTAGTGTTTGGATAAAAAAAAAAAAAACTAGATTATGGGATTACCCAACTACACAACCTACACTAATCACATGTATAAACAAACACCTTACGTTTAGAACCATGAAAACTAGTTAACCGTCACTTGACACACGTGTCAGAACCAGACAACATGAGCATGTCTATTCATGTAATTCACATTTCATCAGCACCGCTATTTCATTAACAGAATCACACAAGAAACAGAGCAACACAAATTCAACACCAACCAAGAACCAAAAAAATAAATAAAGCCATGAGATCAACTAATAACCTTATAGGTCTAGTAAACTTCATCACTTTCCTCCTCTCAATTCCAATCCTCGGAGGTGGAATATGGCTAAGTAGCCGAGCTAACTCCACCGACTGCTTGAGATTCCTTCAGTGGCCACTTATAGTCATAGGAATCTCGATCATGGTAGTCTCTTTAGCTGGAATCGCTGGAGCTTGTTATCGGAACAAATTCCTCATGTGGCTTTACCTCTTCGTCATGTTCTTTGTAATTGCTGCTCTCATCGGATTCATCATCTTTGCTTACGCAGTTACTGATAAAGGCTCAGGCCGGTTTGTGATGAACCATCGGTATCTCGATTATTACCTCAGTGATTATTCGGGTTGGTTGAAGGATCGGGTCACGGATAATGGAAACTGGCAAGATATTGGATCGTGTGTTAGGGATTCTGGAGTTTGTAAGAAAATTGGAAGAAGCTTGAATGGTGTTCCAGAAACTCATCAGATGTTTTTCTTCAGAAAGCTCAGTCCTATTGAGGTATTTTTTAATATTGAGGTATTTTTTTCTTTCAACAATTAGATAAACAAATCCAATTAGATAAACTATTGAGGTATTTCGCAATTCACAAAACCATTTTCCCAACTTTTGTTTATTATTAATCTAATTTTAGCTTTTTCTCTTGAGATCACTCTGCCAAAAACATAATATATATTGACTCGAAGATACATTATTATTATTTTTAAAACTTTTTCCGTAAATAATTGGACAAAGCTGAAACATAGAAATTCAAAAACAGTTTCACCTATTGTGGTAAACCATAAATGAAGCAGTTTTAGCATGTGAGAGCTGATGAAAAGAAATCTCTGGCTACTGAAATGTGTTTGATTGACCTTTGGCTCTTATTGGCCAAGTACTAGCTTTTGTTCATAGATGAACCTTTGTACTTATTCACATCAATGTTAAAGCCATCATGCTGATTTAGAAACTCGTATAATATCACTTGGTCTTCAAATCTAACACGGCCTGGCCTATTAGAGAAGATGAAGAACAGAAAATGGAGATTAAGCTAGAGATCAAAGAGAATCTAGCTGAATCTCAGAGAAGAAATTGTGAGGAAGAGAGAGAGTTTTGAAAAGTTTTCTGTTGTTGAGTGAAAGTGACAGTCACGATATTTGTACAATTTGCTTTTCCCGGAACAAACCGGTTTGATATTTACAATTGTACCAATTTCTATTAACAGCTAAACCAATCAACTAAACCAATGTACAATATCCAATAGGACCTTATATGATTTATATTTTTTTAGTCCGGATGTTGCAAGCCTCCAACAGATTGTGGCTACACGTACGTGAACGAGACAGTGTGGCTTCCGGGAGGAGAAATGGTGGGACCAAACCCGGACTGTATGTTGTGGAACAATGACCAGAGACTACTCTGTTACCGGTGCAGTTCTTGTAAAGCTGGCGTTCTCGGTAGCTTGAAAACTAGTTGGAGAAAAGTATCGGTGATCAACATTGTGGTTTTGATCATACTTGTTATCTTCTATGTCATTGCTTATGTGGCTTACCAGAATGTTAAGAGGATTGATAATGATGAACCAGTAGGTGAGGCTAGGATAACCAAATCTCATCCTAGCCATTTTGACATATGACCAGATTTTAGTTTTTTTTCTTTGGATTTGTGTTTGTATTACTAGATATTATGGTCCATGTTGTAGTAATGATAAATTTGCTCTGGTTCTTTCACTTTTTGTGTTGTTTTCTTTAAAAATGTACTAGGTGATGGTCGCTAATTTTGGTTGTTTTGTAGATTCTTTGTCTTGCAATTAGAATATGACTGTGGTCAATATTTCTCGAGTACTTTCCTGGTACCATGAAATTTCGGTTCACTATGAGCAATTTAATAAGTAATATAGAATGGCAATAAAATAAAATAAAGATAACAATGTGTATAAGAATTTGAGAAATCATTTATAGAAAAAAAATTGAAAATATCAAAAGCAACATTACAGTTCAGAGTACTAAGTAAGTGTTTTCACTTTATTAAGATTGGTAGGATTTGAATTTGTAATTTCATCTTCACGACTGAGTTCTGGGCTCCACCTACTTATCGTCTGTTCTTCTACTGTGAAGTTCTCCAAACACACAGGTAGATTCAAATCCTCTCCTTTAAAGTTACCATTGACGTTGAGAGTCAACAACGTTTTTGCAACACTTCCACTTAACCGAACAGCACAATGAATATCTGACCACACTCTTAACCGGTCACAGTCACTGGACTGAACCAAAACCGAGTATTCAGAGTGGACAAGAGATGGATGGTGACGGTATGCCACGAAATCCACACCGTATTGCAACCCGGATCTCAAAACCCAGTTCTTGGATCGTAAATGTGAATAAGCTTTAAAAAACAGTGGAAAGTCAGGTCTTTTTGATTTCATGTAGAGCCATGTGTCTACATCATTCTCCAAGCAACGACCTTGAAGATAGATTTTGATGCATTTGAGATTGTAGAGCAAAAAGAAAGCTTCTTCAAAAGTTAATTGAATCCATTTCTTGACTTTCTCTGTGGATATAATGAGTCTGCCAAAACAACAACGGTCCAGAAGCTCAGCTTGCTCTGGTTCAACCGCTAGAAGTACATTGCAACTCGAGAGGGAACCAGAGGACTCTGTTTTTGCCAGAGAAAGTTGGAGCTCTGCGACTGATTTTGAAATAGGATCTGCAAGAGCTTTTGCTTCAGCACCTTTCCATTTCCATCTCGGTGCCATGGAATTGAGCTGCATATAGCTTTTAAGATCAAACCTCTTGACCATAGAAAAAAATAAACATACACTATTGAACAAAAGAAAATGTTAATGCTTCTATAGATTTTCCTATGTCACATGTAAGACGCAAATCCTCAGGCCTTCGAACCCAGACAAACATTGGTCTCTATATATAAATATCGGTTGACATTTGCGGGATCTTTAAGAACCATGTTGAAACTGAATAAAACAGAAACCAGGAGCTATAATCACTTATTACCGTTTCTTTCGACTTCTGTGTAGTTCAAGAACAAATGCAAATCTGATCATGAAGAATTAGGACTAAACCACTTTCGAAAGATCAAGCTGTCCATATAAATACCGATACAAATTGCCCTCATATCAGCGAACCCAGATTATCTAGAAGCTACAATCACACTTAGCGTGCCTAATACCTAATACATATATAAACTTTCTGTATTCTACTACAGAATCTTCTTTTAGGAATTTTGTCGAACAGTTTCTATGCACTATATTTTTCTTAGAAGAACAGAAAAATAAACCCAGATTGCTCACAACACACATACCCAAAATCAAAACTGTCGTTTTAGAAGTTGGAACTCAACAAACTATTATTTTTAGAAAATGTACTCTATCTAGAATCGAAATTTCCTTAAGATTCACTCACAGCATGCTGAAGTTATTTATGCTAATCATACGAACAAAAAAGGCAATGAAATACCTGAACTCTAGTTATAGATGTCACGTAATTTCTCCGATAAAACGTGTTACAGGAAAACAGAGTCCGACTTTCACGTGAAGCAATGAGATAAAGTTGAAGTTGTTACGATTCTGATTCTGCAATATCTTCTTCCCTTTATCTTTTAATTTCCTTTTCTTTTAATTAGGTTAAGCTTCCTACTCTTAAAACTCCTATATATAATAGTTCTCAACCCTGGAACGAGAACAAAAAAATGACTCTGCTAATGGATCTTATGAAACGAATCAGACAGCTATTCCGATCTAGAAGCAAACATTGTAAGTCTTTTGATCATAATCAAGCCAATGAAGCTAAGAAGACTTGCTCTATCTGTTTCGAAGACATTGATCCTTCTCTCATGTGTTCTATTGATGATTGCAATCATCGATTTTGCTTACCATGTCTGAAACAACATATCGAGGTTAAGCTTTCTGATCAAACAATACCCTATTGTCCTCATTATCGTTGTAAGTCTAAGCTATCTGTTGTTAGACTCGGCGATTTGTTGAATCAAGAGCTGTATTTAAAGTGGAGAATGATGTCTAGAGAGGATAGAATTCCTGTTGGACAAAGAATTTATTGTCCTAACCAAAGTTGCTCATATTTGATGTCTAAATCCGAGCTTTCTTCATCTGAATTAAATGGAGATAAGAGCAGAAGATGTTTCCAATGCCGTCAAATGTTTTGTATTCGATGTAAAGTTCCATGGCATAATGATTTATCATGCACTGATTACGAGAAACTACAACATAATATTCAAAGTGATGTTGTATAGCTTAAAGCTATGGCACGTTCTAATGGATGGAGACAATGTCGCAAATGTGGGCATATGGTTAAACAATCTTCTGGATGCATCCACGTAACTTGCAGGTATTTAATTAAGTTTCGTTGATTTAAAGTACAATTAATATATCGCTTAGATTTGATAATGTTATGAAACGATTTTGATGCAATTATTGGATTATTAATGTTTGTAGGTGTGGAAATTTGTTTTGTTACAAGTGTGGAAATGGATGGGACGTAACAAGTAACCATTCTGATTGCATTTTTGGTGACGGAACGATGGGAGTCTATGAGAGTATGTATATAACGAGCTTGGCTAGAGACAAAGATCATGACTAGTTGTGATATTCTTCCTACCATTATAAACTCACACCATCTTGAAAACCCTATGAACATTTTTTTTTTGTTTTATAATTTTTGCTATACATTTTAAAATAATTTTATCGACAAAATCAGATACATATCCTAACACATGCTCTAAAATTTAGATTATTTTTAATTTTTATTCGTATGGAAGAATGATGGATACTCTAATACCAAAATTTCTAGCAACCAAATAAAAATATTTTGATAATTAGGAAATATTATGAGAAATAGGAAATATTATGGTTTTTGAGATTTGGACTTGATTTAACAATATCTCATGTATTTTCATTAATTTCCTTGATTTACTTAGATTTCTTATGATATTTTTTAATCTTATTTTCCTACTCCACTATACTAAAGATAGGACAAATCAATTCAACAAATTAGAATGAAAAAGAAAATCAAGAATTTATGGTTATTTTGACTTAAAGTCAACGTAAAAGCGTCTCAACTAAGCCAATTATATGACATTTTGACCCTTAGAGTGAATGTTAAATGACAACTTTAACCCCAATCTCGTCCTCTGCATATTTTAAATAGAACAACGTAACGCTTAACTCGTCTTTAATTATCTGACTGGAAAGAAAACAAAAGAAACGGACACATAAATTATGGCATTCTCTGGTCAAGATTCGGATTCCGAGTTTGCTTTTCGGTTACAAATGGAGGAAGCACTTGCTGCTTCTCTTTCTTCTTCATCTAATACTCCTCAACGCCCACCGTCTCCTCCGATTGTGGCTACGTGTGGTCTCGCTGTTGCCATGGATCATCGGATCCAGTTGACGGGTAAAACTGGTTATGGTTTTGATTTTAAAAGAGCTCTCGGCGAAGGAAACAAAGGAAAAGGAAAGATCCACGACAAAGTCACTGGTGTACGTAGAGGTGACCAAAACCCTAACTTTGGACTCGGAAACGAAAATGTGAGACCTCGATCGCAAGAAACTGTTCCTCCGCCACACTCAGTCGGCGAGGGTAGCTCGAAGATCAACGCTAATGCTGGAAAATTCCAGGGAAATGTATGGTATAGGCTTTATTTTAAAGGCTTAGTTAGCGAAGACACTGGGAAGGGGAAGATGACGGATGTATTGGCTGGATTTGGGGTTGCTATTTGCGACTATAGGGATAATCTGTTGTTTGAGATGAAGGGAACATTGACTAAGCATGGAGCGAATCGTCAGGGAGCGGAGATCAAGGCATTGATACAAGGACTTACCGAAGCCTTGAAGTTGGGGATCAAACATATCGCTATATATTGCGATTCTTTTCCGGTTTTTCAGTTCGTAAGTTTCCTTTCTCTTCTTTATTGCTACGATTCACTCTCAGAATGTTCTTTTTGTTCTTTTTTCTGTTGTTGAATCTGAATTAAAGGTTTGTTCTTTTTACTTGTGAATTTTCTCGAGGCTTTATATAGTATTAGTGATAGGTATTGGAATAGTTTATTATGCTTATGGGGACCAGTTGCTTGAATTTTAATTTAAACAACTCAGGAAACTAGGAAGACTAGAAAGGAAAAACAGTCAAGATTAAAAATATGATAAATTGAGTTGCTATGGATTTTCTAGCGTTTTATGTTGTTACCATTTTCTGAAGCCATTATTATCTCTCTTGGGTTTGCATTGTCAAGATGTGACTGCGCTAGTCTTCTAAAGTTCTATGCTTGTGTTTTGTGAGATCAGTATGGTTTAAATTCCAACGAGTTATGCATATATACCTAGCTTTTCTTGTCACATGTTTCATAAGATTGTAGTTTACTTGAATGTAGGTCAGGGGAAAATGGGTGGCTAAGCAAAAAAAGATTGCCCTGCTTTTAAATGATGTGCGAAGGATCATGCAAGAATTTTCATGTAGTCGGCCTGTTCTGGTGGCTGGCAATGATGTTAAATTTGCCTATAAACTTGCCAGGGAATCAATAGTTTCTAAGGCCCACCCTCATGAAGATCTTCGCCAAGCAAAAGCAGCTCGGAAAGAAGAGTGTGTTATCTGTTACAACGATATCGATGCTGAGCGTATGTTTTCTATTGATAAATGCCATCATCGCTTTTGCTGTCATTGTGTGAAACAACATGTAGAGGTGAAGCTGCTTCAGGGAATGGTTCCCAAATGTCCTCACCTCGGCTGCAAGTCTGTACTGGCTATTGATGTCTGTGGCAAGCTTCTGACTCCAAAACTGACTGAATTGTGGAAACAAAGAAATAAAGAGAACGCAATACCCATCACGGAGAGAGTTTACTGTCCATACCCGAAGTGCTCGGCTTTGATGTCCAAATCCAAGATTTCTGAAGCTGCCAAGAGCTTACTGCCTCTTTACCCTAGTTCTGGAGTTAGGAGATGTGTTGAATGTCGTGGCCTCTTCTGTGTGGACTGTAAAGTTCCGTGGCATGGGAAGCTGTCATGCACCGAGTATAAGAAATTGCATCCTAACCCTCCGGCAGATGATGTGAAGCTGAAATCTCTTGCAAATCATAAAATGTGGCGCCAATGTGGCAAGTGCCAACACATGATTGAACTTACACATGGGTGCAATCACATAACGTGCAGGTATCTATCTATTATCTTTACACGTTAATCCTCATATAAACCTTATCAAATAAGATCATGTAATCTTAAGCATTTACGATAAATTGCAATATTTCAGTGTCTAACCATTTCACATTCCTTTTGATATTCTCGTTAGATGTGGGCATGAGTTTTGCTACAATTGCGGTGGTGAATGGAACGGGAAAATGGGGACTTGTATTAAACGGTGCCCGACCTGGAATGAAGCATATCTCATACGTCAAGATCCAGTGCATGCTTATGTGGCTCCCGCGCATGGTTATGTGGCGCCCGCCCATGCTCATGTGGCGTCTGACAACTACGCTTATTATGATGAAGATGATGATTTTGACTATGACTATGACTATTTTCATGAAAACCATCTTCATTTAGAGGATGATATGATACCTGCTTTTTATAGACAAAATGAACCAGATTTTGATCCTTTCTTCGACCTGCCAGATGGTAAATGTGCCCCTTTTATGTCTCTCGAAAACCTTTGAATTTTGTACTGAAATCACTTTCTGGTAATCCTGTAGGTGTGCTCTTTACCCCTGATATGTTGTCTCCTAGGACTCGTCAGCAATTTTACTTGTCGGATGATGATTCAGATGATATGTATTTTCCAGAGGAGTTCCGTAACCCCGTGCCAGGCAATGACTCTGTAAGTAGAGAAGGCCAAGATGAGGGAATGGATCAATCTCATCTCCCACACAGTAATGCTCCGTCTTCTAGTACAACAGTTAACTATCCTCCTGCAGATGAGCAAGATGACTTGTTTGGATTCTTTGGAAAGTACCAAACATTCTATGACTCCGACGGCTATGAGATCGAGGACTACACGAACCCCTTCAATCCGGAATACTATCCTCAGTTTTGAGGTTTGGTTTGGTAACCAAAGTTTGTCTCTTTTCCTCTCTATTTCCCAGATCCAAACTCTTTGCTGGATGTTCTTTTTCTAGGCTCATGTTTTTCAAGTTTTTGTTTTGTTTTAAGTTTAGATTGACTCAGAAAAGGGCAATCTTGGAATATGTTAAAGTAATATCTTAGGTTGAAAGTTGGGGCTTTGGTTTTTCCTTTATATTTCGTCATTCGTGATTTGTCCCCGGCTTGCTCTTCTTTCTTTTTGACGTACGTTCGTCAAATTGGGCCACAAATGTATCATATTTCAATGACGGTTCGTGATGGACCACAAAATTGCCCACCTCAGCGACGTAACCCATAGATTCCATAACTCACATGTGATGTCCAATCCGGTTTTGTCAAAACCACATCCAACCAAAGTTATTCCAAATTGGAATAATAGATTTGAAACTAAAACAGCAAGACGTCGATGATTTCATTTACCCCATATCCAAACATACTATAATCACAATCAGACTGCAAAGCCTGAATTTTCTTAAGCAATAAGAAATTTGAGTATCCTGTTGAGTCCAAGTGGAATTAACTTGTACTTTAGTGGGATTGTCCTTAATTTTAGAGTTGTGAATCACATATGCAACAAGGGATAAAGAAAAAATGTTCTGTATTGAACTAAGCAAGCCTCTTACCTTATTCTAATTATAAGTATAGATATGTTGTTGTTGATAACATGATCTTATATCTTAGTGAGGAAAGTCGTAATCGTGTTATGATGTTGTTCCTTTAGTCTAGTGTTCATCTCTTGCCTATATTCTTTTGACTATGGCAATCAAAGACTTAACGTAATTTGTAGTAGGTAGGAGATTTAATTATGTTACATCGTACGAAAGGTAAGGCTTCTGGTCTGCGGAGATTTGGTGCATCTTCTTTCAAAACGCTTGATATTTAAACCTAAAAATGTTAATAAAATTTGATGTGAAGCACATTTGTTGGCCATAAAATATATTAAGTAAAATTCATGGAAATTATGCATTGAAGCGTGTGGATATGACATTCGTTCTGAGTTTGAAGTGGTCATTGCTCAACTAAGTTGACTCCTGACATTTTATAATGGATAATGTACATTTTGTACTAATCATCAACCTCCTATTTTCCTATTGTATCTTTAAAGTCAAATGAGAATTTTGAGCATCATAAAGACGTAAGGAGGTGATAACCGTTAACTTGAAAGTTTAAATGATTTGACTTTATTAGTTTACGAATTGAAGGTCTGAAATTTCTCTTCACCGTCTTTTGACATTTTCCTTTTAATTAATGTTAGAGCAATTATTTAATTACCTCATGGAATTCATTTTGCTGTCTTGACTAAGACAGGTGTTGGAAAGTCTTGTAGAATACAATAAAGATTCCAAAATTAGCTGTAATGTTTGACTTTGAAGTCTTATTCAATGGGTCTACACAAACCAGAGTGAAAGAGATAATGGCAAAGTTTGCATCTTTAGAGGAGCAGAGAAAGTAAAACAAAAGCAAAAGAAAAAAAAGGAAAACAGAGCGATTGATTCTCTGATAGTTTCCATTACCAATGATTCGAGGATTGCTTCTCCTAATCATTCTGATGATCTTTTGTGTTTGTCAATCACTTCAACAAGAGACGAGCTTTGTCTTTCACCGCTTTGATCAATCTAATTCTCAGCTTCTTCTTGACGGTGGTGCAAGAATCATTCCACGTGATGGTGTCCTGCAATTGACAAATGCAACTCTTCGTCAAAAGGGTCATGCTTTCTTTGAGAAGACGATTGATTTCGCACCATCTGAATCAGTCTCGTTCTCTACATATTTTGTGTGTGCACTGCTCCCTGAAGGTGATAAGAGTGGTCATGGCATGGCCTTTGTTGTGTCTCATTCCACGGATTTCAGTACTGCAGAGCCAACTCGATTCATGGGTCTTTTCAATACAACCTCAAATGGAGCTAATTCCACACGTGTGTTGGCTGTTGAGCTTGACACTTCTCTAGCTCCAGAGTTTAATGATATCAGTGATAATCATGTTGGGATTGATGTAAACAGTGCTATTTCTGTCAAATCTGCCAACGCTTCTTATTTTTCAGACAAAGAAGGTAGGAATAAAGACATAAAGCTCTTGAGTGGAGATCCTATCCAGGTTTGGGTGGATTATGAAGGAACAACACTCAATGTTTCATTGGCTCCACTTCATACTCAGAAACCAAGTCGGTCTCTTTTGTCATCAACATCCATCAATCTTACTGAGATTATAAAAGGTCGAAGAATGTTTGTCGGATTTTCTGGTGCAACCGGGACAATCATGAGCTACCAGTACATACTTGGGTGGAGTTTTAGCAAAACGATGTCACTGCCAAACATTGACATCTCAAAACTTCCCAAAGTTCCTCATATTGGCCCTAAAAAGAAGTCTACATCATCTCTGACGCTTGATGCTCTGCTTGGATTGATAGCTTTCATAGTTTTGGGGATTCTTGTTGCAGCTTGTTGGTATAGGAGAAATTTGTACGCTGAAGTAAGAGAAGAATGGGAAAAGGAGTATGGTCCACACAGGTACTCCTACAAATCTCTGTACAAAGCAACGAAAGGGTTTAACAGGAATGGATTTCTTGGGAGAGGAGGTTTTGGTGAAGTCTATAGAGGAACTCTTCCTCGGAGCAGTGTACTCAGAGAAGTGGCTGTGAAGAAAGTCTCGCATGATGGTGAGCATGGTATGAAGCAGTTTGTTGCTGAGATCGTGAGCATGAGGAGTTTGAAACACCGGAGCTTGGTTCCACTTCTTGGGTATTGCAGAAGAAAACACGAGTTACTCTTGGTCTCTGAGTACATGCCAAATGGTAGTCTTGATCATTATTTGTTTAATCATGATAGGTCAGCTCTCCCCTGGTGGAGAAGATTTGAAATTCTTAAAGACATTGCATCAGCTCTTAGTTACTTACATACAGAAGCTGACCAAGTGGTTATACACAGAGATATCAAAGCTGCAAACGTTATGTTGGACACAGATTTCAACGGAAGGTTGGGAGATTTTGGTATGTCCAGGTTATATGACAGAGGGTGTGATCCAAGCACAACAGCTGCTGTGGGAACTGTTGGTTACATGGCACCTGAGATTACAACAATGGGAGCTTCCACTGCAACTGATGTGTATGCGTTTGGTATTTTCTTGCTTGAAGTAACTTGTGGGAGAAGACCTGTGGAACCTGGATTGTCGATGGTAAAGCGTTTTCTGGTCAGCTGGGTTAGTGAATGCTGGAAAAGGTCTTCTCTTGTTAATGCTAGAGATCCAAGGTTGACAGAATTCTCAGCCCAAGAAGTCGAAAAGGTTCTGAAACTCGGTTTGCTATGTACAAACCTTGTTCCAGATTCAAGACCAACCATGGAACAAGTGGTTCAATACTTAAACGGAAATCTAGCTTTGCCTGAGTTTTGGCCTGACTCTCCAGGAATTGGAGTTCTCACTCCAATGCCGCTTTCGCCTGTACCACTCGTGATTCCTTCATTATCAATGTCATCTTCCTCCTCCAGCAACTCTATGTTTATTTCTCACTCGGTCCTCTATGGGAGTGGACGATGAAAGTTCCAGACAACTTCCCTCTTTTGTGGCCTCTTAAGTATTTACTGATTTTAAACCACTTTTACTATTTTTTACTTCATAGATGTATATACTCACAGCATGTTCATTCTTGACATTTGCCATTAAGCTCACTTGTAGAACTGATGACTGATCTTTTGAGTAAATTCTTGCAATTCCTTTGCCAATTATTTGTAAAAGTTGTTGTCACTTTTGAGTCAACCAGTTACCAGATGTTTAGTAACAAGAAAGCTTATAATAATTTGGTTATAAATCTGACAGACATAATAGTTTAGTCTCTTTTTACTTTGTTCATGCTAAATCTCAGGTACCTGCAATATGTTACTGCAATCCTGAATACTATCCTCAGTTTTGTGGTTTGGTTTGGAACCGAACAGAGTTTGTCTCTTTTCCTTTCTATTTCCCAGATCTAAACTCTTTGCTGGATACAGGATACTCTTTCGTCTTTAATCTTTTTCTTATATGAGTTTAGGTTGATTCAGAAAAGGTCAGTCTTTGAATTTGTTGATAAAATATCTTGGATTGAAAGTTAGGGCTTTGGTTTTTCCTTTATATTTCGTCTTTCGTGATTGGTCTCAGCTTGCTCTTCTTTTTGCGTACCTTACCAGAAAAATCATGACATAATAAGCCACAAAATTTTACAACTGGTTCGGTTCGCAATTTTGTGCCCATGAGCGACTTAACCCTTAGGTTCCATAACACATGTGATGTCCAAATTGAATTAACTTACACTTAATGCCACATCTACTTAATTATGAGTAGATTTATGGTTTGTTTTTTTGTTAACTAGGAAGTTCTGGGCGGAAGCCGTAATCTTTTTAGATCCGGATCAACTTTTAATATATTACCCATCTCAGCTGCCACTCAATCATGTGACCTCTTAGATCACCTTAGTGCACCTTACCAGTCGAGCTATCCACATCTCACATCTCGTAAGTAAATTAATTTATAGTTGTTGAGAACATAATCTTGTATCTTAGTGAGGAAAGTTGTACCTTGTTCGTTTAATTTAGTGTTCATCTCTTGACTAAATTATTTTTGACTATGGCATCTTGAGAGTCTCAAATGAGTTTTTTACAATACACTACAATTTTCATAAATTAATATTCTATAAATTAATAAACACTATAAATTAATAAAATTCTATGGTTAAAGTCAGATTATTGTAAAATTTGATTACATTTAATAAATTAATAAGATAATCATTATTTTGAAATCTGTATTGAAAAATATAGTCCCAATAATATATAAAATAATATATTGATGTGTGATTTTTTTTAAATGAACTTTTTCCTAGAGCTTAACTTTATAAACTATTTGTTATATTTTATTTTCAAATTATGATGTTATAGTATAACATGTCATAAAAAATAACCAAAATTTCTTTAAGTTTGTAATTTTTTAATATGTATTATTTTCATCGTAATAGTATTATAGGTTGTTGAAATAAAACAGATCATATCATTAATCATAAATTTGAATATATATATATATATAGTATTAGTAAATGGTCAAAAATATTTTTTTTTAAAAAATATTATAAACTTTAGTTCCAAAATTATAAAATTTATATTAATCTAAAAATGGTTTCTATTTATATTTTTTTAAAAGAATTTTAACAGCTTAAACAACTATAAATTAATACTTATTAATTTATACTATACTTAATAATATTAATTTATCCATAAATTAATATCTCTCTATTTAATAGTTTTCAAAGTCTCAATATTATTAATTTATAGATGTTTTATTGTATAATATCTTTATTTGTAAGATTGTTTAATTTTAAAAAATAATCAATATAATATAATATTGACTTAAATAATATTGTTTTAATTTGATTGAATAAAATATAAATAATACAAATAAAATAATATTAATATATAGTTTAAAAATATGCATAACTTGAAAGATAATTTAATTTTAAGTTTTATAGATATATCAAAATTAAAGAAATAACAAGATATAAAGGAGTTACTCAACATTTGAAATTATTGTAGCTTTGATTTACTAAAAGTTTTTCAGAACTGTTAGAACTCTTTTCAGTCTAGTGGTTAAATGTCATCATCAATTCGACTCCGTTTTAGAGATGAGTTTGAATTATTGATTGAGTCTTGTCTATCCAATTGTTCACAATTTTTTTTAACTCATTATATAGTGACATGTGCACATTAGAGAGACACATAAAACAGTATCTCAACACATAAAACAGTATCTCAACAATTTTAATAGTTTTTTGTTTTTTTAATATTTTATTATTGATGAGAGATTATCCATTGTTGTGGATAATGACAATACTAATATGGGATGGTCGATTTCATACAATATTCATAGATGTGAGGAAATTTGGTGTATGTTCTTTGAAAATGCTTGGCCTTTAAACCTTGAAATGTTACAAAATTTGATGCGAATAACACTTGTAGGATACTTTCGATATTTGAAATAACTAGAAAATATCAAAAATAAGGTGGAAATTTTGCGTGAATCTTGTGGATATGACATTCTTCTGAGTTTGAAAGGGTCGTTGCTCAATTAAGTTGACTGTGATATATTATAATCCTTACTCAAAGGCGTTTCATTTCCTGTGAGTTCAGATTATCGGTCGTTACAGCAAATAAGGTTGCAAGAAAGATTGCTTCAAGCGTAATTCGGGAAGGAAGAATGACATCTTATCTCTCTAGGGGTGAACCTTCGTGGTTAACTTACACCCTTACGACTGATCGCCGTATGTAGTTATGTGGACCATTGTTTTCTGGTCATGAAAACTTTACTCTGTTTGCCAGTTATGTTTGGCTGTTCTAGTTTTTCCTATTTGGCATCAGACTATGTATTGGTTTCTCCCATGTTTTGGGTCACTAATAAAATTTGTTCCAGGCGAAAAATAAATAAAAAAATCTTGTGATAACACGACCGAAAAAATATAAATCTTGTAATAAAATAACGATTTATCTGCCATTTTCTTATATAATCTTTTAAGGTCAATGAGTATTTTGAGCCCCATAAAGACGTAAGGAGTGATAACCATTAACTTGACGTTTAATGGTTTGACTTTAGTAGTCACATTCAGTTTTAGTTTTCTATAATTGGAGCCTGGAGGTATTATATTGATCCACATCGTCATTTTGTGGCATTATCTTCTTAACTAATGTTAGAGCCATTAGCTTATTATCTCATGGAGTTGAGTTTTGATGTCTTGATGAAGACATGTGTGGAAAGTCTTGGTAAGGAAAAGTCGTATACCATAAAGATTCCAAATTGATAGTAATGGTTGACTTTGAAGTCAATGGGTCTACAAACCAGAGTGAAAGAGATAACGTTTAAGTAGCATTTTAGAGGATCAGAGAAAGTAAACAAAAGAAAATGAAAAAACGAAGCCATTAATTCTCTGTTTGTTTTCCCATTACCAATGATTCGAAGATTGCTTCTGGGAATCGTTCGGTTGATATTTTGTGTGTTCTCAATCACTTCAACAAGAGCGAGCTTTGTCTACAACCGTTTTGTTCAATCAGAATCTCATCTTCTTCTTGACGGTGGTGCAAGAATCCTTCCACGTGATGGTCTCCTGCAACTGACAAATGCAACTGAACGTCAAAAGGGTCATGCTTTCTTTGAAAAGGCGATTGATTTCGGACCATCAGAACCAATCTCGTTCTCTACACATTTCGTGTGTGTACTGATCCCTGAAGGTGATAAGAGTGGCCATGGCATGGCCTTTGTTGTGTCTCATTCTACGGATTTTAGTGCTGCAGAACCAACTCGATATCTGGGACTTTTCAATCAATCCTTAAATGGATCTGATTCCGCACGTGTGTTGGCCGTTGAGCTTGACACTTCTCTAGCTCCAGAGTTGAAAGACATCAGTGATAATCATGTTGGGATTGATGTAAACAGCCCGGTTTCTGTGAAATCTGCCAACACTTCTTATTTTTCAGACAAAGAAGGTAAGAAGATAGACATGAAACTCTTGAGTGGAGATCCAATCCAGGTTTGGGTGGATTACGTAGGAACAACACTTAATGTTTCAGTGGCTCCTCTTCATACTGAGAAACCAAGCCGATCTCTTTTGTCATCAACCTCCATCAATCTTACTGAGATTATAAAAGGTCGAAGAATGTTTGTCGGATTTTCTGGTGCAACCGGGACAATCATGAGCTACCAGTACATACTTGGGTGGAGTTTTAGCAAAACGATGTCATCGCTGCCAAACATTGACATCTCAAAACTCCCCAAAGTTCATCATATTAACACTAAAAACAAGTCTAAACCTCTGGCGCTTGATGCTCTGCTTAGTTTGATAGCTTTCATAGTTTTGGGGATTCTTGTTGCAGCTTATTTGTATAGGAGAGATTTGTACGCTGAAGTAAGAGAAGAATGGGAAAAGGAATATGGTCCACATAGGTATTCCTACAAATCTCTGTACAAAGCAACGAAAGGGTTTAACAAGAATGGATTCCTTGGGAGAGGAGGTTTTGGTGAAGTCTACAGAGGAACTCTTCCTCGGGGCAGTGAGCTGAGAGAAGTGGCTGTGAAGAAAGTCTCCCATCACAGTGAGCAAGGTATGAAGCAGTTTGTCGCTGAGATCGTGAGCATGAGGAGTTTGAAACACCGCAGCTTGGTTCCACTTCTTGGGTATTGCAGGAGAAAATACGAGTTACTATTGGTTTCTGAGTACATGCCAAATGGTAGTCTTGATCATTATTTGTTTAATCATGATAGATCAGCTCTCCCCTGGTGGAGAAGATTTGCAATTCTTAAAGACATGGCGTCAGCTCTTAGTTACTTACATACAGAAGCTGACCAAGTGGTTATACACAGAGATATCAAAGCTGCCAATGTTATGTTGGACATAGATTTCAATGCAAGGTTGGGAGATTTTGGTATGTCCAGGTTATATGACAGAGGGTGTGATCCAAGCACAACAGCTGCTGTGGGAACTGTTGGTTACATGGCACCTGAGATTACAACAATGGGAGCTTCCACTGCAACTGATGTGTATGCGTTTGGCATTTTCTTGCTTGAAGTAACTTGTGGAAGGAGACCTGTGGAACCTGGCTTTTCGGCCGCAAAACGTTTTCTAATTAGTTGGGTTGGTGATTGCTGGAAAAGTTCTTCTTTGGTTGATGCTAAAGATCCAAGGTTGACAGAATTCTCATCCCAAGAAGTCGAGAAGGTTCTGAAACTCGGTTTGCTATGTTCAAACCTTGTTCCAGATTCAAGACCAACCATGGAACAAGTGGTGCAATACTTAAACGGGAACCTAGCTTGGCCAGTGTTTTGGCCCGACTCTCCAGGTATTGGAATTCTCACTCCAGTGGCGCCTTCGGGGGCACCACTATTGATTCCGTCAGTATCAATGTCATCTTCCTCCTCCAACAACTCTATGTTTATTTCTCACTCACTCCTCTACGGGAATGGAAGATGAAAGTTTCAAACAACTTCCTCTTTTGTGCCTCTAAAAGTATTTTGTTTCATAAATGTATATATCCACACTATGTCATTCTTGACATTTGCCATCAAGCCTCACTTGTTGAATGAAAGACTGATCTTTCGAGCAAATTCTTGGATTTACTTTGCTCATTACCTGTAGAGTTATTGTCACCCTTTTCAGCCAAACCATTAATCAATCATCCTATAATAAGAAAGCTTATAATGATTTAGTTATAAAACTGATCACAGATACCAAAGACACAACAGTTTAGTCTATTAACTATGTTCATGCTAAATCTCAAGTACCTGCAATATATTTTTGTAACACGAAAATGCATGTTTCAGCCCATTTGAGTAGGCACTCGGCCTTTAAAGAGGTGATATATTCAAAGGTAGTGACAGTTCAGATCTCTGAATTGTTTAAGAAAAATAAGACCTGATAATGAGAATTAGAGAGAATCTTGCCTTTGATTATTGTTAAATTACAAGGAAGTTCTATTATGTGGAATTTGTGTATTGATTTAACAGAGAAGACCAAAATGTGACAGCTGTCTTTGGAAATGATCATATTGTTGAAGTCAACTCTTGTAAATTCTCTTGAAATTGTAAAATGCAGAATGTTCTTTCTTATGAACTAATGATGTGACCTGGTTTTGCAGATGGAGAGAATAGTTATTTAGTATACCATTACCTCAAAGACGAGGTCTTTCTCAGAACAGAAAAACATTTTGCTATATTTTATAATGGCTCAAGGATTGGATCTAATCTGGATGGTGATCTCCCTTCTTCTCCTTATTCATCTCTCAAGTCAACAAGAAGCTGGGTTTATCTTCAACGGTTTCCGTCAGGGAGATCTTTATGTTGATGGGGTTGCTGAAATTCTTCCCGGTGGACTGTTGCAGCTGACCAACACTTCAGAGCAGATGATGGGTCATGCTTTCTTCAAGCAGCCCTTTGAGTTCAATTAATCTGAACCTCTCTCGTTCTCAACGCATTTCGTGTGTGCAATGGTGCGTAAACCAGGACTTACAGGTGGAAATGGGATTGCTTTCTTTCTGTCTCCTACCATGGATATTTCACAAGCAGATGAAACTCAATATTTGGGTCTTTTCAACACCACAACCAACTTATCTCCCTCATCTCATATCTTTGCTATTGAGCTTGATACAGTTCAAAGTGCAGAATTCGACGACATCGATAATAATCATGTTCGTATCGATTTAAACAGCCTGACCTCGGTCAGCTCTACTCCAGCTTCTTACTTTTCAGACAAAGATGGTATGAACAAAAGGATAGATCTATTGAGTGGAGATTCCATCCAGGTCTGGGTGGACTTTGATGGAAATGTACTAAACGTTTCATTAGCACCTCTTGGGATTCAGAAGCCAAGTCAGAGTCTTTTATCAACGTCCATCGATCTTTCAGAAGTAATCCCAGATAGAATGTTTGTCGGATTCTCTGCAGCAACAGGACAATTGGCAAATTACCATTACATACTTGGTTGGAGTTTTAGCAGAACCAAGGCGTCATTACAAAACCTGGACATCTCTAAACTGCCCCATGTTCCTCATCCTAAAACTAATAAAAAAACTTCTCTCGTGTTCATTCTCCTCTTGATTTTACTTGGAATCTTACTCATGGCACTTGTAGGAGGAGCTTATGCATACAGGAGAAACAAGTATGCAGAAGTAAGAGAAGAATGGGAGAAAGAGTGTGGTCCACACCGATACTCCTTTAAATCCATCTAACAAAGCAACAAAAGGATTCCACAAAGATGGATTTCTCGAAAAAGGAGGATTTGGAGAAGTTTACAAAGGAAATCTGCCTGATGATGGGGATATAGCCGTGAAAAGATTCTCCCATATGGAGATAGAGGGATGAAGCAATTTGTAGCTGAAATCGCAAGCATGGGTCGTTTGGATCACAGGATCTTAGTTCCACTCCTCGGTTATTGCAGGAGAAAAGGCGAGTTTCTTCTCATCTCCAAGTACATGCCTAATGGAAGTCTTGACCAATTCCTGTTTCATAACAGAGAACCATCTCTTCCTTGGTCAAAAAGGCTTATGATTCTAAAGGGAATAGCTTCAGCTCTTCACTACTGGCACACAGGAGCCACACAAGTTGTTCTACACCGAGATATCAAAGCTTCTAATGTGATGTTGGACGTAGAGTTTAATGGAAAGTTAGGAGATTTTGGTATGGCTAGGTTTCGTGACCACGGAGCTAATCTAACCACAACAGGAGCTGTGGGAACTGTAGGATATATGGCTCCTGAGCTAACTTCAATGGGAGCTTGCACTAAAACTGATGTATACGCATTTGGTGTATTTATACTCGAAGTAGCTTGTGGGAGAAGACCTGTAGAACCTAATATGCCAGTTGAGAAACAATTTCTGGTGAAATGGGTTTGTGATTGCTGGAAAATGCAATCTTTAGTCAATGCTCTAGATCCCAGATTAAGTAGAGAACGGAGGTCTCAGCTGATAAACATCGAGATGGTACTGAAATTAGGGTTGCTGTGCACAAATTTCGTGCCGGAATCGAGGCCTGACATGGGAGAAGTTACCTTACCGGATTTCCCACCAGATTCACCGGGAATTGGGATTCTTACTCCGGTATTGATAGGAGAAAGTCCATCCGTGATCTCTGACAACATTTCTTCTCCGGCAACTGAATCTATGTTTATTACTCACTCGATTCAACACGGACGATAAAATATTAACTAGCATGTCAAATTTAAAATATTTCTCCACAAGGTGTCTATCAAGTTGATATGGCCGAGTTGGTCTAAGGCGCCAGATTAAGGTTCTGGTCCGAAAGGGCGTGGGTTCAAATCCCACTGTCAACATTCTATTTTTTTTTTCCTTTTGTAAATAATAAGATTGCGAAAATTAGTATGGGATTAATGTCTAATGTACGCCTATAACGCTGTTTGTTCTCCGGTTTACGATGTAGAAAACTTTCTCTGGAATAGACCGAGTTTTCTCAAATGGTTCCTTTTTCTAAGAAGAAAAAAACTTGAATTTTCAGAGCAATTACTTCTTCTTAGTCTGAATGTAGCAAACCCTAGTGCCTTTCTGTGGAAATGTCGCTTTCATTGTCTTGTCTCAGGTACGGATATGATTAGGGGGAGCAACATCAAAACACTCGTTTCCGGTTTGCTGTTCTCGTCAACGAAGCCTCGATTACGGCTTTGGACTAGGTGAGTTTTCTTTATCTGTTTGGGTTTTGATGAACATGAATTCTGGAATTTAAAGGTTTTGACTGTTTCTTACACTTAGTTTTACAACAGCTAGGCTCTATGCTTCAATCAGATACTGCTCAAAGACATCTAATCTGGATGATCTCATGGTTTATGGCTTTTGGCCAAACAGACCTTTACACCGTCAGGTTTGTCAGAATTCTTCCTAATGGTTGCTTTTTTTTTCATATGCTGATGCAACTCACTTGTTGGGGCTTTAACAGTCACCACATTGCTTCTCTACAGAAGAAAAGAAATGTGTAGAAGTAACAGAGGCATGGTAGAAGGTTGTTCCTGGTGGTAAAGACTTGTGATTCTTTATGGAATTGCTTTAGGAGCTAGCCAAATGTTTATGCAACGAGACACCAAGGCTTTTAATATTTTGTAAGATAATTGAGTTTAGAAGAAGGTGTGGAAGTTTTGTTATTTTGAGGCTGACAACATAACTAATATGGCCCCTTTGGGAACTTCAGACCACATTGCCCCAGAGCTTGCAACTATGGCAGCCTGCTGAGCCATTGACATGTATACCTTTGGTGCTTTTGTGATTGAATTAACCTTTGGGAAGAAACCAGTGTGGATGCCTTTCGGCTGACTGTTTAAGTATATTAGAAAACGGTTTACAATTCTGAGTTTTAGAGTTGAATTTTCAGTTGAAAAAGTCGATATCTCTTGGAAACTAGGATTGCTTTGCACGAATGGTGTGCTAAAGAACCTCCATGGAAGAAGTGGGGCAATATCGTGAAGTTACATGCTTTCTTGCTATTCTGGGGTCAGGTGGTATTCCCTACTGATTCTTGGAATCATCATTCCTTACCAGCAGTTATCTAGAACATTTTCAAAGCTACACAAGGTGCAGGTATTTGACCACCGATTCTTTCTTAATTTCACTTTACATAAATAAATTTTCACCAAAATACCAATACCTGCTGTCACAAACAAAAACCAATGCTGCTAACGAAGGTAGCTAGTAATTAAGTTTATATAAATATATACTGCTTGGAATTTAGGTTGTCTTAGATGATTAAACCGTTTCAGTCTAACCTTGTACTGCTCTTGGTGTTGCTACCACTGTGACAAAACCAAACAATAAATATACTCTATGCAATTCCTGCTGTTATTTATGGATTCTGAGTAGCTGAAGAGAGTATTATGTTATAGAGGTTTTCTGTTTTCTTCTCTCTAATCTTAGCTTCCGTGATTAAATTTGTTGTTCATGTTAGGGTGTGTACCTGTAGAGCTGGATTAAGAAATGTTAAAGTGCTAACAAGGTAGGACCTTAACTATATTTTCTATCAATTGTCATCATGTAAAGAAAATTCGTAGTTGTCATGAATATGCCAGGCTTTCCTACGCTTCTTCCTTTTGATCTGGCTCCATGATTGTGTTGATATCATTACAAAACATCGTTTCTGTTTAATTCTTCGTCTGGAAGGTCAAGGTTTTATATTCAATAATTTATAATTGTCTGCTTCCTTATAAGATGGCAAGAAGCAGATGTATAAGAAAAATCCAATGGAAGTTGCTGCGCAGTCTTCTTCGAGGTACATTTTTAATAATTTGTAAATGTTTGTTATGAACACAACCCTCACGGAGCTGTTGTGCTGTCTATTTGGATTGAAGTTGAAATCATATAAAGTTAAAAAATTGCCTGAAGAATATTTTAAACCACGTGAAGCTTTATTGTTAGTTTATTTAATATTACTCGTGTAATTAGTGGAGTCCAGTTTTTTATTTTTTAATGCTAAGAAAATGTGATTCCCTTGGTTTAGATAAACAATGTTAGAAAGTTTAACAGGCTTGGATCACTTTAATCGAAGCTCATAATCCTTTTCTGCTCATCTTTTTCAGCTTGCTAGGTTATGAGATGCACATCAGATCCAGACTCTCTTGTTCATCATCTGCTATGGCTCGTTGGTTGATACAGATCCTGATGATCACTTGTCTTCATCTGATTTCTCTATCAAGTCAACAAGAGACAAAGTTTGTCTATGAAAACTTCCTCGACCAAGAAAATCTTCATATTGATGATTCTGCAGTAGTACTTCCAAGTGGATTATTACTGCTGACGAATGATTCAGAATATCAGAAGGGTCATGCCTTCTACAAGAAACCAATTGAGTTCAGTTCCTCTGGACCACTTTCCTTTTCAACACATTTTGTCTGTGCGCTGGTATCTAAGCCAGGTAATGAAGGTGGTCATGGTATTGCCTTTGTCATATCTCCTTCAATGGATTTCACTCACGCAGAGCCAACTAGATACTTGGGGGTTTTCAATGCATCATCAGGTGGACCTTCCTCTCCTCGCGTGCTTGCTGTTGAGCTTGACACAGTTTGGCACCCAGATCTCAAAGATATTGACGGCAATCATGTCGGGATTGACTTGAGCACTCCTATATCTGTCGCAATAGCTTCGGCATCTTACTATTCTGACACTAAAGGGGATAACGAAAGTATAAAACTTGTGAGCGGAGACCGTATTCAGGTCTGGGTGGATTATGAGGGCACTTTTCTTAATGTTACGATTGCTCCTCTGGAAGTCCAGAAGCCAAGTCGGCCTCTTTTGTCACACTCCATTAACCTTTCAAAAGTTTTTCCGAATATATCAAGACTGTTTGTTGGATTTTCTGCTTCAACAGGAACACTGATCAGTAATCACTATATTCTTTGGTGGAGCTTTAGCACAAGCAGAGGCTCACTGCAACAGCTTGACATCACAAAGCTCCTTAAAGTCCCTCATCCTGGAGCTCCGCATAAGAAATTATCTCGGCTGATTATTATCCTGCCCGTTTGTATAGCTGTTTTGGTGTTGGCTGTTCTTGCAGGACTTTATTTCCGCAGGAAAATCAAGTATTCAGATATATCTGAAACATGGGAGAAGAAGTTTGGTGCACACCGGTTCTCTTACAGGTCCTTGTACAAAGCAACGAAGGGGTTCAGCAAAGATGAATTTCTTGGAAGAGGAGGTTTTGGGGAAGTTTATAGAGGAAAACTCCCACAAGGCAGAGAAATAGCAGTGAAGAGAGTGTCCCATAATGGTGATGAAGGTGTGAAGCAATTTGTGGCTGAAGTCGTGAGCATGAAATGTCTAAAACACAGGAATCTTGTACCACTTTTTGGTTATTGCAGAAGAAAACGTGAACTCCTTCTTGTCTCAGAATACATGCATAACGGTAGTCTTGACGAGCATTTGTTTGATGACAAGAAACAGGTTCTCTCTTGGCCACAAAGACTTGGGGTTGTTAAGGGTGTAGCCTCTGCTCTCTGGTACCTGCATACAGGCGCTGACCAAGTTGTCCTGCACCGAGATGTCAAAGCTTCCAACATTATGTTAGACGCCGAGTTCAATGGAAGGCTAGGGGATTTTGGCATGGCCAGGTTTCATGAGCATGGAGGCAATGCAGCGACGACAGCAGCCGTGGGAACTGTAGGGTACATGGCACCGGAGCTAATCACAATGGGAGCCTCCACTGGAACTGATGTTTATGCATTTGGTGTTTTCATGCTTGAAGTAACGTGTGGGAGGAGACCTGTGGAACCGCAGATGGAAGCTGAGAAACGGCATATGATTAAATGGGTTTGTGAGTGCTGGAAAAGGGAGTCTTTACTTGAAGCTATTGACCCAAGGTTGGGAGGTGAATTCTTACTCGAGGAAGTCGAGATGGTTATGAAACTTGGTTTGCTCTGTTCAAACATTGTGCCAGAGTCCAGACCTACAATGGAACAAGTGGTCCTATACCTAAACAAAAACCTACCTTTGCCAGATTTCTCACCATATACTTTGGGAATTGGCACATTTGCTCCAGTTCTTGTTGATGCATCCTCCCTTGTAGTCTCATCCCTTTCATGGAGTTGGTCAGCACCTTCGATATCTTCTTCCACAGCAAACCAATCACCTTATGCTTGTCAGTCCGAAGATCAGCAGCCATGGGGACAGACAATAGACACTAAGAACTCTCTTCACATAGTTGCAGAACCAGAGAATTCTAAGACCCTCTCACACGATGTCAAAATGGTCACATCTGGTGCAGAAGATCTTGATTCTAATCCTTCTAACATCACCACTCAGAGGTAATTCCTGATGTACATATCAGCAAGCAGATCTTATTAGCTCTCGAGATTGTTATATCTGTTTACTTGTTCAAACAATTAATGGTTATTCAAGTCTCAGATTATAACTTGTAGTCGTCTCTCTATTACCAAATACAGAATTCAGATTTGCCCTCAGGCATTACTCAGTATGCTCTGTTAGAAAGCTGATTGATTTTGTAAACTGGAATTGTTTGTTGTGTTTATTGTAAGGAATCGGAAGAATACGTCTTTGTAGGATTTGGGAAAGAGTTTAGCTGTGTTAAGATTATGTATGGTTATTATCATTGGAAGAGATTTAAAATGCTATAATTTGTGTTGAAGTTAAGAGAATATGTTAAACAACATGTGATGTAACCATTGGAAAACAGTCACAGTCGCACCGAGAGACTGACAAATCTAGTACTAACTCAGCCTGACATATGTAAACACAGGATCTAAAAGGTCTATGTGTTATCACTTCTTAATTAAAATAGTATTTCGATGTACAGTAACCATTTCAGATTGGACGACCCTGGTTTTGGTAATTAATTATTGTCAAGGGAGAAGAAAATGACCGGTTAAATGCGATCATCAGCCTTTTGAGCTAGAGAGAGCTTGAATTCACAAGTCCTGATTGTTTTATAAAATCCAATTCCGTAGCTCCTTATCAAGCACATAACTTTCTGTTTCCAAGGCTCGGGCTTGTACTTTCTGCTTAACATATTAAGACTCAAAACGTTAAAAACTATATTCTGTCATCTAGAGAACATCCTTAGCTGTCTTAACTTTGCCAGGCTTTCTGTGACTTTATTCCTCCTAGTGTGGCTCATTATTCTATAGAATGAAACATTATAAAAACATGCCCTTTTGTTTCTTTGTCAGAAAAGGACCAAATGGAATATTTAAAGTATGGTTTTTTTAATGCAACTCTTAGAGATGTTTTCGGGTCAATTAGATAGCTTCAAGTTGAAGAAGTAGAAGGAAACTTGAGTAAGCTAGTGTTTAGTTTTTTGTTTGACCCGTTATTACCGTTTTTGGGTAGATCACATGATTGCATAGTCTTATTGTGTTTGAATATGATTTGACATGAAGCTTTATTGTCAATTTATCTTACATTACAGCGTTAAAGGAAAGTAACGGCGACTGTATATGATGTTATTATGTACCACTTTGATCAAGTTGGGAGAAGATCATCAGTATTCAGATCCAGACTCTCTACAACATCGTCAGCAATGATTCGTAGGCTGCTTCAGATCCTGTTGATCTTTTTTCAGCTGATTTCTCTATCAAGTCAACAGGAGATAGATTTTGTCTTTGAAAACTTTCAAAACCAAGCCAATCTTTATCTTGATGGAACTGCTAAAGTACTTCACAATGGATTATTGCAGCTTACAAACGCTTTAGATCATGAAATGGCTCATGTTTTCTACAAGGAATCAATTGGAACTAGTTCCTCTAAACCCATCTCTTTCTCAACACATTTTGTGTGTGCTCTAGTACCTCAGCCAGGAGTTGAGGGTGGCCATGGAATGGCCTTTGTTATATCCCCTTCTATGGATTTCTCTCACGCGGAATCAACAAGATACTTGGGGATCTTCAATGCATCAACAAGTGGATCTTCGTCTCCTCACGTGCTTGCTGTTGAGCTTGACACCATTTGGAATCCAGATTTTGAAGATATCGACCACAATCATGTGGGGATTGATGTGAACACTCCTCTATCTGTTGCAATAGCTTCGGCATCTTACTATTCTGATACAAATGGGAAGAACGAAAGCATAAACCTCTTGAGTGGAAAACCTATACAGGTTTGGATTGATTATGAAGACACAATGCTCAATGTTTCAATGGCTCCCTGTGAAGTTCAGAAGCCAAGCCGACCACTTTTGTCACATGCCATTAATATTTCAGAAATATTTCCAAGCAGAAGACTTTTCGTTGGGTTCTCTGCATCAACAGGGACATCAACTAGTTATCAATATCTTCTTTGGTGGAGTTTTAGCACAAACAGAGAATCTTTACAGCGACTTGACATCTCAAGACTCCCGAGAATTCCTCATCCTAGAGCTGAACATAAGAATGTATCTCCACTGGTTATTGTCCTGCTTGGTTTTTTGGCTATCATGGGCTTGAGTGTTCTTGCAGGAGTGTACTTTTTCAGGAGGAGCAAGTATGCAGAAGTAACTGAATCATGGGAAAATGAATTTGGTGCGCATAGATTCTCTTACAAATCCTTATACAAAGCAACAAAAGGGTTCAACAAGGATCAAGTTCTTGGAAAAGGAGGATTTGGAGAAGTCTACAAAGGAAATATTCTCTTAGGCAGAGAAATAGCTGTGAAGAGAATGTCCCATGTAGGTGACCAAAGTGTTAAGCAATTTGTTGCTGAAGTAGTCAGCATGAGATGTTTGAAACACCGGAATCTTGTTCCACTTCTAGGCTATTGCAGGAGAAAACATGAACTTCTTCTTGTCTCTGAGTACATGCCCAATGGGAGTCTTGACCAGTACTTGTTTGACGACCAGAAGCCAGTAATTCCTTGGACACAAAGACTTGCCATTGTTAAAGGTATAGCCTCTGCTCTCTACTATCTGCATACAGGTGCTGATCATGTTGTTCTGCACAGAGATGTCAAAGCTTCCAACATTATGTTGGACACTGAGTTCAACGGAAGGCTTGGGGATTTTGGTATGGCCAGGTTTCACAAACATGGAGGCTATGCAAATTCAACAGGAGCCGTTGGAACTATAGGGTACATGGCGCCAGAAATAATTGAAATGGGAGCTTCCACTGGAACTGATGTGTATGCGTTTGGTGTGTTCATGCTTGAAGTAACTTGTGGAAGGAGACCTGTGGAACCACAGTTACAAGACGAGAAACGACTTCTGATCAACTGGGTTTGTGGCTGCTGGACAAAAAAGGATTCTTTGGTTGATGCTATTGACCCAAGATTGGGAAGTGAATTCATACTCGAGGAAGTCGAGATGGTATTGAAACTTGGTTTGCTTTGTTCAGACATTGTGGCAGAATCCAGACCTACTATGGAACAAGTTGTCTTATACCTAAGCAAAACTCTACCTTTGCCAGAATTCTCACCATATTCTCTGGGAATTAGCGCTCGTTCTTCGGTTCTGATCGATGCAGCTTCCCTTATAGCTTCAAGGAGCTGCTCAGCTACTTCCTCCGCCAACAACTCACTTTACCACTGATCAGCCATGGGGACACACATTGGAATCGAAAAACTCATTCTCTGTCTATCTCCATCTAGATGCAGAATTAGTAAAGCCTCAATGTGCAAAGCTAAATTCACATATCATTAGCTTTCAAGATTGTTTTTATCTAACTCGTCCAAACTTGACGAATCTCCAAAAATCTAATTGTAATGTTTATCCTGCTTGCTTAACAAGACAAAGATAAACACACCTATAACAAAAAAAATGGAAACTGTATTAGTATTTGATTCACAACTAAATTTGATTAAAAACAATTGTTCTCAAAATCCTTAAATCTACAATAGCTTATACCAGTTTTCAAACTTTACTCACTCAAAAACTAATTGTTTAAACCGGAGTTAGCACGATACACAATAAATGGAATATTGAGATAGAACAAGAGATTTCATATTATAGACTAGTTACGGAGAATGACAGACACAACTCAAAAAAAGTTAACAATGAAATAGATCGACAATATGAGATTTGAAGATTAGTTTTTCTGTTACTTGTTTCTTTTTCAATTTCATTTTATGAGTTTTTTTTTTTAAATTAGATCGATAAAATCTGATACATATTCATAAATTTTAGTTACCAGATTACTTTTCCCTTTATTTTGCAATCTTTGACTTAGAAGATCATTCATGGTCGGACTATTTAAACAATGTGATAAATTATGCTTAAAATACATTTTTTCTAGTCAATATAGATTATAATATTACCATACAAAAAGAATTTTAACAGAAATGCAGTTTAAAATGTGACAGATACTCATGAACTTTAAAATAGATAATTAATCCAAGATAAGATATCTTTTCTTACTTTGTCAACATCCAAGATGATAGTATACTTTGACTATTGAGGCTTTATTAACTAATATAATTAAAATAAGATTATAGAAGTTTAATTATCGCTTCAAAGTAGCAATTAGTATCATACAAAAAAAATGACCAAATAATGATAATTAATTTAAAATCAAATAATAAAGTATAACGTGAAAAGTGGGAGGAATAAACAGAAATGATAAGTAATTCAAGTCTTCCAACCATTTTTATTTTGGTTTATGCTACATAATTGACGATAGATCACTACAATAAATCACTAGATTCTTTGTCATATTTTTGATAGTTTATTTAATTACTTATTAATTAAAGTTGTACATGAATTCCCAAAGTTTTTTTACTAATATTAATTAAAAAAATTTATATTAATGTAACTAGGAGTGAGAAAATTACTAGTTTATCTTATCACCTCTTATTTCATAATATTAAGCTTATACTCTAAAATGGTAGATTGGCTTCATTCGCAAAGCCATGTGTGTCTTATGTCAGTGTTTGAACAACAACATAGAATAAAGGTTTACTGTCATGGCTGCATTTAAAAATTAAGAAATTTCATGTTGTAAATTGAACAAAGAAACATTGGTCTGAAGAATTTTTGGTCTAAATTGGCATGTTGAAACATAAAGATAACCAGACTTCTCTCTGTTTCATCAGCAATGGCTACTCAAAGATTGCATCTGAGCTTATTAATATTCCTTAATCGTCTGATTTGCTTGTTTAGTCAACTAGAAGAAGCTGGTTTCGTATATAATGGATTTGGTCAAGCTCAAACTGATCTTCATCTAGATGGAGCTGCAAAGATCCTTTTTCCAGATGGATTGTTGCAGCTGACAAATGCCTCAACGCAACAAATGGGTCATGCTTTCTTCAATAAACCATTCAAGTTTGGTTCATCTGAGAAGAAATTCTCTTTTTCAACTCATTTTGTGTGTGCACTTGTGCCTAAAGCTTCTAATGTATTATAGATTCTGATTTCCATGGAAGGTTAGGAGATTTTGGAATGGCGAGGTTCGAAGATTACAGTGATAGCTTAGTCGCTCCAACAGCTGTAGGAACGATGGGTTACATGGCACCTGAGCTAACAAGAATGGGAACTTCTACAAGAACCGATGTTTATGCATTTGGTGTTTTAATGCTTGAAGTAATCTGTGGTAGGAGACCACTAAATCCTAAGGTTACAGCTGAGAAACAGCATTTGATCAAATGGGTTTGTGATTGCTGGAGAAGGGATTCTCTGGTTGATGCTATAGACACAAGACTAGGAGGTGAATACTCAGAAGCAGAAGTTGAAATGGTTATGACACTCGGATTGCTCTGTACAAACATTGTTCCAGAATCCAGACCAACCATGGAACAAGTGGTACAATACATTAATAAGAGTCTCCCATTGCCAGATTTCTCACCAGATTCTCCAGGAATCGGAGTCTCTTCTCCGGTTTTGTTGGAAACAGCCTTCACTTCAAGGAGCTCTTTAGCACCACCATTAACCTCTCCTCCTTCGCCTAACAACTCAATGTTTGTTACTCATACAATCACATACGGAGATGGAAGGTGAAATCAAATAACATTCATAGTTCCTCACGCTTCACAATTGTTACCACCATAGACAGAAACAAGCATCTGTGAGAAGCAACAGGTGATCCATTTGTGAGAAGTTTGGTGTTATTTCTTCCTTCAATCTCCATGATCATCCCCAAAGGCGGTGAGGATCCATCCTTGGGACTTGTTTGACCATCGGCACCAACCACAATCGTAATCTTGATCTCATCCACATCGCCTTTCTTCACAACCTGGCGAGACGAAAAAGGAGGAGGAGGAGATGATGATGAAGAAGTAGTGACGACATTAGTGGGATGATTCTCTTTAGGTTTTGGTGACTGAACAATCCACATAAGATTGAAACCACTAGTCTTATGCAGTAATATTACAGCAGAAGTAACCAGAAGTTGGATTATCCAAGGTAAAGTCATGTGTAATGTTCCGTTACCGAAAATAATTTGATGTAACCAAAGTTGTGTCTTTTCATGGTGGAGAGACTAAATAAAAGTATTCCAGTGAGAGTGATCCAGAGAGAGTTGATGAGGATTGATCTAAAAGAGAAACCTCTGTTTTCCATATTTGCTCTCTCGTTTTCTTTCTTCTTTCATTTCTAAGAAAAGTTTAATCTTTTGATCTTAAAGATTATTAAGATGCTGTTAGAGAAATTCTCTAACGCTGTTAGAGAAATTAAAGGTAGCATTTAGATATTATCTCAAAATAAACTATTTTTTTCTTTTATAGAATGTCTATTGGGATACCAAAAATACTGAAATTTCAAATGACAAAATACCAATCATTTTCTTTTAGCTCTTGAAACTAGATTCTAAAGTCGTACTCGAAACACGAATAAAAATCATAAAAATTATTTTTTAATTTATATTCTATTTTCTAACTTTAAAATATGAAGTAAATTTTATAATACAAATATCAAATATTTATAAAAAATAAAATCTATACTTAAATAACATGTAATTATCAAATGACCCGTAATTGTCAAATGATTAAAATAATTTTTATGTAGTATAATAAAGTAATATGATCCAAATTTGATGGGCTCAATTTATGGACTTTTAAAGTTTTTTACTAATTACAAGTGACCAAATGTTGTATTCAAAAATTAGCTGGATAATCAAATAAATAAACATAATAGTATACGTGGACTATTTTGCCATTAATAAACTTTTATCTTATGTTCTTATATCATTAAAATTTTAATGGTATTTCATGTAAATATTTGCAAAATTATGATTAAGGTCTAAAAATGCATGCTACTTAAATAGTAGAAATTCAAAATTTAGAATATTAACATAATTAAATTATATATATACAGAGGTGGACCATGTGACGTGAAAAGAGTTCAATTGAGCTATATGAAACATTTATGTTTTGTTATAATCAAATTCAACTACACAAAATCAACTCACAAATATCTATTTAATCAACTTACCACTTCTTTTTTAGAATTTTTTTATACTATCAAATAAACATACAATTACTTTATTCAATAACTCTCTTATTTGAAAATAATTTAATTTATAATACATGTTAAACAATTGGATCGACAAGATCCGATCAATAGCTAAATTCTACACCCTTAAATATATTTTTAATCTATTATAAGTAATGAAGAGAGATCAAACCCTTAATGCATGAATCATTAGCTGAATCATGCTAACCACTAGATTAATGTTTTTATCGATTATATTTTTATATAGTATTTATCACTTACTATCTATGAAACAATATGTTTTATGTTTTTATTAAAAAATTATTTTATTATTTTATTATATTATAACCTTGGTAAATAATTTTTTTGGGTCTGCCACTATATATATATATATATATATATATATCTTTAATACTCAATAAATTATGTTTGTAATTAGGTTTTTGTTTAGTTTGACTTTGAAAAAAATCTTTCAAATTTTAGTATTATTAAATTATATAAATTATTAGAAATATTCTGCTTTTTTTTGTTGTATTCTAATTTGTTCTAGTAAATATATGTTAAATACTCATATATATATATATATATATATTCTAATATATTAAAATTTAAGTAAATTTTGTTAACGACTAATAATCTTTTATATATAATAATATATATAAAAGACATAATGATATGATATAATACCTTAATAATCATATTAATGAGATTTAGTGATATAAAGTACATTTTTCGTGCGTTAAACAATATATTAAAAATAATATTGTTTATGCTAAATGTCAATTATATTAAAATATAATACAATAATATATGTAATTAAAATCATTTTGAAAAAAAAATTTTAAATAATTCTACAATTAAAGATTGATAAAGTTGTATGTAAATTATTATTTATATTTAAATTCTTTTAATATATATATATATATATATATATATCTATATATATATATGTGCGCTTTTTAGTCATATGAGTTAAAAAAGTAAATTTCTGAATGGTTACAATTTTGTTAAATTCAAAATTATTGTCTAAAGTTGATTTTTTTCTATAGCATAGATGTAATGAGAAGCATAGAAAAAATAAAAGAACAGACAAATGTTGTAAATTTTTGAAGTCAAAGACAAAAGATGTTGTTCAAGAAAGTAAAAAGTTTGTCTAGATTTTATATCAAATTAAATATTTATTTTTTGTTTTATAAAATTTGGGATACCAAAAATAATGAATTTTACAATTTCAAATGAAAATACTAAATTTTTTCGAATAATCAACTCTGCAATCAATTGTTAGAATCAATAGGTCTTCATATTGTTTATTTGGAAAAAAAACGAAATTTTTTAATCGGATGATCATAGTATTTTGCAAAAATCGAAATTCTTAAGTAGAAACAATATCACCTTTTTTGTTCAATAAATTATCAAAGTGGATGATTGATTCATTCCATACTAGAAATAATTGAATGAAATTCTTATTTCTCAATCGTATCTCACGATCAATATAATTGATTTCAATCCAATCGATTTCAATTCTTGAATAATCCAATCCCTGGCTTCTATGGTAACAAAAGGTCCCTTCTTATGGATTGGAGTGCAATTAAAAAGATTTAAAAAAAAAAAACGTGTGGTTATTTTGTCATTCTGAAGGACCTGTCTGCAACATCTCCAGATTTGGTAAAATTGCAGTAGCTTCACCGTCAAGAACAACAAGTTCATTGTTGTTGTTAACGCATTTAGTTGAGAATTTGACACTAACAGAAATAAAAAACGAGGACCGAGTTATGTCAAAGAAAATGAAATAAATATGTTTACAATTCTGGTGGATTTATAGAAGCTTACATGTATTTATTCTTGGTTTCTCTTAAAGCTGTGGCTTGAACCAATCCGAGAATCTCATCATCTATGTAAACTGGCGATCGAAAATGCAGATTTTGAGATACATATACTGCTCCAGGCTGCGAAGGACACCAAAAAGATTTAGTCTTGTTTATTGTAAATATGTATAATCATGATCCACTAGGACGAATGTAATCTAAAACTTGAGAACTTACGAAATGTGCAGAGATGATGCGAGGAAACATGGAAGAAACAAGCATCCCATGGACAAGGCGATTCTCAAATCCGGCTTTACGAGCAGATTCTGGATCGAAATGGAGTGAGTTCCAATCATGGCTCACCTCTGCATATGCCTTAACATCTTCACTTGAGAATACTCTTGTTTCGCTTAAAACATCTCCCACTTTAAGTATCTTTGAAGCAACTGCTGAGAAACACCTTGAGACAAGGAGATGTGACGAGAGAACTGCTCTAGCCAGCATTGTTTCACCTGAAGATGGGGACAAAACAGACTGCAGATTCGCCTGAACAACAACAATATAACACTTTTGAGTTATTATTGGCCTTTTTCAGATGCAATTGTTCTCATTGAGTCAATTTGTCGAACAGGTTATAGGCACGAAAGTCAGCAGATTAAAGCTTTGCCACATTATTTCCCAATCCTAAACAATATTGAATCTGATGCTAATCTAACAATCTAAATTCTTAGAAATAGTGTCAACAAGAGAAAGTAATCCTCGTTGAAAATAGGAAAAGACACAATCTTTTCTTCTTCAAGCTTAATCGTACCTTGCTTGTTTCCCAGTTTCTTTGACTTCGACCTCTAGACGTGTATCAAATGAAATCACGCACTAATAACACCAAATTTAACATACACTATGAAAGATGAGCACGATCCAGATTATGTTTCTTATACATGATTCATCAGAATAAATCAGGTTTCACATTTGTATATTTGCACAAAAACTAAAGAAAAGATGAAAACTTTTTCTTTCATCATGTATCAAAAGGAGCATACATAAGCTGACCGGGACAACTAAAGATGCAAATACGATCGATTCAGAATCCACAAATGGAACTGCAAAAAACTGAACTTTGCGACCATTAAAGATACTTGTCATTAGATTACAATAATATATGTTGATTATCAGGGACGCCATGTTCCAATCCAATCCGTCAAACTTGAGATATTATTAGAGATATCTTCGATTGTGTTGCTTTGTAGCGCAGTGACAATATCCTCTTCATAACTCTCCTTTGCTTCTTCAAGTAGGACTTGAAAGATTTCACATTCAATGTTGTTGCTAAGCTTGGTTCCCGAATAACCCCTGCTTTGGTTAAGAATGAAATCAGAATCTGCTAAAGCAAAACAACGAAACTACTTTAATGGATCGGATTCTGACCTCTTAGTTAAACGATCATACAAAACAGAGTTCTCAGTTTGAAGCACGACAACACGATCAAACCATCGTTGAGGAAAGAAGTCACAACCATGATAGTCCACAATTACACCTCCTCCTTCCATTACATCTTCAAGCTCATCACACACCTGATCAAAGTTAACTACAACAGATGATTAACCAAAACCATACAGCTTCAAAAATCAATTTCGATATTGGATAATAATATTGGCATCATTTGGGAAAGCTAACTTTTTGGAACAATTTGAAAACTCAACCAAGAAATCTAGTAAATACTTTGTTTATACAGGTTTATCAATTTGTATCTACTACAGTAGCTATGTAACAACTAATATTCCTAAGTTGCATTCAATAGTTCAAATTGAATGCACCTATTATTCTGCTTAAAGAGTAAAGCTTTAACTATGACCCAAGTAAAAACAAGATCCAAGGGATTTGGTTGGAGTAGAAAAATAACCAAATCTTCATTAATGACGTGACATTCGAATTCATCGTCCCAGCCATCGTGCAAGTTCTTTTCCTTGACGAGATCTCCGACACAAATATACCGGAAATTCGTGGCTTCGGCAAGAGCAGAAGCCGTCGTCGATTTACCGGTACCAGGAGTCCCTGTAATCAGTATATTCGGCCTTTGGCGCCTTGTCCCACCGTTAACCCCGGCCATGTATAAATCCTCTTTCACCCTAACGGAATTCGCCGGCGAAGATCGAAAGTGAAGACGCGCAGATAACTAACGGCGTTAGATATCACTGTGAGTCCTGCGACTATGAATCTGAGCGAGAGATGAGACCACACCCTAATACTAGACAAACAAAATAATGGGCCAAATATAATCCAATTAGAATTATTAGGCCCATTAAGTTCACTATGAGACCTAAATTAGCGTAGTGAATGACTCTAATCTCAAATAAGCCCATTTCAATTCCTAATCAATCTGAGATTAAAACAGGGCTATCTTGTAATTTCCTTATAAAAATCATGAACATATGATTGATATTCTCGTTAGTGGAGACTATTCCAAGTATATCGGAACAAATACTGTCCACTCAAAATCCTCCACGTGTCCCGATAAGGTATTTGGCTGAATTCCTCTCTCTTCCGTCTTCTAGCTTCTTTACTTCTTCTCACTCACAATCCATTGTACACTATCAAACTGAAGCAGACAATAAGCCTTGAGACAAAAACACAAAAAGAACAGACAGAAAAGAAAGTCATGTCTGTGAGAACAGTCCTATCATCGGTGGTTTTGTTGATTCTCATCAGCGCATTAGGGGCGGCAAAGGCAAAGACCGAACTCGGATTCGATGAGTCAAACCCGATCCGGATGGTCTCTGACGGTCTCCGCGAGGTGGAAGAGTATTTTTCTCAGATCTTAGGCCAATCCCGTCACGTTCTTTCCTTCGCTCGCTTCACTCACCAGTAAGTACCATCCTTTTACCACCGATTTCTTCTGTCGTTGACTTTGGCTATTTTGTTTATGATAATCGTTTTGGTGATGTAGGTATGGGAAAAGGTATGAGAACGTGGAGGAGATGAAGTTCAGATTCTCGATTTTCAAGGAGAATCTGGATTTAATTAGATCCACCAATAAGAAAGGATTATCTTACAAACTCGGTGTTAATCGTAAGTTTATCTTTCTTTCTGGAATTGTAATTCGTTCTCGTTTGAGACTTTTCTGGTTACTAAAAGGAATCTCCTGAGTCCTGATCAACGAACTGACATATGTATTGAAAACGTTTTTGAGGGGAACTAACTTTTTCTGTCTTGGAATTTTCTAACTAGATATTTTAAAATTCTTTTGATTTTAGCGTTTTTCATTAGTTCACGTGATTCAAGATTGTTATTTAGTGTAGAGACTTTATAGAGACTAGTCAGGGTGAATATTTTGCATCATCCTAACTTTTTTCCTTCTAGCTGTCTTGATTCAAGATAGTTCTTGTTCTTAGTGCGGTCGGATCCTTGTTTGTCCTACGGTAGATGGCTTTGGAGGTTAGGGAAAGATCCGTCTGGGATATTTGCTAATGGTCTCTATAATTCATGCAGAATTTGCTGATTTGACCTGGCAAGAGTTTCAAAGGAACAAGCTTGGTGCTGCTCAAAATTGCTCTGCCACTTTGAAGGGCAGCCACAAAATCACAGAAGCAGCTCCTCCAGAAGCGGTAAGCTAAAGATTTAATCTTGATGTACTGAACCATCATGTTCCTGTTGTTCTTCAACTTTGAGAACATGTCTTTAGCTGTAGACCCTTTTACTTAACTGTTGATACATAAGAAACCATGGTTCTGAATTGTCAAATTGCGTAACTGCAGAAAGACTGGAGAGAAGATGGTATTGTTAGTCCGGTCAAAAACCAGGGAGGTTGTGGATCTTGCTGGACATTCAGGTAAAACAAAATGATAGAATACTAATAAGTTAACGTTTCGTTGGATCTCTTGAAGTAAAATTAAATGTCAAGATTGTATGTCATACGATCATTTGTGTACTGCAGCACCACTGGAGCTCTAGAGGCAGCTTACCATCAGGCATTTAAGAAAGCAATATCTCTCTCCGAGCAACAGCTTGTGGATTGTGCTGGAGCTTTCAATAACTATGGGTGCAATGGTGGCCTTCCTTCTCAAGCCTTTGAATACATCAAATTCAACGGTGGCCTCGACACAGAGAAAGCTTATCCTTACACCGGTAAAGATGAAACCTGCAAATATTCAGCAGAAAATATCGGTGTACAAGTCCTTGACTCGGTCAACATTACACTGGTAAGCATCTTTTACGGTTATTTATTTTACTTCCACCTGAATATATACGTTCTATAGTTTGTAATGAGGATTGAATCAACAAAAACAGGGTGCTGAAGATGAATTGAAGCACGCTGTTGGATTGGTACGCCCAGTAAGTGTAGCATTTGAGGTTGTAAACTCATTCCGGCATTACAAAAGCGGAGTTTACACTAGTAATCACTGTGGAAATACTCCAATGGTGAGACTTTCTTCTTAAAACTACAAATTAATAGAATTATCTTTATGCTTTTGGCTTAGTGCTCAGTTCGGTTTTTCTATGTGGCAATAGGACGTGAACCACGCAGTTTTGGCGGTTGGTTATGGAATTGAAGACGGTGTACCATATTGGATTATAAAGAACTCATGGGGAGCGGATTGGGGTGACAAAGGTTACTTCAAAATGGAAATGGGGAAGAACATGTGTGGTAAGTTCTTTAACCATCATGAAACTATAACCTCTAAAATAAACGAATCAAAGAGTCATATACTTAGATGTTCGCATTCATTTTCTCTACTTTTTGTTAATTCATTCTTAAATTGCAGGAGTTGCGACTTGTGCATCATACCCTGTTGTGGCTTGAGATGACAAGCGAGTGTTGTTGGTCACGGATAGATTACAAAAATGTTCGCATATTTATCGGATTATAAACATTACGTGAAAGTTGGGACTTGGGAGTGCATAGTGTATATGCTTGTTGTAACATAAGCCATATACTTGTTGTAACATAAGGTCTCTTCATATGTATAAAACAGTTCAAAACCAAAAGATGATCAAGTTGTTAAATTTAAGGACATATATTTGATCTAGACCAATGTATCTTTGTTGTTGATCTTAAATCACTTTATATAGCGCTTAGCTTACAAGTTATGACTTGTAATTACATAACATTCTTCTATTCATGAGCCATGAATCTCATCACAGAATGCATCGTTTTGAAGAAATCTCCGACCAATTGACATCAACAACACGCAAAAATGTTAACAAAGTAAAAAGAATCAATCACACAAAGCACTTTTTATCTCTCTTTTGGACATCAATTTACAAAAAAGCATATAGCACTAATTTGATTGTTACTTTTATTGGTTTGTTGTTCCCAAAGCCCGAAGGGTTAAATTTGTTTCATCTCTTATAAATTTGTTACCAATTGTAAAACACACGACACGTTCCTTGGGCGTAAAACATGCCCGAGTCACCCTCCGAGTCTCTTACCACGACATCCACTAATCCCGCCCAATCCGCAACTATCTCTATTTCAAGCCAACAGACTCAACATGCCTTCCCCGAGATCCCAATCGAGATCGTCAGTGAAGAAGAAATGGCTTTCATCGATGCAGCGCTTGCAGCCACACGCTCAATTATACCTACTGCAATCCGCTCTTCTTCTCCGTCACGGATACTTTCCGGCGGAAGCCCAAAGACTCTTCGTTCAATTTCATTCTTATCCAAGAGAAAAATTTCGGCCTGTTCGGATATCGAAGACTCTTTCGTGCATCGTTTTAGACGAAATCAAGCTTTAGGTGTCACGGATCTCACCGGCACTGTATGTTTATCTTCCCCTTTTATGCTTTGAGTGAGATCCATTTTACGGGGATGAAGATCGAATAAGCACCTTTACCACCAATTGATCTCTTTTGTTGTGATTTTCTTTTCATGTTGATTCCTCATAGGAATGGTGTGAGAAACAAATGGAGAATGTTCTTTGTTTTGGCAGGAAAAAAGTCAGCAAAGCCATGAAACTTGGTCAGGCTCGTCATTTGGAGCTTGAACAAGAGGTATTAATGGATATTTTAGGTTGATCATGGTGTCTCGTTGCTTCTATAGCTCAAATTTATTATACCAACTTAGACATCTCTTGATTTAGTAACATTCTAGTTTGTGTCTTGCAGAAAGTGATCAACTTTACTGTTAAGAGTTCTTTATTGTTTTGTGAACACTTTTATGATATGTACTTATTGTTTTGCTAATAATGAGCAGGTTATTACAAAAGTCAGGGTGAAAGTTGAATCAAATGAAGATAAATGGGCTTTGAAGCTGTTAAATTCGATCGCAGGTGTTAATCAATTCTTGTTTGAAGGAAAAACCCGTGAATTGCTACTGTGAGTTCTTTCTACACTTCTAATTACGATTCTATCTCTGTCCTTGGCTATCAAAGCTTCAACCTTTTGCTACCAGGATAAGGTTTTGTAGTGTACATCAAATGCGATTTTATATATAGGTTTTGCCTTTTCAGCGTTCTGGAGTTGGCCTGTTATTACTTGTCTTGTTATTTTGCTCCAAAGTTGTAAATTTGTGTAAACTAGTTCGCTCAATGCATCTGTTTCAGTCTCATGATCGTTCTGTTGTCACTTACACATACTTTCCTTAATTTATTTGTGGTCTACATCATCAGTCTAGGTATTGTTGAAGGTCAATGGATTGTGGGAATTATTGACGAGCTTAGAAATGCGTCCGCAGAAGAGTCTTCTAATGGCGGACCTATATTGATAGATACAAAGACTCGTCTCCGTGATACACTACCAGCTGAGCCACAGAGAAGGAATGGAAGGTAACTTCTTGTTTTCTTCTTTGTGGTTTAATCCTAGGGATATCAGTGCTAACTGACATCAAATTAATTATATTTGACAGACTTCAGTTAATGCTTTACAAGCTTCTATGGGACACTATTGTGAAAGAAGGATTCCCAGCAGGACCTTTTTTCAACTACTTCTCTCTGAATCGCCACTACATCTTGTCGCAAGATGTCAGAGATAATATTGCTAATGCAGGTATCAAAGCTCAGGTATACTAATATTTGTCTCTACACAAGACATCTTTTCCTAAGCCATGGTTTCTGAGTATATGAAGACAACTTAACCATTTTGAATTGGGATTTGGTTGATATTCTTAATTGGATTTACTCGGTGCAGACACTTGAAGAGATAGTTAGGTACTATGAAAACACTTTCAAGATGCTTCCAATAGCAAACGATCAACTGCTACTAAAGTAAGAAGAAGATGGCTCAATTTTTAATCTTATAAAACACATTAAAATATCTCTGGTCATCTGATTGTAGCTGACTGGGAGACTTTGTTGCAGGTACGAGTTTCAGAAGGACCAATCTATAATAGCAGAGATTAGATTCAACCATGATCCTGAATGGGTGATGAGAAAATACAGAGAAATCCTTGAGTTTTGGAAAAATGAACGAGAAGCTGAATACACTCCTGAAGAAGAACGTTGGAAATGTCGGTTTTGCCAATTTGCTAAGGCTTGCCCTGGAAACCCAAGTTTCGAGTCACCTAGCCTGAGCTCGCCACCAAGAGAAGCTCCTCCCTTAGCAAGCTAATTAGAAGAGGAAAGGTTGAGTCTTTCATCAAAACCTGCTAAAGTGCTAACATTAACATATTCTTAGTTTTGTCTTCCCTCTTGTTAGTTTTGCCTTGTGGTTGTGGTTCGATTAGGCATTTACCGAAGATTAATTTGTACCGATTTTATTGTGTGTATTGTTCCCAATTCATGTTTATTTGTACACGTAAAACATTGTAATATTAGTTAATGTGTCTACTACAATGTTTTATGTGTTAATAATATACTTCGAAAGGTGTTGATAGAACTTATATAGTATTTACTAAAATTTACCACATTTATTTTACAAAAATCATTGGAAGTCACAGTAATTCGCAGCCTCAATGAGATCGCAGAGTCTGGAATGATCATTGTTCTTTTCACTAAAGATTCGACATTGGGACGATGTTCTATGAAAGATTCGAATTTGAAGAACGGATCGATTGAATAAGAAAGTAAGCAAAGCTATGAAGTGATGATGATGAACATATTATTGTTTAAACCAACTCACTACAACCTTTTTTCAAAGAAAGAAAGGAGAAAATGGTAAGGGCAAATTGGTAAAAATTAAATATCAAATGAAAGGCGAAAACCCTAGACCTCGTAGCCTATAAATATTGGTGTTGTTCCTAAATTAGTTTGCGCTCTCACTCTTTTTCATTTTCATAGCCGCAGGACATCTCCCAGATTCTTACTTGCAGGTTAGAGAATTTCTCTCTTTAGGTTTCTCATTCATCTTTTTGATTTTGATGCTGTTTTAGGTTTAGATTCTTCTCATAATCACTGTCGTTATAGCTTGTTAGATCTGATAATTCATCAATCTGTTTGCATACTCTCTGCCTGACGGATCCTTTAAAGAATCCTATTCCTTACCGATAGGTCTTACGAACTGTTATTCTAGTATATTAGCATGCTTGTATAGCTTATAATCATGGCGATCTGTCTATTCACTATCCTTTTTCGTCTCAATGTCTCGGTTTTGCAATGGTTTCAGAGTTCATTGTGATTTTGGTTTATTATATCTTTCTGTTAGATCTTTACCTTTACTATCGTTGAAAGTAGATTAAATGATAGGATTTGGTTTTGTTCAATAGATCTGTATATTTATTTGACATTGTTTTGAGTTTCTAGTGGATGTTGTTTAGTGTATTATGACTTTGGTATAGATGAGATAATTAATAATACTTTTCTGTTTCTTTTGACTTATCATTAAACAGCTATGGGTAAAGAGAAATTTCACATCAACATTGTGGTCATTGGCCATGTCGACTCTGGAAAATCGACAACAACTGGTCATTTGATCTACAAGCTTGGTGGTATTGACAAGCGTGTTATTGAGAGATTCGAGAAGGAAGCTGCTGAGATGAACAAAAGGTCATTCAAGTACGCATGGGTGTTGGACAAACTTAAGGCAGAGCGTGAACGTGGTATCACCATCGATATTGCTCTCTGGAAATTTGAGACCACCAAGTACTACTGCACAGTCATTGATGCTCCTGGACATCGTGATTTCATCAAGAACATGATTACTGGTACCTCCCAGGCTGATTGTGCTGTCCTTATCATTGACTCCACAACTGGTGGTTTTGAAGCCGGTATCTCCAAGGATGGTCAGACCCGTGAGCACGCTCTTCTTGCTTTCACCCTTGGTGTCAAGCAAATGATTTGCTGCTGTAACAAGGTGAGCTAGTTTCTTAAGTTTTGTTTTTTTCTGTACTGTGATTATGATTGATTGATTCTTGTAGTTTAAAGCTAATTATTTGTTTTCTTTTTCTTCTGGCAGATGGATGCCACTACCCCCAAATACTCCAAGGCTAGGTACGATGAAATCATCAAGGAGGTTGCTTCATACCTGAAGAAGGTCGGATACAACCCTGACAAAATCCCATTTGTGCCCATCTCTGGATTTGAGGGAGACAACATGATTGAGAGGTCCACCAACCTTGACTGGTACAAGGGACCAACTCTCCTTGAGGCTCTTGACCAGATCAATGAGCCCAAGAGGCCATCAGACAAGCCCCTTCGTCTCCCACTTCAGGATGTCTACAAGATTGGTGGTATTGGAACGGTGCCAGTGGGTCGTGTTGAGACTGGTACCCTCAAGCCTGGTATGGTTGTGACCTTTGCTCCCTCTGGACTGACCACTGAGGTCAAGTCTGTTGAGATGCATCATGAGTCCCTTACTGAGGCTATGCCTGGTGACAATGTTGGGTTCAACGTTAAGAATGTTGCTGTTAAGGATTTGAAGCGTGGATACGTTGCCTCAAACTCCAAGGATGACCCTGCCAAGGGAGCAGCTACCTTCACTTCCCAGGTCATCATCATGAACCACCCTGGTCAGATCAGTAATGGATATGCCCCAGTTCTCGATTGCCACACCTCTCACATTGCAGTCAAGTTCACTGAGATCTTGACCAAGATTGACAGGCGTTCTGGTAAGGAGATTGAGAAGGAGCCCAAGTTTTTGAAGAATGGTGATGCTGGTATGGTTAAGATGACTCCAACCAAGCCAATGGTTGTTGAGACCTTTTCTGAGTACCCACCATTGGGACGTTTTGCTGTTAGGGACATGAGGCAGACAGTGGCCGTTGGTGTTATCAAGAGCGTCGACAAGAAGGACCCAACTGGAGCCAAGGTCACAAAGGCTGCAGCCAAGAAGGGAGCCAAATGATGACACTTTCGTTATTGTTGACTCTTTTGCTGTGACTTTCTAAACTTTGATGGCGTTAGAGCCTCACTTTTGTCTCTTATTTTCTCTGCTTCTCTCTTCCTCCTTTTTGGTTTTATCTGAGACAATTTTATTGTGGTTTTCAATTATACAGTTTTCGGATAATTTTGCCTAAAAATTTAATGTTTTGCTGTGCGTACAAATTGATTGGCTCTGTTTTGTGTTTATACGACGCTTTGTTTTGTGGAAGGATATAGAGCTTGACAGAAATCTTACGAACAAATATGTCACCTGCTCCAAATCATTGTGTAAGATTTTATAATGGACTTGGATTCTAAGCTTAAATCAATGCCTTTTATTATATTTCCACAAACCAATGCTTCTTATTATAGTTTTTAAGAACAACTTCTACGAAACTCTCCTTGGCCAAAAAAATATATATCTAGAAACCCTGTTTTTAATTGGTCATTGTGGTCATGTGTTTCTATACAACACACTAGAATTTGCCGAGATTTTTTCTCTCTTGCCGGGTAAGGTTTTTGGCATTTTCCTCTAAATCTTTCATAGGGGAAACACTATAACTTATTTATGTCTACTATATAGATTCAGCTAACGAAAAAACTCTAATTCTCTCTCAAACATAACTATCGAGGTGTATTTTTGAGTTTTTGCGTTGCTATCGGTGGTGTTTTCGACCACCGACAACAACCCTTGTCTTTTTCCCTTCATTGTCTGTTTCTCTCTGTTTCTCTTCTTCTCTGATTCTTTTAAATTTTTGTTCCAAATTATGGTGGTGACGTCGATAACCATCATAGTGGAGTTTGATTTGGAATGGCATACCTTCAGCCATTCCACCGGAAGTTTCCAGCGAAGCGGAGCAACCAACTTTCGTCTTCAGCCCTCTTCCGCCGAGTACCTTGAGTTTGCTGGCTTTCGAATCTTCCAAGAAACCATTATGGCGAGTTCGATCCATGTCTTTGTTGAAATTTTAAATTTCCGACCATCCGCCGGCTTGCTTATGGCAAGAATAATTATCTCATCAATCTTTTTCGTTATAATTTTTCCAAAAAATCTTTTTTTCGTTGAAGCATCTCTGTCGAGTTTCTTCTCCATCATAGTTGACTATATGTCGCGAAAGAGACCACTTTCCGTAAACGTGACCAACAAGACTGAACCAAGAGTCATTTCTTCGGATCCAACCTCATCGTGTCGAAGTTTTTTCGGTTCTGGTGAAATGGCCGGACGGCAACAGCGCTTTAGATCTCTAAATCCTAATGGAGTTAGACTACCTTCGGATTTGTAATATGGATCTAAAATTTATTTTATTTAGTTACGGGCCTTTTGGATCTAATTACTTCACTCTACTCTCTATGCATTAGAGAACTCTGTCCAAGTGTGTAGACTTTTATTTTTCAATATTTTGTCTATTGCCTTATGAGGCTTATTGTATTTCTGAGTCCACTTGTATCATCTCTAAGATTGAATGAAATACTATCTTTTAGACAAAAAAAAATTCGCCTAAATGAGATAAAAATCCGATTTTTTTCGGTAACAAATCAGAGTGCCTCCGATTTTCTTTTGACATTTTTGCCAGTTTTCTTTTTGGCCTTTGGCCACCTAATCTAGTTTAGGCACATGATATTTCCTTATTTCTCACCGGCGATTCCAGATCTTCAAGCTGTAATTCTCTAATAGTTTGGTTAAAGTTTGTGATCAGTAGAATTGAGTCTCGACAACGCATAAACTCTTGGAGGAGAAAAACAGCAATGAGTTTTAACAGAAAAATAATCTTCTGCATATCTATCCACGACAATCTCTCTTAAAACAGCGATCACTAACTGGGCCAATTTCTTCGACGAAGTAAAAAACAAATCATACTATTTCTGGTGGCCATCCATGTTTTTTCGACGGCCGCTGGCAGTTTGCATGCCAGAGTTTACTGTTGGCTAACATATGACATCGGGTGGGAGCTGGAGTTACACGTGGTGTTTTAGGTTTTTCTCTACGGCTTGAGTTTTAATGTCTTTTAGCCATCTCTTCTTCTTGATATGTAGCTCATGTTTTTACACAAGTTTATTTGGGAAGTTCTTAATGAGAATTAGACGATAAAAAATGTATAATTTTAATCTTGAGAGTATCATTAATTTATGGTTTTGTTTTAAATTGTGTAATTGTCATTTTTAAGACTAATAAATTTTAAAATATAACCTGAAATATTCTAATTTAGGCATGAGCATTTAGGTACCCGTTTGGATTTGGATCGGATCCATTCGGGTTTCGGGTTTTCAATTCCATAGACTTAGACTCATTCGAATATTTTTATTTTTCGAGTTGGGTTCGATTCGGGTATATATTGGTTTAAGTTCGAGTATTTCTATCTAGATTTATATAAAAATTTAAAATTAGTATAAATTTAATAGAAAAAATACTAAAAAAGTTTAAATTTAATAAAAATATATCTGGTATCCCTTTATTTTTTATCCGGTTTTAGTTTGAGTTTGGGTTCAGTTTTTCAGATATATAGATTTAGGACCTATTCGGATATTTTGTTGGGTTTGGATTCGAATTTGATTCTTCTTTTTTGAGTCGATTTTGGTTTGGATTTCAGGTATCAGGTTTTATTGCCATGGCTACTCTAATTATTAATTCTTACACATCTCTAAAATTAGTGTCAACATTTTGTAACCGAAATATATAAAAATCCTTTTAATGAGAAGAATTTGTAATCTAAAAAAAGTTGAATAAAATAAGTGACATTCACTCTAGTATATTTAATCAAACTCAATAAGCTAGTTATTCTATTTGTTTCAATTTTTAACCATTTTCACATACACCTTTATATTGTTATCGACTTTCACACTAGATTTGTACATATCATAGGAAATAAAACAGATTTTAGGATTTTATTTACTAGATATATTTGGCAAAAAAAAAGTGGCTAAATTAGATTGTCCCTAATTTAGTTCACTATGTTCTAATTGGATAATTAAATTATGTCTCGGTCTTGTCGATCCAATGATTATTTATTTAAAAAAATCTACTAAATATATATATATTTTTTTGTTAATATTGGGTCACAACTGAGCGGTCCATTAACTAAATTTCTACCTTATATAAGCGGTGGAAATGATCCTAAAGCCAGTTGCTACTAAATATATCTTGAGAATGAGAAATTTACTATACATTTTTTTTTGGCTAAATATGTATTCATTCATTTAAATCAAAGATGATAAGGAGTTTTGGGCTTCAAACAAGGCTCAATTTTCCAAACCATCAGCTTTTGAGTTTGCTTCTCTCTTAACAAACGTAAAATTAAATGACAGGAAGTAGGCAAATAGATTTTGGATATTCTGAAGAATTCCATGGAGCTTTTTGGATGAATCCCTTCTTCGAATCAAACTTATCACGAGACAAGAATCTGATGCAAAAGGTGACTTGATCAAATCCTAAATATTTAGCGTGATTCATAGCAAGACCTTCTGCCAGTAAAGCAGATGAAGTAAACTTGCAATTGTCAGTTGCTCTGTAGATTTTGTTGTCGTTGGGGTTTCGAAACCACCATCCTAATCCGGCGTGGTTGTTGGCTTCTCTGACTTTTCGCTTTCCTCTGTATAAGATCTGTACATGTAACCATTGATCTCCTTTTCCATGGTTTGAGCTCGATTCCAGTCTCTGGCTTGTTTTAGACTTTTTGTGGCCGTGTCTATTTGAGTAAACTCTCTGTTTTCAAAAACCGTGTTGTTCCTAGCATACCAAATTTCCCAGAGAACCCATGGGAGAATTGGTCCATCACCGATGCCTGAAGGTGGGAAATTGATCATTTTCAGCGCCTGGTGAATAGCTTCGATAGTGGATGGGACTGTGATAGGATTCCATTGGTCTCGGAGAGGAATTAGCCTCCATACATCCTGTGCAAAAGAACAATGGAGAAAAATGTGATCAATAGTTTCAACAGCTCCACATTGGCAAAAACATGCGTTCTCTGTAATGTTTCTCCACGCCAAGTTGTGTCCCACCGGTAAGGCTTCTTGCGTGATTTTCCACAGGAACATCTTCATCTTTGGAGAGTATTGTGCATTTCATATATCTTTGTTCGAATACAAATTCGATCTTCTAGCTTCAGGCTGATCATTTGCTCTTGATTGGTCCAGTTTTGAGAAGTAGCCTGATCGCGTAGAGTAGTCTTCGGTGTTACTTGGTAACCAGACCACCTTGTCTTGTTGATTCCGTTGACTGGTTTTAATCTTTAAAATCTCAGCTTCATATTCCGGAACCAGTCCTTGGATTTTTGTGTGTGTCCCAATTACCATTAAGTGGAATTATAAGGGTAGCCATTTTTGTACTAATATTTTCCTCTTTGATAGGTCCCATTGATTGTTTGCTTTCTATAGTGGACAACCATGCTTCTCCCCAAATGTAGGTATCCTTTCCGCTCCAATGATTTTTCCACAATTTGATTTGATTAAGTCTCTGCTGATCATGATTCCTTTCCATCGATATGAGGAAGATACTGAGTTTTTGCAGTCTAGAAGTCTGGTTTTAGGTGAATATTTCCCCAGCATATCTCTGCTTAATAGGCTATGAGGTTGTTGAATGATCTGCCAGCTATTCTTAGCTAAAAAGACATCATTGAAAGACTAAATTTCTCTAAAGCTTAGTCCACCTACCTTCTTTCCTCTTGTCATCTTTTACCATGATACCCAACAAGTTCTTTTCTTTCCTTGAGTTGTATCCCACCAGAACCTTGTGAATATTGATTGAATCTTCTTACATAGGCTGACAGGAAGCTTGAAGCATGTCATGGTAAAGGTAGAAATTGAAGTGAGTATCGACTTGAGCATCCCTAGCTTGCCAACAGGTGATAGGTGCTTTGAAGTCCAGCTTGTGGCTTTTTTGCGGATTCTCTCCTCAAGAATACTGAAAATATCACGCTTCCTTCTACCAAAGTTCTCCGGCATACCGAGGTATTTGTCCTTTCCTCCTTCCTTTGATATACCCATAATACTCTTGATACTTTCCTTGAGTTGATTAGGAGCTTTTGCCGAGAAGGTTATGGTTGATTTTGTCTTGCTGATGGTTGAGTAAGTGTGATGCAGCTTCTTCCATTTGCTTTGCAGAAAAAGATTGTGTCATCTACGAAGAGAAATGTTTGACCTTTGGACTACTTCTGTCAATTTGGATTCTTGTCATTGTGTTGTCTGCTTGGGCTCGATGACATAGTCCGGAGAGTACTTCCCTACAGGGAATGAAGACATATGGCTATAAGGGATCAACTTGTCGCATGCCTCTGCTTAAGGTTAATGTTCCTCGTGCAGTTCCATTAATGAGGTAAGAGTACGACATATATTTTATGCATTCCATAGTCCATCCAATCTATTTGTGGTGAAAACCAAACCTTTCTAGGAATTTTGAGATAAAACTCCATTCCAAACAGTTATATACTTTGCTCATATCCGTTTTAACCACCATAGAGCATCTCTTTGTAGCTTTTGATTGCTTCAAATGATGTAGCATTTCACGAGTCATTAGGATATTTTCAGAAATTGCACGTTCTTTGACAAAGGCAGATTGTTTTTTTTATATGCATCGTCCTAGGACTGATTGGAGTCTTTTGGTAAGGATTTTCGAGATAATTTTTTAGAACACTGTGCACAATGCAATAAATCTATAGTCCGAAACAGCTCTTGGATTGTATGATTTTGCATTTAACCTTACATGAGTGTGTTGATAGACCTCGGCATAACGCCAAAAATGAAAAAAATCTTATACTTCCTTTGCTAATGTAGGACCAATTGTTTTCCAGTGGCCTTGGAAAAAGCTAGCAGAGAAGCCATCAGGGTCTGAGGCTTTACCAGGGTGAATCGAGAAGATTGCATCTCTAATCTCTTTCTGTGACGGTAATTTGATCAGACGGTTGTTTTGTCTGTTCATCAACTTTTGCTTCAATAGCCTGGTCAATGATTTCTGAAACACTCTCCATTTGTTGCAGTAAATAGTTCTGAATAATAGGAGGTTATTGCCTCAGTAATTTTAGCTTCTTCAAAGAACGGTTGGCCTTGGGAGTTCTCAATTACTAAGAATCTATTAATGGCTCGTCTTCGTCTCCAACACTTAACCAATTTTGCCTACTTCTTTGTTGCCAGAATTCTTCCTCAGCTTTATACACTTCCTTCAGATCTTTTGACAGCCTTTGGATCATTGTCTCATCAGCATTAGAGTATGAGAGTTCCTTATCAAGTAAGGTCCTCAATTCTTCGATTTTTTCTCTGTTGTTGGCTTTATGCTCCTTTTTCATTGGATAATACCTTGTCTGCACTTGGTGAGCAGTTAGGATACTGAGTCATGTGGGTTTGCTTTCCGAATTTGTGGGATTAACTCCTTAATCTCTTTGTTTTTATTCAGGCTTCTATCATATCGGAATAGACCAGTTCTTTGGGTTTTGTCTGAGAAGTTAGTCATGATGGGACGATGGTCAGAACATTCAAAGTCGAGGTACTCGCATCTTACCTTTGGAAATTTGTGTAGCCATTCACTATTTGCAAGTGATCTGTCGAGTCTGCAGCTTCTTAAGTTATTATGTCTGTATCCTATCCAGGATAGAGGATTCCTGGAGGACTGAACATCTATTAAATCATTGGATTAATGAAGTATCTGAAGTCGTGGAAAAAATGTTCAACTCGATTTGGTCCACCTTGCTTCTCTGAGTTGTACCTGATATCATTGAAGTCTCTTGTAATCAGATGAGGACCCGAGGGGAGTTCCATTGAGTTAGTGATTCTATTCCATAATTCCACCTATGATATCTCTCTGGTTGGCCATATGTAAAGATCGTGTAGAATCAGAATTTTTTGTGTCTGATTTTTGTGTAAATTTGGTTGAACTTACAGTGGCTGATCTAGAACTCTTTTTAGAGTGGAGCACATTATATAACATAAATTTAACTAAAACAATAAGTAAACGAGTCCTAAAAAAACAAACTCAGGCAAAATTTAACACAAAAGTTTAATATAACAAAACAACATATTAAAGCGATCAATTCAATTACTACTCCTCCATATCCATCGACCACCACATAATTACAACTAATAGTCTTTGATTATAACTTTAATATAAATTTGTCATAAATCTTACTGTAGACATGTTGAGTTGTTTGAGATAATTCAACTTGGGAGAATACAAATAAAAGTAAGGTTGAGAAGGAATTTCTGGCCAATAATTGATGACTGCTTTTTTTTTTTACTTTAAAATTTTTGTTTACTCGTTTAGGGTTTTGTGGTGTGGAATTTTATTGGACTAAAATATTCTTTTGCTTTTAGTCATTTTGGATCTGTGTAATTTTTTTCTTAATGGATTCATTTTGTAACTAAATTTATTCTTAAAGCAAAAAAATTAAAGAAAAAACTAATAAAAAGGAAAAAAAAGAGTAGTATGTGGTACGTGTCTATAGCCTTAGATCCGCCAATAGTTATAAGCAGTGGCATACCCAGAACATTTTTGATAAAAAATATCGTACAAAATCACCATGCGATCTTTTATATCTTGAAATTTTTTTATCACAACCTCATTTGTAATACAGTCGAACACATCTTTTTCGGCAAAACAACTAAACAATCATTCAAGAAATCAATTTATTTCAAAATAAAGAAATAAATTTTCATAAATTTATAATCTATTATCTTCGTTGACATGCACACAAAAACTTAAACTGGAGAAGATAACTTCATTTCCATCAAAATAATGGAATTAATTAATTTTTTAACAATATTTTGAAAGATTTATGTTACATAAAAGCTAAATTGATCAAAGAGAAACAATTTATGTTGTTAATTCTTCAAATCTTAGCAAAAATATAAATTAAATAGATCAATTATATCTAAATATAGATGAAAAGTGAAAATAATTTAAATAAAACTATTTAAAATAATATTAAAATCTAATTTTGAACTTGGAGAATAATAGCCGAGTTACTTTCAGTCTGGTGGTTAGGATGATCCAGCTAATGACTCGGTACCAGGGTTCGATTCCTATTCGCTGCATTATGGTAGCTTAAAAAAGGATTATTGGGGGGTGGGATTTAGGCTATGGATCGGGCCTTGTCGATCCAATGTTGACAAAAAAAAAACTTGGAGAATAATAGATAGAAAAGAAGTAGATGATGTAAACAAAACACTAGATTAATAGTTACCCAAAAAATGTTAATTAAACTTATTAATTATTAAAAAAACTAAGGTAATATTAAGTTTCCTAATAATTACTATTTAAAAAAGGCAACTTTGAAATGTTGGTACATGGGTTGTTTAGTGGAGTAGTTTTATTTAAATAAGTAAATTTATTAGATTTTGTGGGTGTCAATATAAAAAAAATAAGCTTAACTTAATTATAAGAAAAACTTAATTCTATATAAAAAAAATTCCCCAAGTTTATAGGGTGTCAGTTCACCCCCTTTCACATTAATGGATCCACCTCGATTATAAGGACAAATACTTCAAGTACTTTTGTGCCAGAATAAAGCTAAGCCTCCTCCACTACCATTTTGAGGAGGGGTCAGATGTGTTTCTCGTAATTTAGCTAGCTCAAAACTTTGAGAGTTTTTCCATCAGAGTTTCTCGTCTCTGAGAGGAATAAAAAGTCTGGTTGGAGTTTAAAGACAATGTCTTTTAACTTTTGGATTGTCAAGGGATTCCCCAACTTTTGATAATTCCAGCTCGCGATGGCTAAAGAGTAGGATCCTTAAGATCCTGAAAATCCATCGATCTTTTCATTAAGCTTGGTGTTTTCTTGGTGTTTGGTCCTCTGAAATGATCATGAAAGCTATAAGGTAAGGAGAGCACCTGAGTAGCATAAATGTTGTTATCAAAAACTTCCACATTTAATATTGGTGTACTTGTGGTTGCAGAGATCAGATTTATCTTGGGAGCTTTGAATTTGGATATCATTCCTCTTTCGTGAGTTTATTCTCGGTATTATCTTTGGGCTGATTTGGATTTGTTTTTTTTTCCAGGAGGTCTACGAGGTTTCCTCTTGTTTCCAACTGTTTTTCCATAAGATAGTCGTTTTGACAGATTAGTGGTAGTGATTGAAGACTCAAATACATATCCAAGTCTTAGGGGAGATGGGATTCTCTCTGGTTCTAGGGGTAGGAAATCTGGATCCTCTTCTTGATCAACTTGCATCATAGCAGCTCTAGCCATTTGTGATGCTGATTTTTCAAACATTCGAGCTTCTTGAACTTTTCTACTTCTTTCCTTTCCCATTGAAGATATTAGTTCCTCTTGAGGGTGCGGAAGAGAGACTCGTTCAGTTCTCTTTTCTTTTGATCTCATTTTTTCATCCATGACCCAGCTTAGCACCCACTAGTCTTTGGGAGAGTCTCTAATGTTCGGCCATAAATGGGATAAGGTTATCTGCCGACTAAGGTGAGTGAGTGTTGTTGGGAGACTAAGGCATTTACATGTAGAGGTAGCATAACTCTTCCTGTTTTCTTGGAGGTTTATCAGAGTTCACAATAGTTTTTATTTTTTTTGCAGCAGAGAATCGACAAGACATGATGGTTGAAGCGGTGAAGACTCAGCTATAGGAAAACTTGAGGATTAGAGTTCGTGACTAGCAAAAAAACTTTTATCACTTGCCGGAGTAACAAGGTAACAACAAGTGTTCATTGATTCTAGTGTTCCAACATGTTGCATAAGATTCCTTTGGACTAACCAAGAAGATTGAGATCAATAAGCTTGAAGGAAGAACAGTTTGCCATAAGTGGGTGCTTTTTTAAAGGTTTTCATTAGGTTTAGAGACTTGGAAGGGTACTCTTTCCCAAAATAGAAGCAGGCTCGGCCTTGGGTACATGCCCGACAAACATTTGCTTTGGGCAGCAAGAAAGATAAAAAATTTTAGAGGCATCAATTTTTAGAAAATGACCTTAGGTTAGTGGTTAAGGTTCATGTGATTTATGTGTAAGGTCACTAGTTCAAGTCATGTAAGGGTTATGTAACTTTTTTTTATTAAAACCTTTAATGTTTTAACCTAATGGCGATTTAGAGAAAAAAAGGGTCACGAGTTGTATTCTTTTCTCTCTTCGTTGATCACCGAAAATTCTCATTTTTTCCATTTTCTCTCTTACCTAACCACTTTTAATCTCCAATATCAATTTATCATGTACTTTAAATCTCCATAAATTGTCTTCCTTTCTTCTTTGTTAAGTCAAAAACATCTAATTCTCAAGCAAATTTCAAACTCTCAATTCTAAGTGCAGCTGCTAAACAAATGTATGTTTAAATATAGTTAAAAATTACAAAATAAGTCAGTTATTTATTAAAACCTTTAACAATTTAGTCGATTAGAACTTTGATAAAGCAAGGCCAGAACATGATGAGTTGGAAGACAATCTTTGGATTTTGTGATAGTGATCGAATATAATATATATAATAGTGCATTAATGTTTTATACGTGATTTTGTGAATTATATACAATTTATTCTTTTGTGATCGAAATTGAAAATAGTGATCAAACAGCTGCCTCATTATTATATACAATTGTATACAACAATTCACAAAATCACAAAACACTATATATATATATATATATATAATAGTGATTGATATTGTATTTAGTTTATCAATATTGTATTTGTGAGAATAATGATCAAAGCACTGATTGAGAATTGTATTGTTGTTTACTTAGTTCTATAAACGGTATACAAATTGTGTTGTTGTTTACTTAGTTTTATAAACGACCACAAGTTCACAAATTGTTGACAATATTTCTTGTATATTGTGAGTTAATGGTGTTAGATTAATTGATCTTTTTTTTTATCGACTCCATGCACAAAACAATGTCACCAAAAGGTAGAATCTAATCAAGTGGAGCTGAAAATAGAAAGAAAAAAAAGAAAAAAACAAGAAGAATTTGTGAAATCCCAGTCTAATGCTATGCTAAGGTAAGATCTGGTTAAAAAGTTTAATTATCCAAAATTGATAAACAAGTTTGCAGAAAAGAAAATAAAAAGTATTATCTTTCACTGAACAAAATATTAATGTTTCACTCTTATTATTTTTTCAAACAAACTATGATAATACTTTTATATTGTCATGATTTTGAATTGATTGGAAAGAAATGACATCAAATTTTTAATTTATTTTAGGCATTAGAATATATATAAGACCGTGATAAAAGAAAATTGCTAAATTTGAATTCTAGGTGAAAGTGCATGAGAGCATTTTCTCACTTTAGCTTCTCTCTTACCAAAAATGTTACTATACATTTTCTCTATATACATAAATTTGACATGACTAATGTATAATTTTGATTTTTTTGTCAACTTATCTAATGGTATTTTATCTTATTATCTCCATACGAGGGAGAAGATTCGAATCTTGGTGACTAGATGATTTGTAAAAAAATACTACCACTGATTCACTTATCATGTGTATATAATTATGATTTAAAAAATATTATTTAAGATGTCATTTAAAATTGTGTAAAGTTAAAAGTATGCAAGTAAAGAAAAATATTGACCCATTAACTCTTGGTAATAATTTTAAAACTCTTATAAATCCCAAAAATTAATGTCAAAATTTTGTAACGGAAATAAGTAAACTCCCTTTAATTGATAAATTTGTAACCAAAACAAATATAAAAATAATATATAAACCTTACTCCACATAATTCAATCAAACTCCTAGTTATTAATAACTAGAGGAAGCCTGCACGTATTGAAAGATTGATCAGCTGGGTGAAGCCTCATGATCCATGGCTGAAATTGAGTACAAATGGTTCTTCACGGAGCAATCCAGGTATCGCGGTTACAAGAGATGTTATTTGTGATAGTGAAGGGGTTTGGTGGAAGGGTTTCTCACTTAATGTCGGGATTTATACTGCATCTTTAGCGTAATTCTGGGGTGTTTATTATGGTCTTTACATCGTATGGAAAGACCGAGTTGATCATCTTGAGCTCGAGGATTCTGAGTTGGTAGTGAGCTTTTTACAAATATGAATTGAGGATTCTCATCTACTGTCATTCCTAGTACGAATGTGCCATGACTTTATCTGAAAAGAGTGGATAGTCCGTATTACGCACGTCTATAAGGAGGCTAACCGTCTTGCTAATGGGTTAGCAAACTATGCTTACATACTTCTATTAGGTTTTCATTTGTTTGTAGACCATTCGTTCGTTTGTGATTGATGATATTAATGAAGTTGCTTCTTTGAGACACATTTATTTTTAAGTTGTTTTTGTTAATTTTTGAATAAATGTTGGGGAAGCTTTTCTCCATTTTTTCCGACAAAAAAAGTAATTCAATCAAAGTTCAGATTTTAATTCAATCGAACTCCAGATTTGATTTTTTTCCACATTGTAGAACTTGAGTGGAATTATTTTTCTTACTCTTTTTTATTTTCCAAGAAATCCTTTTTCTTAGTTTAACTATTGAAAAAGTAATTTACTTGTTAATATATATTTTTAAAATGGAGAAATGTTTTTGTTAAACAATACTTAGTTTACTAGATTTTACATTGGTGATGAATATCAAGTAATTGATAATTTTCAAAAACATACATAGAAAGTTAGAATATCAATAAATTAGTAGCTCAGTTGGATTGTCTCTAAATTTAGCTAGGCACCAGGTGGTGAGTTCTAATCTCACCATGCTCCCGTTGGAAAATTTAGACTATCATTACAAGAAATTAGACTTATAGTGTCATTTATTTTATTTGTTTGTGTCAGTTTTAATTGATATAACAATTATTTATATCACTTATAAAAATGACTATGAAAGTGATGACTCAAATAGTTAGTGTCAATTTAAGTAATTGATGCAACTATTTTCATTATTATACGTGATGTTTCGTGCGATTGTAAAATATGTAATAATAATGTTATTTGTTATAAGTGATTTAAATCACATATAATGTGTCATTTGTTTTTTTTCCGTCTGAAAGCTTATATAAAACCAAAAGAAAGTCGTTACAAAAACATATCATCAACCAAACCTTGATGTCAAAACAAAGGCTAAATAAAATCAGAGCCATGAGACCCAAAACCAGAAAAAATACGTATCAGATTCTTCGGTCTTCCTCTATGGATGATAATAGCCACGAAGGACCACATGCGGCAAGATACGAGTTGAAACGTTTCTCTTTCGTGACACTTCTCTTTTTGGCAACAGAATTTTCCCGTGGAGAGCTAAGCTTGAAACTGCATAGGTTGAAACTATCTCGTAGTCTATGTATCTTATTTATGAGAGTCTGATACTTTGGCCACTGAGAGGGAGATTGCAGTGCTTCCACGAGGGTAATGCTCTCCGCCCAGACCTCAATACAGCTAACTTGAAGATTATTGAGGCTTTGCACAGCCCATAAACAGCATTGAAACTCCGCCATTGTTCTGTTCTGTGAAGCTTGACCTGCATCTCTAGCGTGATAAATGGCTCTTTCAAGATGATCTCTCAGAATCCACGCAAAACCACTCAAGGAAGCTTGATTAATCCAAGATATCCCAATGTTGCATTTAAAACCCCGGATATTGGACGAGTCCACCGTTGGGTTGGGACTTGTGTTTTGTTCGGAACAGATATATCGTGGGGGTTAGTCTCATTGACATAGTGTAATTTATTTAAATAATATAATATTATTGATGGTATGTGCATATTTTTGTAGTATATGGATTGGGGTTTGTTGATTCAATAGTTACTTGTTGACAAAAAAATAACATACTTAGAATAACTTTAATATTTAATATAAAAATATGAATTTTTATTTTCAAAAAAAAAATGAATTTCCAACAATAATGTTATCTATACTTTTATATAATAGGTGACAAAATTATTTTTTATGCCAAAAATTTAGTTTTTATCACAAAAATTATTTTCATTGTTTCTTTGTACTTTGATATTTTGAAATGTTGTGATATTGTTGATTTCTTGTCTAGTGGTTAAAATGATTATGGAGCCAAGAGTTCGACTTCTCCCATCTACATGAAATAAATTATAAAGAGTTTTATAGAGTGAGTTATAGATTAGACATAATTGATCCATAGTCTATCATCTAATAATAGATAATGTTTCCTCATAATGAAGGTTGAGAGATAAATGATAATATGAAAAGAGTACTCTCTCTTTCTTTTACGAGTTTAGGTCGTCAACGACGCAACCAAGAGAAGCTCGTCCCGTACTAGCAAGCTAATTAGAAGATGAAAGGTTGAGTCTTTCATCAAAATCTGCTAAAGTGCTTAGTCTTGTCTTCCCTCTTCTTATTAATTTTTGTCTAGTGATTGTGTTTCGATTAGACATATACCAAAGATTAATTTGTACCGATTTTACTGGCTAATAGTTTCCAATACACACCTTGTAATATGTCTACTACGATGTTTTAAGTGTTCATAATATACTTGGAGAATCGTTGATAGAAAAAATTGTGATCATAGTATGAAAAAAGTTGGTTGTTGTTGTTCCTCTTGTGATAAAGTTTTGCTCTTGATGCTGAAGAATGCACGCATATCAATCTATAGTTTTACTTTTGAACATGTCAGAGAGTGTGTCTCTGCCGAGTAAGATCAAGCAGTCTTTTTGATGTTTTGGTAATTCGTTGATCATTGACTTTACATTGGGACGATGTTCTATGAAATATTAGAATTTGAAGAAGGGGTCAACTGAAATAAGTAAATAAGCAAAACTATGAAGTGATGCTCACGATGTCCTCATCATGATGATAATATTATTATTTAAAATTTGAATCTAATAAATAAATAAATGTCAATAAACGCATGTGGTCTAATTGGTTTGTCCATAACTGATCTAGATACGAAGTGATGTGTTCGAATTTCATTCTGCTCCATTTGGAAAACTTAAGCTATGGATCAAGTCTTGTTGTCAATTTAATAGTTACTTGTTGATAAAAAAAAATTATAATTCAACGATTTTATTTGTTCGTACTCTATATCAATTTCTAACTACTGGATTTTTTTTGTTAACAATTGGATTGACAATATCCGATATATAGCCTAAAGTCAATTTCTATAATTTTTTTTTAAGTTACCGTAATGCAGCAGGTAGGAATTGAATCCAGATGTCAAATCATTACCTGAATCATCCTAACCACTAGACTGAAAGTAAATCGGCACTACCGAAATTTATTTAACAATTCCATTTCGTGAATGCATTTTAAATAAATTTTTTAGTGTCCAATTAATTAGCTGTATTAATAATTTCGACTCATGAATGACGGCTATAGGTGAAAAGTAAGGAAAGAATGACGGCTAATTTCGATCACTTATAAGAGAGTTTCATTTGAGTTATGAGGGTTTCTTTTCTTCCAATTTTACAGTTTCGTAACCAATCACATAAAAATGAGATATTGAAAAACTATGCCAAAGTAGAAAAGAGTATATCCACCTCACTATAATTTCTTGTTGTACATAAAGAGAGAAAGTCGAAAAACGATAAGGGCAAATTGGTAATTTGATGACAAATCAAAGGCGAAAACCCTAGACCTCGTAACTATAAATACCAGAGTTGGTCCAGTATTAGGTTGCGCTCTCATCACTTGTTCATTTTTATAGCCGCAGGACATCTCTCAGATTCTTACTTGCAGGTTAGAACATTTCTTTCTTTAGGTTTTTCATCTCAACCTTTTGATTTTGATGCTGTTTTAGGTTTAGATTCTGCTCATAATCCTTGTTTTGACTGTTGTTATCGATTGCTCTATACTGTTACACTTTTGTGATTATCGGGTTTTGAGATCTGATCATTCCTCGATCTATTTGCTTACTTTCAGCCTGACAGATTCTTTTTGAGAATTCTATCGTTTACCGATTGCTAGCTTTTACTTTATCATATCGCATTTCTGGCGTTTTAAAACTGTTATTCTAGTATCTTCGCATGCTTGTCTAGCTTATAATCATGGCGATCTGTCTGTTCTCTATTTGTTTCATTTACCAATCTCGGTTTTAGCTATTGTATTAGTTTTTGTGATGTTTTGGTTTATTTGTGTCCTGTGGTTAGATCTTTGCTTTCATAGTTCTCAGAAGTGGATTAACTGATAAGAATTGGTGTTGTTTCAATGGATATATATTATATCTGGCTTCTTTTATACTGTTTTATGTGTTTTTGGTGGATGCTGATGATTTTATTGTAATTATGGTGTAGTTTGAGATTATTGATTTGTTTTGATCTTTTTTTGATTTTTTAAAAAACAGTTATGGGTAAAGAGAAATTTCATATCAACATTGTGGTCATTGGCCATGTCGACTCTGGAAAATCGACAACAACTGGTCATTTGATCTACAAGCTTGGTGGTATTGACAAGCGTGTTATTGAGAGATTCGAGAAGGAAGCTGCCGAGATGAACAAAAGGTCATTCAAGTACGCATGGGTGTTGGACAAACTTAAGGCCGAGCGTGAACGTGGTATCACCATCGATATTGCTCTCTGGAAATTCGAGACCACCAAGTACTACTGCACAGTCATTGATGCTCCTGGACATCGTGATTTCATCAAGAATATGATTACTGGTACCTCTCAGGCTGATTGTGCTGTCCTTATCATTGACTCCACCACTGGTGGTTTTGAAGCCGGTATCTCCAAGGATGGTCAGACCCGTGAGCACGCTCTTCTTGCTTTCACCCTTGGTGTCAAACAAATGATTTGCTGCTGTAACAAGGTGAGCTAGTCTCTTAAGTTTTGTTTTTTTTCTGTACTGTGATTATGATTGATTGATTCTTGTAGTTTAAAGCTAATTATTTGTTTTCTTTTTCTTCTGGCAGATGGATGCCACTACCCCCAAATACTCCAAGGCTAGGTACGATGAAATCATCAAGGAGGTTGCTTCATACCTGAAGAAGGTCGGATACAATCCTGACAAAATCCCATTTGTGCCCATCTCTGGATTTGAGGGAGACAACATGATTGAGAGGTCCACCAACCTTGACTGGTACAAGGGACCAACTCTCCTTGAGGCTCTTGACCAGATCAATGAGCCCAAGAGGCCATCAGACAAGCCCCTTCGTCTCCCACTTCAGGATGTCTACAAGATTGGTGGTATTGGAACGGTGCCAGTGGGTCGTGTTGAGACTGGTACCCTCAAGCCTGGTATGGTTGTGACCTTTGCTCCCTCTGGACTGACCACTGAGGTCAAGTCTGTTGAGATGCATCATGAGTCCCTTACTGAGGCTATGCCTGGTGACAATGTTGGGTTCAACGTTAAGAATGTTGCTGTTAAGGATTTGAAGCGTGGATACGTTGCCTCAAACTCCAAGGATGACCCTGCCAAGGGAGCAGCTACCTTCACTTCCCAGGTCATCATCATGAACCACCCTGGTCAGATCAGTAACGGATATGCCCCAGTTCTCGATTGCCACACCTCTCACATTGCAGTTAAGTTCACTGAGATCTTGACCAAGATTGACAGACGTTCTGGTAAGGAGATTGAGAAGGAGCCCAAGTTTTTGAAGAATGGTGATGCTGGTATGGTTAAGATGACCCCAACCAAGCCAATGGTTGTTGAGACCTTTTCCGAGTACCCACCATTGGGACGTTTTGCCGTTAGGGACATGAGGCAGACCGTTGCTGTAGGTGTTATCAAGAGCGTTGACAAGAAGGACCCAACCGGAGCCAAGGTCACAAAGGCTGCAGCCAAGAAGGGAGCCAAATGATGAGACTTTCGTTATGATTGACTCTCTTTTCTTGCGACTTTGATGGCGTTTGAGCCACTCTTTTTTCTCATATTTTCTTTGCGACTTTCTTCTCTCTTCCTCCTTTTTGGTTATCTGTGAGACAATTTTATTATGGTTTTGAATTATGCAGTTTTCGTATAATTTTGCCTTAAATATTCCAGTGATATTCTGTGGTGACAAATTTGTTGTCTTTTGTTTTGTGTCGGTGATAGCCTGATAGGGCTTAACAGAAACCTTACCAACAAATTTGTTCCTGTCCAGAATATTGTGCAAGACTTTATAATGGGCTTCGATTCCAACCTTAATTTCTAAAAGGCTCCTTTAACTTTGACAAAATTACCAAATATCCTACAAACATTTGATTTCAATAATTCAATGCAAAAACAAAAACCTAAAAGAGCAAAACTTTCATACAACAAAAGCTCGCAACTAAAAACCAAAATGAATGGATAAGGCCAAAAAAGGCAGCAAACATCATCCTTAGCGACAAATTAATAACTCCAACAACTAAAACATCTAAGAATATTTTTAACAGCTGAAGACTTTGATCTGTAGTTTTACTAAATATACAACTTAGTGAGATCTAAAAGTCCTGGATTTTCTTAAAACACTAAGCAGCTTTAGCTGCGTGAGAAGGAAAGCTCCATGAGCCTAGATCTTGTAACAAAGCAACTAGATCTCTAACATCTTCATTCTCTTGAAGCCTCTCTGAATCTTCTTCTTCTTCACCATAGCTACTCCTGCACTCATCTTTAGCTTCTGATCTCCTTCTCCTTTTTATCATCTTCCTTCTCTTCTCATGATCTGCCATTCTTCAAAAAAAAGAGAGAAAGAAGTCAAATAAACAGAGAAGATCTCAAGAGACAGAAGAAATGAAACAGAGAAACGTGTAATTACTCTTTGGAGAGAGACAATTGTTGAGTGATCCCAGAGATGCAGAGAGGGAAGCCATAGTTGCCACTTAGAGTTGTTGACAACATTTTCTTTCTTTGTAGATTCAGAAATTAAGATCTTCCACTTAATAAATCTAATTTAAGAGAATAAAAAGGACAAGATCTTGAATTGGTAAAGGATTGAAGGACTGTATATTCGATTTATAGATCCTTCTTTTATTTTAATATATGAGAGAAGTTTTGTCCTGAACTGTTGTTATTTAGAGAGAGTAGTAGGTATGGCCACTTCATCTTCTCCCATCAAAATGCATTAATAAACTTTAAAGAAGGCCAACAAAAAAAAGTACCGCGTCTTTGAGTGAATACAAAGACTACAATAGTACTCTTTATAAACTTGTAAATTAGTGAAAATAAGGTCCGATTAATAAATAATTATAAGATTGCGAGAAAGGATTGTTTAAGAAGATACGAGGTTGCGGTTCTTTCTCTGACCCGAATATCGAAGCCGTCTCACTGTCTCCTCTTTCCGACGCCGGCAACGCCGGAGGTGGCAATTTCCGCCGGCGTCGGGAGCTCGCGTCTGCTCTCTCGCCTAGTTGTCTTCCCAACTCACGTCTCAAGGTTCTCTCTCTGTCTCGGGTTGAAAGCTCGATCGGGGATGTCAAGTTTCGAAATGTTGGCCCCCGAGGACGGGGATACTTTCGACGGCATCACCGCCAAACATCTCTCCCGGAGACAAGGCCGGCGTTTGAAGTTTCTCTGTCAATCGCCTCTCTCTCCCTCTGTTCTCTTTGGTATCTACGAAGGGTTTCACTGGAGAAGAAGTTACAATTTCTTTTGGTGGCTTCTCACCACCAAGAACACTTTTCCCATGGCAGTATGGCTCTTACTCCTCGCCTTTATCCCCAGGGTTGGTATAGACCAACCGTTCAACAACTCATGACCCTCGAGGCCGATAGTCTCCGAGCTCGGACCATGTGTTCCAGATCTGAAGCCATCTGTTTTCGGCGAAACAACAGTGGCCTTGACGGCCTCCGGCGATTCTCCGGCGAGTCTCAGCCTTCTGGCGGCGCCACCAAGAAGAAACCTAGGGTTTTGCCTTATGTTTCTCTAACTGGGCCTGACTTCACAATTGGGCCTTCACGGCCTGTAAGGTAATGGATCAATCTCTTAATTTATTTCCAAATGTTTGTCTGAAATGGGCTTATGAGGACAAGTCTCATTGCAGAATGGGCCTAGGAAAGAATCTTGAGATTTACTCATGTATTAAAAACTTATTAAGAAGCTCTAGATCTTTGTTAAGACGAGCTTCCCTTGTGTTCGACCGACTCCTATTGTCGACTGAACCCGGATTAGTTCAGGAATCTTCACAGGTTCAGGAATGCGAATTCAATCTCTATCCAAGACCTCCAGTGTGTTCGAATTTCTTCACCTAGATTAATCGTTATTATTGTGTATTTTACCTTATGCTTAGTCTTGTTGTATTTTATTATCTCTTTCATTATTTTGTAATGTCTAATTAAATTAATGAAAGAAGTTTAGTGACAAAATAAAAGGTCCGATTAATAAAGAATGTAGCTTTTAGTTCTTTGCTATATAATTTAGGTTGTGGATTTTTTGCTGTACAAATTTATATTTGTAAAGTTCATAAATTTTGGTTCTAAGTTTTTAGTTTTCTGCCGTTAACAATATTCTATAGAAAAAAAATTAGCTTTCTAGAACAATAAGATGTTAGAGATCTAGTTGCTTTCTAGAACAACCATATCTATTACCAATCACACCCTAAATATTTGGTTTTTACTTTTAACTTTTTTCCTCGCATGACAATAAAGACAACTGTAGTTTGGACTTTGGATTGTTCTTTTTTATTTTCGTCACTATTTTTTTTTTTTGCATTTGGATTTGATAAAAAAGTCTGAGGAGGACAATAAGGCTTTTTCAGTATTTTTTTCTTTTACAGCGAGAATAAATGCTGCTTCCTAACCTGTTAAATCAATAAAGTCCTACTACTTGGGTTTCTGACCAACTTGTTCGGATAACGTAGTCAATCCACCCAAAGTTCTCTTATATCTTAGAACAATGATCTTAGTTTTTTTTCTTACATCATTTGGATCGACCTTAACCAAAACTGTTTTATGCAAGGTAAAGTGAGTATCTGTTGTTTAATTTTGGTGAAAAAACACCAAACTAGTAACTTTGAACCAAATATAAGAACTACTCAAGGATTGTAGAATCAAGAGCTTAAATCAGCTACATAACATACATAACCAAAGACAAATGAATTTAATATCTTGGAGATGAAGGTAACGTCAAATCATTAGAGATGACGTTAACATGAAGACCTCAGTTTAAAAAACAATCCTCAAAACCATTTGATTGTAGCCACATTATAGAAAGCTGCAAACTAAATGACAATAGAAAGCAATGATAGTGATACTGTAAATTAAGTCCACTCTTCTTAGACCCTTAATATAGTTGTGGATGAGATGAGCTTAAATAGAGTGATTGCTATATACAGAATCACCATATGAATGGTCTTGCATATGCTTCTTTAGGTTTTGAAATTGCGATCAAAGATTTGCTTCGCAGGAGAAATATCACCTTCACGCACTTCTAAGAGTTTAGCTTGTGGTGACGATGGTATCTCTCCTACGTAGCAATCCTTATATATGCATCCTAACACACACATAGAGATAGAGTGAGAAATGCAGCACAAAGTTTAAAGGTATTTAGAGATTTCAAGCCATTAATTTGTTTGTTCATCTATCAGATCTCATAAACTAATCTGTTTGTACCTACATTGCAGCATGAAACTGGTCATTTAATGATCTTTCTTCTCCTATTTGCAATGATAATTTGTTACAAGACAAGTTTTTGCTCTTAGTTTGCTTACATATGTTGTGGGCTTTATGAAATTTTTTTTTTCTCATCAAGGACCTCCAGCGAGTAGCACATAATCTTCCTGAATGTTTCAACAAAAGCTTATTAAACATTTTTGTTTTGTGTTTGCGGAATAATCAAAATCTGGTTTTGAATCTTCTCACCCACAAGAGAAATCTTTCTTCTTTACTTTTTTTTTGTTTTGTTTGCTTGCGTTTGAAAGAGACATATTAAAGGTACAGACGAAAAGGTTGAATTTTCTAATCAAATATCATTTACACACTTAATTTGGTTCCATTAGACTATCTACAATGGTTTCAACATTCAACACCCTACTTTTTATTCCACATCATCTTCTCTTTCATCCACCTCATAATTCAACACCCATTTTTATTTTATATCATACAATGGTTTTGTTTAAAAAAATTCAACACCCTACCCCACATTTTTATTAAAACATATAATTTTATTAAAACACACTTAAATTTTATTCAAACACACATAATTATTATAATATTACACATACAAACCATAAAACTCTTAGGTTACAATTTTTTATATAAATATTTTAGTCTCTAAACATTCCGAATTTTGCCCATATATGTTTAACTAAATCCGCTTGCAATTCGTGATGTATATTCGAATCGCGCAACTCGAATCTAGCACGCACATGATTTGCAAATGCAGGAAGCACCTCAGTCGAGAATGGTTGTGGTGTACTAGACCCACTTGCCTCAGATTGATCATAATCGGTCTAATGTTGAAGATATGTATCTCGTTCATCCTCAACTATCATGTTATGTAATATGATACATGACCTCATGATCATAGCTAAATCAGTTATATCCCACATGCGAGCTGGTTCACGAATAATTTTAAAACGAGCTTGCAACACTCTGAATGCACGTTCAATGTCCTTCCGACATCCTTCTTGACGTTGTGCAAATAACTTATCTGGTTCACTCTGTGGAAGTCTTATTGATTTGACGAAAGTTGGATAAGAAGGATATATACCGTCAGCTAGATAATACGCCATATTATATGGACGTTGGTTCACGAAGAAGTTCACTTTTGGCGTATTTCCTTGTTCAACATCATCGAACACTGGTGAACGGTCTAGAACATTTATATCATTCAATGTGCCTGGACATCCAAAAAATGCATGCCAAATCCATAGATCATGAGATGCAACTGCTTCAAGAATAACAGTGGTGGTTCCCTTATCTCCCCGAGTAAATTGACCTTCCCATACCGTAGGACAATTTTTCCATTCCCAGTGCATGCAATCAATACTCCCAATCATTCCCGGGAACCCCCGCATCTCACTAACATGGAGTATTCTTTGTAGGTCATCTTGAGTTGGAGCTCTAAGATACACATGCTCATACAATTGTATGATTCCTTTACAGAATCTACGCAAGCACTCCAAGGCTGTAGTACCTCCTATTTTGATGTATTCATCAATTGCGTCGGCTGCCACACCATATGCTAACATTCGCATGGCCGTGGTACATTTTGCTAATGGAGATATACCTTCTTTATTCGCCGCGTCAACTCGTTGTGTGAAGTAGTTGTCGGTGCTTGATAGGTCTCCAACAATCCGAAGGAAAACATGTTTTCGCATTCGGAATCGCCGACGAAACATTGCATCGTCATATATGGGTTGATTGGAAAAGTAGTCATCAATCAGTCTTTGGTTTGCAGCTGCATGATCTCTTTTGAAGTATTTTCTTTTGCCACGAGGTGGATAGTCTTCTTTTACATTGATTCGCCGCTCTCTAAACCTGTTAATGATATACTTCTCTTCAATTTCAGACTGTTTTTTGTAAGCTTCGATATCGAAAGGAAATTCTGAAGGATCCATTACTAGTTTTTTAGTAGTATGAGATTTATGATATTGATCAAATGAAGAATGAGTCTCCATTTAAAGAAATTGATTGGATGACTCCAAACAAACATTGATTGACAGGGGTGGCTCCCCGACATGCATTATTAAAGTAGAAAACGACAGACATTATTGAAGTAGACATGGAGAGAAATTATTGAAATAGAAAACGACAGACATTATTAAAGTAGAAAGAACAACAATTATTAAAACAAGTATGGAGAGAAATTATTGAAATAGAAAACGACTAACATTATTAAAGCAGAACAGATTGACATTATTAAAATAGGCGTGGAGAGAAATTATTGAATAGAAAACGACAGACATTATTAAAGCATAACATGCCAAACAATATTATTAATTTCCAAACATATCTTGACTCAGTTTCTTCAATAATTGTTTACTTCAGTCATCAAGATACTCCTTCTCACTTAACTTCAAAAACATTTTCATCTTCAAACAAAGAAATTGATTGGATGACTCCAAACAAACATTGATTGACAGGGGTGGTTCCCCGACATGCATTATTAAAGTAGAAAACGACAGACATTATTGAAGTAGACATGGAGAGAAATTATTGAAATAGAAAACGACAGACATTATTAAAGTAGAAAGGACAACAATTATTAAAACAAGTATGGAGAGAAATTATTGAAATAGAAAACGACTAATATTATTAAAGCAGAACAGATTGACATTATTAAAACAGGCGTGGAGAGAAGTTATTGAATAGAAAACGACAGACATTATTAAAGTAGAACAGATAGACATTATTAAAACAGGCATGGAGAGAAATTATTGAGATGGAAAACGACAGACATTATTAACGCAGAACAAGTCAAACAGTATTATTAATTTCCAAACAAATCTTGACCCAGCTTCTCCAATAACTGTTTACTTCGGTCATCAAGATGCTCCTTCTCACTTAACTTCAAAAACATTTTCATCTTCTTAGCGTGAGTTTTTTCTTTCATTAAGTAGTTAGCTTCGTCTTGTCTCATGGCTATTTTGTCTAGTCGTTCTAACTCTTTCTCCTTGAATTGTTTAAATTCATTCCACTCTTCGTTGATTGCTTCAATGGATGCATTCTTGCTTTTTTTTTTACCCTTTTTTTTAGTTGCATCCCTCCCCATTGGACGAGCAATGGATCCAATAGAGCTTGAACCACTTGCATCACTCTCCCGTGATCTCTTAGATCCACTGCTCTCGGAGCCTATATTTCCTCCAACCTGACTACTATACAGTGGTTGATCACGAATAGCGTGCCATTCCGACATTAGATTAAAATGACCATTATTAGCACTTGAATATAATTCATGCGCTTTTATCAATACATCATTCTCTGACCACCCGCTTTGTTGCATACGCTTAGCGTTATCATAAACGCCAATCCATTTGCCAAGTCTTTGGTTGATGTAGTTGTAATGATTTCTGCATGAAGCTCCATCACGCGGCGACTGAAATGAGCAATGTTCATTACAATAATCAGCAATTTTACCCCAGTAGGCTTCACTTTTTTGGTTTTTACCAACAACGCTGTCGGTTCCATATTTAATCCAACCACTCAATAACACCAAATTTTGCTCGGTGGTCCATTTGGGGTTTTTGCGACGAACATGAGTTGAATCATTTGTATTTGGAGTGGTTTCATCAGCACTGCCCATACCACCAAGAGCCATTTGTGTCGAAAATTCTGGAAATTGAGTTGTACTGATATTTGAGACAACTTCATTGTTGGTTGGAGTAGAGGAATTAGGGTGTTCTTGAGATGGATATGACATCATCGATCCATAGTATGGATGAAAATTCGGGATAGTTGACGGTATGAAGAAATTTGGAGGATACCCATAATTTGGTATATGTTGGGGTTGGTTAGGAGGTTGATTTTGAAATGGGTAATTGTTGGGATTTTGGGTAGTTGAAAGAGTAATTACCAGAATTTTGGGGATTAAAAGAGTTATTATTGGGATCCATTTTGACGAAATGAGTTTTTTTTTTTCTGTGTCCAAATCAAATGAAACGAGTCTCTATTTATAGAGTATAAAAAATTATAAATTTTGATTAAAAAAATAAAATAAAATTAATTTTTATGTTATCAAATAATAGAGTTTAAAAGATAAGGGTGAAAAAAATCTAAAGAAATTTGAATAGCAAATGAAACATTGACACATGTGTTGTTATTGTTCTTTATCTCTCCTCCTTTCAATATTTTCGTAAACCATATGCCCCACTTTTTATTAATTTTTTATTTCTTCAACATGTTGAATATATTCAACACTCTCATTGGCCATGTCATCTTTTTCTTTATTCAACACAATCATTGTAAAGTTTCAACTGTTGAATTTTGTTTTCAACATGGCCATTGTAGATAGTCTTAGAAGCAAAAAAAATAGAAAAAAAAATAGCAAGTCAATGAGACTAATCATTATTCTTTATCCGCCAGATATCCGTATTCATATCCGAATTTTGATCCGTAACACGGATATCCCGATCAAACGGATACAGATACAGATACGAATAAGAAATTTAAATATTCGACGGATACGAATACAGATAAGAAATTTAAATATCCGACGGATACAGATACAGATACGGATAATGATGAAATAATGGGCCGGATATCCAGCCCATTATCGAAGCATAAATGAAGCGGATATAGAGCGGATATAGAGCGGATATCCGGCCTATTTAGGATACAGATATGGATCGAAACCTAAATGGACCGGATACGGAGGGTTGTTGTGTAACAAGTGCATAATGTCCACTAGAATGTCTGTGTATTTTTCTATTAGAATGAAAAAATTCGACTAGATACTAAAATAAGGAACGCAAGCGCAGAAGGAAATATATATAAAAAAAGGATATATGGTTTTTAACGGATATCCGGACCACTAATATCCGGTCCTTTCTGATACGGATACGGATAACAAATCTTACTATCCGTCGGATACGAATAGGCCAAATTGGGCCGGATATCCGCTCCGTAACAGTCCTAACCCAAGACACGTGAATTTTCACTCAGAATATCAATGAAACTCATTGTTAATTTTATTTGAAAATACCTTGAATTTTGCCACAAAATCACGAGAACATCCTCATCATATTCATGCAGTTACCCCATTACAAGTATAAAATGTATAAAACCAAACATCCTGATAGCGTTTTTGGATATAAATGCAAAACCTATAAATTTGATTTTGATCCACAAATCAGTCAACAAGATCATTTTATTATTATACATTATTTCCCACCCGTTATTCTGCATGTTATGTTATGAAGCCATTACGCAATGAAATGTCTTATCTAAGGACTCGTTTAGATAGATGCCTCTACTCTCTAGGCTCTAGTTGGTATTATACCAATGATAATTTCTTGAACCGAGTCAAAATTTTGGAACCTAAATCTTCAAATCTAAACCATAATTACATCTAAAATGAAATAACAATATATATACTAAATTATAATACAGACCAAAATGATAAGACAGATAAAAAGCCCTCCTCCTCTCTAGATAGAGCGCAGGGAGTATACCCATCGGATCATAACTGATGCCGATTTCACCAAATCCAGTTTGCAGTTACTGTTTAATTCTATCCTCATCCATAAAGTCTAAGTTTCCTTCCTTTCTCTATCATCTCCATTAATACACGATCCTCCTTTGCCACCTTTTTAGCTTCTTTATACCAACAATGCCTTTCCACCAATGAGATTGCATGCAAAGACCATCAATTTTCGGGAATGATTCCACAACTCCAAGGATAACAATTCGCTTTGATTCCCAATCCCAACCTGCGCGATCGCCTTGTCCACATTCTCTCACCTCTCCTAGCCCACAAGCCCAAGTACAAGGCGATCACAAAGCTTACCTTCCGATTTCGGAGCTGCTCATATGGAAATAGATCCTCAAATTCTTGAATCGATGCAAGCTATGGCCATATCCAAGGACACTTCGATAGATCTTCGGTGAACGGGAACTACTCTGCATAGACTCAGAATCAATATCTCCTAATTGGCCACCTTTAAATCCGACTAAGCAGAACATAATGAAACTGATGCTTGCTTTGCCGAGAATGTGGAGAATGCAAAATAAGATCGACGACACGGTCATCTCCAAAGATTCCTTCCATTTTCGTTTTCCCTCAGCCGAACTGCTTGAAGAGTTAACTCGATTCCCCTTGTGGAAATTTGAAGACTGGGGAGTGGTAGTGGCAAAAAAGGATGGAAATTTTGAAGCTAAACACTTAGAAATTGTTCCCATATGGATACGGTTATCGATATTCCGATTGAAAACTGTATAAGGGACTTCTTCTCGGTTGTAGCGAACACCTTAGGTGAAGTTGTTGAAATCGACTATGACCAGCATAGAACTCATCTACATGAATATGTGAGGGTCAGGGTACTGTTTGATCTAAACAATCCTTTAAGACAAAGTAGATCCTTTCGACTACTAGAAGAGAAACAAATTGAAGTCAAATTTGATTATGAACAAGTGAGGAAGACCTTGTCACACATGTAGAAGGGTCCTTCACAGGAAACAAGAATGCTCGGAAAGCAAGGATGAAGCCGAAACTATACCTCCTATGCCTAGTGATTCACAGCCACCTAGTGCATCTAAAAGTCATAGCCAAGGAAAAAGCCCCTTAGTCTCCACAACCCAAATCGTCGTTTACCACGTCAGATTCGACTCGCCAGGCTGAGACATCAAAAGATAACACAACACCTTTCACAAGACAAAAGAAGAAATCAGAGGATGGCTACACTAATTTTGCCGAAATAATCATTAAGGACCAATCCAAGTATGACACTGGTGGAGGTAAAACCAACACCGAAACAATGAGCACTTAACAACACAAAAGAACAATATCTGGAAGATCCCTTGTTCTACAACTAACGACACCTATACTCCTCGGGACAAAACATCTGGAACTAGAAGAAGGAGAAACGCAAAATAAGAGACAAAAAACTCTCCTTCCGACTGAAGAAGACTCAGAAGAAGGTAAACAATAAACAATTAATGGTATGGTGGCTGTCTTCAAGCCACCAAAAGCCCAATGAGTCTACTCAGTTGGAACTGTAAAGGGCTGAGAAACACCTTGATAGTTCGACATCTTATTTCCGGACATTTGCTTTCTCATAGAAACGAAAAACACGAAGGAGCATTTAGAATCAATAAAGAACTGGATGGGCTATGGTCATCTTGTAACTGTGGAACCAACCAGATTAAGTGGTGGCTTGGCTCTGATGTAGAAGGAAAAAATGGAACTTCAAGTTATTCAAGCCAATAAAGTTTTAATTGATACCAAACTACGTATAGGTGGACATGTTATCTATGTCACCTTTGTGTACGGTAACCCGAATTGGAGTAATAGGAAGTCTGTGTGGGATTAGATAGGCAGTTTTGGACACACAAGGTATGAGACATGGATGTTAATTGGAGACTTCAATGAGATATTAATGTTGATAAAGAAGGTGGCCCACCAAGACTTGAGTCTGCATTCCAAGACTTCAACAACTCAATAGAAGACTGCAGAATCAGAGAAATTCCAAGTACGAGACCATTTTTCTTATGGGTTGGGCACATGTACAAACATTGGATCCAATGCCGCTTAGATAAATGTTTTGGGAACAGAGACCTCCTGGCTTTGATACAGAGAACTAATACCACCTATATAGATTATATGGGCTTCGACCATAAACCATTACTAGCAACTTGTCTTCGATGCTAGGAAGTTCAGGAAAAGATTTTGTTTTGATAAATGATGGACTCGTAGACAACATTTCGAGAACATTATAAAAGATGCGTGGACTAGAAATCCAGACTCACCTCATGATACTGTTAGTGATCGCATCAGCTCTTGTAGATCCGCTATCTCGAGAAGGAAGAAAAGAGTAAACACCAACTCAGCCAAAGAACTCAACTCAATTGGGAAAGTTACGATGCTTCTTTGAATTTGAAGTCTCCAAGTTGCAATCTGATCACTACAGAATTCAACAGATAAAGATTCATATAGTAATTCAGGTTAGAGAAGAAGAGCAGTTTTGGAAACAAAGAAGCAAAGAAAATGGCTTGCTGAAGGTGACAGAGATACTTTTTTCTTTCATAATAGTGTCAAATCCTGCATATTGAAAAACCATATCCTCAGCCTTCAAGATGGGAATGATAATACGCAATACTCAGAAGGATCAAAGGAGAATATTGCTTCCAATTACTTTCAAGACTTGTTTATCACCTCTAATCCCACTAGCATTGATGAAATCCTGCAGACTTTTCCAGTACGGGTCATTGAAGAGATGAACAACAAACTACTCAAGGATGTCACAAGAGAGGAAATTAGACGTGTTGTTTTTAGCATAAGGGGAGATAGTGCGCTTGGCCTTGATGGAATGACAAGAACTTTCTACCAACAATATTGGAATATCATTGGTAACCAGGTCACTAAGGAGGTTCAAGGGGTTTTTAGGAATGGCATTCTTCCCAAAGACTAGAATTATACACACATCACGCTGATACCTAAAATCAGAACTCCCTCTCAAATGGCTGACTATGGGCCTATAAGCTTATGCTCGATGTTAAACAAAATTGTCTCAAAGATTATTGTTTTCCGGCTTAAAACCATTCTCCCCACAATCATCTCTGAATTACATGGTGCTTTTGTTGCTGGTAGAATCATCTCTGACATTATCCTGTTGGCTCACAAAATTTTCCATCACCTTCATACCGACAACAAAGGACATGAAACCTTTATGGCTATAAAAACTGACATATCGAAAGCTTATGACAGGATTGAGTGGGTCTTCCTTGAGAAAATGTTATTAAAGATTGGCTTTGCATATGATTGGGTAAACCTGGTAATGCAGTGTGTCTCCTCTATTTCTTCTTCTGTGATAATTAATGGTGCGATACATGGTTTGATCCAACTTCAGAGAGGACTTCGACAGGGGGATCCCCTTTCACCTTTTCTTTTCATCATTGGTACTGAGACCCTAATACACACAATGAACTCAACAGAAAGACTATCTAAACTAACAGGCTTGCAGTTTCACCGCTCAAGACCAACCTTACAACTTTACTTTACACAGACGACATTCTCTTTGTCTAGAATGCCAATGTGAAGGAAGTCAGGACCATCAAAGAATGCCTTCTGAAATATGAGCTGGCCTTAGGACAGAGAATCAATTATCCAGCACTCCAGGCGCTAAACCCTCTTATGCCTGGAGAAGCATCCTCCACGGCAGAGCACTATTGAGCAAATGACTAATTAGGTCTATTGGATCGGGTGAAAACACTCATGTGTGGACCTCTAACTGGGTTTTTAACAGGTTCCCTCGACCGCCAATTAGCAAAGGGCTAACCTTCAAAGTTAGTGATCTCATTGTTGGTTCAAGTTGGGACATACGCAAACTGGCGGACACGATACACCCTATAGACTGTATGAAGATACTTGAGACACCACCATGCACCATTCTTCAAGATACATGGAATTAGAGCTTAACAAAGTCAGGATCATACTTGGTAAATAGCGGTAATTGGCTCTGCAACCAAATTGAAAATCATAGTGTCTTGCTTAACCAACCAATCATCAATGTGGAGTATGTTATAAAAAAGAAGTTTTGGAACCTTGATATCCCTTATCGAGTTAAAATTTTCCTATGGAGAGCACTCTTAGGAGCTTTGACAGTAAAAAAAGAGCTAAAAACACAGAAAATTTTGGATGATGACACTTGTGGCCTTTGTCAGCAGCATCAGGAATCCATCAACCATCTTCTATTTAGATGTCCCTTGGCCCTGGACATTTAGAGAGAATATTTCTTTGCTCTTCCACCACAGAATTTCTCGGACATCTCACTTGTATCCAACTTTTCATACCTACTTAATATCAGCCATCAACCACATCTAAACCCTGATCAAAAGCATCTATATCCTTAGATTCTCTGGTCAATCTGGAAGACCAGGAACCGCATCATCATTCAGGGTGAGACTATCAACGCGGAACAAGTGGCTTTTGGTTGTAAAAGTGAGGCACCTCTATGGAGGACGGTCCAGTTGAGGAATAGAAGTCATACGCAACATAAACCATTCCAGGATTATCTCTCTGTAATCAACGATGGGACAAAACCTTTATACTCTCTACATTGGAAGACATCTTGGAAGAGGAATACCAGTTTGGCTGGTGAAGCTTGGATCCTAAAGAACGAGCAAGACAATTCATTCATCCACGCCAAACACGCATTATTAAGTCAACACACTAGTCTAGGCATGGACTTCATGGGTCTGCATTAAACGCATAACAGTTTATTGGATCTTAGGATCTCTGAGTTCGGATTTTCATGGAAAACCATTCCATACTCAATGCGTTAACTTCCTCAGAACTTTGGCCAAGTTTAAGAACATGGACTGCCATGATTACCCCTTTGATGAATCGCTTCTCAACGATCAGCTTACACAGAACAACGCGTGCTGCTAATTCTTTGGCCAACACAATTGCAATGAGTGTCATCAAGAGACATAGACATCACGATTAGATCGAGAGTAGGCTTCCAAGATGGCTCATGCTGTCAACTACTAAGCCCAGTAGGGGATCTGTAGATTCCCCCTGAGATTCTGGGTTTTGGGACGAGTTAGGCCGGGCCTGAACATGTCGTTTCTTCCTTTTTAATAGGTCCACTCTCTCGTTCTTCCTACCTTTTAATTAAGGGCTGAATTATATTAAGGCCCTTAATTATCCACCATTTTAAATCAATAAATACTCCCTATTGGCCAATAACCAAGATTCCTTTTACTTAAATACATAAAAACCTTTTCCCTTTCCAACCTTTTTGTTACCTAAGTCACCATTATTACCACTTTCTCTTAACACTCCAAAGCCAGCATCATTACCGTTATCCAGTAAATCTCACCTTAAACCTCTTAATCCTCGCCAAATGGCATCTTTAGCACCTTAATACCCAACCATGACTCTCTTTCTCTGTCGAGAACAACAATGATTATTATGTATTATACTATGATGGCTTAGGGGGTCTACGCAACTTACCATGCAAGTGTCTCACGAAAGCCTAGAATATTATCACGCGAGCATTAATTACAGCAATCCTTCATCCTCTCGGCTACTTATACCCTCTTGGTCTACCTGCCTTTCACTCTCAATCAAAAAGCATCTCATCAATCAAAGCTATGGCTAATGTTAACTGGAATGACATGGATAACTATTACCTCGGGCGTAATGATCCTGCAACTTTCATACCCCACCATGCTTTGTGGGTACATTTTTTAGGAACAAGCTCAGTGTGGTTGTTAGACCGCTTCATCTCCAGGAGAATCATTGGCTTCGAACACTGCCCTTACTATCCGCATGCACACGATTTTCTCAATCACCAACGAGATTAATCAACTGTTGATTCCCACTCCTCCGAGAGTGTTGTCTCCATTGATACAAACCCTTTCAACTCCACGTCTCTGCAGACGCAACCTTTGGAGGTCTCCACTACTGCCGCTTTGGCAATTAGTTTTGATGATCCAAGCGCTAATGTCTCATTTCAAGACCTCCTAGACCACCTCATCGCTTCTTTCTCGATGGATTTCAACACTGCTAACATTGATCAAGATCTCGAGACAACTCCAAACGATACTCCACTGGTCGACTTTTTCTCCAACGCAGCCAAGCGTAGCCGCCACCCCGATGCACCAGAAAACTCCAACCGGAAAGGCTCGAAAAGTATCTGACGTTGCCTTTTTGCCTCCCCGATCTTCGATGATAAAGAAGACTTATGCTCGTTTCCTTTGGTTTTGAGCCTTTCTTTTTAGGCATTTGCTGTTGTTTATTTCGTTTCTATGTTTTTTGGGCAACAGGGCCTTGGTTTTCTATTTTCGAATTTGGGTTAATGTTGCTTTGTTTTGTTTATGTGCTGTATCCGGACTGGGCTTTGGCTGAGTCTGTTTACTTTCCCTTTCAATGAAAAATTGCGTTTAAAAAAAATGATAGAATAGATAAATAATGGTTAGTCATGGTTAGCTGGTTTAGTGTTTAAAAAAAAATGGGGGAAGGTGCACGCAAGAACATAAGCCGGACGTAATTGCCGTCAATAAACCGGATTTTATAATCAGCGACTGGTCTGGCTACCCTTCTACTTGTTTTTTGTTTTCTTTTTTTTGCCGTCTGATTTAGTTGGTGTCTTTTTTCTTCTTCTTTCTTTTTTTTTCTTTTTATTCTTTTTTTTTTCACTGGGAAAATCTTACCGAGCTTCGTGGAAACTCCAGTTTCAAATCTTCTCATTAATCTTATTAGTTTCCGTATGTGTTGATGCAGTTGTCCGATTTTAGTTCGTGTTTCTTTCCGTTAAATTCTGAATTTGCCTTTTCTTTTCTGGAGAATTGAATGGATTTTCGTTTTCGTTTCTAGTTTTGAGTTAGTTTTTTGTTTGATTTCTTTGGTTCGAAGATCTTCTGCTGTATGGAGACTGCATGATGTGAATTGGTACTAATAGTTGGAGTTTCCGTTTGCGTGTTTTGAACTGACCGTTGCTTCTTGTTTGTCTGAAGATTCAAAACATGGATTTGGAAGCTAGTTGTAAGGTATTACTGGTTAGAAAGATCTGTGTGCTTGTGGTTTTCTTTCAAATTATCCTCTTTTGATTTGAACTTGTTATGACTGGATGTTTCAAAGGACTTTGCTTTAATTACCTTTCTTTTCTTTTTGTTCTCATGATCTGGAATTGATTGCTGTGAGTACAATAAAACCATGCAGATCCGTGGTTCACGTTTGCTATTAGTTAATTTGGTCTTTCTCTTGCTATGGTCAAATTTTAGCTTGTTGTGTTCTGCAGGATAAACTTTCATACTTTCGAATTAAAGAGCTCAAGGATGTGCTTACTCAGCTGGGACTTTCAAAACAGGGAAAAAAACTGGTTAAGATCTTTCTGCTAATCTTTCCATTTGTTTTTATTACGGTTGCGATCTCTCGCACAGTAGAATGATTATCTTTCACTTGTTTTGGGTGATGTATTTTTTGTCGTGAATTATATAACAGTTTCCAAGATAATCTTAGACACATACATTTCAAATATTTTTATCTGTCTCATTTGATTCTAGACACTGTTGTTGGGGTAGTTTTGGGTCAGTTTTCTGTTGTAGCTTAGGTATCAGATAAGCTCCATGTTGCTCACAGGGTGCTGTTAAATACTCGGGGTTACTAACTTGGACAATTTCCATCGTGATTTATGTTTGTTTCTTATTATTCTGTTTGTACAGGACCTTATCGACCGGATCTTGATCCTTCTTTCTGATGAAAAAGGTAAACTGAAGCAATTCTATTTGTTTATCTACGTCTTGGAGTATTTATATTAACTACTAGCTCTGCCATCTTCTGATATGCCCCCCTCTTAATTCCTTATTGACAGCTGCTAGGTTGTGGTCTAAAAAGAATACAGTGGCAAGGGAAATAGTTGCAAAACTAGTGGATGATACATATAGGTGGGGGTCCTTTTCTTTCAATGGATTTCTAGCATAATGCCATGCTTTTTCTGTGCAATGCTTTGTTACCACAATGTTTTTTGTGTATCATAGGAAAATGCAAGTATCTGGGGCAAGTGATTTAGCATCAAAAGGACACGTAAATTCAGAGACCAGTAATCTGAAAGTTAAGGGAGAGCCTGGACATCCTTATCAACCAGAAATGAAAGTTCGATGTGTTTGTGGAAAGTCATTAGAAACAGACTCAATGTTACAGGTAATCTGGGACAAACTTGATGTGTCTATTCATGTTTGATCTAGGTGTAGACCATTTCTTTGGTGTATTATGGCCAGTGACTTGATATATTTCTTGTTGATTCCATTTGTGAAGTTCAGCGATGCTATCTGGTTGCAATATGTTATATATCTTCTTTTGTTTCAATTTCAGCGTGAGGATCCAAGATGCCATGTTTGGGAACATGTTGGCTGTGTTATTGTCCCAAAAAAGCCCATGGACGGAAATCCACCACTTCCTGAATCATTTTATTGTGAAATTTGCCGACTTTCTCGAGCTGACCCGTAAGTTTTTTATTGATTTTACTCTTCTTCTCTTACTTTTGTTTCTCTTCTCCTCTATTGCATGATAATTTTTATTCCTTTTAGAACTGAAAAGAAAAACATCTTCTTACAGTTGATATGCTTTCCATTCTAGTTTATTTATCTCCTTCTGTTTAATTGTTGTTCTTCTTGCAGTAGTGTTTTCGTAGTAGTTAGAATTTTGTTGTGAATTCTAATTGTTATCTTTACGTTAAAAAACTTTGGTTAAAAATTAATATTGTTATCCCTGGCCGTCATTCATGGCCTTCCTTGTGCAGGTTTTGGGTTACAATGGCACATCCACTCTACCCAGTGAGGTTGACTGCAACAACAATCTCAACTGATGGGTAAGAACGTCTTACTTTCTTTGTTGATGTCGTTTTGAGCTTGTGTTTAATGATTTTTAAGTTACTGTTGTTAGCATATTTTTATTAGATAGCTGAAGTACTCTGTCGGTTATCTTAGATGATACATCACCATCTGGTTCAATGTGCATTAAATGCGTTACATTTTTTGCTTTCTTTGGGAAGGGGCTATAGTGGTGAATTAAGAAGACTCAGTCATGGTCCTGCCAGTCACTTATGTTTTCAGATAGGAACTGATATAAGACATTCATTTTAGTCTTGAGAGAATAAGAAAGTTAATAGTTTCCTAGCTAGATGCACACCATCTTCTGCAAAAATATTGCTATTGGCTTTTGTTCGTTCTAATACTCTGGTCCAAAACTTTCCAGTACAAGCACAATGCAAAGTGTTGAGAGAACATTTCAAATCACAAGGGCAGACAAGGAGTTATTAGCCAAACAAGAGTACGACGTTCATGTCGGGTTTTGTAAAGTACGTTAGATATGTAAAAGCTGTATTTACCTATGCGTTTCTAACTGAAATTTAATTTCTTCTAGGCTTGGTGTATGCTCTTGAATGACAAAGTTATCTTTAGGATGCAATGGCCTAAGTATGCTGATCTGCAAGTCAATGGTATGACAGTGACATCTTCCTGTGTTCAAGTCTGTTATGAGCATTTCCTATGTAAAAGGGGAATGGAATATTCTTGCATATAAATATAAAATCCCGTAGGAATATTGTATTCACACAATCACACTGTTTTAATTTTCCTGTTATTCTAATTGGCTTCGATAAGTCTCCTTCATACTTTCTGATATAATATATCCCCTATCATTTAACAGATGTGCCAGTTCGTGCAATTAACCGACCTGGGTCACAGCTTTTGGGGGTCAACGGCCGCGACGATGGACCTATTGTGTGTATTTCCATCTCTTTTTAGTCGTAACCCTTTTACCTTAAATATAGAAGTCGATATCTCATACTTGTGAAAATTTTGGATTCAGTGGGTGTAATATGTTCCATCTTTATATCTTGGCAGATCACACCTTGTATTAGGGATGGAATTAACAGAATATCCTTGAGTCAAGGTGACAACCGGAGTTTTTGTTTTGGAGTTAGACTTGTGAAGCATAAGACTCTAAAACAGGTACTGATGACTAATATTGCATGAGAAACATTTAAATGATTTGGTCAGTCTAAGTGGGAAAAATAGACATGACTGTTCAGTAAGGGAAGAAAATCATTATATGCATTCATAAAGTAAGAACCAAAATAAAAGGGAATCCCAAGAAAGTAATCTTTATAAGTTACCTGTGGGTCACTTATAAATGTACTAGATGAAGCAACGTGGATTGCGGTTATTTTGATCCAGTGTAGTTTGTCATGTGCTGCTACATTTTATTTCCTTTAATCACTTTTTATCACTATTGTTAGTGTTGTTGAATGCTCAGGAACTCAGGTGTGTTATTGGCTCCAAGTAGCCTATATAATTACACATTTTTGCATTTAAGTTCTTAATTTCATTCTAGAAGAGGCTAAAGGGGAGACATTCGAAGATGCTCTTGCACGCGTTCGCCGATGCATTGGAGGCGGTGGTGGAGATGATAATGCCGACAGTGATAGTGACATTGAAGTTGTTGCTGATTTCTTTGGTGTCAACCTCCGGTGTCCAGTAAGTAATTAATGGCAATGACAGTGACATATTTTAATGCTTATTCATCTTCCCAGGGACATCTGATGTGCTTGTTTACATTTTCTTGCAAACTGAATTTAATATATTATTATTTGCTTGTATCATTAGATGAGCGGTTCTAGGATAAAGGTTGCTGGGAGATTTTTACCCTGTGTGCACATGGGTTGTTTTGACCTTGAGGTGTTTGTGGAGTTGAATCAACGTTCCAGAAAGGCAAGTCTCCTATTTTCGTCTGGATATTGGTTTTTTTTTTTGTTTCTAACTGTATTTGGTTTGTGGTTTGTTTGCATGCAGTGGCAGTCCCCTATTTGTCTGAAGAACTACTCAGTGGAGCATGTAATCGTGGATCCTTATTTTAACCGTATCACATCTAAGGTATACTCATGGGAAAACCAAAATTCGTAAATCTTTCTGGCTACACTTTATTCAATTGCTATCTCCTGCACGACAGATGAAGCATTGTGATGAAGAGGTGACTGAGATTAAAGTGAAACCTGATGGTTCTTGGCGTGTAAAGTCTAAAAGTGAAAGTGAGCGTAGGCAACTGGGGGAACTCTCACAGTGGCATGGACCTGATGGTAGTCTTTGCCCTTCTGCTGATGAGATAAAACAGAAGATGGAAATGCTAATTCCGGTTAAACAAGAAGGTTTTTCAGATGGCCCGGCTTCTCTGAAACTTGGAATTAGGAAGAACCTCCATGGCATATGGGAAGTTAGCAAACCTAGCACAAATGGATTATCCTCCAGTAATAGGCAAGAAAATCTTGGTTACCCAGAGAAAATTTTTATACCAATGAATAGTAGTGCTACTGGAAGTGGTAGGGATGGTGATGACGTAAGCGTAAACCAAGATGGTATCAAAGCCTTTGACTTTGTAGCCAACGACATTGAACTTGATTCTATATCCATGAATGTTGATTCAGGTTACAACTATCCTGATAGAAACAAACCTGAAGAGGGTAGAAATAATGAAGTCATTGTTCTAAGTGATTCTGATCAAGGAAACGATGTTTTAGTCACCTCAGGACCCGCATACAGTGGTTGTCAAACCGATGGTGGGGTAAATTTTCCACTGAACCCTCCTGGAATCATTAACTCTTATAATGGAGACCCTCACTCCATAGCTGGGGGAAGTTCACGCTTAGGTCTTTTCAGTGAAGATGATGATTTTGATACACCCCTTTGGTCATTTCCTTCTGAAACTCCGGAAACCTCTGGGTTCCAATTATTTAATGCCAACGATTCAGAAGATTTAGCTGGTTTGCATCATCATGGTCCACTAAACTGTGTACCTGACATGCATGGAGGTTACACCATGGCTCCTGAGACATCAATGGCATATGTTCTTGTTATTCATGGCTCTGCTGTACGATCTGAAACAGTTGCTAATGATGGCCTAGTTGATAATCCTCTTGCATTTGGTAGAGAAGATCCCTCACTTCAAATATTTTTGCCAACAAAACCGGATTCTTCCACTCAGTCAGGTTTTAAAAACCATGCTGATATGTCAAATAGTATTCGCACTGAAGACTGGATCTCTCTTAGGCTAGGCGATAGCGCCTGTGGAAATCACGGAAAGCCGGCTACTGAAAATGGCCTTAACTCAAGCCAGCAGATGTCTACAAGGGAAGATTCTTTTGATACAACGACAGAGACTGGTTCGTTCTCTGATTGAAACAAATTATATGACTTTCTGAAAACATCTAAAAGACCTATAATTAGACCCTCTTCACTATGGTGCATGACTTTTGTCTTTCTTAACTAAACTGCCGTGTCTTGTAAACAACTGAAGAAGACAGATCGATTTTAGTTTTTGAACGTAGCTAATTGTCTTTGACGATGCTTCGTTTAATGTATCAGTAGTTTGTGTTGTATATACTTACTGACTGTTACTGCGTATTTGCAGCGTCATTGCTTCTGGGTATGAATGAAAGCAGAGAAGACAAGGCAAAGAAGCGAAGATCAGATAATCCATTTTCATTTCTTCGTCAGAAGCGTTCTGTAAGACCTCGGATGTTCCTATCCATGGACTCAGATTCTGAGTGATAGTTTCTCAGTCACTCAGATGTTTCGGTGTTCCTTTTGACTCTTAACTATATGCACAGAACAATGAACATGATCATCAGACATTAGACCGGATTTCTTGAAGATTTTCTTAATTCTTTGTGCAGGCAAGAATTGAACCGGTATTGATTTTTCTCTTGTACCATGTTGTTGTATCTCTTCAACATCGGTTCAGAATCATTGCATTGTCTGCTACACTACAGGATGTATTTTGCAAAGCAAAGCACAAGCTGACTTTAGTATACAAGTAGGCAGAAAAAGTGGGCACAGGGTGGTTCTGGATCGGTAATTTGTATACCAAATAGGTTTTTTATTCTTTTATATATACGGTTGATAAAATTACTCAAAAGCAGGAGCCATAGAGAGTATATCATTGTAAAGAAAGAAAAGAGCTACAATTTTTTCATGTACTTATTTTAAAAGAAGAGAGAAACCTCCTGCTCCTCCATTTATAATGTAATCGTGTGAATTAATTTGAGTTCATGGTTCTGGCTAAAGTCAGAACTCAGAATCACAACTCTGTAATACAAACTGCTATGGCAAAGAAGAGCTTCATAACGCTTGGAAGACACGCGCTTAACGTGTGCGTGTGTAAATATTGGAAAATACATTTTGGGCTAAATCCAAAGCAAATTTGATACATAGAGGGCCCAATTTTCTCGTAAAAGGCCCAAATCGTTCGTTATGGTCACAGTTGGACATAAGCTTTTTACTAATTACGGATAAAATCTCATCCAATCCTCTCGTGCAGTGAGCTCGTCGTGTTATTTTACTTGATGGGGTCAATTAGTCTCCTAATTTTAAGGTAATGTGAGAGACTATTTCCTTGGATAATTATTTATTTTGGGATTCTCACTAATTTTATTGCTTATGAACATTTAAATCGAGATGGTTATTGTAAAATTAGGATGTAACCCTAGCTAAACCGGCCTAGTTGATCCAACGGATGGTGTAATCTGACGTGGAATGTTCGATTTAAATAAGTGACTCCGTTACGATGGCAAATCTAAAGAAACAAAATACTGGGAAGAGAAGAACCGAAAGTCAAAAAACACGTCAAATTTTAAGACTTTCGAAGGTGCACGTGACCACACAGGAACTTAACCCGGACGTAATTGCCGTCACTAAACCGGATTGTATAATCGGCGAGTAGTCCGGTTACCCTTCTTTTGTTTCCGTCTCCGAGCGACGATTATGTTTTTTTACTTCCCGTCTGGTTTGGTTGGTGTCTTCTGTTTTTTTCTCCCTGGAAAAATCTTGTCGAGCTTTGTGGAAACCCTAGTTTCAATATTTTCATTAATCTTATCAGTTTCCATATGTTTTGATGGAGTCTTCCGATTTTGGTTTGTGTTTTTTTTTCCGTTAAATTCTGAATTTGTTCTTTTTCCTTGAGAAGTTGAAAGGATTTTCGTTTTCATTTATGTTTTTTAGTGATTTTTTTGATTGGTTTCTTTGTTGCTTAGATCGGCTGCGGTATGGAGACTGTATGATGTGAATTGGTACTAATAGTTGGAGTTTACGTTTGCGTATTTGAACTGAGCGTTGCTTCGTGTTTGTCTGAGGGTTGAAGACATGGATTTGGAAGCTAGTTGTAAGGTATTACTGGTTGGAAAGATCTGTATGATTTTGTTTTGCTTTCAAATTGTCCTATTTTGATTTGAACTTGCTATGACCGGATATTTCAAAGAGCTTTTCTTCAATTATCTTTTTCTGCTATTTGTTCACATGATCTGGATTCTCCATCACTTGGTTAATTTGGCCTTGATATGCTCAAAATTTAGTGTGTTGTGTTTTGCAGGATAAACTTTCATATTTTAGAATTAAAGAGCTCAAGGATGTGCTTACTCAGCTGGGACTTTCAAAACAGGGAAAGAAGCAGGTTAAGATTTTTCTGTTAATATTTCCATTTGTTGTAATTACGATTGTGATTCTGCTGCGCACAGAAGGATGGTTATTTTTCTGATGTTTTTCTTGTCATGAGTTGTATTACAGTTGCCTAGATAATCTAAGACATACATTTCAAAAACTGTTATCCGTCTCATTTGATTCTAGACACCAATTGGTGTTGGGTAGATTTGGGCCAGTCTTCTGTTGTAGCTTAGGTATTAAATAAATTCCACGTAGCTCACAGGGTGCCATTGAATAGTCGGGGGTACTAGCTTGGACTTGCCATCGTGGAATATGTGTGTTTCTTATTATTCTGTTTGATATTTTCTTGTACAGGACCTTGTCGACCGGATCTTGACCCTTCTTTCTGATGAACGTGGTAATTTGAGATATCCTTTTTGTTTATTTATGTCTTGGTGTATTTAAATGAACATCTAGCCATCTTCTGATAAGCTCCCGTCTTAATTTATTGACAGCTGCCAGGTTGTGGTCTAAAAAGAATACAGTGGCAAGGGAAGAAGTTGCAAAACTAGTGGACGATACATACAGGTGGGGGCTTGTTTCTTACAATGGACATATTGCCATACATTTTTTTGTTCAATCCTTTGTTACCACACTGTTTTTTGTGTTCCATAGGAAAATGCAAGTATCTGGGGCAAGTGATTTAGCATCAAGAGGACAAGTAAGTTCAGAGACCAGTAATCTTAAAGTTAAGGGGGAGCCTGAAGATCCCTATCAACCAGAAATGAAAGTTCGATGTGTTTGTGGAAATTCACTAGAGACAGACTCAATGATACAGGTAATCTGGGACAAACTTGCTGTGTCTATTCGTGTTTGAGCTGGCTCTAGACCATTTCTTTGGTGTATTATGGCCAATGACATGATGTATTTGTTGGTGATTCCATTTGTGAAGTTCAGCCATGGTATTTGGCTGTAATTATTATATTTTTATATTTTATTTTTTTCGATATCAGTGCGAGGATCCAAGATGCCATGTTTGGGAGCATGTTGGCTGTGTTATTGTCCCAGAGAAGCCAATGGATGGAAATCCACCACTTCCTGAAACATTTTATTGTGAAATTTGCCGCCTGTCTCGTGCTGACCCGTAAGCTTTTCAAGGATTTTACTCTTCTTCTCTGACTTTGAGCTGTGGTTGATTTTCACATTTGATATGCTTTCCATTCTAGCTTCTTTATCTCCTTTCATTTGATTGTTTTTCTTCTTATAGTTGTGTTTTTATAGTATTTAGAAAGTTGCTGTAGATTTTATTTGGTATCTTTACATTAAAAACTTTGGTTGTTTATTAATATTGTTATTTGCGGTTTTATTAAGTGGCCTTCCTTGTGTAGCTTTTGGGTTACAGTGGCACATCCACTCTCTCCAGTGAAGTTGACTGCAACAACAATCCCAAGTGAAGGGTAAGAACTTCTTATTTTCTTTGTTGCTGTCGTTTTGAGCTTGTGTTTTATGTCATTCTTAAATTACAATAGGTAGCATGTTCTAATCTAGATAGCTGAAGCACTCTGTGGAGTATCCTAGATGATACATCACCATCTGTTTCATTGTGCATCAGATGTGTTCACAATTTTGGTTTCCCCAATGGTCTGCAATAAAACGCTCACTAATGATACATCTGCATAGTGTGATTAGTACTTGTAAGAGTGGTGAACTAAGAAGACTCAATCATGGTCCTGCCAGTCACTTTATTTTTTAGTTAGGAGCTGATATAAGATTTTCATTCTAGTCTCCTGAGAACAAGGATGACAATTGTTTCCTCGCTGGATGCACATCACCTTCTGCAGATATATTTCTATTGGCTTTTGTTTGCTCTAATACTCTGGTCCAAAACTTTCCAGTACAAGCGCAATGCAAAGTGTTGAGAGAACATTTCAAATCACAAGGGCAGACAAGGAGTTGTTAGCTAAACAAGAGTACGATGTTCAGGTTGGGTTTTGTAAAGGACATTAGATATGGCTGTATCTACCTATGCGTTTCTAACTGGGATTTGATTTATTTTAGGCTTGGTGTATGCTCTTGAATGACAAAGTTATCTTTAGGATGCAGTGGCCTCAGTATGCTGATCTGCAGGTCAATGGTATGAAAGTGACATCTCCCTGTGTTCAAATCTGATAATGAGCATTTCCTACATAACAGGGGAATGGGATATTCTTGAATATTAACATAGATTCCCTTGGGCAGATTGTATTCACACTGTTTTAGTTTTCCTGTTATTCTAATTGTTCTCGATAAGTATCCTTCATACTTTCTGATAAAATATATACCCTATCATTTAATAGGTGTGCCAGTTCGTGCAATTAACCGACCTGGGTCACAGCTTTTGGGGGTCAACGGCCGCGACGATGGACCTATTGTGTGTTTTTCCGTCTCTTTTCAGTCGTAACCCGTTTACCTTAAATATAGAAGCCCATATCTCAGACATTGAGAGTTTGGAATTAGTGGTGTAATGTGTTACCATCTCATTTTTCTTGGCAGATCACACCCTGTGTTAGGGATGGAGTTAACAGAATATCCTTGAGTAGAGGTGACAACCGGAGTTTTTGTTTTGGAGTTAGACTTGTGAAGCGTAGGACTCTACAACAGGTAAAATCACAGATATTGCATAAGAAACATTTAAATGATTTGGTCAATGTACTAGGGAAATAAAGGCATGACTATTCAACATGAAAAGAAATTGATTGTCTGAATTCAAAAAGAGAACGAGAATAATCTGTAACTTTTGGATTACAAACGTAATCTTGACTTGTTCATCAGATTTCCAATTTCAGAGTTCTATTTTCTCTACATCCATTTCACTTGTGTCAATGGACCTGGTCATGAAGCTACGTTGGATTGCAGCTATTTACTTAACTGTTGTTTTTCCTGTGCAGTTATTCCCTTTAGTCTCTGTTTATCACTATTGCTAGTGTTGTTGAATGCTCAAAAATTTAGGCGGTGTGTTATTGTTCCCAACTTGCCTATATAATTATACATTTTTGCATTTAGGTTCTTAATTTGATTCCAGAAGAGTCTAAAGGGGAGACATTCGAAGATGCTCTTGCACGCGTTCGCCGATGCATTGGAGGCGGTGGTGGAGATGATAATGCCGACAGTGATAGTGACATTGAAGTTGTAGCTGATTTCTTTGGTGTCAACCTCCGGTGTCCAGTAAGTAATTAATGGCAATGGCAGTGACATATTTTAATGCTTATTCATCTTCCCAGGGACATCTGATGTACTTGTTTACATTTTCTTGCAGACTGAATTTAATATATTATTATTTGCTTGTGTCATTAGATGAGCGGTTCTAGGATAAAGGTTGCTGGGAGATTTTTACCCTGTGTGCACATGGGCTGTTTTGACCTTGAGGTGTTTGTGGAGTTGAATCAACGTTCCAGAAAGGCAAGTCTCCTATTTTCGTCTGGATATTGTTTTTTTTTTGTTGTTTCTGACTGTATTTGGTTTGTGGTTTGTTTGCATGCAGTGGCAGTGCCCTATTTGTCTGAAGAACTACTCAGTGGAGCATGTAATCGTGGATCCTTATTTTAACCGTATCACATCTAAGGTATACTCATGGGAAAACCCAAAATTCATAAATCTTTCTAGCTACACTTTATTCAATTGCTATCTCCTGCACGACAGATGAAGCATTGTGATGAAGAGGTGACTGAGATTGAAGTGAAACCTGATGGTTCTTGGCGTGTAAAGTCTAAAAGTGAGAGTGAGCGTAGGCAACTGGGGGAACTCTCACAGTGGCATGGACCTGATGGTAGTCTTTGCCCTTCTGCTGATGAGATAAAACAGAAGATGGAAATGCTAATTCCGGTTAAACAAGAAGGTTTTTCAGATGCCCCTACCCCTCTGAAACTTGGAATTAGGAAGAACCGAAATGGCCTTTGGGAAGTTAGCAAACCTACTACAAATGGATTATCTTCCAGTAACAGGCAAGAAAAGCTTGGGTACCCAGGGAAGAATATAATACCAATGAGTAGTAGTGCTACTGGAAGTGGTAGGGATGGTGATGATGCAAGCGTAAACCAAGATGCTATTGGAGCCTTTGACTTTGTAGCCAACGACATTGAACTTGATTCGATCTCCATGAATGTAGATTCAGGTTATAATTTTCCTGACAGGAACGAACCTGGAGAGAGTGGTAATAATGAAGTCATTGTTCTAAGTGATTCTGATGAAGAAAACGATGTTGTAATCACACCAGGACCTGAATACAATGGTTGTCAGACCGATGGTGGGGTAAATTTTCCACTGAATCCTCCTGGAATCATTAACTCGTATAGTGGAGACCCACACTCCATAGCTGGTGGAAGTTCACGCTTAGGTCTTTTCAATGACGATGATGATTTTGATACACCCCTTTGGTCATTTCCTTCTGAACCTCCGGAAACCTCTGGGTTCCAATTATTTAATGCTGACGAGTCAGAAGGTTTAGTTGGTTTGCATCATCATGGTCAACTAAACTGTGCACCTGAAGTGAATGGAGGTTACACTATGGCGCCTGAGACATCAATGGCATCTGTTCCTGTCTCTGCTGGACGATCTGAAGCAGTTACTAACGACGGTCTAGTTGACAATCCTCTTGCATTTGGTAGAGACGATCCCTCACTTCAAATATTTCTGCCAACAAAACCAGACGCTTCAGCTCAGTCAGGTTTTACAAACCATGCTGATATGTCAAATGGTATCCGCAGTGATGACTGGATCTCGCTTAGGCTAGGTGATAGCGCCTGTGGGGATCATGGACAGCCTGCAAATGAAAACGGGCTTAACTCGAGCCAGCTGATGCCTACAGGGGAAGGTTCTTTTGATACAACAACAGAGACTGGTTCGTTCTCTGACTGAAACAAATCATATGTTTTTCTAAAAACATCGAAGAATCCTATAATTATGGACCCTTTTCATGATGGTGCATTACATGTCTTTAATTTACTAAAGCTGTTTGGTCTTGTAAACAAGTGAAGAAGAAAAATCGAATTTTAGTTTTTGTATATAACTGTCTTTGGCTATGCTTTTTTTTTTTCTTCTTTTTTTCAATGTTCGTGTTCATGTTGTATACTTACTGACTGTTACTGCGTATTTGCAGCTTCGTTGCTTCTGGGTATGAATGACAGCAGACAAGACAAGGCAAAGAAGCAAAGATCAGATAATCCATTCTCATTTCCTCGTCAGAAGCGTTCTGTAAGACCTCGGATGTTCCTGTCCATTGACTCGGATTCCGAATGATTATTTTTTCTATCTCTCTTGGGATGATTCGGTGTTCCTTTTGACTCTTAACGGTATGCACAGAAAAATGAACAGGATCACCAGAGAGTAGACCGGAGTTTGCCAAGATTTGTTTGATTCTTTGTGCAGGCATGAATTGAACCGGTATTGATTTCTCTCTTGTACGATGTTGTTGTCTCTCTTCAGTTCTTGGCCTTGTCTGCTACAGTACGAAACAAAGCACAGGCTGATTTTGGTCATTAGTAGGCAGAAAAGGTGGGCACAGGGTGGTTCTGGTTTAGTCGTAATTTGTATACTCGAATAGGTTTTTTATTCTTTTTTGTGGACGGTCGATAAAATTACTCGGAAGCCAGGAGCCATAGAGAGAATATAGCATTGTAAATCATGGGCTCTCCAATTTTTATTTACTTATTGTAAAAAAAAATGAAATCTCTCTTCTCCTCCATTTGTGAAAGTAATGTCTGAATTGATTGTGTTCATGGTTCTGCCCGAAGTCGGAATCATTACACTGTAGTACTAGTACACTGTTATGTCAAAGAAGATAACAGTGAGCTACATAGGACTTAGACGACACGTGCCTAACATACGCGTGTGTGAATATTATGTAATACTCGTTGGGCCAAATCCGATGTGAATTTGCCTCATACAGGGCCCAAGTTGTTCGTGAAGGCAATTTTGGTCCGTGGGGTCCAATTTTGGTTGCCGATCTTCCCCCTTGTCTCCACTCGGTTAATTACTATCACCTTAATTCAGGCTACATTTATCGTTCTCTTTCCCTTAGAACTTTCGCTCTTCCTAATCCACGGCACCCACCTTTCCTTAATCCCGCGGAATTCTGGCGACTGGCACATACAACCACGTCACTGCTCTCCAACTACACCATGACTTCCTCACTTATCCATGAAATGCCCTCAATGTCGATCGTTGATGATCAGACTATTGATTTACCACGGCAAGGAAATTACTTATAAGAAATAGACAACCGACAGATTCTTAATCCCAAAAAACAAAATTTAGCCAAAGTAATGACGAATATTCTGCGAATTTGGTGCATGCAAAACCGAGCTCAAGGCATTGTCCTGTCTAAAGACACCTTCCAATTCAAATTCCAGAATAAAGACGATCTGAACTCTGTCTTGAAATTCTCGTACTGGAACTATGATGATTGGAGAGTGGTGGTTGTTCGTTGGACGGCTGCCATGACGGACCTCAGTCTACTCAAAATTCCATTATGGATTCGCCTAAAAAACATACTGTTTGATTGTTTCACCATCGACACCTTCACAGCAATTGCAAACACAATTGGTGATGTATTGGAGGTTGACTTTGATCCGACAAAGACTCATCTACATGAGTAAATCCGAGTTAAGGTAGACAGACTTCGATACCAGACATCCAATCCGAAAAACAAAACTTTCAGATTACCTTCAGGCAAGACACTTACGGTGAATCTAGAGTATGAAGAATCCGCAATCTGTGTAATCAATGCCTCTACCTAGATCATGATCAACCAAAATTCCCTTCAATGGCTTCTAATCCCCAACACCGAACGAAAAAATCCATCAACAGAGATGACGACACCTCGCGCAAAATAGAAGGTCAAGGAACAAATAAACCTCCAAAACCGAATGTCAATATGATACACAACAGAGGACTCAAACACTAAACCAGGAACTTCGACAACCACATGATGAACCACATTTCACATAATCGAAAGCTGATATCTCGCGTAAAGTTTCGTGTAGACGAATGTTTCGTATAAACTTTGATTAAGAAATTTGCTCCCTGTTCTATAAGGAAATAGGCTAACTCTCTATTCTACTAGGATTTAATTTACATAAATCTTATCATTTTATTTGATCTTATCTCTAGAAGGTAACTCCTTCTATAAATAATTTCCTATTCAAGTTAGGAATTATCCAACATTCACCCCCGTAATTCCGACTTGAACTCCGGGAAGAATGATTACTCCGATCTTGCTCCTCATTTCTTTGAACTTGATTCTTGCTTGTTGTACATAACCTTTTGCCGCATGTATAGCTTTATACTTGTTAATTGATCCATCGACCTTTCTTTTAATCTTGAAAATCCAGTTTAGACCAATAACTTTTGCTCATCGTGGCTTATCAAGCAAAAACCATGTCTTGTTCTTGTTTATCGATTCAAATTCATCTAGACATGCTTTTGTCCACTCCTTTGATTCTTTTGCCTCTTGATAACATGTTGGTTCATCATTAATTGAGAGTAAAAGTTGCACACATTCTAGATCCGCAAGCAATACATAGTCGTTTAGATAACTCGGCTTATGCACTTGCATACTCGTTCTTCTAATTTCCGTGTGTGGTTTCAGTATTTTCATCTTGATGATCGTTTTCATGATGATCATCACTCATCTCCTCATCATTCTCAAGGTTTCCTTCACTTTCTTGTTCGGTATTCTCATTATCATCCGAATGAGATTGAACATTCTTGTTGCTTACCTCCCAAGTAAAGTCAAAACTTCCCACATCATTATCGTTTTCTCCTCTTGTTACTCCCTTCCAATTCCATCTTGTTGTTTCTTTAAAAACAACATCATGACTTACAATTACTTTCTTCGTCGTTGGATTGTAAAGTCTATACGCCTTAGATTATGGTTCTACTCCAAGATTTCTTGATGTTCACGGGTTCAATTTTGGCATGAACAACACATCCAAAAACTCGTAGATGCTCAACACTAGGTTTCTTGCTCTTTAGACATTCATAGGGTGTTTGATTTTTTAAGGCTCTAGTCGATACTCTATTAATCACGTATGTAGAGTGTCGTATAGACGAATGTTTCGTATAAACTTTGATTAAGAAATTTGTTCTTCTTATTGCTTAGAAATATAACTCAAAAACTAAATAATCTCAAAGTCTTAATGGAACAACTCTCCAAAAGACCTTATTTATAGACTAGGCTAATCTCCCTATTCTATTAGGAAATAGGCTAACTCCCTATTCTACTAGGATTTTTAATTTACATAAATCTTATCATTTTATTTGATCTTATCTCTAGAAGCTAGCTCCTTCTAGAAATAATTTTATATTCAAGTTAGGAATTATCCAACATCGCGATCAAGTGATCAGGACATGGACACTCCTACTAATATTCCCAAACCACACGAATTGGTAAACACTCAAACCAGAACATATTACACAAGGAAAACAGAGCTAATCTTAGAACAACAGCCTATCAAAGAATCAATTTTGGAAGATGTCATCAGCATGCCTCACTTTAATCCTTATAATGAAGAGATACAGAAAAGACATAAACGTGAGCGCCAGGAAGATCCTTCTTTAACTTCGGTTGAATAACAACTCGACTCTGGTCTGGTGGCTATCCAGAAACCACCTGGTACTCAATGAGTGTATACAATTGAAACTGTTAGGGGTTGAGGAGCAACCTGACAATTCGACATCTAAAGGAAATACGCCAATATGTATTTCTTTACTTCCTGTTTCTCATGGAAAAGAAAAATAGTAAGCAATATGTAAAATCGGTTCAACATTGGATGGGATATGATGTATCCTTTATCGTGGATCCAATAGGTCTAAGTGGCGGATTGACACTTTTTTGGAAAACTCAACTCGAACTTACAGGTCATTACGCAGATCAGCATATTATATATACTTTTATTAACATTGGGGCTCTCAGCAACTTTACCACCTTTGTTTATGGCCACCCTAACCGACAACATTGCCAAGAGGTCTGGGACAAACTTAGTACTCTCGGCAGTCAGCGTAACCATCCTTGGTTTCTGACCGGAAACTTCAACGAGCTACTAAGTCATAATGATAGGATGGGTGGACCGCCAAGAACTAAAGGGTCTTTTGTTCCTTTCCGGAACCTAACTCAGAGACTGCATAGTTCGTGAAATTCCCAGTACTGATCACTGGTTCTCTTGGATAGGGAAAATGAATGGTATTTGGACGCAATGTAGGTTAGACCGTACCTTTGGGAATGAGGCTTGCTTTGACTGCTTTCCCCGAATAAGTACGAAATATCTCAAAACAATGGGATATAACCATCGTCCACTTATCACAACCTTTGCAAGAGAAACATAACAATTTCAAAAACGATTCTGCTTTGATAGGAGATGGATCAATAAACCCCGATTAACAACGATTATCCGGCAAGGATGGACAGCCAATTGTAATAACAATAGGATAGCTATCTTCGACCGCTTAACCAATTGTCGGAAGGAAATCTCGATATAGAAAAATGGTCTTCAGAACAACTCCTCTACGGCCATCATTAATATCCGACACAGGCTGGAACAAGAAGTTGCGAGGAGCCATCCAAATTTTGGACCTCATTGGTCAACTTAAATCAAACCTGGAAACATGTTACAAAGAAAAAGAAGTTTTTTTGGACACAAAAGAGTCGGGAAAGATGGCTAAAGGAAGGCGATGGGAATAACAAATTCTTCCACAATAATGTCAAATACCAACGATTACGTAATAAAATTTATGCGCTTCAAGATGAGAATTGTACATTACAATTTACAGAAAGATCAAAAGGAACCATATCGTGTGCATTTTATACCAAACTATTTCAATCGCTATCGCTCCACAACATTGACCAAGCGCTTCGTGATTTGCCACCAAAGGTGACTTCAAGTATGAATACTCAACTTCTGGAACCTGTCTCCACTAGGGAAATTAGAGAAGATATCCACATTATTATGGGAGAAAGTGCTCCAGGGCTGGACGGAATGACCGTTATTTTCTTTCAGAAATATTGATCTATTGTGGAATCCTCAATTATCCCGGAGTTTTAAGAGGTCTTTCGGACTGGCCACTTTCCCAAGGAATGAAATTATTCCCATATTTGTCTCATCCCTAAGACGCATAACCCGAGCAAGATGACAGAGTTTAGACCAATAAATCTTTGCTCAGTCCTGTACAAAACAATCTCCAAAGTTATTACAAAGTGTCTTCAACCTCTTCTGGCTAACATAATTTCAAATGCTCAAGACGCTTTCGTCAAAGGCATGTTAATATCGGATAACATCCTCTTGGCACATGAAGTTATGCATACATTTCATTCACAAGACAAGGGACAAAGAGAGTATATGGCTGTGAAAACTGATATGGCAAAGGCCTATGATAGAATTGAATGGAAGTTTCTCAAAACTACATTACATAAATTGGATTTTGACAATCAATGGATCCGCCTAGTCATGTATTGTGTATCATATATTTAAAGTTCATGAACTCATTGAAGGAACAGACTGGAATCTCCTAAAACTAGAGGAAACTTTTCATCCCATAGATGTGGCAAAAATCAAAGAATTCCCACCACAACCCACACGACCAGATGCATGGAATTAATGTTATAATGCATCAGATTCTTACACAGTCAAAAGTGGGAGTTGGCTCATTGACAAGCCACTACATCTTCCACTCCTTTCCAGCACACAACTGAGCTAATTAACACGATTAAATCATATATTTGGCAGCTTCACACGACCCTCAAGATCAAAATTTTCCTCTGGAGAGCTCTCTATGGTGGCATGGCAATCAAGGAACGGCTAAAACATAGGAACATTGGCGATGATGCTTCATGTCTGATTTGTGGAGATTCAGAAGAAACAATTAATCACATGTTATTATATTGCCCTCCTGCACGCCAAATATGGGCACTTGCACATATCCCAACACCTGCAGAAGGACTCTCTCTCATTCTCTACATATAAATTTAAGCTTCCCACTGCACTACAAAAACGAGAGGAGAGGAAACTCTGATCCCACTAAAAAATTTCCCTGGCTTCTGTGGGCAATCTGGAAGAATCAGAACATTAAAGTCATTCAAGGAACACAAAGAGATCTCCATTTGATTGTATCGGAAGCTAAAGAAGATTCGGTGTTATGGACAAATCTCCAACGACATCTACACCCTTATCCATGGTATCTCCACAATGTAACTAATTCTGCCAATTTGAGGGAAAGCAACACATAAACGGATTCTCTGGAAAGTTTTGTGGAACAAAAACAATATACTCCACGGAGGTGCTTGGCCGATCACATACCATCTTAATCACGTCATGTATCACGAGACACACCTTTTCCTTTGTGCCTTCACAAACTAACCTGGAGTTTCAAGGTCTTCAATGGGTGTTGACCAGTCTTCAGAATCTCAGGATGAATCATATTGATATATCAATTGAAAACAGATTAATGAACAAAGTCTTAACCCAGCAGGAAGACTGGCCTCGGTTTGACTCTTGGCGGGAGAAAATTCAATAACTATTAGGCGCTTTCTCAGAGGTCAAATTTTTGATGATCTCTTCAAATTTAAATAAAGAGGCCTACTGGATCTCGAAGAGTGTTATACGAGATATACGTTTCCAAGATTTTTGGGCCGTGGTGAGCTAAGCTGGATTGCAGGCCTAACTTCCTCACATGTGTAAGATTCTCCTTTTAAAAGCCGAAATCGTTAGTTAGGGATTGAGGTCTGTGGCCTTCTGTTCTTAATTTTCCTTGTCTTTTGGGCTTTTCTGATTCCTTTAATTCTGGACCATTTGACTCATCTCCATCGTTTATTACCTTTTCATTTTCCTTTTGTTTAATCTTTTTATGGTTTTGCTCTGTCAATTCCTTTGCACCCTACGCTTCTTGTACTCATACCCTACTTCTCTCAACCGTATTACTCATCTCGAAAAACCTCCATTTCCCCAACTCTTATTGCTCTGTTCTCTGAACCCTATTAGTGGTGTTTTTTTTCCAATCATTTTACTCCTGGTTTTTCTTTAGATTTTATTTTCTCTAGTTTCTCCCGAGTACCTATATAGTTCCTTTTGTTGCTTCAGTCCTCTTGTGCCAGCTGGCTTTTGTCTCCCACCTTGTCAATCGTAAAGAGATCTTCTCTAATCATGACATGCAAATTCCGGCGCAAAAAAGATTATGGATCTTCTCTTCTTACACGCAAACGACATGCAATGGCCTCTTTTCTCGGGGATATTTTTTGAGATACTCAACAGTCTCACATATCTCCTAGTTCTTCTTCCACAATGATTACCTTTTCCCTTATATATTGGAAGTTTCTCTCGTTTCCATCTCACTTCACAACTTTAACTCTCTCTACTAGTAACTATACAACTATGGACAACAACATGTGGAATGCTCTTAACTAGTTCGAGTTGGGGAGGAATGATCCGGAAATTTTTATCCCCACACTCTGCTTATGCGGCGGTTCTGGCTAGGAATATGCTGAGCATTATCGCCAGACTAATGAATGCGCAGGAGTAGAGCTTAATGGATATCGTCGAACAGTTGCCTAGAGACTGGGAACTCCCTACTCGTGTTCGTGGTCGGATCATTGATGACAGGTTTGTACAGTTTCTTTTCACCTCTGAAACGGACCTCTTGCAAGTTTTCCGTAACCAACCCATTACCTTCAATAACTGGCTTGTTGCGGTTCAATGCTGGGAAGATCATCCAACAACTGAGTTCCTCACAACTGTGGATGTTTGGGTCCAACTTTATGAACTCCCGTTTCAATACATCTCAGTCATTTCCGTTGAAATTGTAGCGAGTCACCTTAGTGAGGTTATAGCTATTGATGTTCAGGAGGAATCCATCTCTCGTGCCTTCTTTGTACGTGCAAAGGCCAGACTCAACATCTTTGAACCTCTCAAATTTTACCATCATGTCAGATTCCACACCGACGATGTAGTCAGGGTTTGATTCTTCTACGAAGATATCATTCGCCTCTGCTACCATTGCCAACGCATCAATCACTCCTCTGCTTTTTGCCCTTCTCTCCTCACACGATAGAATATCTCAACAACAATGGGCCTATCAGTCACGATGATAATCAACCAACGGAAAGCCGCATCTCACAAGAGCCTCAAGAGACCACGTCCTCTGCTCCAATCAATCAACTCTCATAGTTTCTGATATTTCATCATGATGTTGTTGACACAGACCCAACAACTCCCAACCTAACAAGGTTCCACATTGGCAATCATAATCCCAATCCTCCACCACTAAACCAAGGAAGGTCTGACGAGGCTTCTGGATCTCCCCCAAAGCATGCTAAAACTCTCTAATCATGTTTCATGACTCTGAGACATTATGTAGTTTCCCTCTTTCTCGGTTGTTTTGCGTTTTGGGATCTGAACCCCTGTTGGAAATGTTGGTTTTTGGTTGGATTTCTTTTTTGTGTATTTTTTCTTTCTCGGTTATTTGTTGTCTTTTGTATGTTTGAATATTCTGTTTTAATATAATTATGCTTCTTGACAAAAAAATTGTCCACAATATGCTTTTTTTAAATCTTGCAAAACATATTTTTAACTTTGGTATATTTGATAATTGAAGACATAATATATAGTTGTGTCTCTTGTGGACAGTAATATTGTCAATGATAGACATATATAATAAATTATGTTCACAATGAACAAAAAATTGTTATATGTAAACATATCTAATAAATTATGTATATAATAGACAAAAAACAATTAAATTGTTTACTGTGGACATAATTTCAAACTAAAAAAAATATATTTTCTACCATTAACAATTCAAACAAAACGTTTCATAAAAAAGTAAAAATATATATTATATATATAATTTAAAATTCAAAAGGTACATAATACAAAATATTCCCTAATACATATGCCGCCCTGATACACGTGTTTGATATGAAAGACTCTCTAAATCGTCGGTTCCAGAATGTCGCTTATGATTTATCAGGTCATTGCTTGGTTACTAAAAATTATCCTATCGCTTGTAATAAAAGAGTGCTTAATTTTTTTTAAAAAAAGGTGCTTAATACTACGCTAAGAAATATAATATATACAAATCAAAAAATTCGTTATGCCATATTAACACTTCAAGTTTGTTCTCCTTTAGCAATAAATTCAGTATATAATTCTTATATATATAAATATAGTAAATTTTTAATAAATTAATAATAACATGATTATACTAAAACTATAATTTTATTAATTTATAAAGAATATTAATTTATTAATATAGTAACTGAACCAAAAATTTAATTTAAAATTATAAAATTATATTATTTTAGAAAGTTATTAGTAAATCGAATATTAATTTAAAGGGATTCTATATATATTCAGTATATAGGTTTGATCCTTGACACATCCACGAGACTAGCACAATTATGAATTATGGATTAATGAATTAAATTTATTATTAGATATATTTTTAAATAACATATAGTTAAGTACAGTTATTGTAATATCATTTAGAAACATGTTATTAAAGAGAGTAAATGATAATTGAGTTATGTACAATATATGTGTACATATTAATCTCTTTTTTAATCCATATTTTCCAAAACAAACACAAATATTTAATTATCACAAATAAAAATAGATACTTTAAATATTTTAACATATTTATAATTTAGCAGATAGTTTTTAATCTAGTGGTAAATCCACTAAAGGTAGGCGCATTTGCATATTCAAAGATCGAGTCCCACTGTTTATATTATGTAGATTTTTGACTAATAAGCAAGTAGTTGTGACTCGATATTGACAAAAAAAATATCTGATTATAGCCTAAAACCCACATATAATCATATGAAAAAACTCATCTAATTTTAAAAATTAAAATATTATATTTTAATTACTTTAACATTTACCTAAAACATCATTTGAATCTGAGAAGGAAATATATATATATATATATATATATATATTTTTTTTTTTATTTATCATCTCCTTATAAATTTGATTTCAAAAACTACAAATTCAGTATATACATTTTGTTCAATGTAGGCGGTGGGACTCAATTCTTGATTGTGCAAGTGTGCATGTCTTATGTGGATTTACCCACTTGCATATATTCACTTCCTTTAGTTTTTAATTATGGACCTTGATTTTGTTTATCATTTTTATTGTTTAGTCTGAATAATTATCATAAAATTATCAATAATATACTGTCAAATTTTTATAAATTAATAATGTTGAGATTATTTTTTAATATTAATTAATTGATATATTAATTAATCCACAAAATTAATATGGGACCAAAAAAATACTAATATATCAAAGTATTAATTTATTGAGGCTATATTTTACTATAAATTTATGATATCTATTTTTTTGTTTTACAATTCTAGTTAAGACTTGAATAACTAAGTTTTCTAAATTTATAAAAACACATTATTTAATCCAAATATTTTGAAATCGTTCTTATCAATAATATCTCGAAAAACAAATTCTTACAATATATTCTCTTGAAATAAACAAGCACATACTATTTTGCTTCACAATTACATTTTTACAAATTTTAATTATTATACTTATATATACACACACATAATTTTATGTAGTAGTAGGAAATGGCTGAGTTATTGTAGCTACTAATAAAATCACATAACCATTTCATCAAAAGTATCTTCATAATCGATAACAAATCTATAGTCAATAACGTATAAAATGTTCTCATTTAAATACGAACAACATAATATAATTGCAGAATCAATGTAACACGGAATATATTTGTCGTATGATGTAGCCATTTCAATAAAAATATTTTTAATCAGTAATGAGTAACACCTAAACATTATGCTCTTTCACTTTATCAAAAAAAAAAAAAACATTATGCTCTTTCTTAATGATTTTTAAAGTCAATTATATAATTTTACTAATTCAATTGGAAGCATTATTCTTGACTATCATGAATGGCAACCAAAATGAATATTAACATGCGAAATTTGTTTTGCTAACATAGTGGAGGGGCAAAGACAAGAGTGTTTGTCTATATGCGGGAACGACTCTAGGAACGAATTAATGGATGGTCGTTGAAATATCTATCCAAAGGAGAGAAAAAAGTCTTTATTAAATCTATCCCGACAGCTCTGCTGACATATGTCATGTTATAGATTACCGAAGACAATTGTGACGAAACTGAACTCAGCTATTGCGAATTTCTAGTGGTCAAATTTCAAATCGTCTAATAGGATCCACCGGATGAAATGGAAGAAACTATGTCGACCAAAACAGAAAGGCGGTTTAGGTTTCCGAGTTTTGGAGGATTTTAATTCAGCACTCCTTGCCAAACAAGTATGGAAGCTGATTGATTACCCAGATTCTTTGTTTTCACGTGTTATGCGTGGTCGTTACTATAGTAACTACTACCCATTGACGGCAAGAACAAATTCGAACCCCTCATACGGATGGCGAAGCATACCTCGGCTCACTCGCTTGTTACTAAGGGGTTAATTAAAAAAATTGGGGACGGGAGATCAATTGCGGTTTGGCGAAATCCATGGATTCCTCATATTCAACCTAGAGCAGCGATTGGTATCGACCCGGATATTTATCCGGAGCTCACTGTGGACCAATTTATTGACTCACAATCCAAAACTTGGCGAGAGGTCATTCTCAAACAATATTTTATCCCATCTGATGTTCAGTTGATTATGGGTATTCTTATTCCTAGACGGTTAAGGTCGGATTATTGGGGTTGACATTACACAAAAACTGGTAGGTATTCTGTAAAGTCTGGATACAAGACAGAGGAAACCAAGTTATTAATGGAGGTTGGTACCCATGGACCAAATCTCTGGGCATTACAATCAAAAATATGGAAGTTAGATTGTCCAAATAAGATTAGACATTTTATTTGGTAAGCTTTGTCAAGATGTGTTGCAGTTAAACAAAACCTCAAGAATCGGGGAATTAATTGTGATCTGCGATGTAGCAAATGTGGGTCAGAAGAGGAGACCATTAATCATGTTCTTTTCGAATGTCCTCTAGCAATCTTTGGGCATTATCCCATGTTCCCTCGCCAGTTGAGGTTTTTCCAGGGAATTCAAAATGGTATGATTTAGATTATCTGCTTTGGCGAACACTAGAATCAGTAGATATGAATATTTTCCCATGGGTGATTTGGCATATCTGGAAATCGAGGAATGATTCTTGCTTTTCTGGTGTGTGTCGAGATCCTCGTGCAGTTCTATCCCAAGCGGAGCAAGATGCGGCGGAATGATCTAATGCTAGGCGACAAAAATGTAATGCTAGTCAACAAAGAGCGATCTACAAAGTGACGATTTGGCCATGGGTGTCACTTCTGATGACGGTGGATCCGGGTTTTACAGGCTACATGTGTTTTGTTGATGCGTCGTGGAAAACAACAGACACTTTCTCCGGGATAGGCTGGATTTGCTTCCTAGATGTTGTTTTTGGGGGATGCAGGGGGCACACCAAATACGAAGGAGTCTTTCCGCGCTACATTCAGAGGTAGAAGTGGTGCTGTGGCTATGGAGTCCCTGATCTTAATCCAATTTTTAGAGGTGGAAATGACTACGGATTGTGCGGACGTTCTAAAGCTTCTCTTATACCCGGAGGAGTGGCCGGCCTTTCAACCCTACCAGGAGGACTTCTTCAGGTTAAAGTCTCTTTTCTGTGCATTCTCCCTACATGTAATTCCGAGATCTCTAAACCATAAAGCTGATACTCTCGCTCGCTCTATTAGAGAGTCGGCTAATGGTTTAGTGTTGTAAATTTTTTTATCACTTTATGGTGACTTTCAGGTCTAATATTATTGTGGTTGAAAAAAAAATTGCTGACCAAATTTATGCACACCATGAAATGTAAAATATTGATCAAGTTTTTTTTATGTCTAATATTGGGTTATAATTGGCCGGTCCATTAGCCAAGTTCCTACATAATGTATGTAATGAGCTCGATTCATGGATGTGAGATAATATATGTCTTCAGTAGACTTATCACATACCACTAGATTAAGGTTATTTCACGGATATTGATCAAGTTTGTATAAAATAAATTACTAAATATTTTTCTGATCAGTTAGTTATATTACCTATTCAAAAGTTTTATACTAAATTTCATGAAGAAGTATATTAAGATATTTACTTCAATCATGTATTTCCAAAAGTGTATACTCCAGCTATGTCAAATTAAATGTTCCAAAATTATATACAGAAATTAAGAAATTATTTAACTTTTAATTTTTAAAATTTAAAATATTGAATTTATTATATTTTTACAATTATTAATACAATTTCCCCCCCCCCCCTAAAATATCAATTAATCTGGGCCATAAGAAGTATATATATCAATTTATTATTTCTGTATAAATATATTTACCATTATATTAATGATTATAAGATGATTTCGAAAAAATACAAATTCATTATCTACATTATTTTCAATTCTTCACCTATTTACATTCACTTCCTTAGATTTTTATTATGGACATTTATCTTCCTTTTCATTTTTTATTATTCAGTTTGAATAATTATCATAAAATGGCCTATAATATACGGTAAAATTTCTATAAATTAATAGTAATGTTGAGATAATTTTTTAAATATTAATATATTGATAAATTAATTAATATACACAATTGGAACAAAAAGGTACTAATTTCTCAAAGTATTAATCTATAAAGGCTATACTGTATTACAAATTTATGGTATCTATTTTTTACGATTTTAGTTAGGATTTGAATAACTAAGTTTTTTATTTTTTTGGTCTAACATTGCTTATTAGATTAATAAGGTATGATCTATAGTCTAAATATTCTAATTAGAGCGAGTGGGATTTTAAACTCATCACCTGGTATCTAGGTAGATCAGGACAAGCCAACTGTACCATGCTTCTTGACAATAACTAAGTTATCTATATTTATAAAAACACATTATTTAATTTTAATACTACGAAATCATTCTTATCAATAATATATCGAAACAAAACTAATCATTTTCGTAAGTGGCCTTTAGTCTAGTGGCAGGCGGTAAGTCCACTTAAGACATGCGCACTTGCATAACCAGAGATCAAGTCCCACCGCCTATATTATGTAGGAACTTGGCTAATGGACCGATATGTTGTGGTCCAATGTTGACCAAAAAAAAAATTAATCCTTTTCAAAATCTATTCTCTTGAAACAAATAAATATTTTTTTTTTGCTTTAGAATTACATTTTACAAAGTTTAATTATATGTATATATATACACACATAATTTTTATATAGTAGTAGAAAATTGCTGACTTATAACAGATACTAATAAAATCACATAACAATTTCATCAAAAATATATTTCATTACCAATAACAAATGAATCGTATTATAACGTATGAAATGTTCTCATTGAAATGCTAACAACAATATATAATTTCAGAATCAATATAATGGAATATGCTTGTTATATTATGTAACCATTTCATTAAAAATATTTTCAATCAGTATGAGTAACAACAAAACATTATGCTCTTTCTTAGTAATTTTTAAAAAGTCAATAATATATTTTTACTAATTTAATTGAAACCAGTTATATTTTTCTTGACTCTCATGATTGGTGACCAAAATGAATATTAACATGCGAAATATTTCATACTAATATAATTGGTGACCAAATTTCTGCACAAAACAATGATATGTAGAATATAATGATTATTTAGACAAAATTAATTAGACAAAATTTCGATCGGTTAGTTATATTACCTATTCAAAAAAATTAGACAAAACTTCATGAAGAAGTATTTTAAGATATTTAGTCCAATCACGTATTTCCAAAATTTATATACTTCCGCTATGTCCAAATGACCTTTAGTCTAGTGACATGTGATAAGTCCATAAAACATACGCATTTGCACAACCAATGATCGAGTCTCATCGCCTACATTATATAGAAATTTGGCTAATATACCGGCCTATTGTGGCCCAATATTGACAAAAAAAAATATACTTCCGCTGTGTCAAATTAAATGTTCCAAAATTATACACATCAATTAAGAAATTTAGAAAAAATTATATTTCTAATTTAAAATATTATATTTACTCTACTTTTTCAATTACTGAATTTTTTTTCTCTGAAACATAATTTAATTTGTGACGAAGAAGTATATATATATCAATTTATTATTTCCGTATAAATATTCTTACAAATATGTTAATGATTATAATATGATTTCAAAAAATACAAATTCACTATCTACATTTTGTTCAATCCTCCACCTATATAGATTCACTTCCTTTAGTTTTTACTATGGACCTTTATCTTCTTTTTCATTTTTATCATTCAGTTTGAAAAATTATCATAAAAGTACCTATAATATACTATCAAATTTCTATAAATTAATAATGTTGAGATCATTATTTTATATTATTCTATCACTATATTTATTAATCTACAATACTGAACCAAAAAGGTAATAATTTATCAAAGTATCAAAGGCTATACTGTATTAAAAAATTACGGTATTTATTTTTTACGATTTGGGTAACTAAGTTTTGTATATTTATAAAAACAAATTATTTAATTTAAATACTACAAATCGTTCTTATCCATGATATATGGAAACAAAACTAATTCTTTTTGAGAATCTATTCTCTTGAAACAAACTATATTTAGAATTCCTCTTTTTTCTTTCTCCTTGCATAGGGAAAAATCGAATTCTAGTGCCTAAAAATTTGTAAAGTGATCACTACCACTGGACCATTTGTCCTCGGTCGATTTTGCTTTAGAATTACATTTTACAATGTTTAGTTATTATATGTATATATATACACACATAATTTAATGTAATAGTAAAAGATGGCTGGGTTTATAGCAGCAACTTATAAAATTACATAAAAATTTCATCAAAAAATATATATTATGATCGATAACAAATCAATCATCAATGCCAAGAAGTAGGTAACTAGTTGGCTACCCCTTGATATAGATAAACATCAGGTGGTGAGTTTGAATCCCACACATTCTAATTGAAACATTTATGTTATAAATCAGACATTTGTTAATCTAATGAGTAATGTTGACAAAAAAATATTTTCATTAAGAAATTTCAGTGACACCAAAATACTATGCTCTTTCTTAGTGATTTTTAAAGTCAATTACATATTTTTGATGATATAATTTCTTGACTAAAATAATTTGGTGTCCAAGTTTCTGCACTACGATGAATATATTATGCCTATTCTTAGTTTAAACCCCCAGTTTATTTTCAAAAGTTAATTTTGCTTTATTTCAATTAATTTACAAGGATATGTTTATTTGATTTTGAAAGATGAAAAGGCGCATCTTTCTGGAAGATTTTGATACATTGTAACAAACCAAATGACAGTAATATAGTCAAATTAGTATGAATTGCATACCTTATATTGATAGAATATAGAGATTATGTAATGTTACAGAGATGGTAAAAAATGAAATTCAAATATAAATATAATAAAATTAAGTTGGAATTTATTCTTAGACAACTCAAAATATTATCTATTCGATGTAACATTATGCTATAAATACATGTAATTTTCATCCTGCAAGCATCAATCCATATTTGTTTCTCTCAAATATCATTAAAAATGGTGAAGAAAAGTAAAGGTCGTCAAAAGATAGAGATGGTAAAAATGAAAAACGAAAGTAACCTTCAGGTTACTTTTTCTAAAAGAAGAGCTGGGCTTTTCAAGAAAGCTAGTGAACTTTGCACACTTTGTGCTGCAGAAATCGTAATAATCGTGTTTTCCCCTGGTCGAAAAGTTTTCTCTTTTGGTCATCCAAACGTTGAAACTATAATTGACCGATTCCTAAATAATAACGCTCGACCTCTTCACCAACACAACAACATACACCTTAACGAAGCCCACCGAAATACTCTCATTCAAGATCTGAATGCTCTTCTTACCGAGGTAAATTATATATATATATATATATATATATATATATATTAGTGTGTTATTGTGAAATATTTATTGTGTCTTATATAAATCATATAATCTCATTCACTTGGTTATATTCCATTTTTTAACTTTAAATATACAATATATAATCTTTATAAATTAATACCTCGATAAATTAATGTATTTTCTTATCTCAAATTATTATCTTTTAAAATAATTTAATATTTTTATAAATTAATTAGATGTTTAGTTTTGACGTTATTAATTTGTAACGGTTTGACTATATAAATACATAATAATTTTTGCATGTAAATAGCTAATAGATTAAAGCCAAAAAGTATATATTTTCTCCATGTTAGAATATATATATTTATATGCTCATGATGTGTTGTATAATCATATAGTTGTAACACAATTTGTGGTCTTATATATATGTTGCTCATTTTTCTAATATTACCAACATATATTTATGTTGTTATTACTGGCTTTTATTTTAACATGAAAATAAAGTTTTTCATTTAGAGTTTTAAAACTAAAATAAATATATTTGCAGATTTCAGTTTTATTTGCCTTTAGTGTTTTTAATGTTAAACTTTTAATAAATAAATAAACATGTAGTTATTGGGTGGCTAAAGTGTGTTGATGTTTGTTTGCAGCAAGTGAACCAATTTGACTTGGAGAAAAAAAGGAACGAAGACATAAAGAAAATAAGAGCACAAACAAAAGCACTTGGGCATTGGTGGGAAAATCCCATTGAAACACTTGACTTAGATCATCTCTATGCCTACAAAACTCATCTTGAAAATTTGAAGAATGCAGTTTCGCTTGCAGCTTCCAAATTTTTCCAAGTAGCTGTTCCAAATTTCTATGTCGGAAGTTCAAGTAATGCTGCGTTTGGGATTGATGGTGGTACTAATTTCAACCATAATTTGGACCTCTCTAATCAAAGAAGAATGGTGGATGTGAATGGTTTCAACTTCAATCAAAACCAGATTCATCCTAACCATCAATTACAGTTTGGAAACAGTCCTCATGGCAGTATATCTCAAGGGTTTCTTCCGGATTTCAATATGAATTACAGACCGGAATTTAATCCAAACCAGATCCAGCACCATAACCAGAACCAGATTTTTAAGAGGGAAGACTTCTCTGGATATGAACATCATCAACATGGTCATTATCCTCCTCACTCTGGACCTGGTCACTTTTAATCTGTTTTTATGTGAACCATTTTAAGTCTTAAAGACAATTTGCTTCTTCTTGTTTATCTTTATTTCTACAACTGAAGTTGTCTCTATAATTAAAGAGTAATGCTATTGTTTTTTTTTTTAATTAAAGAGTAATGCTATTGCTTTTTTCTTAATTAAAGAATATGAAGGATAGAATCACATAAAAAATTTAAAAAATATTGTAGAAACAAATTGTAAATTTTTATCGAAAAAAAAAGAAAAAAAAACAAAATGCATTACGCATTTTTTCGTGTAACAGAAGAATGCTTATAAATTATAATCATAATCAATCATATATATATAACAATTATGAAAAACCACCTTCAAAATATGCACCATTTTATCAACTACAAAGATCACATCCATAGATCCCACATATTTTGCTACATTGTAACATATGAAATGCAACATAACATTGGTTTTTCAATTAATTTCGTACATTATATTGAAAATATGTAGATTTTGTTTTATTCTTAAATAGTTAAAAATATAATTCTTGTATATAAAAATTATTATAAAGTTCAGTAAGGTTTCACTATAAAGAAATTCAAAATATCAAATGATGGAAATCCTTACAATAGTAGAAGAAATTTTTTTCTACAAATGTTTATTTTTATTGATTTTTAAAATATTGTATAAATTACTCATCTATCGATGAAATGGTTCTTTTGTCGTCAAACTATATTTGTTTATGTAACTATATGTATATTTGATATATAGCAAAAATTGAGTATAAAAGATTAAGTAAAAGATAGATAACAAAATTATTGTGTGAATTTTAAAGTAAATGATATAAATATTAAATATTTTTAGTTTTACAGTTCCCGGATAAATAAAAATTCAATTATATAACTATATGTACATTTAATATATAACAGAATTTTGATAAATAAATAAAAAAATATAAAATAAAAATAGATAATAAAATTATTGTATAAATTTAAAATTAATCTGACATAAATTTTAAATATTTTTTATTTTACATAGGGCCCAAATAATTTAAATACGGTTCTACGTATAGGAACAACTGTTTTCTCTGATTTTAAACAAAAGAAAACTAAATTCAAACATATATCTATACTATTAAAGAATAATGCATTTTAAAAAATAACTTAAAATTTGTAAAATTTTATATCAAACCCCATATAAATTTTAAAATTAGAAGAACCAAAAATAAAACTTCACTAATTGCAATATTGTCAACAAACATTTATTACCGATTTAATCAATGGATGATCAAAAAGAATAAATTGGGTCAAATCTTTAGTAACCAAACCAATATAAAATATTTGAAAACAAGCTATCCCATATTAGTTATATTTCATAATTTTTTCCACTCTTATTTTTATAAAATAAACTTAATAATCATAACATTCAAAAATACCAAAAAAAAATCCTTTTTTTCTGCATATGTTATAAGTGAAATTTTTGAAAGAAATATAGATTTCTCTATATATTATAACTTTTACATAAATACTTTTAACAAAAAAATTAATCAGTCATATAAACAATCATGAAAAAAGCATCTTCAAAATATGGACCATTTTATCAACTACAAAGGACATACATAGATCCCACATGTTTTGATACATTGCAACAAATGAAATGACAACATTACATTGGTTTTTCAATTGATTTCATACCTTATATTGAAAAATACGTAGATTTTTTATTATTCTTTTTTAGTCAAGATTTTGTATTATTTTTAATTAGCTAACAAATATATTTCTCGTATACAGAAATCATTATAAATTTAAGTAAGGTTTCACTATAAGAAAATTCAAAATATCAAATCATGGAAATCCTTAAAATAGTAGAAGATTTTTTTTTCTACAAATTTTTTTTCGTTAACTCAAATAATATTAATAACATAAAAGAAGTTTAAAACAATAAATCATTAGCTATCTCTTTAATACTACGAGTGAGAGCATCAAGTTTATGATTTAAAGATTTCGAAATTACATGAAGAGTTACATACTGAAAAATAGACTTGAACCTTAAAAAGTCCTCTTGATAAGGTTAGAAGGTCGACCACTCTTCTAGTTGCAGCATTTTCTTCAGAACATTTTCACAATTTGTTGCTAACGCAATTTCAGAAACATAGAGGGATAGAAGAGACTCCATCACTCAAAGTACAGCTTCCACTTCTGAATGTAACGCAAAAAAGGCTTCTTCGGACTCCACATGCACTCATACACTCCCCCTTAACAGAATCAGGAAAACAATACCATCCAAGACCTGAGAGCATATCCAAACTTTTCCAAGATCTATACCATGTGAAGCTTGGAATGGAAGTAGATGAGATCACCAAATTTGACACTCTTGAAGCTATTTTAACTGGATCGGATTGCGGAGCTTCGACTCGAACAATTCGTGCATCATCCATTCTAAAGCATCTGCTTCCGCGTGAAGGACAATATCTCTTAGATTCTAATTAATGGCTTTAAAGCAATTTTCATTTCTCGGTTTTCAAATATGTCATATAATTCATGGGAAAATCTTGATATCAATTTGGTCCGAGCTGTGCCAAAAAAGATAATCAAGATTATACCAAATTGTATTCTCTGGAAAAATGTCGATAGTAGAGAGTATACACGAAAACACCTAAGTTTGTGTTGCCGGAGGGCATTCAAACAAAACATGGTTAATTGTCTCTGCCTCCTCTGTGCTACATTGGCTACATCTTGTGTCACAATTAATTTTCTAGTGGTTTAATTTTGTTTAAAGTTGTACACCCTACTAATGATTGCCACATAAAATGCTTAATTTTATTTATTTGGGCAAGTCAGTTTCCTTATTTTAGTTTGAAAAGCTTTAAAATTTGGACTAAATTTTCCACTTTAAATAAGGAAATCGTTTCTTCGATTTTGTATCCAAATTTTACTGTGTAATGACCGGCTTTAGTAACTATAAATGTATCTATTACTCATCTATCGATTAAAATAGTTTTTTTTTGTTAACAAGCTATATTCTTAAAATGGCTTTCAAAACCAACAAGTAAGAGTTGTGTTACTTAGGTAATATTAGACGATATAAATTTCGCACTTCGAGCTAAAATGCTTGTTTTATAATTTTTATTGCGTTGAATTAAAAGGAAATAGAAAACACTCAAAGAAATTCTTGGAAACATTCTCCTGATATGTCCAAGGACTATTTCTCTTCCTCTAAGACATGGTAATTACGTTCTCCAGGTGATAAGGTAGAGTGGCATCATCTTGTATAGTTTGCACAATCAGTCTTGGTATTCTCTCAAGGTGTCAATACGCAATAGATTATCTACAGGTGGCAGCGATTTGACTTGGCACTATGTCGCATGCTTTTTTAAACCGTCATTTATAACCTCTGGCGAGAACGCAATGCGCGTATCCACAATCGCTCATGGCATGGTACAAGGCCTACGACTCACTTGATAAACAAAGGAATTAGAAGCCGAATAATCTCTTTAAAATACACTTTTTCCATATCATTTGGAAGGCTTCTTACGAAAATAGTTTAAGCGCAACATGCATAGATTTTTTATTCTTTTTCAAATTTCTTTATTGTCCTAATTACAACTTGTACATAACATGTTAATAAATAAATTTTACATATCAACAAAAAAAAAATTTTGAATTATGAGAAATTTACGTTCAAAATTATTTATAAAAAATATATAGGAAACACAAAGGTTGTTCTTAAATATTTAAAAATCAACCAGGGATTGAGTCTTACCGCTTATATTATGTAGGAACTTGGCTAATGGGTCAGCCTGTTGTGGTGCAATGTTGAAAAAAAAATCAATCTAAACAATTCCAAACTAATAAATACATTTTATTAGTTTTATTTCTTGATTATCGAAGAAATTATCACTTAAACAAAGCAATGATGAGTCGAGAAGTGGTAGTGTCACTGCCTGATTCTGTGGCACACAGGAATTCCACTCATTCTCCGCAAGTGAGGCTAAATGTGCTCCCAGAAAAAAAAAAAAAAAAAAAAAAAACAGTAATGACTGTGCCACTGGACTAAGTATTAATTGGTAATTACTGTAAATTGAAAACCTCAAACCAACGGCTACCTAATTGTCAAATTTAAGAGCGCATTCCAAACTCATCCAACGGCATGCTCTACACATCCCATTAGTTCACAAATCTCGTGAGAAAAGAGTCTTAAGTCCATGGAAACACAAACAAACACAGAGACAGGTCTAAAGCCAAAGATCAAGTTGAAGTTTGTTGTCTTTTGTTACAAAACACACTTAAAGAGCAAACATAAATAAGCTTCTTTCTGGGCTGGTTATATCAAACCCTAGTGACTGTTGGAGAAGTATCAGGCTGGCTCACAGAAGATGACTTTGATGCTTCGATCATGAGAGCAGCTTGTTCCAAACAACTTTTGTTATCGTCATTTGCATTCTCCACTTCCTCTTTGGTGTACAAATGTATCTTCCACACCACATTGCAGAAATCACTGTCCATAGCAAAACGTTCAATTTCAAGTTAACAGCTACTAAATTGATGATTGAGATTTACAAGCTATAGAGAACTTACTGCCATGGATCATCGCCGACAACCATCATATCATTTTCACTATCTGTGTATAAGATCCTCCATCCTTTTTCAGGATCCCTGAGAAGCCCTTCCATGTTGAACAAGCGCTCTAGCTCGATAAGGAGATCATCATACCCGTTTAGCCGGGACAAATCAATAGCCCTCCCCACCTGGCTTCCTTGCTTGTGAACCTTTTGGACACAAGAAATCATAAGAAGTGACATCCAGATATGCAAATTTGGCAAGCAAAGAAATAATAAAGAAAAGGTTTACCTTTGTGCATATCCTTTTGCTCGAGTTTTGTGGGTTAGATGTATGTGTCTCCACAGGTAAGGAGAATCCGAACAGTTTACATCCTGATGAAGCATTCATATTAAAGCCATCTCCTTTCTGTTTTCCCGGCATACCAAACTTGAATGGCAAATCAGATGTAACATTTTTCGGTAAGCCACCTTCATTTAGTGCATCAAATTTTCTAGTCTCTTCACCAAAATTTATTGGGCGAGAAGGACAAGCCGAGGATTGGCCTCCCGCATTGTATGGATTCTGATATGGAATATGAGTACTCCTAATCCCTTGTGAAGCTAGTGGGTAGAAACTTGACTTGTTGGTTTGATAAGCAAAGGGGTCAGTGTATCCAAGACTTGGTATCCCTGAAGCAGCAGCTGGATTGAAACCAGCAAATTGCGGGAATGATTTAAGTGAGCAAATTTCTTGACCTTGCAAGACCCTTGGATACCTATCCAGGTCCATAACCCCTGAACAGGCTGGGTCTGGGGTTGTAGCACTAGCATCTACAAACTCACCAAATCGATTCTTCACTCTACTCGACAAAAGAACTGGATTTGCATGAGATTGCATAGCAAAATCCAGGACCCGGCGGTTCATAACATCAAATCCCTGTGAGGATGATGCAGAACCTATATTTTCTTGACCTTGCAAGACCTGAGAGGGTCTAACCGACTCCTCAAAGTCCATGAAACCTCCCCTTTCTGCTGCAACCAAGAACAGTAATCAATAGCTGTTTACAAATGCACATCTCCAAGAGAAGAGAGGTCTACTTAATTTACCGGGTATGGGGTTTCCACGTGGAGTATCCAGTAGACCTGCCCATGGCCTTTTAGGCCTTGGAGATGACTGAATGCTTAAGGGTGGGAGAGAAACCGAGGGATCAATCTCCCAAGGGGATACTCTTTCTTGGTGATCACTCACAAAGGACTCATCCCATCGCACCTATCAAACAAATGCAAAACGTTTAGTACCAATGTCTTGGAAAAACGAAATTCTATACGTTAGTAGACAGATACTCCAAATAGATAAGGGAGGACGCACCAACAAGCACCTCCATTTAGAGTTTGGCCACCTATACGGGTCCAAGTCACAGATTCCAGCCACTACACCACCACATCTGCAAAAAAAAGATAATTTAAATTTTCTTCCACTGAAAATAGCAGCTACAACATAAAGAAGCAAGAAAGCAACAATACCTTCTCTCAGGAGAGTCCTCCATTTCAAATCGCATTCTGAACCTTGTACCTATGCAAATGGGATTCCTGATGCTTGTGATATACTTCTCATAAGGAATCACAAAGTCTGCATGCGTTGCGCTGTATATAAACCATGAATCAAAATACTAGTTTATTTTTCAAAACTTCCAACGCAAAGTTAAGAATTGTTTACTAGTGAAAGTTTTTCATTTTATCTTACCGTGGACTATAAAAGACATGAAACATGCTTTTTGTAGATACAGCATTAGCCACAAGAGACAGAATGTCTGAAAATGAATACTTCTCATTGATTGAGTCAGGAAGTCCATTTCTTGGCCGTGCTGCTCTTCTAATTCCTAATCTCAGCTCTCCATCTTCGCCTCTATAAACACAAATATTAGTAAATATAACCCTTTCCAATCAAGAGCTTCAAACCACCAAAAGCAGAGGGAAAAACCACCGTTCTACCTTGGTCTACGTCACGATCTTATAAACTGAAATCTATGATTACCTCAGAAAGAGAACTGCATCACCAGACACAAGATTCTTTTGGCTGACAAATAAACTCCAACCAGTGGTCAGTAGATGCCTCCTTGGTTGACCTATATTGCCAAGAGAATAAACAAAACATTTGAATCTCATTGATCCCAAAAAACGATGAAACAAGCAATGGCTAACCCAACTCGAGCCACCTCTATAGATATGCCGAAATTTCCACTCTACTCCATGTAAGTCTTTAGCAATGAGCTCTTGAGATGGCCTCTGTTGATTGTAGTCCTAACATGCATGGAAAAACTCACAAAAATTAGGCTTACAACAAGAAAATCAAACCTCTTCAAGCAGAAAAAAATGACAAAAGGATGAAGAAGATAAGATCTAGAGAACCGTACAAGAGGTGCAAAACAATCTTCAGCGGCTCTTCTAGGTACGGAGAAGCCTCCATGGGTGCTTGTGTCAGAAGCTGTTAAGGTTTTGCAGAACATATGAGGTGTTCGTTTGACAGATGAGCTTCCGTTCCTCTCTTCGTCCCCTCCTAAATCCCTGACCTCTTTTCCCTCCGTATTAAGCATTGAAAACTACAAAATCCATGAAGTGTCTTCAACACATTAACCCCTAAGATTACAATGCAAATTCAAGAACACCAAAGATTTCAATGCATCAATTCTCTCTAACCCCTAAGATTACTCTACTTGTTTGCTTAGTACACACCAGTTTTATGAACTTGCTCTTTCCAGAGATCAAATAAATTGTCAGGAACCAACAGATCAGTGAAAAAGAGTACCTCTTGCAGTGGAAGCAGAGTGACTTGAGTGTAGACCTCATCAGTTTCCTTATTAGCCTTTTGTTTCCCCCAAAAAAGAATCAAATTTGCAAACAATAACCACAATTAGAAAAAAGCAGAGTAAAGTGAACACAAAGAGAATGTTTTTTTCTTTGTTTGGTAATGATACAGACAGACTTACTAGCAATTGGACACTAACGACCCTGCAGATGATATGGGGGTTGAGGTCAAATTTGGGGATTTCAAGAGGAGATGAATATGAACCCATAGCATCTTGCTCCAAATGACCTTGTGGAAAATACACAACTACATTGCCTTTCTTGGGAAGAGAAGTGAGAGGACCAGCACAAGCATGCCACAGCTCAGAGTATATGGAAGATGCAGAAGCTGTAGAAGATGATGATGATGATGATGATCCAGAAGAACATGAAGAAGAAGATGATGGTGAAATTCCAAGTCTACCCTTCTCAATCCCCACTCCTCCATCATTCTCCTCCTCCTCCACCTCCGCAATTTCAGTATTCAAGTCAAATTCCATGGAAAAGCTTTTTTGAGCAAAGGAGATAAAAGTCTCTATTTTTAATCAGATTACAACAAAACAAGTAAAACCCATCAACGAAATTTCTGAAGTGATACAACTACTCTCTTTTTCAGGTAAATTTCAGAAACAAGAGGCAAAATTTATGTTTGCAATTATTACCGGGAACGATGAGTATCAAGAGAGAGAGAGAGAGTGAGAGGTGGATTAAAGGAAGAAAGAAGAGAGAAGAGAGGAGGAGGAATCAAATGAGAACAAGAGTTTCAAAGTATGATTCTTCTTCCTCCATTTGCAGGTACTGGGACGAAGGAGCAGAAGGAACAGACATAAATAAATTGCAGATGGTAAAAAAAGTTATATATTGAAGAGTAAATTTGCAAAAGAAAACAAAGAAACTAAATTTGGGAAAGAGAGAGAGATAAGCGGGGGAGACAAAGCCAAGACGGAACAGAACCCACACCTAAACTCTCTTTCCCCTTCTTCTTGTTTTCTTCTTTTTTTTTTTCTTCCCAACAAAGACTTATTATTCACATATATAAATGTTATGTCACAGGAACTTTTAGCCTAGTAGTAGGTGGTAAGTTCACTAAAAATAAATACATTTGTATATCCAAAGATCGACTCCCATCCTATATTATATAGAAACTTGGCTAATGGGTCAATCAGTTGTAGTCTAATATTAACAAAAAAAAACTAAATGTTATATCAATACATGTTTACACACAAAAAAAAGTTAACATTTCTTGCAAATTATGTTTAATTGTTAAAAGAAGACATTTTAAAGTTTGATTAGATGCTAAAAAAGTTTGAGATAGTTGGTAAGTTGTTAAATGTTTGTGTTCTTTGTTTTAGATAATCTTAAAATTTTGTATTACAGAGTTTTTGTTGTTGTTTGCAATTAGACACACCCCATTAATAGTCCAAATCTATCCATTATTATTATCTTTTATGTAAGAATTAGAAATATTTGAATAATTAGTTGGAGTATGTAAGCTATCATGCTGAAAAATAGTTTGGTTATAACAAAATTTTGTATTTGAGTAATGTATATCTTTTGATGTAATTGTTGAGAAATAAAATTGAGATAAGCTTAAGCCAAATTCAATTCATTGGCTAGAATTTTTTGCATTATGTTGATTTCTATTTGTTACAAAATTTGTTGGAGTAATGTATTAATCACGTAAATCACATACTCTTTGAAATGAAACAGTATCTCTTTGGAATCTTTCTTTGTTTTTTCTTTTCTAATGTTATGTATTTTCAGTTTTCTTTATTCGAAAAAATAAATCAGCTTTTGTTGTTTTTCTTTTCATTGCGTTGTTAAGAGCCAACCAACCGGCTAAAGACAGAAGAGTAGGCTCCTTTCGATTTTTGTAACCAAAAGCACTTTTTCTCTTTCTTTTTGTGAGACATCGAATATCAAAATCAGCATTTTGTTATTCATTACTTAAAGTTTTGTATTTAAAACAAAACTTTCAGTGAACCTAACAAAACTTTGAGTAGTTTGTAATTAATATCGAACTGATAGTAACTAATCATACCGACTCATTCTAGTGAACCTACTAATGTCCTATTATTTCTTTCTCTTTTCTTTCTTGTGGCTCTTCCGCATTATGCCTCATTAAATATCATGGGTGATATAACAAAAATCTTATTTTCTCAGATTTGTTTGAGAACGGTGTAGTTTGAAAGAAAGTCCTTATTGTTACCGCCATGTCCTCGCTGACGAGTCTTATCTGCAACAGTTTCAACAGTATACCACCATCTTGTCGGTAGTATATCAACAGTACACCAGATAACATGTGACCTCTACTGTCAGAGTACTAAGTTGTAGCTTCTCTTCTTTTTTTCTGATTTGCTTTCATTTACAGTTCGCTTAGGCTAAGCACGAGGACAACTTTGTGTAAGTGATGCTCTTGTGCTTGCTTCTTGGGATTAGTTTATAGTGAATCTAGATTAGGTGATGCGGTGGCAGTCTCCGATCTGGCTAGTTTAGACTCAGCTCTCTCGATGTTGTTCTCGTTTTGTCGGTATTTCTGGTTTTCGCAGCATAGGTTGTGGTTTGTGAAGGTGGCTCTCTCGAATTTCCTGCATCAACATTTCCTCACGAACACATTGTGGATCTCCTCGACAAAAATGTAGGCGTCTCTGAGTCCGAGCATTGACGGTTGTCTCTTGGACCAAGTTGTTCGTGGCAACCGTTTGGGAGTTTCCCCGGGTTTTAGAGTTGATGTTGTCCCTTTCCAATGATGTCTAGTCATGGGTTCCGGTTGTTGTGTTGTGTTTTCATCTCTTCTATAGTTTTTCATTTACTCTATTCTTTGTTTCCTTTGTCTTTTTGTCAAAAATTTAATAATAGTAAAATGAAAAATCTGATACCAAAAGAAGAATAGAAATTTGCTTCAGCCATTTATAAGAATGCTAGTTGAAAAGAAAAACCTATGTAATATGAAATGACTGGGAAGTCCTTTTAATCAAGCTACAGACTGTTATTTTTGATGTTTTTTTCACCCGATTCTAATTCTAGATAGTTATGTTTATCCTATATAATATTGTTAGAGGTTTAGGTGCTTGACAGATTAATTATAAATTGAGACTTGTTGATCCACTTTTTCACAAAAGGAATATGAAATGGTTTTTTTTTAAAGAAAATATAAAATTTTCAAATAGAAAAGAAGTGAATCCAATTTAAAATCTCGTATTTGGAATTTGTAATTGAATGTTAGTTTTTTCGGCAAGAGTATTAAAAATTTAAACCATGTTGGACTAGTTTTAGGTTGGTTTCTGTGTGTACAAATAGTCAAATATAGATAAATAAAGACTAGTTTTTAGATTAATATCTTCAAATGTGTCTAGAAAATACATAAGTATATTTGATGATGCCAATGATTGTATGTGCTCAAAAGTATAACATGTTATTTCTATGATATGAATTTTATTCATATAATATGAGTGAAACATATCATATTATTTATATTTACTCTTGATCTTAAACCGTTTTATTAGTTACATATGTATTAAATAAAATAATATATTATCATGTAATTTGATCGGATGTTACAAGTTGATAGTGTAAATGTTAACTGCAGAATCTAGCTAAAAGTGAAAATTTGCGTAAACTTTTTTTTGCTTAGAATCTGACGGAATACTCTAAAATCAAATAATAATAAAAGAATTTGAATGAATTTGGTAAAATATTAATTTAGTAAGACAATAGATAATATTGTGGGCCGATTTCTTTTCAACATGGTGGTTAGGATGATCCAAGTAATGATTATGACATCTATAGTTTGATTTTTCTCTTCTACAAGTTGATAGATTAAATAGATATTTTAAAAGTTGGCATAAACTATAGATCGAGTCTTGTCGATCCAATGTTGACAAAAAGAAAACAATATTGTGCTATAGAAAGTAATTGAACTTAAATGAAATCTTTTTTTGTCAACACTGAATCACAACTGACTGGCTCATTAGTCAAGTTCCTACATAATGTAGGCGGTGAAACTCGATCCATGGTTATACAAGTGTGCATGCCACTTGCAACTTAAATAAAATCTTAAAAGACTTAACTAAGAATTAAAAAAAAAAATAATTATTTAGAAAATATTTTATAAAAATTAAACTACAATGATATTTTGGTTAGTATATATTTGTTTAACTATCCAAACTCGCTAAAGACATGTAGATCAGTGGTAATGTTTACTTTACAAATCTTTATGCACAAAAGTATGATAGATTAAATATGAATCTAAACTATAGATTAGGTCTAACTGATCTAATTGTTGACAAAAAAAAATTACTCAAACCCAAAACTCAAACTAAATTTAGTTTGAACTAGAATGTATCAACCCAAATTAGAATTTAATTAAATAGTCAAATGAAACATAGATTCATATACTAGAATCAGAACTTCAACCAAAGGGAAAACTAAATTTGCATCCCAAAATATCTGAAATATAATTATATACCTAAATTTTTTTAAATTAAAATTTAAATATTTAAATATTTAAAATTATAAATTTCAATATATTAGTCATTTTGGATCAAAATAACAAAAAGAATACAAAATAAACTTTTATTAAATTTTTGAATTTTCTTATACTTTTTATTAATCCTTAATTACTTTTGATTTTATTTTAATATATGTATATATACATGAATTTGACCTTATCCAAACCAAATCAGATTTTGAATTCAAATCAAAGTCGGATCCTTAGCAAACTATGAGAATCAAACTATATTAGATTTATATTGAGCCGTGCTCAATAAAAAATATATTAAAAAAGATATTAAGTGAAACCGAAAACCTTAAAAGTTTAAAAACTTGATTCAAATCCAAACAAAAACTTAAATGTTCATTTCTAACGTGGACCTATAATCAAATTATGTAATAAAACTCTTTATAATATGTTTAGTGAAATATTTTTTTATTTTTTTTGTCAACATTGGATCGACAAGGCCCGATCCATAGCCTAAAATCCACCCATAATAATCCATTTTTTAAGCTACCATAATGCAGCAGGTAGGAATCGAACTTTGGTTTAGTGAGATATTTAAAATTCATTATATAGTTTACTTTAATATTAGTTAAAATATTTAATTAAAAATTGTGGACTGTAGAGTTAATGGAATGTTTATATGTGTCAAATAGTGATAACTGAATTGTAGAATGGATAGAATTCAGCTGAATCGGCTAAAAATTGTTACGAGTTACAGCCTAAGTAATTAATATTGCATAATTCTACCAAAAGACATAAGTAAATTAATAAAAACTTAATAATTATTTACTCATTGGCTATTCTTTTTATATTAAGTCTCAACAAATTGACTATTCTTTTCACATTTTTGCCACTTACTTATTTATTACACATAAATTATTAATTTTAAAAATCATTTTGTAATAAGAATATAAACCTTTCATAATTTCATTGGAGAGGAAATAAAATATTTTATAACAAAAACAAAAAGGATGATGGGATGTGAGAGGAATGAGTCTCGTCTGAGTGACTGAGTCCCAACAACTAACAAAGACCCCCTTGATATTTGCTGCCCTTTGGGTCCCATTTCGTTTTATTATTTATTTTCTTTTTATTATTCCTTTTACATTATCTTGGTAACACTTTCTAAAATTAGCGTAATATTCTCTCTTTTGTTCTTTGACATTTAATTACTAATTAATTTTGATTAGAAATTATGATATTTATTATAGTATTGCGCTAGAACTCGAAACGTGTAATCTCTTGATAATGATACGCTTACCACAATCTCCTGTCTGCTAATTATAACTTTTAGTCAAAGATTATATTTTCATTTATAAAAAGCAAGAATAGATCGTATCTTTTTTCATGTTTCTTTCCTATCTTAAAATAATATTTACTAACAAAGTGGATTTTACAATTATACCGTAGAACATTCATAAATTAATAAATATTATAAATTAATAAAATTCTCTATTCCCAAATTAAATTAGACCAGATTTAATAAATTAATAAGATAATAATTATTTTAAATTTTCTATATAAAAATATAGTTTTAATAATATCATAAATTAAAAATCATCAATATATATATATATAAAAGTTGATGTACAAATGTATGGTTTAAAACAAATTATTTTTTTCCTAGACCTCAGTTCTATAAATATTTGTTATGTTATATTTTCAATTTTTTAATTTGTATCATTTTTATTACAATAGTATTGTAAGCTGTTTAAATAAACAATTCATATCATTAATCATAAATTTGAATATATATATATATATATATATATATATCAGTAATATATGGTCAAAAATATTATTTTTATAATTAATATTAAATTTTTTAGATCCAATATAAAAAAATTATATCTTTCAAAAGATTAATCTAAAATGTTCTCAATTTATCTCTTAAAAAGAATTTTAACAACTAAAAATATTTTAAATTTACACATATTAATTTATAATATCTCTCTAAATCAATAATTTTTAAAGTTTCAATGTTTTTAATTTATAAAATTTTTACTATGATGTCATCCATCATTTGTTTAGCTTTTCTCCATATCAATATATAGATACTTAAACACCTAATAATATTTGACTGTTGTCTAAACTAGTGAAATTAATAGAATGAAAAAAAGTTTTAAGACTAAACAAATTTAAAAATTAAAATATAAACAATTGAAATTAAGAAATTTCAAAAAGTTTACATTTTTTATAAAATATTAGATATTGACCAGTGCGATATACATAATTTTGTGAAAATCTTTGATATATATATATTGAGGTTTTTAGAAAGTAATAATATAAATTATAATTTAAATTAATATTTACATATCTCAAATTATAATTATAGTTTAGACGATTATAATTAATCTTAGTACTTATATTTCTTTTGCTGAAACTTATTATTTGAATGGTAATAAAAATAAGAGAAGTTATATATATAACATACATATATATTGTGTTTGTAATTCATAATCATATATATATATATATAATTTATTTTTGATTCCATTTTGCGATAATTTTTGGATCATGATTTTTATTTTTTTTGCCGACCATCTTGATTTTATAGTTAAACTTTTAAAAGACATTGCAATATTCCATGGACTACACTTCAAAATTTTACTTTACGATTCAATTTTTCGATGATTTTTGGTAACTTTTAGAATTTAATTTTTGAGGTTAAAAACATATTTTGAATTGATTACAATCTTCACTAAGTTATTTCTATCTCCATTTTGTAATAAATTTTTTTACTTATTAAAATTATTAATTTTGTTAAAAACTAATTTAAACACATTCATGAATTGTAACCTTCACTAACTAATATTTTTGACTCTTTTTGTGACATTTTTGGTAATTTGTAGATTTTAAATTTCTGGTCAAAAAATATTTTAAGACATTTCATGGAAAATTACTTTTACTTAAATCATTTTCATTCTAATTTGTGATAATTTTTTATAGTATGTAGATTTTAGTTTTTTTGGGTTAAAAATTTAAGATATTTCATGAGCTCTAACCTTTAGTAAATTACTTTTCGACTCCATTATGTGATAGTTTTTAATAAGTAAATTACTTATTTTAAGATATTCAATAGACTATAATCTTTAATAAATTATTTTTGGCTCTATTTTATGATAATTTTGGTAAATTTTAGATTTAAAATTTTAGTTAAAATTACTTATTTTAAGATATTTCACGTACTATAACTTTCTCTAAATTACAATATAATTCCAATTTCTGATAATTTTTTGTAATTTTTAGACTTTCTTTGGTTAAAAACTTGTTTAAAGGCATTTGATAGACTACTAGTTTGTAGATAGCTTTTATTTAGTGGTACGTGGTGAATCCACTAAATATAGACGCACTTGTACATCTAGGAATCGAGTCCTACTACTTACATTATGTAGGAACTTGGCTAATGCACTTGTCAGTTGTGACCTAATGTTTGACAAAAAAAAAAGATTGACTACTAATTCTCTAAATCACTTTTTTACTTTGTTTTATGATAATCTTGTGTACTTTTCAAATTTAATTTTTTTGGTTAAAGCTTATTTTAAGGAATTTCATGGACTATAATGTTCACTAAATATTTTTTGACTATATTTTTGTGATTTTTTGTTTTGAAATTTTTGGTCAAAAACATATTTTAAGACATTATCTATAACTCTCAATAAATCACTTTTTCACTATATTATATGACAAATTTGGGTAATTTGTAGAAATCATTTTTTTTGGTAAAAATTATCTTAAGACATTTTTTGGACTTACCTTCACTAAACAACTTTTTGACTCTATTTTGATGATTTTTAAAAAAAATTTATTGTATCTTTTATTCTCAAAAATTTGTATTAAGACACCTTCACTAAATCATTTTTTGATTCTATTTTGTGATAAATATTGTTATTTTTGCATTATAATTTTTTAATGAAAAATTTATTTTAAATCATTCAATGGACTATAACATTTATTAAGTCAAACTTTTGACTTTATTTTGAGATTGTTTTTGTTAAAATCTTATTTTAACACATTCTCTAGGCTATGTGATCTTCACTAAATTAATTTATTTATTTGAGATAATTTTGGTAACTTTTAGATTTTCTTTGGTTAGAAATTTGTTTTAAGACATTTGATAAACTATAATTTCGTTAAATTATTTTTTTGACTCTATTTTATACTAAATTTTTGTACTTTTTAGATTTAATTTTTGGGGTTAAAAATTTATTTAAGAAATTTAATGGACTTCACTTAATATTTTTTCAGCCTATTGTTGATTTGTAGATTTTAAATTTTTGGTTAAAAACATATTATAAGAGTTTTATATGCAAAAACTCTTATATGATATTAATATATATATATCAAACTTTTTGAAAAAAATCTTATATGCAATAACTTCGTTGATTAAATCTAACTTTATATGATAGGATTTGGAGTTTTATATGCAAATTCGTTTTTATTTATATTTTAAAAATTCTAATATTAGTTTATTTTATACTTAGTATGAGATAAATATTTGTGATTTTTTTTATAATTATAAATAAAGATATATATTTTTAATTTTTTTATGTTAGGATTGTGAATAGAAATAAATGTTTTATGGTAAATATAAGATATTTTTAAATATATAAAAATACTACAAAATTTGTGATAGTTGGATATGATACGTGAAAGAATGTTGTTGACTAATAACTTTTGAAACTCAACTTTATATAATAGATTTAGAGATTAGTTTGTTAATTAATCCGATACATGTAATATGTTATTTAAACCTTATGTTTTTATTATATTTAAAATTAAAACAAACTAATAATACTATTGATACTAATAATAATAATAATAATAATAATAATAATAATAATAATAATAATCTGTTATAAAATCTTATCAAGATATAATTATTTTTTATTATTATAAGAGATTACAATATATACAAATATTATGTAACTATTATTTCCTAATAACAATACGACATAGTCCAAAACAGACTAATACAATATGGTGTTTAAGTTAACGCTACGCTTTTATTATATATAGAGATAGTGTAAAACGTGCGGAACAAGAAAATAATAAAAAAAATTTGTTATTATTTATGTTTACTTTTAGGGAAAAATTATGTGAATGGTATGTATTTAGAAAATCTTTCTTTTAATGATAATAATAAAAAAAAGCCTAATACCATAAGTTCATACAAAAATATATATCTTAAAATAGACATAATTATAAAATTTTAGTTTCGAGTAAACAAACTAAATCTTGGGTTTCTCAATTGTATGCATAATCTTGCTGCTAGACCTAAGCATATGGATATTCAGTTCTTATTGTATAGAGTATTTTGTATTTTGGATGTTTCAGTTATGAAATTAAGTTTTATCTGAACTATTATAAAATTTCAGTATAGAATCGATTTGGCAATTGTTGGTTTTGGGTCGGTTCAAATAATTGACTAGAAATACATATTAAAACCAACAAATTTTGTATATGGTTCAATTCGAATATTTTTTACCAGAACCTATTCAAACTAAGCATAAATATTTGAAATATCAAAAAATAATTTAACTTTTTTTGGATATTCATTTGGTTATCGGATAATACAAGATCTGAATTGATATTCAAAAGTAATTGACAATGAAATTCAATCTGATATTTCAAAAAATATATAACCGATATGAACCATAAATTTTGGTTTCATTTCGGTTTAGATTTTCCAATCCGGATATTTTGTCCAGACCAACTTGTCGTTTCTAATATCAAAATTTGTAATCTAGTATCCAAAAATAGATATTATATTGAAGCTTATGATTTATAATTAAATTCTAAGTAATAAAAGTTTTCATTTCTTATCGAATATTAAAAAGAGCAAGAAAACTAAAGTTTGAAGAAATTAGTAGTTTTGGTATAGTGGTTAAATGTTTATTTTGTTTGTAGTGCAATACTAGGGAAGAGATCTATACTCAAAAGTAGTTGTAATATTTAAATTTAGGTTTAAAATTTGTTTATTGATAGAATTTTTCTGATATAACTATTAGTAAAATAAAAGAAAAAATAAACCTCAATTTTGATGTTATTACATGGTTTTTAACTTTTGAGTAATAACAGTAAAAACAAGAAATATATTTTGTTTGTATTTAGATAAGCATGGCAACAAAAATGTTTTTATTGACCAAGAAATAGATGGTCCACTTAATTTACTTTTGTTCTAGTTAGATATTACATGGTGAATTCAAATTTTACCCATTTTAGTTAAAATATTTAGGTTATAGATTGTGATTTTAATTGATTTGATAACTGATCTGGCCAAAGCTTTAAAGTTTAAATTGTTCAAAGAAAACACTTTGAGAAAATTCATTCGGCTTAGAGATAAAGAAAACGACAAAGCAATGGCAATGACTTTATTAAAGTGACGAATGTCTGCATCATAAGATTAAAGCTTCTCTCTGTCTCTCGTATTTATTTTATTTTATTTTTTTATAATAAATACTATGACACTTCTTTTTACATGTTTAGTTAATTGTGTTTCTGCAGTACTTGCAATGTTAATTCATCTTATTGATTGACTCTATTTTACAACTCAAAAACCTCTTATATTTTTTATTTTCTAAAATAATTACATCGACAAGATTTGATTCATAGCATAAATCTCACTTTTAAAATTTATTTTCTAAGTTACCATAATGTAATGAGTAGAAATCAAATTTTGATGTCAAATCATTAACTGAATCATTTTAACTAGCAAAATGAGAGTTATTCGGCAAAAACTATTATATCCTTAAGTTAAATTGATTTGTGTTTGTGTTTAAATTTGCAAATCTCTTCCTATAGAGATAAACCCAAATTTAAAAGCAAACAATACAACTTTGATATAAGTAACTCGTAGCCGTAGATTGTTTAGGCGTAGGCAATTTTGACAGAACTTAACTTAAGAAATTTAATTAACCATAACAAAACAGAATTAAATCGTGAAAGCAAGAACATGTTGAGTAAAAATCATAAGTCAAGTTGTGACAAGAAAAGCGGGTCCATAAAAAAAAGAATTGTAGAGACAAATGGTATCCCATAAGGAGAAAGCAATTTGTCAAATTGGAGGCTACATTAAAGTTTTGTCCTATTTTTCTAAAATTTTAAATTAAATTCTTTACTTTTAGTTTAACGAAAAAATCTGATCGAATTTTTTTTTTTTAGTGAACAATGAAAGCCTAAATCTTAATTCTGCATACCAAACTCCTTGATAAGATACATAAAGTTTCCATTATACGCATCGGTTTTTTGGAGCATCTTCAATGGAAGATTTCCAATAGATAAAGGTCAATTTATAGTATAAAATTTACTTTATAAATTTTTATTTAATCTATTAATTGTAAATAGGAAGAATCAAACCCTAGATGCATGAATTATTAGCTTTATCATAACTACCAGATTGAGAAGAACTTATCGAACCTAGTATTTTTGATGGACTAAATATGTTGGAATCAAGTTTTTTCCAAATTAATCTTGGTTTACAATAATTACAGATTAGATTATAATTAGCGTCAAAACATTCTTATAATTTTGTTTTATGAGATCTTCAAAAGTACCACTTTTCAATTTTTTTTTTGTCTATTATTCAAAAGTTCTATAGCTATGGATCTCTAAAATTTGATTAAAAACGTTTATAAAGTTCCATAATTTTTTTACAAAACACATGTTTATAAAATGGTAAAGACAATTGAGAGGGAACTATGAAATAATCAACTATAGTAGAATGAATGAGCTAAAACTGAAGAGGTATTTTATTTTCTTTACTACTTGATTCAAGTCGTCAAAAGTAGTGCTGGGCAACGGGTCAACCCGCCCCGTCTCACATAAGGTCCGCGGGCTTTTCACATATTTTCGTAAACCTGCAACCCGTTCCGCAAAAAAATAGATTACAAATCCCAACCCGCAACCCGCTCCGCTTAAGCCCACAGGCCCCGCGGTTAACCCGCAAACAAAAAAATCTAACTAAACTCAACTAAAACCCGCAATAATCCGCAAAAACACAAACCCGCAATAACCCGCGGGTTTTTGAACTACATGTTGTTTTTTCATAAAAATGTCACGATGTCTAAGCTTTTGTTTTGAAAACAACATGAAGTTTATGCGGTCCGCGGGTACCCGCAAAACCCGCGGGTTTAGACCACTTATCCTAACACAACCCGCAATCTATCCTGCTAGACCCGCCAAAAAGTGGTCCTAAATTTTAAAACCCAAACCCGCCCCGCGCGGGTCAGAGAACCACTTCCCACCTGTAGTCAAAAGAATGCAACATCCACTCGCAATAAGATAAGAAGTTGGGTTTACATGGCCCAATAAAAGTTCAAATATATCTTGGGTCCAAAAACCCCAGATTTTCCCATTTTCAAACTCAGGCCCAAGTCTATAATCGATTGTCGGCTTAGGGTCCTTTGGCCCGGTAGAAAACCGGAACAGATAGCTTCTGATAACGGTTGATATGAGCAGCTTGGTCGCAAGATTGATGGTTGATCCTGTTAATTCTTCATATCAATTTTCCTCTAATTGAGTTAATTTTACTTAATCAACCAAAACATTAGATAAAAATGAAAAATCTCAAGTAGTGAGAGATTGTTGATTACGACTTAATCAGATTAAGTCATTCTTTGATTAATGTGTCTGAATTCCAATGTATCTAAATAACATTAAATGATTTTTATATATTTTTTATCAATAATTAAATTGATAAAGTTTTATATTAAAATACAAATCCTAAATTTTTTTCTCTGTATAGAAAAGAATAGAACCTGGATACTACTGGTTAAGTATTTTTAATAGTTTATTTTGGACATTTTTACTATTATACCGCCCCTAATTTAACCTACCCCTTAAATTTTAATTTATTTACAATTTAGCCCGTTTTTCTTTCACCATTCTATATTACTATTCGTCTCTGTTTTCTTTTTTCATTTTACGGTCACAACAATGGCGAGAGGCTCTTCCCAGTCCCAACAATCAACCTCCACCGCCTCTTCAACTGCCAGACCCGGTCTGTCCGCTCCTCGTGGATCCGCCGCCGCTACAGCCGGCATGCGTCGCCGCAGGCTCGGCGGCGGTGGAAGCGTTTCATCAGGCGGTGGATCCGCTGCTGGATCAGGACCAAGCAACATGCTGAGATTCTACACCGATGAAGCTCCTGGCTTGAAGATTTCACCAACCGTTGTTCTAATCATGAGCCTCTGTTTCATCGGTTTCGTCACCGCTCTTCACGTCTTCGGAAAACTCTACCTCCACAAATCCGGATGATCGAGAGCATAGATCCGGATCTGTATCTGAATTTGGATCTTGTACTTTCTATGTTTGGTTCGGTGGTCCTTTTGGGTTCTTTCTAGTCTTTTTCTTGTCCGATGTGAGATCCATGTAAATCCGCTAAACGTTGAATAAAACATGTTTACTGTTTGAAACAGAGTCGACTGTTTTTTTTCGTGATGAGATCATAAATTGTACAAACACATCAACCATGTCTTTTTATTACAAAAGCAGAACAAATTAACATCACTTGTAATTAAATTAAGTTTACTTCTTCAAATTAAAACATGATTATTAATTTAGCTCTCACAAGAAATTAACATAGCTGCCTTAAAACATGAACCAAGCAAACTTATGGACAAATGAACATTTTAAATAGAAAATAAGGTCAATCAATCAAATGAATTAATATTGCAAATACTGCATAACCACAATTAACTAAACATGTCAAAATACAAAACAAAAAATCAAGCAAGCTGGTTTTGGAATTCTAAATAGTTTATGCAACCATTAGTTTCATTGAAATTCAAACACATATTTACTTCTTCGAAAGAAATTTGCCAATTGGATCCTTATTTCGTATAAAGTGAACTCCATAATCTTCAGCAACATATAATGAAACGTTCTTGACCACATCGTTTTCTAGAGGCTCCTTTGTTGTTCTTCATATTTGAACAAACAACTCTGGTTTCTTACTTTGTCTCAAGTGACAAACCCATACTATTCTTTTGAAATTACGTTCTCTAACTCGAAAACCGTATGGATACCCAAATTCCATATTTTTGAGTCCTTTTCTTTGTTGCGGTTCGATGTGCAATTTACATTCAGAATATTACTATCAATAAGTTGGTTCTGGAATCCTAACCAGTTTTTTGGGCAGCCATTACTTTTATTCAAATTCAAACAAATTACAATAACTAAGGTATAAATTATAAGATTATTCATTTTTTTCGATTTTTCAGAGTAATATGAATTGAAAGATGTTAAAAGTGTAGTATTTAGAAACTTTTTGGTGGTAAATGGCTTTACTACTTTTTTTTTTTTTAAACTAAATTTAAGCAACTAATTAAATTTATGGACAGACAAGAATTTGATTTAGAAAATAAGGTGAATCAGTAAAATAATTTTTGTTTGTTGTCAGCATTAGGCCACAACTGACCGACCTATTAGCCAAATTCCTACATAATGTAGACGGTGAAACTCGATTCTTGGATATGCAAGTGCCTATATCTTTTGTGGACTTACCGCTTATCACTAGACTAAATGCCACCTCCAATCAATAAGATGATTAACATCGCAAGTTTAATACACTTATTGATCATTGTTATTTGTATTTGTAACAACTACAATACCAACAATCTTAACAACAAAAGAAGAACATGACAATAACAAAAAGGACTTGTTGTATATTTGTCACTTTCAAAAAGTCGGTATATATATAAAAGGAACAACATATGATACAATTTAAAATATTCATACAATATGCATACATTTCATATTTTATAATAGGATTATTTAGCTCATAAGTAACTAAAAGTAAAATAACAGCTTAATAAAAAAATATAAGGGAAAATGTTTTTTGCTAATTAGTTATAGATTAGGTTTTACCGATCCAAAAATAACAAATACTCCTACTTAATCCACGTAAATTGGCGACCTTTCTGTTGATGATTTCTGTCTAAGTAAATTCCATCTTGTCTAGCAATCCATGTACGAACTTGATCACATCTTCTCCTATCGGCTCCTCTGTAAGCTCTCTATATGGTATAAAAGAATTCCATATTTTTGCCGTGTCTCAATTCACAAGCCCATACTATTCTCAAAAACACCAAAAGCATATTCTTGTCTGTCTTCCACAGTTTTGAGTCCATTACTTCGGTGTCTGTTCGATGTGCAATTGACTCTTAGTTGATTACCAGCACCAAGCTCGTTTTTTATTTCCAATGTGTTCAAACAACCTTGCTCATGATTACTCTCACTTAAATTGATGGAACAAATTACAATCATAACTAACGTAAAAAGAATAAGATGCTTCATTTTTTGATATGATATATTTTGCAATTTGAAATGAATTTAAAGAAACCAGGACAAAGGAATCTCGTTTTAGACCTGGAAACAAGACCAATCTGACGTAGTAGCCATTCCAACACTCATAGTAGAAGAAGGTTCCTGCAAACACATAACATTAAACATCAAAGCATGACACTAACAATAGAACTTTGCTAGATCAAATTGACCCCCAGTGCAAACCAGTGAAGAAGCAGTAGTAGGAGCAGAAGAAGATGAAGGCGGTGGAGTCTTAGGTTCTCTCTCTTTACCGGATTTTTCCATCTCGTTGCTACCCATTATCACATTCAACAACTTCTAAATAACCAGTGAAAGCTTCACACAAGACCAGGACGAATTCTTCTTGTAGATAAAGCCTACCTAAATCCAATCATCAGATTATTATAACTCCAACTTAACATTGACCAATTCAGTACCTAAGCAATTTAAGTGATAAACCCAGAACCTAAAAAGGTCACATTTTTATCTCAGGATGCAGAAGAAAAAAACACCCACCTTTATAGTTAACAATGTTGGAGGAGACAATATAATATAGATAACACAAAACCCAAAAGAAGCCAAACATGGAATCGATGATCTTTCCTGTTGATGTATCTCTAATCAATCAGAGAAGCAATCAGATTATTCGACAAGCGTTGCTCTTCGGTGTGAATTTGTGTTGTTCTCCATTTGATTGACTCATCCTGATTATTCGACAAGTTGATTTTTTTTGGGTGTGAATTGGACAAGTATATTGATGAGAAACAAAAACCCAGAATGAACCAGACAGCATGGACCTTGAAAGACAGGAGTGATGGATGTGTAAGAAAGAAGTCGTTGAGCTGCAGTGGATTTGAATTTTTTCAATTAGTAAACATAAGTTGCCGGATACTACTAAACCGGTGGTGGACTGGGGAATTGGATTCGACGAATGCAAGAAGAAATGTGTAACTGATTGTAATTGCACAGCATTTTCTACTGTTAAGGAAAATTGGAGAATAGGTTGTGTGATCTGGACCGGCGACCTTTTTGATGTCCGAAAATACGTTGCCGATGGTCACGATCTTTATGTCAAACAAGGTAAAATGAAAAAAGAAAATTCTTAACGTTTGTATAGGCCCAATTTGACTGGGCCCAATTTTTCAGCCCAAATCGTTTAGGCCCAATAAGAAGTGGCCCACTACCAGAAGGGCCCAAGTACGCATGGCCCACATCCGGCCAAAATGACACCTGTACGATGACAACGAGCATAAGGTTCCGACACGTGTCCCATAGACCTACATGCGAGCTGACACTTGTGATCCGTGACCACCTGCTCGCCATCATCCTCAGTCCACTATAAAAGGGAGGCCTAGATCAACAGAGAGACCATTCGAAAAATCTTTGGCAATTGAGAAGAAAAATCAACTCGACGAGCGTAACAAACGAATCGACGAACACAACTTAAAAAGATCTTATCGACGAACGTAAGTTATCAACATAATTTAGGGTATTAAAATGACGAACGAGAGAACGAAAATTTTGAACGACGAGCGTAGTTTAATCGACGAACCTAAACACCCTAAGTGGTGAGGCAATCGACGAGCGCAAGAATTAAAATATAAACGACGAACGCCACTTTACATAATCTGATCGACGAGCCTAAACACCCCGAGTGGTGAGGCATTCAACGAACGTACACTAAATCGGCACATTGACGAACAGAAATTCAACACCTACACCTGTGAATTAAACACCCTAGTGGTGATATATACTGACGAGCGCACTAATAAGACACAATTTACCGATCGACGACCGCACGATCGTCGAGCGTTATTCCAGAAAGAAACAACGAGCAATTAGTGGTTGACGACCATCTGACCATATAAACGAGAATCTCAACCCACTCAATCTCCATGTCCCTTCGAAGTTAAGAACTACGAATTGACTTGATTCCGTAAAACGGATACGTAGGCAGCCCATACAACGGTTCAGTCAAAAATCACAAATATCGTTCGTATTTAAAGTGTGCTAAGACTGGTACGAACAATTGGCGCCGTCTGTGGGGACGAGAATTTTCTAGGCACATGTCAAGATGGTGGTCGATGTACCAAGGAATGAAGCACAAAGCAGTGACGAGCTGTCACGACAAGTTGGAAATATGAACAATGAACGAGTATCGAGGCCAGAGACGATTCCCCTTAATCAACAAAATCAAGAAACAATTCTTCAAGAAGCCTCGCCCGCATCAATCAATGAACAAATGGACGTTCCTGAGCTCCTCCAAACTCTCTTGAGAAAAACGGAGGAAGTCTCTCGAAGCACACATCAAAAGTTCGAGGAATTCCAAAATAAAATCACGATACTTGAAGAAGCACAAACAAGGGCACTCCCTTTAAGTGCGGATCATTCACCTCACCAAAAAGCCCAAATCGAAGAATCACCTGACTCAGATACACGGCAAAATCAGCCGACAATCCAATTACAAGAACAAATGACGAATAGGCGTGTCGAGAGACCTCGATACCATGAGTTACGCGCAAGTACGATCGAGCCATCATGTTCGACGCTCGATCGTTTAGAAGACCAAGCTTTAACAATAAAGACAATGAAAGAAGAAATGATGAAAATGGCATCGCAATTCCATAACGCAACCAGATCAGCACCAGAGATCGACCATATGTTGACTCGAACTAGAAACTCGCCATTCACTAAACGATTATTGGCAATTCGAGTTCAACATACCATCAAAATCAAATGCCCGACATATACCGGGAGGACAGACCCAAACAGGTTTCTCACCGCTTTTGGAATCGCGATGGGTCGAGCACAATACTCTCCACAAGAATATGATGCGGGATATTGTCAAATGTTTGTGGAAAACCTAATCGGAGACGCGCTAGATTGGTTTTCCAAAATCACGCCCAATTCCATCGATAGTTTTGAACAACTGTCGAGGATGTTCCTCAAGCACTACTCGATGTACATTCAGGCAGCTACGACCAGCGCCGATCTTTACACAATCTTCCAAGGACAAAGAGAGAGCATACGATCATACATCGAACGATTTAAGGCCATCGCATCAAAAGTGACCGTGTCCGATGATGTCGCGATTCCGGCTCTCCGAAATGGGTTGCGCGAAGATTCGAATTTCAAAGACGATTTACATATCAACGCACCTCAAACTTGGGAAGATGCACTCCATCGGGCAAACAAATTTGCTGAGGTCGAGGATCGGAAATTTCAATTCAACAATCAACCTGCAGCTAGAGAATTCCGTAAAGAAGAAGAAAATCGAAGAGGCAGAGAAACTCGACAACGACAATACAAAGGAAACTACCCCAAGAACGACGAAAAGGCCGAAGCATTTAACGTCAACTCGCCGACTTATGAATCAACACGAGAAAACGCAAATTACCGTCGGAACAAAAGTTCCAATGCCTATGTCCCAGATATGCAAGCATATTGTGAGTTCCACAAGCGATACGGGCACCATACGTCGCAATGCATACAATTGCAACGTATGCTCCTTGAGAAATATCAAAAGGAAAACCCCGACAAAGTTGGCCTGAACACAAATAGTCATGAGAAAGATAAAAGGAACGAGGAAACATCAAGAAGAGATAATCGGGATGATCGAGAAGCTCGAAAAGAACGAAATTCTTCACCAAGCGAAAGAAGCCCGACGGACTCATCCAAACGTCCATACGATGACGACAAAGACAAATTACCACCTCCGAGAAAAAGAATAAATATGATAATGGGGGGACTTACTTCGTGCAAAGATTCGGTCCGAGCTATCAAAAGTTACGGACGAGAAGCGCGAACGGCACAAAATCGTCGAAATCAAACAAACGAGAATAGTCAAACAGAATGGGTTCCCGCACAAGACATATGCTTCACAAGAGAGGACATGATGGGTGTTGCCACACCCCACAATGACCCACTCGTTATAGAATTAAGGATCTCGGATTGCGACGTGTCGCGAGTCTTAGTCGATACCGGAAGCTCCGTCGACCTAATCTTCCAAGAAACACTACAACGTATGGATCTGAAAGACATCAAAGTAAAATATTCGCCTCGCCCATTGACAGGATTTGACGGAGACACGACCATGACACTTGGGACAATAAAGCTTCCCATTTTCCTCGGCGGAACAACCACTTGGGCAAAGTTCCGCGTTTATCGACAAGCCAGCAATCTATAACGTCATCTTGGGGACTCCTTGGATATTTACGATGAAGGCCGTAATCTCGACCTATCACCAATGCTTAAAGTTTCCAACTAATGGAGGGACGTGCACCGTACGAGGTAATCAAGAGATGGCGAGAGCATGTTTCGTCACGGAACACAAGCTTCGAAACAAAGAAAAAACCTTTATGGTCGCAAACTCGGCATTGGTACAACATGACAGCAAGATCGAGGCTGACATCTTAGAAAAGATCGAACAGGTGAATATTGACCCTTCCGACGAAAAGAAATGCGTCGGAATAGGCTCTGAAGTATCAATGGACCTAAAAGACAAAATTGTCGATTTTCTCCGCCAAAATGTCGCAACATTCGCTTGGGCAACTAAAGACATGCCAGGAATAAGTACGAAGATAATTTCTCACGAATTGAACGTGGATCCGACGTTCAAACCGGTGAGACAAAAAAGAAGAAAGTTGGGAACGGAACGATCACGTGCTGTGATCGAGGAAGTCGACCGGTTACTAAAAGCAGGTTCAATAATTGAGGTACGCTACCCCGAGTGGCTTTCGAATCCAGTCGTCGTCAAAAAGAAGACTGGAAAGTGGCGAACGTGTGTCGATTTTACCGACCTAAACAAAGCCTGCCCGAAGGATAGTTTCCCGCTACCACGCATCGACCAATTAGTTGAAGCAACATCAGGAAACGAGCTCTTATCCTTCATGGATGCATTCTCGGGATACAACCAGATTCAAATGCACCCCGGCGATCGCGATAAAACATCCTTTATCACCGATCGCGGAATATACTGTTACAAAGTGATGCCGTTCGGACTTAAAAATGCCGGCGCGACGTATCAACGTTTGGTCAACAAAATGTTCAACGACCAAATAGGAAAAACCATGGAAGTATACATCGACGACATGCTCGTCAAATCAACAAAAGCCGAGGATCATTTGGATCATCTGAAAACCTGCTTCAAAACCCTCAATCAATATGAGATGAAGTTGAACCCGACGAAATGCATTTTCGCCGTAAAATCCAGGGAATTTTTGGGTTATGTGGTAACAAAGTGAGGAATCGAAGCTAACCCAAAACAAATTAAAGCAATAATGGATCTACCGTCGCCAAAAAACAAACGAGAAGTCCAACGACTTACCGGAAGAATCGCGGCACTCAACCGATTTATATCGCGATCCACTGATAAATGTCTTCCCTTCTACAGGTTACTCCGCAACAATAAGAAATTCGAATGGAGCGACGAATGCGAACTAGCATTCGCGGAGTTGAAAAGGTACCTATCGACGCCTCCGGTGTTGGTAAAACCCGAAGACGGGGAAACGTTATATCTTTATATCTCGGTGACACATGCGGCAGTTAGTGGGGTATTGGTTCGAGACGACCGCGGAGAACAAAAACCAATATTTTACGTAAGCAAATCGCTGAACGACGCCGAAACAAGATATGCGACGATGGAAAAGCTAGCGTTAGCAGTCATAACATCCGCGAGAAAATTACGACCATACTTTCAATCTCACGCCATAACCATCTTAACAAATCACCCCTTGCGATCGATACTGCATAGTCCGAGTCAATCCGGGAGACTGACCAAATGGGCAATTGAATTGAGCGAATACGACATCGACTATAAAGCCAGAACAAGCGCGAAGTCGCAAGTCCTTGCTGACTTCATAATCGAATTAGAGCCAGAATCACGGGAAAACGATTGCCTCGATGAAAAATGGGCCTTATTTGTGGACGGATCATCATCCACGCGCGGAGCGGGAGTTGGGATACAACTTGTCTCGCCAGAAGAAAGTATTATCGAACAATCGTTTCGATTAATGTTCGCAGCTTCCAACAACGAAGCAGAATACGAGGCTCTTATAGCCGGGTTACGACTTGCTCAATCACTTGGAGTCCAAAAAATAGAGGCATATTGCGACTCTCAACTCGTAACGAGCCAATTTAGCGGCGAGTTCGATGCAAAAAACAAAAGAATGGACGCATACCTTAAAATGGTCCAGGAATTAGCTAAGGAATTCTCGGAGTTTCGTCTAACAAAAATCTCGCGTGGCGAAAATTCCTCAGCCGATGCACTAGCTGCGTTAGCATCGACATCGGATCCAGATCGGCACAGAATCATTCCCGTTGAAAGTATTCAGGCCCCGAGTATAGCCTTGTCCAAAGGACTATGTCTAAGCATAACAGAAGAAAGTAATCCCGACGAATTTCCTGAGGACAACCAAATTATTAAAGATCCCGTCGATTGGCGACACGAGATCAGATTATACATAGCTGATGGAACTCTTCCGGAAGACAAATGGGCGGCACGCCGAATAAAAGTCCGAGGTGCGCACTACACTTTGCACCACGAACATTTATTAAGAAGAAGCATCGACGGGACAATGCTCACATGCATATACGGAAAAGAAACCATTCGGGTTATGCAAGAGGTTCATCTAGGAGCCGGGGGAAACCATTCGGGTGGAAAATCACTCGCTCTTAAAGTTCGGCGACTCGGATACTTTTGGCCTATTATGAACGCCGACTGCGAAAAATTCGCTGCAAAATGTGAAGCGTGTCAATATCACGCACCTCTCATCCATTCACCGGCAGAATTTCTCGCAACTGCCACTACACCTTATCCGTTCATGAGGTGGGCAATGGATATCATCGGACCACTACCCCCATCTCGGCAAAAACGTTTCGTATTAGTACTCACAGATTATTTCACCAAATGGGTCGAGGCAGAATCTTACAAAAGAATCCAAGACACAGACGTTCGAAAGTTCGTATGGAAAAACATAATTTGTCGCCACGGGTTACCATACGAAATAGTGTGTGATAACGGTTCGCAGTTCATATCCGACAAGTTCGAAAATTTTTGTGCAAATTGGCGGATCCGTTTAAGCAAGTCAACGCCGCGATATCCACAAGGAAATGGGCTTGCGGAAGCATCGAACAAGATCATTATCAATGGGCTTAAGAAACGCTTAGATGAGAAGAAAGGGAAGTGGGCCGATGAACTTGACGGCGTATTATGGTCGTACAGAACAACTCCTCGAAGTACGACGGGAAAAACTCCTTTCTCATTGTCGCATGGAACGGAAGCGCTAGCACCAGCCGAAGCAAGTGTTCCAAGTTTGCGAAGAACGGAATTGCCAAAACAACCTGAACTAAACAACACAATGATCGAGGATTCTTTAGATCAAGTGGAAGAACTGCGAGACCAAGCGTTGCTAAAACTTCAAAATTATCAACAAAAAGCAGCGAAGTATTACAACGCCAAAGTTCGAGGACGTCATTTTCAAGAAGGAGACCTGGTTCTACGCAAAGTATTCGAAAATACGATGGAACCAAATGCGGGGAAACTAGGCCAGAATTGGGAAGGGCCGTATATAATCTCGAAAGTTGTTAAACCAGGAGTATACGAACTATTAAACATGAATGGAACACCGATACCCCGGAGCTGGAACGTGGTCAATTTACGACGTTACTACTACTAAGTATTTCTTACTGTGAATATTTGTAAATAGAACTACGTTCGGCTTGATCCCTTTTTAGAGGGTACGTAGGCAACCGAATACGGTGCAACCACTGTAAAAAAAAAAAATCTCTTATAAACGATTGCAGGGTCGTAGAACAACGCCTGATCAATTACGACCAACCATTCGCAGCACAAAAACCTTGTGCAACGTGTTGATCGAAGCCTAGTCTCTCAACACTAAGCCAAGTCTCTTGCTGTGTGGATGAGCCCAGTCTCGATACATAGCAACGAGCACAAAAAAAACCTTGTGCAACGTGTTGATCGAAGCCTAGTCTCTCAACACTAAGCCAAGTCTCTTGCTGTGTGGACGAGCCCAGTCTCGATACACAGCGACGAGCACAAAAACCTTGTGCAACGTGTTGATCGAAGCCTAGTCTCTCAACACTAAGCCAAGTCTCTTGCTGTGTGGACGAGCCCAGTCTCGATACACAGCGACGAGCACAAAAACCTTGTGCAACGTGTTGATCGAAGCCTAGTCTCTCAACACTAAGCCAAGTCTCTTGCTGTGTGGACGAGCCCAGCCTCGATACATAGCAACGAGCACAAAAAAAACCTTGTGCAACGTGTTGATCGAAGCCTAGTCTCTCAACACTAAGCCAAGTCACCTGCTATGTGGACGAGCCCAGTCTCAAAGCACAGTAATGAGTATAACGATATACGAGCGTAAAATCTAAAAATAATGCAAGGACCTTCACAAAGTCTACAAGCGTAAAATCACAGGGGTCTATGATATCGGATCTCTATGACTTGACGAGCCGAGTTGTGAGACAATTTCATTTCTTCATTATGAAAATAAATTCTAAGTCATTTTATGTTTTCAGACGTTAACAGGAATTAAAGATTGGACGAACACATAATTGCCGAAGAAAATATTCATTTATCAGAAGAATGGACGAACGTCAAAACGATGAACGTCATTACAATGTACAAAAACCGAAGAAAAAAAAAATCCAAGTACAAAAGAAAAAAAAAAATATTACAACGAGCCTAATCTATTCAGCTCGGCTTTCTGGAGCTTCCATTGGAGCAGGAGAAACGTCGAGCACAGGCTCGGCTTCGGCAGCCGGATTAACTCGGACGAGCTCGTCTTGAGTAGACGGAAGGACGACCGCAGCCTCGTTTTGGACTGCGACAAGAGTGGATGCTGGTAGGAGATCCTCTTCAGCAATGTCGAACGCCTCGATCTCCCTAACTTGGAGATCATATAGCTTCAGGTCCTCCTCCATCATGTCGAACGTCTCCTGGGGGATCTCAACCCCTTCCTCTTTCAGGAATTTGAGACAGTTCAAAGTCCCTTGACATTGGTCGAACAGGGCAGATGGGCCCTTCACAGCACTCAAGTAGACGAGCCGACGACGCAGCCTCTCCAAACGAGCAGAAATTGGATCTATTGACGCTCGCAGCTCGTCTTTCTCTGCCTTCAGGGTATCATTAGTTTTCCGCAATTTTTGATAGCGACCCTTCAATGCGTCAAGCTCGTTCGTCTTGCTCGACAACTCAGACTTGAGCCCAGAGATTACGGCCGAGCTGTCCTGCTCCATATTTTTGATCCGACTCTTGAAGCCGATGATCTCCGACTTAAGGAGTGTGTTCTCGTCCTGCTCCTTTTTTAAATCCTCTTTCAGACGCTCGGCGTCCCCAGCCTCCTCCAGGGCTTTGCGAGCGGTCGACAACTTCTCCTGATAGTCGACGATCATTTGATTCAGGAGCGCGTCACTCTGTAGTATAAAAAAAATATATATGATGACGAACGTAAAAAGATGAATCAAGTAAAAAAAAAAAAACAACAAACGACGAGTACTCACTCGAACTCTCGCTCGAGAGAAATCCAAGTAGGTGTCCTTCTCGTCCAGGTCATTGAGCTCAGGAAACTCGTAATCCGTATTCCTAACGGAGTATATGTACTCCGCACACGCTCGTCGATGATTGACGAATGAAGTCTCTTCATTGTTATAGCTAAAGTCAATGAAGTTAGGACGGGCGCTGCTGGAAGGTCCTGTTCGTCTCGACGAACGAGCGTTGATTTCGTGTCTTTTCCCCTTCGCTTTATCAGCCGCCAAGGTGAGCACGACTTCGCCTCGCCGAGCAGACGAATCTTTTGAACGAGCCGTTGCTCGATGAGCAGCTTCTTCCGTTCGTGCAGGGCGACGAGCGGACTCAGTTGGCCGAACAGCAGGTCGACGAGCCGAAGCGTCTGGAGCCACGGTCTTGGTTTGGCGAGCGCTCGACTTCGGAGCGGTTCGCGTTTGCTCAGGAGTCCTTTCAGCTCCTGGTGTCTGTTCGCCGAGCCTTTGCTCGACGGCCGGCCTCTTGGCAGGACTTTTACGAGCCGATTCCTCGGCTTTTCTTTTGTTTGCCGCAGCCTCACGAAGACGAGCAGAGTAATCCATAACTTCAACGCCTGCAAATTCTGAAGATTAAAAACAAAATAAATAAAAAAACACGCTCGTCGAAAAGGTTTACCTCTGTCTAGACGAGCAGATCTTTTGCGAAGACGAGCCTCGAGAATAGCAGGAAAATGCCGATGAGAGAAGTCTCGGATCCGGTCGATTTCCTCTCTAAAGTTTGCTCGTAGTGGTCGACCAACTGGATGACGATCTGCAAAATTAAAAAATTATTACAAAACAGTTAGAATCATTAAAAATGAGGTGAAAGATTCAAAATCAGACCGACGAGGGCACTCCAACGTCCTCGATAGGTTCGACGAACGTCGAGCACTGAAGCTTCGTTGATCTTCACATAGAAGAACCGTCGCTTCCAATTATAAATCTTGTTCGGCGACCCGCAGATTATCTCAAACTTGGGCTTCATGCTGACGTAGTAGGCCCCAGGATAGTCCGTGCAACGGGCGATCGTCGATACCTCCTCAAAGAGACGAGCGTCGACCTGAACATTACACATGTTCGCCATCCAGGCGAACGTTAGCAAATTATGGATTGAAGTGGGGGCCAGCTGCGTAAACGCAGCATTGCGCTCGTCGCAGTATTCGACGAACAGCTGCTGAAGCGGAAAGCTCAACCCGCAAGTGAAGAAGCTCTCGTAGACGCAGAAATATCCCTCTGGGGCCTGCCACGGACGATCGGCTGGGTGAGGAATCATAAATTGAATATTCCCCAATTGACGACTCTCGATCAATTGACGAACGGACGCCTCATCACACATCGACGGAAGGCCCCTCAGCGAATCCAACCAGTCTTGTAAATTTCTGACCGGTCTGGGAACGAATGAAGAGCCAGGCGGTTGCTCGTCACTAGAAGCCTCTCGGGAAGCACTCCCTCTTGAGCTGCTAGAAAGATCGATCAGCCCTTGCCCTAAAGGAGACATGGGTCGCTCGTCGTCGCCGAGCACCGAGCCGCCCATTTCCTGGAGCATTTCCCCAATTTTGCACTCGTCGAAAGACGTCGTGCGCTCGTCTCCACCTCTGTTTTCCCCACCAAGCCCCATATAGTAGCCTCCTGTAAAAGGAATCAACGCGAGGCGATTGGAATCGACGATCCCGCGAGCCATTCCAGGTTCATCGTCTATAGGCACACTTGCTTCACCTTCCTCACGATAGACGAACTGACGCTCATCGACGTCCGTTCTCTCTTCGACCTCTGGGAGCTGAGCTGCTTCACCTTCAAACGGTCGAACGCCTTCGTCAACCTCAAATGGCCTGAATGACGATTCCACTTCTGAAAGACGAGCGTGGTCCTCACGCTCGACAACTCTGAACGACTCATCCTCTGATAATGAATCGACGAGCATATATCCGGATTTTGCAGAATTCTTTCGAGACATTTTATACGTTCGTCGCCGAGCACGATCAAAACCAGAAAAAGACAAAAAGGGAAAAGACAAAAACTTAGAGAGAGAAAGTACCTTGAAAGAGAGAGGATGCAAATGAGACAACTGAGAAAAGGACAACCCTATTTATAGTGGCCTTCGACCCTCAAGCATGCGTTCGCTTTATCGGAAGAATCAACTGCCCACCAACCTGTTGACACGTGGCATCCATCAGTTCGTCGAATCGCAACTGGGCCGCATTCAACGAACTTGGGGGGACTGTATGTATAGGCCCAATTTGACTGGGCCCAATTTTTCAGCCCAAATCGTTTAGGCCCAATAAGAAGTGGCCCACTACCAGAAGGGCCCAAGTACGCATGGCCCACATCCGGCCAAAATGACACCTGTACGATGACAACGAGCATAAGGTTCCGACACGTGTCCCATAGACCTACATGCGAGCTGACACTTGTGATCCGTGACCACCTGCTCGCCATCATCCTCAGTCCACTATAAAAGGGAGGCCTAGATCAACAGAGAGACCATTCGAAAAATCTTTGGCAATTGAGAAGAAAAATCAACTCGACGAGCGTAACAAACGAATCGACGAACACAACTTAAAAAGATCTTATCGACGAACGTAAGTTATCAACATAATTTAGGGTATTAAAATGACGAACGAGAGAACGAAAATTTTGAACGACGAGCGTAGTTTAATCGACGAACCTAAACACCCTAAGTGGTGAGGCAATCGACGAGCGCAAGAATTAAAATATAAACGACGAACGCCACTTTACATAATCTGATCGACGAGCCTAAACACCCCGAGTGGTGAGGCATTCAACGAACGTACACTAAATCGGCACATTGACGAACAGAAATTCAACACCTACACCTGTGAATTAAACACCCTAGTGGTGATATATACTGACGAGCGCACTAATAAGACACAATTTACCGATCGACGACCGCACGATCGTCGAGCGTTATTCCAGAAAGAAACAACGAGCAATTAGTGGTTGACGACCATCTGACCATATAAACGAGAATCTCAACCCACTCAATCTCCATGTCCCTTCGAAGTTAAGAACTACGAATTGACTTGATTCCGTAAAACGGATACGTAGGCAGCCCATACAACGGTTCAGTCAAAAATCACAAATATCGTTCGTATTTAAAGTGTGCTAAGACTGGTACGAACAACGTTCACATGATATGTATATTGATTCTCGATATTTTTTTATGTTTTCCAGAGAAAGATAGGACGCCGCACACTAAAGTTTAGCCTGGTCACGATCTTTCTGTCTCATTTTGTCAGATTACAACCAAATGGGCCTCGAGAATATTGGTGCAGGCCATTAAAAAAGAAAAAGAAAATAAGCATTGTTTTCTTGGGCCTAACTCGATTATAGCCCATTAAAAGGTTTTGTCGTCTGAACATTAATAAGGTTTGGGCTTGTTATAACAGAAAGCAAATGGGTCCATTAGAAGGTTAAGTTTGTTTTAATAGAAGCTGATACATATATATATATATAAGTTTTATTCCTCTCTTTGATAGGTGGATTTGACACTTGATCTTCTTCACATTTGTAATCTATAATCACAAAATCAGAGTTATTGAATTCCACGCTCATCAAGTACTTATTTTTACGGGGAATTTTAGGATGAGGAAATAATTTTGGAACCGAGCAAAAATTTCCGAACCCGAACTGATATTTCTAAAATCGATTTCGAACTAATATATAAAATTATCTGAATGAAATGAAATCTTGAATATCAAATTAAATTTTTCTGAACCGAATTGAACCCACATTATGTGAAACCGAATAAAATTAACCGATATTCATATCCGAACTTATATTCGAACCAAAACCAAATCAACAACCGAACATGTACCCAAATACCTTGAATTCTCGTTGGGTATTTGTTTACGTTAACAAAATATTAAAATATATTAGATTTAAATATTATATATCTTTCGAATAATTAAGATCACCCCCATAACAATATTTGAGTTAAATTTTCACAACTTTACAATGAATACAAACTATTTAATATGAATATTGTAGTATTTTTGATAAAAAAATTGTAATGTTGGTCATTTAATTAAAAATTCTAACACTGTAATTTTGTATTTTTTGTGTATTGAAAATTGGTATATCTTTTTTAAAATTATTATTTTAGTTATATTTATTATATAACTTATAGTAATATTCTTAGTTTTTTTATTACTCGTACTTCCCAAACTATTTCCCGTATATGTACTACGATTTACCAATTTAGTAGGACTTTAGAAATAGTTTCGGAAGTAAATTTTGAGTCTCAATATTCCCGTATTGTTCCCGATTCCCAAATATCCTTTCCCGTTATATAGCAGTAATTTTTTGGGATGTAAATCTAATTTTCCAAACTAACTGTTTTCGTCTCGTACCAGTGATTTTTCGTCCCGTTTCCCGTTATGCATAAGGCTACCCAAAATATTATTTTATTTATGGAAATGATTATTTATATTTATCAATCTTAATAAATAGTTAAATTTATAATTATAAATCTAAATATGTTAATATTTTAAGATCAAAATAATTATAATCCAAGATATTCAAAAATGTTTATTATATTTTGATTTTTAAGTTTTTTTTAAAAAAAATTATTTGTTTTAAACTTTTTAAAATATATTAAATAGAAATATCCGGACCTCAACTGAACTTAAAATTCAAATCAAAAATTTCCATTTATTTTTTTATATACCAAAACCAGAAATATTCACAAAATGAACCCAAATATAAAATGAGTCCTAAATCACTAGACCCAAAAATAAAAAAACCCAAAAATCCAAATTAGATCAAATCCAAAACCCAAAATTCTGATGTCTAATAAGTACTCGTTATAAGTACTCGTTGGGTTTTCTGAGTGTTATTAGGAAGCTAGGCACATAGTCATATTTTGAGTTAAGTTTTTTGAAATAACCAGCAACCTTAAATATTCTATATATTTTATATATTATATTTACTTATATACCTTTACACGTTAATTTCTTTTTTGGTATTTTTTTTTCATTTCCCCTTCATATTATTTGCACATAATCTTTTGATAAATATTAAGAGATAATTTTATAAATGAAAATATATATATTCTTAACACATGCTGTAATTTGAATATTATGAAATGAATAAAAATTACAAAAAAAAATGTCATTAAGTAAAACAACATTGGTCTATAATATAGAACACATCATTTCTATTTTGCATAAAAATAATATATTTTAGAAATAAAATTTATATGGACTTATGTACTCATTAAATTTTCAAGACGGTGATACAATATTTTGGGACATAGTAATTTACATGAATTATAAAAACTAATGTTTACAAACGTATATATTATTAAGTAAAATAGAATAGAACACACCAAACACTCTTTCTTGCATCCAAAAAAGACTTTGGCCCTGTTTTAATTTCCGTTGCCGCGACTGCGATCAAGAGAGAATAAATAGTCATAAGGACAAAAGCAAATAAACTAATCGCTGAAAATAATTGCTGGTTTAATATGCAATGTCTTTTGCAGTCGCTTAAAAAATTGGTGACATCTTTTACGTATTATTACATTGTCGCAGCGACTCCAATTTCCTCCACTTTCACTGTTATTAAACATTTTTTGCTTTGTTATAACGGAAGCCACAGCGACATGAAGAAGAATAAGGCCTTTAGCTGATTTTAGCTAATCAATAATTAGGAAATCATTGTTAGAAAATTGAGATATTCCACTTGAACTTTGTAGTTTTGATTAAACGAAATTAAATTGGATACCTTTTGTTTTTGTTTTTGTTGTTAAATATTGATTTTATAAAGAAATTTGACAAAAGTCACATTAATTAGTTTTCCAACGATGTTTATTTGGTTAGGTAGCAAAACAATAAGTCGGATAAGCCCATGGAATGGCGTCTTTGGTATTGGCCTCCCACAAAATAAACCTTTGATAAATTTTAGTTTAACGGTCAATCCAGATGAATTGACAGTTTTTTTTTCCAAATATTGGATAGTAGATATACTACAATAATGAGGTTGAGCGCCGAGGGATATGTACAACATCTCATGTGGAATGAAACCTCTTCTATATGGGACATCTTATGGAGTTCTCCAAGTGAAAAGTGTGATATATATGGATCTTGTGGTCCTAACAGTTACTGTGGCATGCCATATGTGTGTTATTGTATAAGAGGATTTGAGCCGAAGAATCCAAAAGCATGGGCTTTGCAAAATATGAAGGATGGCTGTGTAAGAATAAAGTCATTGAGCTGCACAGAATTTAAGTTTTTTTCAGTTGGAAAAACATTAGATGTCCGAAGTTACCTCAGCGACGGTCACGATCTTTATGTCAAACAAGGTAAAATTACAAAAGCAAATTAGATATTTTCTAATGATATATATACACACATATGATAATTCTAGATTTTCACGTTTACCAGAGAAGGATAAGAAGCCACAAACTAAACTAACTATAGGTTTGAGTGTTTTTGAACTCAGTTGTATAGTTAGTGTTAGTTTATTTTGTTATTGGAGAAGAAAAATAAAGCCACCAACAGCATGAGGTGTTTTTGCAGTTGCGATATCTATTGGTAAATTAGTCATATAACTTCCAGTGTTTTCTTTTTCAGAGTATATAAACAGCTTGTTGATAGATAAACTAATCTGACAAACATGATTGTCAACATTATCTGTAGGAGACTTGTCTTATGAGCGTTTGGATATCCGACAGCACATTGATTTAATGTGATGACGCTGAGAATCGTAATCTATTTATCAAACAAAGTAGAACAATTTTTTTACACTAATAACAAACGAGGATAGAGATATTTATCATCACCGTTATCAAGTCTTATTTTCTTTATTGTATAACAAAAAAATTGTTCTCTTAAAGATTATTTGGGCAATGAATTTTGTGAAAGCCATATTTCGTGTGCTCAATAAACACACATGTGACTATCTACTAGATGCGTCAATTAAATACCATAAAATATCAAAATGGTTTGCATTGTGAGTGGATATGCCCACATATATCACCATGTATTCTTTCTAAGAATACTGAAGATTCATTCCCAACTTTGGCTAGTGATGGCCGAGTTATTAGCTTTCTAAGAGAACAGAGAACAAGTTTTACATGGAAATTCTCTAGGTTGAAAAATATTTTAGTTTTTCAATGGATGGCCTTTTGAATTTTTCACAACTTTTCGCATCATGACTGGACCAAAATGCCATTAACGTTTATGCTAGACTTTGAACGTACATGTAATCTTCGGGTTTACATTAATATATGATTTAGCCATATGTATTTTTGTGGAATATATTCCGGAGGATAAAGCTGGCCGCTTTCTAATATACATTTCCTCTCTGAAATGATTGATGTAATGCAATATACAAATTCCATTTTATTCATAGTTTTTATATATTATCCATTTTTGCGGATATCATTGAAACTTAACAAGTTTCTGTAAGATTTGGGAGAATATAATCCTTCATTTACTTCAAATTTTATTCCTCACGGTATTGAAAAACTAACTCTTCCAGAGCCCATAATTATTTTTTCATTACCAGATATAGTATTCACGTTTCCACAAGAATCTTTTATTTTAAGAGAACATAAATATCTTTTATCCTTAAGAATAGTGTGTGTTGTAGCATTGTCTACCAAGCAAATATCTCTATCCTCATTTTCGAATTTCAACATTTTCTTGATTAGAAAATATTCAAAAAAGATTCGTTAATACAACAAAACAAACTTTATATTATAACACAAACTATTTTACAACAAAAACAAGACAAAAAAACAACAACATTAGATATTTCATTTTATCTTGCAAACATAACTATTTATATATCATGTCATACTTCATTCTTCAAGAAGATTTTAGTCTTTTTGATTTCATTGAAATCTTCAGGATCAACAACAAAATCCGCTACATCGAGATGTGTATCATCATTTAAGCCATCCAAAGAAAACCTAGCTTCTTCATAAATGAAGTTGGTTTCACCTTGTTTTTCTTTCCTTTTTTGTGATTTGTGGTACATATCAGCCAAATGTTTTAGCATACGACATGTATGTTCCCAATGTTCTTTCATGCAGCATATGTAGCAAACATCTTTATGTTGCTTCTTGTGGCCAACTTAATTTCCTTTAGGCTTTTTTTTTTCATTATGAGAATCATTTGGATGAAATTTTCTTACTTTTCCACGTCCATATTATCCATTCCAATCTACTTTTTCACGTCCACGTCCATATCATCCATTCCGCATCTTGGTTATTACCTCAACTGTGTCCACGTCCATTCCAATCATTATGGTTGGATGATGAAACATTCACTTCTGAAAATGAAATTGATCCAGTATGACGAGATTTTAAGATTACAAGTTCATTATTCTAATTACATGTCAATAATAATAAAAAATTTGAATGAGAAATATTGGATCAAACTTTAACTATGCAACTTGGGAAAATTGTTTAAGACAATTCAAATTCCTAATGGGTCAAATTTTAATTGATTTTAGATCTTTTAAGAAAACATTCAAACGGGTTATGGCTTCTTAAACTTATCTTTGCTTGTTATTGGGCTACGAAGCCGTGAGGCCCATTAAGCCCATGAAATAAGGAGTTTGTCCTAGCTTGTTGTCTCTTTGCTTAGCTTTGGCCGAAAATGGAGAGAAAAAAATCTTCAATTTAATGTGATGATTTTCACATTGAATTCAGTCCTAAATCCGAATCAATGACTTGCCGTATTTGGCTAGAATTTGGCTTTTTCTATATAAGAACGAAAATGTTCTATGAATTAGTCACTTGATTTCTCATCTTTCTTTCATAGTAAGTTCTGAGTCTTTTATTGTGAGTTCATAGGTAGAGTATTGGTTTGTAAATTCCATAAAAAAGTGAAGCTTTTGTGGTCTACTCATGATTGTATTCTGGGGTTCAAAGGCTCTTTCTTACCTAATTATAGATTATTTATATTACATAACCATTTCTCTCGCTGTCTAATAGTCATCATCGTCATCTTCGTCATTTCTTGATAGGAAAAAGTTTCTAGCGACGGCTAAGGCTACTCCAAAAAACATGAAGAGAAGTAGGAGGTCGAAGCCACCGCCACCAACTGCCACCGCATGACCAGGGGCAGAGAAGGTAAACAGTGACCACCCGTAACTACAGTAACCATATCCATAGCCGCCGATCAAAGGTGGTTCAACCTGAGGATTCACGTAGATGTTGGTTCTGTGAAAAGAAGGTAAGCTACGTTTAGGATATAACGAGACTAATGTCATGTTTTGCATTTCAAAAAGATAAATCACACAATAATCAATTTGTAAATGGGCTTTTAATGTGGACATGAGGCTGCTAGTCCAATAAATGAAGCTTTCTGTAATTAGATTTTTTTTTAAAAAAAGAACTCACAATTGTTAGATACAAATGACTAAGAACTCTAGATTAAAGTCTCAATTTGAGTATATACTTAAATTTTCTAAAACTGTTGAAATGATCAAATTTAGAGAAGAGCTTCAAGTTAATCTGGATCGACTGTTAAGTCTAGGAGGAGGGCGAGGAGCTGAAGACCGAAACGCTTGACTGCCGATTCTTCCACCGCTTTTGGTCGCAGACGCATCTCCAACGCTTCCTAATGCCAACCGGTAGCGTCGCGATCGCAAATTTTGCCAGGTCATTTTCATTTTTCCTAATAATTAAATAACATAATTGGATAAGAGCAAAGCCGAAATTAGAACTAATAAAAAATTCTTGTAATATGAAATAAAATTACCGTGAAGAATCAGTTTCGTGGTCTTGGAGTGAAGATTTACAAAAGATTGAATTGGGACGAAAGAGATTACTGTTTGAACTGGGTTTGAAACTGTGTTGGAAACTGAAAGAGTTTGATAAAAAGCTTTGTCTGGAAGAAGCTATGGCGGAGAAATACATTTTTGTCTCTGTTCTCTCGTTGTTGACAAACAAAATGATATTTTCTCTCCTCTTGTGTGGGAGGTTTTTCTTTCTATAGCTCAAGGTTTGTGATAAAGCGACTGCCACGTGGATTACAACTAGTGCCCCAATGAAGAACACATGTATTCTACAGATTAAGAAGATATCCGGTTCTGTTTCTAACCGGTCTGAAGAAATTAATCGAACGGTTTACTCTTTTTTTTTTTTGTCAAAATCGAACGGTTTACTCATCATGTCAAAAATAGGAAAAAAAGTATCCCATGACTATAGAAATTTATGACAAATAATAATAAAAGGAAATAAAACCATTGTATTTCCTCTCTGTTTGTGAAATCATCATCATTATCATATGTTAAACAAAGGATCTTCGTCTTCCTTAATCATCTTCTCGTTAAACCGAGTCGGATCTTTATTAAACAGTGTAGTGGCCAGCAGTTTCAATGTCTAATCCCTTTAGCTTCACCACTGATTCTACATGTCCCTTAAGTGTATGAAGTTCCCTAAGCCTGTAATCAAAATAACAGATAGAGAAAACCTTAACTTCACTCACAAGAAACCACCGTTTTTTTGTTTGTTTTACAAATCATTACCTTGCGATCTCAGCTCGTCTCTTGGCCTGCCTGCGATCGCAGATAGTTCTCTGTAACCACCTTTCTCCGGGTAACCAGTTTCCGTTTCCTTGTTCTGAAGACCGTGTAGAGTCCTCTGCGCATGAGCCCATTGTGCTTCTCTTTCCTCTATTCCATAGTTTTGCTTGGTCGTAAAGGCAGTTTGATTTTTCATATCAAACAAAAAAAGGACAGAGATTTTGTTGGTCACATTTCATAGTAGTTAACAAGGAAAACAAAACACATACCCTGTTGTCAATGAGATTGTTCCAAGCTGTTCCAGCTAGTATGTAACGAATTGCGAATTTCATTATGTCTAATGGAAAGTAGAAGACGATACTGTAAAGCCAGATAACTAGAGCCCATCCCCATCCTATTCCTTTGATTCTCGCAAATTCCCAATTCGCGTAGACAGCAAAAAACGTTGCAATCTACAGTGTCAAGTTCATGACTCATCAACAAGAAAATCTTGTAATGAAACAGAAGACAACATACAATCAAAATAAAATCATGTAGTAATGCTTACCGCTTGTGCTACCCAGAAAGCGCCAAGCAATAAATATCCAGGCCTTTCTGTAAAAGACCAACTTCTAGATCGAGTGACGAAGATAAGAGCTTGGCTCACAATACTGACTTGTAAGTATAAAGCAGACATCATCTCATGTTCGCTGCCTCTCAAATCCTTTACGTGGAACGTTCTCTATAGGTATAATGGAAAAAACAGATTATGCTTTTGTAATGAAAAACAAAAACATAGTTATGATATCAGAAGAGATTGTTTATATTACCGGGAAGAAATCGGTTCTGTATGTCGCCCAGAAGAAAACAACAGTCATTATAGCCATGTAGCCTCCAAGAGCAACTCCTGTTGCGAAGATTTCTTTGAGTTTCCAGCTATCTGGTGTAGGATAAGGCTTGACTCTGTCTTTTGAGATTGTCATGATTGTTCCTGTTGAGTAGTTATTGATGTTAAATTGTCTTGTCATTTAGTAAACATTTTAGAGAAATTTTCAGCATAAGAAGAAAACTTACCATCGTTTAGTATAGCAATGATCAAAACCATGAATGGTGAAAAGTCGAACTTCCATATTAAAGCAATGAGCATAAATCCAAACTGTAAAGAGAAATAAAGTGATCATAAGCAGAGAGACTGTTTGATGATATTCAAGAATATTCATACAAGATTGATTACTAACCACAATACGGATGGTAATTCAGACTGCGTAAATCTGTTAAAATGATTATCAGAAAACATCGTCATCAGAAGTGAAATTGACGAAAAGGTACAGATTAAGAATAAGAGGACACTCACAGTGTAATTCGTGAAAGAGGCATGTTGCATTATCATTCTTGTGTTGATACTCTACAACAAAACATTGTTGTAGGGAGAAAACATCAACATTTTCTTAATGTTGGTAGAGCTTTATTCTTTTAATCTAATGTGCATATTTCTTTTTGGGGAGATTGTGTTCAAACGGCAGCCTTTTTAATTAATAGGATGTCTTAGACCATGATTAATGGGAGGTTCTTAGAGGGGTTCTTAACATTTTTTATTATTATTTTGTTAAGAAATTTTACCAAAGTGTCTTATTTAAAATCCTTTCTTAGAAGGGTTCTTAACATTTTTCTTCTTTCAATTTTCTCTTTCTTCATTCATTTATTAAAATTTATAATAAAATATTGTTAAGAACCTTTCTTATAAGAACCTTGCATTAATCATGCTCTTATATGCTTTTAAAAGATAAGTCTCTTTATGAACTTTTACTTAACAAAGTTTCTGATTATAATTCTCTTTGTGTTTTTGGTTCTTTGTGCTATGTTTTTACTCTGCCAAAATCAAAGAATAAATGTTCTCCAAGAACTGTTCCTTGAGACTTTTAACAATGGAAGGAAGTCTGATTGTGCTTTTTTCTTCAATAATAGTTTTGCATTTCAGAATCGCCACTAAAAACATATGATTTCGTTTAGTCGTGAAAGAACTCAACAATACATTAGAATCAATTACATTTAAATCTATCAAAAATGGTAAATAACAGGTGATTGTGAATACATCAACTAAATACGTTGTTGAATAACGATGTATTTTAATGTCTTTTTCCAAATACAGTGTTATTCAACACTGGATTTCATTTTAGACTCAAAATACAATCAAATCCAAAAAAAGACACTCTTCAATAACCCCCGTTAGTGTAGTTGTTGGTACCTTATTTATCTTATTGATTCACCTTACTTTTCGAAACCAAATTCTCTTATGTCCAGTATTTAAATTTAGTTATTATCTTAACAAAGTATTAAAGCTATCTACCATCAAAATTTCTTATAAATACTACACTTTTAAAATCTTTAGATTCATATCCAAAAATGAATCATCTCATTTTATTAACGTTGATTATTGGAATGTGTTTTGGTTTGAGTGAAAGTATAGTATGTAGTAATCGTGATAGTATGAATCCACGATGTGGAGGCAAAGGTTGTGTTCTAAACACTTTAAAATTTCAAAACGATCTCGGTCCTGGTAATACTCTTACAGTCAATTGCTCATCCAGTAGATTGGAACACAAAGGACTTCAACATGTGAAATTCAAAAAGACATACAAATTAAGCTTTGAAGAACCTAACAAAAGAATAGTATGGCAATGTCACTTGAGACAAGGTAAGAACATGGAGTTTTATTATAGTATATGGAGAGCTTATAGAGGAGCTTCTGATCCTCGATGTGGTCAAATTCGAACATGGATTGCTAAACCTGATGGTATTCATTTAGTTAGAAATGGTTATCCTAAAGGACACCAATTTAATTGGTCTAAATAATATGTTTTATCAATCTTTTTTTTTTGTCAACATTGGATTACAACAGGCCGGCCTATTAGCCGAGTTTCTACATAATGTAAGCGGTGGGACTCGATCTCTAGTTGTGCAAGTGCGCATGTCTTATGTGGACTTACCGCATGCCACTAGACTAAAGGCCACTTACTTTTATCAATCTTCTTAAATCTAATTATTTGTGAAGTTGAGTTTTTATTTTGGTTTTAATGTTAATAAATTAAGTTTTGATTGTTTTGTTTGTATGTTGTAAATTGTATCACATGATTTTTCTTGTGAACTTTTTGTTTCTTCAAGAGACTTATCTACAATTGTGTTATTTTTTTTCTGTTGCAAGTGATTTTTTAGTTTTAGTATCATCTAATTTCTGTATTAGTATGGAAAAAATCTGAGAAAATTATATCAGAGTAAAAAATCTGAGAAAATACATGAACAAAATATATATTGTTTACCGAATCGTGTAATTTTCACATAATATTGTTTAGAATTTTTATGAGAGAATTTGGAATATACATAGGGTTTTGTCGATGATCCTCGACAAAAACAAAATTGACTCGCATGAAAATAAAAATATTATTAAAAAAAAAGATTAAAACAGACGTGGATGATTTTGACAAAATCGTATAAAAACCAAAAAGTGAATACGTAGAGAGAATAGTAAAAGTAATCATCACAAATAAAACCAAGCGAGCGATACGCTCATGATGCAAAACGACACCGCATTACGCACAGAACCAACGTTACGAGAAGCAAAAGAAGCGTCCGCCGGAGAATCATCACCGGAACTATCACTGTCTTCCTTCTTCTTCGTCTTTGAGACCGACGGAGCCGGAGCAGGAGCAGGAGGACGAGGATCGAAAACTTGCTGAGGAAGCAAAACCTTATCGACTTGGTAAATTGCAAGCTGTCCATCACTGTAGACATTACCGGAGACGGTGGCGTTTGTTACACCGGTTGTAATATTTACAGTACTGCCACTGGTGGTAACGTTGAGAGGAAAATGTCCTTCGGCTGAGTCACCGGCTTGAGTCCGGAGAGGGTTACTTATGGTTTGGAAGTTAGAGGAAGAAACGTAACTTGGTATGACATGAAACTGAATTAGCTCTACTTGTTGCTCGTCGTTTAAGGAGTTTAGGGTTCCGGATTTGAGATTGGAGAAGGAAGAATCACTTGGTGCAAAGATAGTGATTCCGTTGTCGGAGTTGTTGAGCTGGCCGTAGAGTTGGTTACCAACGCCGGTTGATTTGAGGAGTCGGATAAAGATAGTGAATTGGCCTGCTTTTTCTAGGATTTTGGTGACATTTGTGGGTCCCGGTGGAGCTGGAGCCACGGCTGGAGAAGATTGGGATAAGCTTCCGGGAGTGGCCGCGAGAAGGAGGAGGAGAACGGTGGAGAGGAGGAGGAAGATTGGAGACTGTTCCATTGTGTGTGTTTGAGAGACTTGGTATGTTATGTCTCTGGAGATGCGTTTTATACGAAGTAGCAAGGATTTTATTTAAAATAATGGAAACTAATTGGTTAAGAGGTCAACATTTTTACAACTAAGTTGATTAATAAATAATGATTGTTTTTGTGAAATTTCTGTCACATCTTATTAGATACCAAATATATATATAGAGACTATATATTATATACGTAAGTAATACCAAATCAGTAAATCGGACATAGGCGTATTCACGCACCAAGCAGTAGGGCAGAGTCGTACGTCCTAGAAACGAGCAATTCATTTTGGGTTTTCAAGCACCTTCAATTTAATGTAAAGCTTAGAGAGAAAAAAAAAGCTTGTTGGTAGAGCTAGGATTCATGTTAATTACTCTGCTTCAAGAGCACAAAGCACCTGGCTTTTCCCACAGACGTCATAAATAAAAGAAGAAATTTTACTAGAGAATAATAGTTTTTAGATTTAGTAATATAGTTATAAATATAGAGAAGTATTTTGGTCAAATTGTTAAATATCTGCAAATTTTTCTATCATAATTCAATTTGAAGAAGTCGCGTAGCCTATATAATAGAGATTAGAGTTTCCAAAAAATTTGAGTTATATATTTGGTCAATTTAATAGTTCGATTTTTTTTTGCCATGTTTATAATGTTTGTAATTACTATTTAGTAATTTTGACAGTGTGTATTTATGTGTGTATGAATTAAAAGGAATCATTACTTGTAAGTAATAATCAAATCCTGTGGATGGAAAGGTGTGAGGAATAATGAAGAGGCAGGTATATGATAAAAGGAAGGACCAACTTGCAACTTTGCTTGGAAATTAAGAAAAAGCAAACCTAAATTGATTTGTGGTGGGCTCTATCTCCCTCCTCTTGAGCATATTTCATATCACAACATATGCACACTGTATTAGAATTGATGGAATAGGATACAAGGATTCCCATCAAAGGAAACTAGTTCTATATGGACAAGATTAATGCTTAACCCAAACTTCAAACTTTATTACGGAGATAAAGTGATTATATCGGATCAAATTTTAGTGAAAAAAATTATAAAATTGAACACTAACCACTCCAAATCAACTCATAATTAAAAATAAATAAAAAAGACATAAAAGTTTGTAATTTACAAAATACTTAAAAGGAGGAGTGAGATGTTGTGAAGGTGGGTGTGCATTGTTTTTTGAGAGTGTAAGTGGGACTAATGAAAACAACACTCTCATCTTACTTTGATGTTTATACTTTGATCAGATTTGACTATGATTGCCATCGTTTCATTTCCTTACTATATTATACTACAACTAAGTAATCTCAACTATTGTTCAATTTATTTCTTAGATCTGTACTCATAGTTCGTCGAATTACTTTCTACTCCAAGAAATTTAAAAGATATAATTGTGGAAACTAAAAGATAACAAAAAAAAAGGAATAAACGAATTCTACGAGTTACCACTAATTTTGGTCATTGCATTCTAAGATGGAAAAGTAGAAGAGTCTTTATGTGTCTTTTAGCAAGAAAAATATATATTTTGTGTGAGTGTCTGTGACTTATGTTAAAAAAAAAAAACTTTTTTAAATACTTTATGTTTTTTTCCAAATCTTGTGAGGTTGTGAGTTTAGAGCTCAGTAGTGGCTCTGAAATAAATCATATAAACATGAGTTTTAGGTTGTCCTATGCATATCGGGATTCTATTCCGTTCCATCCCGTTCTCGTCATGTAATTCCTGTATTTTTCGGGAATGAAAAATTCTAAATTACCGTTTGAATCCAAAATTAATATCAAACGGGTAAGAAAAATGGTCGGGAATGGGTCTAGGAATTCTCTGAATTCTCGTTGGGTATTTGCTTACGTTAACAAAATATTAAAATATATTAGATTCAAATATTATATATCTTTCAAATAATTAAGATCAAGCCCATAACAATATTTGACTTAAATTTTCACAACTTTACAATTAATACAAACTATTCAATATGGATATACTAGTATTTTTGATAAAAAATGATAATATTGGTCATTTAATTACAAATTCTAACACAATAATTTTGTATTTTTTGTGTATTGAACATTGATATATTTTTTATACATTGTTATTTTTGTTATTGATTATATAATTTATAATAATATTTTTTATTTTTTTTTACTTATATTTCCCAAACTATTTTTATGTGCATGTACTATAATTTTCCGATTTAGTCGGACTTTGGAAATAGTTCGAGAAGTAAATTTTGAGTCTCAAAATTTCCGTACCGTTCCCGATTCCAAAATTCACATCCCGTTATGTAACGGAAATTGTTTGGGAAGTAAATTTAATTTTCCGAACTAACCGTTCCCGATCCGTACCAGTGATTTCCCATCATGTTTCCCGACGTTATACACAAAATTACATTTTTAAGGGCATTATATTTGAAGTTTTGATGTAGGGTAGTAGTAGCATACTACCACTTTGACTTGAGGGAATGAGTTCGAATTCCTCGAATTCTTGTTTTATTTTATTAAAAAAAAATTTCTTGTTTTAGATGTAAAAAAAAAATTGGACCGACTAAATTTTGTATGGAAAAGAAAAGGAAAAATTCTCCATAGAGTTTTATTTGTAATATAATTAAGTTATATAATCATGGATATAAAAAATTAAATTGCAGGATCAAAGTGTACATATGAAATGGGTATGTCTATGTCTCAGTTTTTTATATGAGAGTTTGAGGTACTTGTATTATTCCATGTAATAAGATTTCGAGTTGGAATTATAGAAACCATATTATTATTTTAATATTTATTTAACGTACACTATGGAAGAAAATCAACAATCAGCCACTTTAGCCTTCCCCTAAAAATCTGCCATATCTTATGGCCATTCCATTTGCATTCCCTCCCATCAAAACAAAAGCACTTCATGTCTCTTGTGTATATTTCACTCACAAGAAAACCAAAAACAATATGTTCTTGAATAATCTTCCTCGGATCATCCCATTAGCCTGCTTTTCCAAGATGAAAAACAGAGAAGAATTAGGCGAATTCAATCAAATTCTTTACCCTTTGATGATTCTAATGAGGAGATTCATATTTAGAGTTCTACGCGCCGGTCCAATCCCTAGACACATCTCATTCATCATGGATGGAAACCGCAGATTCGCTAAGAAACAGAAACTTAAAGGCTTTTAGACGCAGGACATAGAGCCGGTTTCATCTCCGTGACTTATGTTTTTCAATACTGCAAAGAGATTGGTGTACCTTATGTCACGCTCTATGCCTTTGGTGTTGATAATTTCAAAAGAGAACCTGAAGAAGTCAAGTGTTTGATGGATTTGATGCTGGAGAAAGTCGAGCTCACGATTGATCAAGCTGAACAAGGAATCTAAAAGGTGTGAAAATAATCTTTGCTGGTGAGTTGAGTTTATTAAACGAACGTCTTAGAGCTGCAGTGGAGAGACTGATGGAAATTACTGAAGAGAATAAAGATCTGACGGTTGTGGTTTGTGTTGCGTACAGCACAAGTCATGAGATTGTTCACGCTGTTAGAGAATCTTGTGTTAGGAAGTGTAATGATGGAGATGGTCCTATAGTTTTGGAGGTGAGTGATGTTGAAAAGTGTATGTATGCTTCGGTTGTGTCGGATCCGGATCTTGTGATAAGAACTGGAGGAGGAGATCGGCTGAGTAACTTCATGACGTGGCAGACTTCGCGGTCACTTCTTCACAGTACGGCGACTCTTTGGCCGGAGTTATGCCTATGGAATTTGGTCTGGGCCATTCTTAAATATCAGAGAATGCAAGATTTCTTGCAGAAGATGAAAAAGCTCGACTAAATAGTTTCTAAATTAAACCCTAGAATGAACTTTAACCCTTACGTTTGGTTTATAAGAAAAATACAGGAAAATCATTTTTTATTATGTATGGGAACCAAATACAAACACAAGTACACAAAACATCGTTAATCATTCGATTTAAAGATGGTAAAACACTACGATTAAAGGCTTAATTAAAACACAATTTGGTAAACAAAAGCAAAGAAATCTTTGAAGATTTAGTACTTAGCTACTCCAGGACCAGGTTTTGCTTGGAACCTGCAGACATTACAGAGAGGTGAGAACAGAGAAGGAGTTTGGTACTTGTCTTCTCCACCCATCATTGGCATTGGGACTCCGGTCTTAACCGGACTAATGTATCCAGGCCGATATGTTTTCCCCAGAACGCCCTCGACGAGGTCACTCAGGTTAAAGAACTTAAACTGAGTCTGTAGATGAGCAAAAGCATCATCTTTAGGAATCTGATAGTTATGAACTCTATCTTCTTCTTTCCCAATTGGTCTAACCTTAATATCCATCTGAACAATCCCAGATACCGTGACTCTCACGTTATTCCTTTCATCTGTTCTCTCAACGACAACTTCCCTATCTTCAAGATCCATTCTCCACTCTGCTTCACCTCCTGTTGGAACTTCAACTTCTTCTCCGTTCAATCTAACTACAAGAGAGTCTACAGAATCGTCCCAAGACGAAACCTTCTTGGCCGCGATAACGAGGTTGTGACTATCGAACATCACTGAGAAGGCTTGAACCCATGTAAAGTCTCTGGTTCTACCAGCAGGTCTTGTACCAATGAAATGTGCATTGATTTGAAGATTCTCATCAGAGACAATGGCAAAGTTTCCGTCTTTGTTTCCATGGAAGTAGAACATCACTCCATCTCCTCCCACAAATCTTGGGTCGTAACACAAAGATCCATACCCGTTGCAGTTTGCTTTCCTCCCTATTTAAGAACACAAAAAGAACCAACCAAGATTAGCATATGTGTGTTAGGAACCTCAAATCGACAAGTGTTACAAACTTAACAAAGTTACATTTTGGAACCTTTGAAAAATGTTTCAGAATGTTGAGATTTGAGACTTACATTTGCAGGTGACTTCACATTTGCTGCTACAATCAATGAAACAAGCTTTTTCCTGCCTGTTCTTCTTCGGTTTCCTGTCTGGGCATTCCTTAGGACAAGTAAGAACCTTCTGGTTACAAGAACCTCTCGCTAAGCACAGAACTCGCTCCTGGCCCGAGCCAAGGGGATACAAAACCTTGTAGTTCGTTGAAGCTGCATCATAAGCACCTTTCTTTGTTGCAGAAACAACGAAAACAGAAACAAGAACGATAACAGTCACAAGGACCCGCGACATTTTTAACAAAAGAAGAAGTCTTTTGTTGTATATATGTGTGGGTTTTGATTTGAGAGAAGTGGAGAGTGAGTGTTCTTATAGACCAGAGAGGCTGCAAGTAAGCAGAAGAGAGCGGCTTAATTAACGGTCCAGATTTAATCAAATCACATGAAGAATCGAAGACCGTGTTAGAAACAGCTTCGACTTTTGTTTATTAAATTCTATTGTAGAAGTACCACCGTTAGATTCAAATTCAAGTCCTTAAACCAGATATTCTAATTAGCCAAAAACTTAAAACCAAAATTTATAAACTTTACAAAAATAAAATTCTATACCAAAAATTTCTATAGGCCCTTAAAATATCTCTAACACACTTCTATTTTTTATTCTAAATGCTACTTTAGAATAAATTGACTTCAAACTACCTCTATTTTGTATTCTAAAATAGTAACTTTTTTTACATTATTGGTGTGATACTTACATAACTATCACACTAATATAATATTAATATTTTAATATTCTAAAATTAGTTTTGAATTTTATCAACTTTATTTTAAATTACAAATCTTTAACTAATATAAAGCGATTACATCTTAAAATATATTTATTATATATAGATATATAATATCATATATTAAATTTTAAAAATTAATATTAATAATATAAATTAGTATTTAAATATAGTTTTCTTTTAAAATTTAAATAAATATTTATTATGATTTTTCAACTAAAATACTATCTTATTTTTATTCTTATATTCTAACTAAGTAATAAATATTATTAAAAATATATTTTAGAATTGTTCATAATAGAGCTTAATAGATAGCTAATTTTATTTTATTATTTATGAATAAATTCAAATTTTGAAATTATAAAATGTTGATTATTTATTTTATATTGTAAATTATAGTTATTTTCAAAAAGTACAACAAACTAAATAATGACATGTGTCCAATTTGGAAGTCTCTCACTAAGATATCATAGTGTCTCAAATGAGAGACTCATGAAGGAATATCTCAAAAAAATTAATAATTTTTTTGAATTTTATATTATTTTATTAATATGATATTCATTATGATACTAGCATGATACCCTTTGGAGATGGTCTAATACATTCATGGATATATCCTAGAATCGAACGCTTTATCATCAAAATTAAAGGGAAAATCGGCTAAATGTTAGGGAACCCCACTACGATTCCACGTAACAAAATAATTCAACTAAAACGAAAATGATCGACAAATTACACATTTTATAATATATTTTTAAAATTTAGGCAAGAATAGCTATATATTTAACGTTGGAAAGGTTAATTACATATTTTAACTCCCTTTTTTTTGTTAATTCCTATATTAAATACATTTTCAGCTAGGTAATTAACTTAATTTAGTACATTACATTGGTAAATTAATAATTATTTTATACCAATGTGCAGTTCAACACAATATGTATTCATATGAAAAGCTAATGCGACCATCGATCACGGATCTAGCATTATATTCATTTTTTTGGTCGGGAAAAGGGGTAGGCATTGTATTCATTATTAATTCAAATTACGGTGGTTGCATTGATTAATTAATAAAAGCATTGTGGAGTTGACATTTCAATATTAAACTAAAATTAAATTATAGTTTAGATTGTATTGAAGTCACGTACTCATGTGAAGTATAGCATAATTAAATTTCCTCGGATCACATGAATTCATGCAACTATGCCTATAAAATTGTAAGGTTCCATTTTTTCTGAATTAATTATTTGATTACTTATATCTGGTTTGGTTTATTAGTTTTAGCTAAAAGAGTGCTCTTTAAGCATCTCCAGTTGGTTTTGAAACCCCCTAAGAGACAGCTGCTTCAAAGATATCAAAAAAGACTTTATGGCAGATCCAAATACATTAATATACACACAAAATAGTTTTTATTTTATTTAGAAATATAGTATAAACGTATACGTATACAAAGCAGAACAAAGAAACAAGGAAAAATTATAAGAAATCAAGGGTTTCCTTCTGGCACAAGAAACGTCGTACATTTCTTAAACCCTCAAAAACATCACAAATTGAACCAAATATATTTATATTTTTGGCTCTTATTACATTAATTTTATGAATATAAGATATTTTCAGAAACAAAACAGTTTACAAATAAAAATATTTCATGAATTTATATAAAATTATAAAAGTTTCCATCTTACTTCTTCTCATTACATATCAGCAGAGAGACTTGATTCTTCCTGAGGATTAAACCTGCAGAGTCTGCAAGTTGGAGAGTATAGTGAAGGTGTTTGATATTTATCTTCTCCTCCCATCACAGGCATTGGAACTCCAGTCTTAGCGGAGCTGACGTAATCAGGACGGTAAGTTTTTCCCAAAACACCCTCGACGAGCTCACTTAGGTTTAAGAACTTGAACTGAGTCTCAAGGTGGGCAAAAGCGTCATCTTGTGGCAACTGATAGTTGTGAACTCTGTTCTCTTCTTTTCCTATTGGTCTTACCTTGATGTCCATCTGAACAAGACCAGAGACAAGTACTCTTACACTGTTTCTCTCGTCGGTTCTTTCGATAACGATCTCTCTGTTTTGTCGTGAAATTGCTCTCCATTCTGATTGTTCGTCTTCTGGGAGTGTGATAAGTTCTCCATCGTATCTGATGGTAAAGGCGTCAGATTGTTCATCCCATTGACTCACTCTATTGGCTGTGATCACAAGCTTGTGGCTTTCAAACATAACATTTAGAGCTTGAACCCATGTGAAGTCTCTGGTTCTTCCAAGGGGTCTTGTGCCGATGAAGTGAGCGTTGATCTGTAGATCGCTGTCTGAAACAATAGCAAAGTTTCCACCTTTAGATCCGTGGAAATAGAACATCCTTCCATCTCCTCCGACAAATCGAGGGTCATAGCACAAAGAACCGTAGCCATTGCAGTTTGTTTTTCTCCCTGTAACAAAGAAGAAAAACAGAATTAATCCAAATTACTTGCGTAAGAAGCAAACCTAAATTCTTATACCAACAGAAAGTACTTACACTTGCAGGTAGCTTCACACTTGCTAGTGCAGTCAATGAAGCAACCTTTAGTGTTCTTGTTTTTCTTAGGCTTCCTCTTGGGACATTCACCAGGACAAACAAGAGTCTTGTAATAACATGAACCACGAGCCTCGCACATTGCCTGCTCTTGTCCTGTTGGCAATGGAGTAAGTACCCTGTATCTCGCAGCTGCTTCACTCTGCTCCTTGTCCTTCTTCTCCTTTTCTTTCCTTTCTTTTTCCTTCTTCTCCTTTTCCTTCTTTTCCTTATCTTTCTTTTCCTTTTCCTCCTTATCCTTCTTGTCTTTCTCCTTCTTGTCCTTCTTCTCTTGTTCCTTATCCTTCTTCTCCTTTTCCTTCTTATCCTTCTTATCCTTCTTATCCTTCTTATCCTTTCCCTTGTCCATTGGACCGTTACCATTACCGTTGCCGTTTCCGTTTCCATTGCCATTACCGTTGCCGTTTCCATTGCCATTACCGTTGCCGTTTCCGTCGCCTTCGCCCTCGTAGTTGCCGTTTCCGTTACCGTTGCCATTACCATTGCCGTTGCCGTTTCCGTTACCGTTGCCATTACCATTGCCGTTTCCGTTTCCGCTACCGTTGCCATTACCATTGCCGTTTCCGTTTCCGTTACCGTTGCCATTACCATTGCCGTTGCCGTTTCCATTGCCATTACCGTTACCTTGAGCTACTTGTCCCTCGTTCTCCTTGTTGTCATCACCGTTGTCTTTCCCGCCATCACTCGCTGCAATGACAATATCGGTTAGGAGAAGCATAGCGAAGAGCGCGACAAGCACATAAGACTTTCTGCGCTCCATCTCTCAAGGTCAAGTCTTCTTCTTTCGCTTCTACTGGTTCTTCTCCTTCTTCTTCTTTGGTTTCTTTATATGTTTCTGAATGTGTATTTGGTGTTGTGAAATGTTATTGCACAAGGTAGGTTTTTATAGTGAAGAAAGAATTGACTTAACTTGTTAAAAACTCATGACAATATCTCTTGCTTCATACTATGAAAGAAGCCGACTCTTTGAGCTCATCGTAAGTCAAAAAAGCTTGACTTGATGAGCATTCAATTTAGCTAGAAAACTTTAACAACTTGAAACAAAACGTACATATGTTATCTATTCACATTCTTTCTCATCTATCGCTTAATTAAAGAGTCATAATCAAAACATATTTAGTTTCTATATTGTACGTTGAACTATAAATCTAGTCAGAAGTTACCAATAACCCTAAATTTTCAGTTTGGTAATGTCATTCAATCACTAGGTAATAGAAATTCGAATCTCTCTATAAATGTTTCTGCAATTTTTTTCTTTCTAATGGTATGTTCTTGATGACTTTATGTACAAGGAAACGAGTAGCGAGAACGTGAGGATACTTTGAATAATGAAGAACTTAAGTCATCATGTCAAAACATCTCTGTAAATGTGTGTATATTAAGAAACTTTTATTGACTTTTTTTGTCCAAAGCCTCCACTATTACAAGATTCTTTCCTTTTGGAAGCAATAAAGAAAAGTCGAAGCGCCAAAGTCAGCTGCCGGTTTACTATTAACCGGTTTAGCTTCTTAGCCCTTGAACCAAACCCGTGCCAAGGATGTTCTGTTTATCTAACAAAACAAAGCTTTCAGTTTCACTTTGCTAAAACTCAAATTCGTGGCCCAATGACCTCACACAATTCACAAGCCACAGAACAAACTGAACCAGGAGAGACCTGTTTGAGATTCAACGGTATACAAAGTTGTATTAATAACACAAGTACATGAATCCACTAAGAGTTTTGTGAAACATTCTTGTGTGCAGCAAATGCAAACAAGCTTGCATTTTTCTCAAAACATTTTTGAAAGAAAAAGAATTCCGACACTTTCTATTCAAGAGAATTAAGTTTATTCTCTCTCTATTGAAATATAGGAAGATCAGGCTTAGCTTGATCAGGACCAAGACTTGTTCTGCTTGAAGAAGTTCCTTGTTCCATCTCTTTCATCATTTTTATATGAAATAACTATGCCTGGAAAAATGAACCAGAAAGAGTAAAATTCGAGCATATCAAATAATGACAGTTGACGAAATCAAAAGACCGAAAAGAATGAGATAATTACCATCGCATGTCAGCAGTTAACTCGGAATGAAAAGCAGTTGCTAACAAGTTTTTTTGCTTCACAGCAACAATGACTTTCGTTTTAGGAAGAGCATCTTCCTGATTTATCCAAGAAAATGAAACCAACAAGAAGAGATTCACACATGTCCTCTCAAAAGCGTAATCTTTTCATGAGCATTGGTGCAAAATTATGCAAACCTCTTGGATTTGAACGATAGGGCTTGAATACAAGACCTTGTTTAATGAGACAGGATAATCAGCCAGGACTTCAACATCAGGGCCTACATCGAGAACAGCGGGAGCTCGTATGAACACTCCCCGGTATGTATCTGGCCCACCTTCTTTAGATGTTAGTTGAGGTACTGAGATATCAGCTTCAAAACTTTGAATCTACACATCAAAAACAAATTTGAAGACAATTCTAAGATTTTTATATGGTTAAGATCTTATTTGATGCTAGCAGCGATTCCATATGTAATTAGTCAATGAGAAACCTGCAATTCTTTAATCTTCTTATGAAAAGACTGAGTTCTATATATGACTACATCACATCTAACGCCCATTAAAGCAGTCTCATTTTCCACAATATGCAAGTAAAATTTTGATCTACAAAAACTATTAACACATCCCTGATTTATGGTGAATAACATAACATGAACCCGGTCCCAGAATCTCGGTAAAAGACATAATTTTACCTGGCTGCCAAAGTAATTCCTATGCACGGTGCAATCAAGGCCACCGACTAATTCTTGACCTCCCTCTTTCTGGCCTGAAATTTGCAACATTTTCTGGTTTTAGTTTCTTATTTTCCGGCAAACACATTTGACAGAAACATGAATCACAAGTACTCACCAACAGCTCTGTCTGCCAAGAATATAAGACCTGCACATGTCCCCCAAACAGGTTTCCCAGTCTTAACAAACTCACGTAGAGCTGGGAACTTCAAAAGAGCAAATGAACTAAAATTAGAACAGAAAAGTGACTTTCTTCGTCCTGGTCACTAAAAACTGTATAAACAATCAAATCTAAACAAAGGATTTAGCTAAACCTTTCATGATTTTAAGACTCATTATAGGTATAGCTTTGCAAATGTCACCAAAGGATCATCTAATCCAAGAGTAATTTGGACAAAAATGCAAAAGGGTTTCAAGTACAAAACATTAAACATAAACAGAGAAACCACAAACATTACTTATGTACTTCAGTACTTGTACATTGATTAAATCACAGAAAATACGAAATCTAATCCCAAAGCCAATTTCTTTGGACAATACTAACTGAATTTTTGTATAATTCCAGTACAAATACATATCCCAAATGAGCAAACAGTGAAAAACGTCAGTTTCGTTTCAAACACACATAAAAAACGGAACCTTTCCTAATTTCTCAAAATGGGTCATAAAAACAACAAAATTTCATTCTCAGACAATCGGATTCCAGAGAAAGAAAGAGAGAGGAGACCAAATTATGGTACTCGGCGAGCTTGGCCATAGTGGTGCTCTCGCCGCCAGGTATGATGAGAGAAGAAATGGTGAGAAGCTGCTCGGCCTTCCTAATCTCGACGCCTTGGACACCGAGCCGCCGCAAAGCCGCGATATGTTCATTGAAAGAACCTTGCAAAGCTAATACTCCGACGGTCATTGCGGCGGCGTAACGAGAGATAGAGAAAAGGAGAGAGAGTGTCAGATAAACACCAAAACTGCGTATATGGACTCACAAAGCCTTTTGTTGTGAGTGGAGGCGACATTTTCTTTTCCTTCTGTTTTGTGTTCTTTCATTGCCCACGATTCGGAATAATACTAGATATTAAAACAGTCTATTTATACATGAACTTTTTTTAAAAGAGTCGTTTCATACCTGAATTTATAGGATAGATTTTTCTATATATTCGATGATTAAAATTTTAAATCACATAGAAGAATTTATTTAATTTGGTCAGAATATTAGTTGACTTTTTAAATTGTTAGTTAACCCTTAATTTTCTGTTTTTAGTCTATTAACAATGATATGTGGCAAATGAATTAGCCTAATTAGATCCTACGTGTCACAGTAATCAAAATGAAGTAGTTTTGAATACTGAATAGTAGGTCTGGGCAAAATACCCGGAATCGAAAACTCGAACCAAAACCGACCTGAAATAATAGGTATCGAGTAGTACTCGAAACAGAAGAAAATACCTGATTGGTCCTCTTCGTTTATACCCATGGGTATCAGGTAATATCTGGAACCGAACCGATACCTGAATGGGTATCCGATTTACCTAAATACATGTAAACATATATGAGATTTTAGGGTAATATTTCAAAAAAAAATTGGGTATTTAGACATTTTTCAGATAATTTTTAGGCAAATAATTATATTTTGGGTATTAAATACTCTAATATATAGTGGAATCCTACAAATTTATCTAATATTTATACCCGATCCGAATAAGAACCGGTACCATAACCGAACCAAATTGTATTTGGTTTCCAAATAGGTATACAAAATATGGACCCGAACCGATCCGAAACTGAACAAAACCAACCCGGACCCGAACCAAAATATATACGATTCCTAAATGGGTATAAAAATTTCATACCCAAAAGACTCGAACCCAAATAGATATTACCTGGAACCGACCCGAATACCCAAATGTCAGGCCTGCTAAATAGGCAAAAAACAAAACAAGCAAAACAATGTCGTTTCAGGAATTTGGGATTAAAACCTTAAAACCAGTCTTTTTTTCTTCGACAAAGAACATATATGAGCATCTTCGTTTTGCATTTTTTTGGCTATTCAGTAGTCAAAACGACGTCGTTTTGATTACTATGACACATAAGATCTGATTAAGCTAATTCATTTGCCATATGTAACCGTTAACGAACTAAAAATGAAAAATTAGGCGTTGACTAACGATCTTAACAGTCAACTAATATTTGGACCAATTTAAACAAGTTCTTGTATATTTTTTGAAATTTTAAGAACTGAATGTATGAAAAAGCCAACCCTATAAATTCATGTATAAAACGGCCATTTTGAAAAAGTTTATGTATAAATGACCGTTTTCCTGAGATATTTCTATAACAAGGACATTACACAATTTTGATATATATATTTTTGTCAACTTGACTCATAGTAACGATACATAGCGTAATTGGGGGACATATTGTTCATAAAGGAAAGACACCTCCTCTGGCTGTGCGGGCAATGTGATCAGCTTTGTGATTAAGTGCTCTGGGAATGTGAGTGATCGAACATGATCGGAAAGAGCCGCTTAGTCTGGAGTAATCTTCGAGATACGGTAGGAATGCATGCCACGCATGAGGCTCCTCGATCATCTTCAGAAGCTCGGGACAATCGACTAAAAACTCAACCTCTATGATCTGTATAGCTGAAAGACACGTCATTTCCAAGAGAAGCGCTTCAAATTCTGAATGTAGAGGCGGCAAGCTACGTCTAATTCTTTGTGCTCCAAAATTAATGCCCTCAGTACTGTCTGGGAAAGATTACCAGCCCAACCTTGTGAACACATCTGATTCCTTCCAGGATGCATCTGATTCCTTCCAAGATCCATTCTTATTGTAGTGCCAGCCAAGGCGGTCCAAACCTGGATGATGTGGGATGTGGATCCCTAGTATAAGATTCGCATCATACATTAAAAATAATTGGTGGATTAAGGTATCTTGCCATAGGCACGTATTAGGATCAATTAACTCCGATACTCGCAGATTCGGGTAAAACTCTAAGGCATAACCCTTTGCTGATCGAGGGTGATGGCCAGGAATCCATGGATCTGTCCAAACCCGGATAATTTCTCTATTTCTAACTCTCTTGATTAGGCTCTTCATTGCTAACCCTCGAGCAGAAATGATACTCTGCCATCTGTACGACAGAGAGTACAAACGACAAGGGTCTAGTGGATTAGTGCCAAAATAGTATCGTTCTCACAAAATCTTCGATAGAAGGGAGTCCGGGTGGTCCAGTAGTCGCCAAAGTTGTTTGGCCAGCACGGCCAAATTGAAATCCTCAATCGCCCTAAAGCCTAAACCCCCTTCGAACTTTGGCTTGCAGAGCTTTTCCCATCTCACTAGTGAATGCCTTTTGAGGTCCCTGAATTATGCCACCAGAAGTTTGCAACAGCTGCAAATATTTTCGCGGTTATCGTCTTTGAGAGACGGTAACAGGACATAACATAGGAGGGGATAACAGTGAGAACCGACTTGATTAACACCTCTTTTCCCCCTTTGGACAGGAACTTCGCCGACCATGAATTGATTCGTGAGTTTATTTTCTCTGAGACGAAGGCAAAAACCTTTGTTTTGGGGCCTTCTAATCCCTCTAGGAGTCCCAGATAAGTGCTCATTCCTCCGGGAGTGCCATAATGTACTAGAACTTGTCACACACAACGCTCTCATCCTAAGCAAGCATGAGTCAAGGAACTGTGTGGTCCAACACGTGCTTGACCTAAATTACTTGCAATACACGTACAACATCGCATACAATCTCAGTGGCCAATGCGTTGAGCTCTCGTTTAACAAGTATGGAAGCTTGGTCGTGGAGAAACTTCTAGAATCATGTGAGAAGTTGATGGTTGTGGTTGGTAAGGAGCTCTTAAGATGTAAGGAAGATAGATTGATAAAACTAGAGAGAAATGAGTTTAGGAATGTCGTGGTGTGCAAGGCACTAAAACTCGCAAATGACAGGTTTAAAATTAATCTGTTTGAGGATTTGGTTGATAAACTCATGCCTTCTCTTCCTCTTTTGCGTACATCTCACGCCACCAACATCGCTAACATCTTGGACTCCTTTATTCATGAGTTTATGTCTCAAACTAGTTCAATTGTTCGATTTACATAGCTCTTGTAACAATGGATTTCGTCATATATAAATTTTTCTCTTTTAAATAAGGTTGTAGTTTTTACGAAGAAGAGTTAAAATTTGAAACAAGGAAACGACTTATTAATTAAAATTCTTCTTGCATATTTACTTATTTTTGCAAAAAAAAAGAAAAAAAAAAGAAAGATGAGACATATATCGAATGCTCTAGAGTTATGAAACAAACCAAAACGATTAATGCAGGAGATAATATGATCCTGCAACATCTAATCTAGGAACAATATACTCTCTATATTTTGAATTAGGATAAAATAAAATAAAAAAAATTTTGAAGTGTTCTATATTTTGATTGTGCGATCATCATCTTGGTTTCTCTGCGTTTGGGGACTTTGTTGATTTAAGGGTTTAGTGAGTCTTCGTTTATCTTTCTATTCACCAAATTCGTCTCGGTGATCACTTTCTATCATTTCATTTTCTAATCACTAAAAGCCATAATTGACTCTTTGTGTTCTTTATATGTTAAAGTTGTCAAATTGGATTTTTTTTTGCTATGTGGGATATCAAAGTCTATGAAGAGTTTTTCCCTTTGGTTCTCTGTGAAAATTTCCTTTCTTTTTCTCTGTTGGCTTTTACAATTGTGTGATATTCATGGTTAAGTGTCCATGCTGAGTTTGTAAATTATAACATTTGTTGAATTCCTCTTATCACTTGTGCAATGTTTTGATGTGAGTTCTCTATACAATCTTTTTAATTGTATAAATATCATTCATAGTACTGTATAATTCTTTAATATGTATCTGGTGACCTGAGTATAGTGGTTAAAGGATGATGATGATCAACTGCGTCGATCTCCTGGGACTCCAGTCTTCACTGCTCTAGAATGTTTTTAGGTCAGCTTCCTTTCTAACCTCTTTGAGATTCCTTTCTACATGGTTAGTGGGAGTTACTTTGTATTGCATGATATTGTCACAATACCTAACATGTGGAACATATTTTAGTAGATTTTGGCAAATTTATATTTGATAGTGTGACAAAGTTAGTAAATATAGTGTGACAGACTTTAGTAGATTTTGTACCATTGTATGACATATTTTGGTAGAGTTATCTATCATAGCTTGGTAGAGTTAGTAACGACAGTTTGGCAGAGTTTGATAGATTTTCTACACTGTATGACAGATTTTGGCAGAGTTATATTTGATAGTGTGGCAGAGTTAGTAAAGACAGTGTAGCAGACTTTAGTAGATTTTGTACCCATGTGTGACAGATTTTTGCAGAGTTATCTATCTTAGCTTGGCAGAGTTAGTAACGACAGTTTGGTAGAGTTTTATAGATTTTCTACACTGTATGACAGATTTTAATAGAGTTATATTTGATAGTATGGCAGAGTTAATAAAGACATTGTGGTAGACTTTAGTAGATTTTGTACGCCTATGTAATAGATTTTGGCAGAATTATCAATCATAACTTGGCAGAGTTAGTAACGACAATTTAGGAGAGTTTAATAGATTTTCTACACTGTATGACAATATTGACAGAGTTATATTTCATATTGTAGCAGAGTTAGTAAAGACATTGTGGCAGACTTTAGTAGATTTTGTACCCCTATGTGACAGATTTTAGCAGAATTATCAATCATATCTTATCAGAGTTAGTAATGACAATTTGGTAAAGTTTAATAGATTTTCTACACTATATGGCAGATTTTGGTAGAGTTATATTTGATAGTGTAGCAAAGTTAGTAAAGACAGTGTAGCGGACTTTAATAGATTTTGTACCTCTGTTTGACGGATTTTGACAGAGTTATATATCATAGCTTGGCAGAGTTAGTAAGGTTAGTTTGGCAGTGTTTGATAGATTTTCTACACTATATGACAGATTTTAGCAGAGTTATATTTGATAGTGTGACAAACTTTAGTAGATTTTGTATTCATGTGTGACAGATTTTGGTAGAGTTTTTCTGTCATAGCTCGTCAGAGTTAGTAACGATAGTTTGGTAGAGTTTGATAGATTTTCAACACTGTATGACAGATTTTGACATAGTTATATTTGATAGTGTGGCAGAGTTAGTATAGACAGTGTGACACACTTTAGTAGATTTTGTACCTATGTGTGATACGTTTTGGCAGAGTTATTTATCATAGCTCGGCAGAGTTAATAACGACATTTGGTAGAGTTTGAAAAATTTTCAATACTGTATGGCAGATGTTCTCGCACACTAATTGCAACCGTACACCATTGAATCACACAAATCACCATTGTTGCTTGAGCTCATTTCTTATCTTTTGACCTCGTATTTTTGTTATTGGATGTATGTATCAAATTATTTTAGTTTAAGGAAATTGGAAATTCTACCAAAATCATTGGTTCTTTTTAGTGGATACTTCTCTTGGTTGTAAAATTCCATAAGTGGGCGAAGATGTACGTTATAACGAGTTCGTGCAATGGTATGTGCAACAAAGTCGGAAGTATGTCTCGGATCATATTGTCTACTTTCTGATATTCAACATCTCCATGCCAAGCAGGTTAGATCTCTACTAGAGACTTTGGACATAGGTGTGTGACGTGTACCTACAAAAGAGTTATTAAAAATAAACAATGTGAGACTATAAAGTTTCCTAAAGTATGTCAAGCATTATCTACACTCCACCAAACTCTGCCATGTGTTATATAAACTATATCAACCTATGTTATGCTCTACTATGGTAGTTCAAAACTCTTCCAAGCATCATTTGCACTTCACCAAACTCCGCCATGTGTTATATAAACTCTATCTAATTATACCATGCTCTACCATAGTAGTTCTAAACTCTGCCAAACATCATCTACACTCCACTAAACTTTACCATGCTTCATATAAACTCTATCAAACTCTACCAAGCTCTACCAAGCTATACCATAGTAGTGTTAAACTCTGTCATGCATCATCTACACTCCATAAAACTCTGTCATACATCATTTACACTCAACCAAACTCTGTCATGCATCATTTACACTCCCCTCTTTCAAAACTCTGTCAAGCTCTATTAAGGCAATTATAAACTATACCAAGCTACTTCTAAAATTTATCACGTTGTAGATAAAATTTCATTCAACTTAACTATACCAAAGTATAGGTAAACTCTACCAAATAAATTTACACATTTGAGGCAAACTTTGTCAAGCTTTAAACAAACACTGCCTAACTCTACCGAGCTCTACCAAACTATAGGCAAACTTTTCCAACTCTGTCAAGCTATAAACATACTCTACCAAAATATAGACAAACTTTTCTAAACTCTGCCAAGTTATAAACATACTCTACCAAGCTAAAGTAAGCATTATAGGCAAATTCTATCAAACTATAAACATACTCAACCAAGCTACCAACTAACTCCACTGAACGAACCTCAAAATTTGAGAGAATCCATATAGAAAGAACGTAATAATTCGAGACAATTCATTTCTAAACCTTAAAACTTCACATACAGTATTTACCTTGAATAAATCACAACAGATTTTGCCTTAAATTTGTAGATCTGTTAGGTTATAGTTCAAATTCTTCAAATGCTATCCAAAACTCTATGAAAACATAAACAAAATAATTATGTTAGAAATCGAGTTAGATTTCGCGAAAATCTTAAGTTTTTGAGCTCGATTTCGTGAAAACCCTAAGTTTTAGAGTTCAGTTTCGTGAAAACCTAAGTTTTCGAGTTCGAAATTGACTTCTTCTTCTACGTTAGGTTTCAATTTAGAAACATATAGAGAATAAGAGAATGAGAGAAAGATAACGAGAGAAAGACATAAAATGAAGAAGATTCTTACCTTGAAATAAAGAAGACAATAAGAGAGAGTTAATAATAAGATTTTGTTCATGAGATGAGAAAGAGAATAAATTTTTTTAAAGTAAATGGAGAAGAAAAAGAAATTTTTTTTGTAATGGCAAAAATGTAATATAAAACACAATCATCTTATTGATATTTTCCACACCCAACATTTTAGAAAAAGTAAAGTAAAATATTTGAATCATTATCTATATATTTAAATCTAATGGATATGATTTATACAGACAAAAATCCTCACTCGAAAAGGAAGAAAAGAACGAAATCTTCAACATAACACTTCTGATAAAGATTGGCTGATTTCGAATTCAAGTCAAAATGAGCTTTATCTATGTAAGTGATTACTCCTCTACAATGTTTTGAAAAGCAGAGATTCTTCGTAAGAAGCAAAATATGTAAAATAAAGTCACTTTTATTTTGAGCATCATTCTAAAACCAGATTCAAATATAATAAAAGTATCGACTTAATAATTATTCATCACGACTAACCTTTTTTTTTAAGGTTCTCTATATACAGTGATTTGTGGGAAACAACAAAGCAATGAATTAGATGCCGAAATTGAAGATAATTGTAATGAATAAAATTTGTGCAAAGAATATATTTGTATCCTAAACTTCAAATGGGTTGATTGGTAATATTGAAATAGTGGTTTGTAAACTATATGTTTTCTTTTTTGGTGTGATATAAACGATATGTTTATTTTAATTTTCTTTTTGAAATCAGTAATTAAAATGAACGTTTGGAAATAATGGTAGTTTGAAACTCATTAAGATCATTTGGAAAATTGTTTTCAAACGGACCTATAGACTTTTGGAAACAACCATAGTTTATATTAAAGAAATGATGATTTTTATTTTTGTTAATAATGCAGTTTTTTGTTTACTTAAGAAATTTCATTTGCATTTTACACACAAACCTTTCATTTGTAATTTTTTAAAATTAATTTTCTGTATGTTATGTTATACATTTTTCAATTATATATTTTTGTTAATAATGTAATTTGACTTTTATTAATTTTCTGTATATTATTTACTAATTTTATCTTAATTACACTATTAAACCGATATATTGTTAGCAATAAACATTAATTATCAAATGATTTTTTTTACAATTTTTCCAATCGCTATTTTCTAATCGTCCATTTACAAAATAATTTTTATTTCAACTACTCATTTTTTATCAAGGGTTTATTTCAAATAATATCAATAAGGTAGAAAAGGTGATTGAATTTGTAGTATATGCAAATGGCGTTTAGTCTAGTGGCAGGCGGTAAATCCACTAAAGACAGTACACTTGCACAACCAGGGATCGAGTCCCAGCGCCTTGGCTAATGGGCCGGCCAGTTGTGGTCCAATGTTGAAAAAAAAAAATTTGTAGTATATTAATGCGGTTTAATACAGTAATAATAATAATAATTATTATTCTTAGTGATGTCTCGACTTTGAAAATATATAACCGAAAAATTATTTTCTCGAAATTTTATGAAGAAATCTCGATAAATACAGTTCTAATCTAAACAGTGTAATTCTAACAGGTCGGTTTACCGTTGAGAATATTATTAGACTTCGAATAATATATAGAAAAGTTATTAGAATAACATAGAAAATGTAGGTATATAATCATTTTATGTGATTATCACATAGAAATAATTTTATTTAAATGAGATAAAGTATGATCTGCGCCACGTAGCTTCGCAAACTTCACGCATGATCGTGATGTAGGAAAATAAATCATGAACTGACTCTGTGATACTAAAAAGTCAAATCAAAATAGAATAATAGCAAAAATTAAAACATTTAATGTAACAAAAAAATTACTTACTATATGATGGAAATTTAGTTTTTTTTTTTTTTTTTTTTTGTTATTCTTACTATATAATTAGATCGACAAAATCCGATCTATTGTCAAACATCATCCTAAAATTTCTTTTTTTTTTCCCTTGCATCGGAAAAGAATCAAACTTTAGTGCCTGAGAATTTGTAACCACTACCACTAGATCATCTGTCCTCAACGAAGTAAATTTAGTTAATCTGCCGAATTAGTGTCTCGTCTAACCAAAATAAAATAAATTATTTATGGAAATTAACCGTGACACGGTTCATGTGAGAAATGGGCATGAGAAGTAGAATACAACAAAAATGCAGGTTACATCAAAATTGAATGATATGAAAAGCAAAATTGAAAAAGAGAATTAGTTGAAAAGAAAGCCACTAATCACGATGACAGTACACTTGTCATACATTAAATCGTACTAATACTTTTAACACTAAATCTTTAATTTTATTTAATTTTGTTAGTCTTATCGAATTTGTGCAGCGCCGCAGCAAATAACACGTAGCAAACATTATTACAATTTATTTGTGTGTCAAGGTCTTATAGATATCCACCGCCTCTTTTCTCTGAAATAATACATTAATGATTTAACTTTTAGATTTTTTAAATAGATATTTTTTACTAAAATTCGATTCAAAATTATTCCATGTAAGAAAGTTTAAATTATATATCAAATTTCGATATAATTGTTAAAGTTTAAAGATAAATAATTTCTCTTAGCCAAATCTTCAATAATTATAAAAATAAACATTGCAAAATGTTAAACAATGTTTAAAACAAATAGATATCAGCCACATTATAAATCAACCACATAATATATATATATATATATATATATACTAGTAAAAAGGATTGTTTGATTGAATTTATTCACAATAAGAGATTTCATCGTCCATAGTCGATGTGTTTGTGTTGTAGAGATTTAGTTTTTCTGTATTTTTTTTATCAATAATTAGATTGACAAGACCCGATCTATACCCTAAAGCATATTTCTGTAATCCTTTTTTTAAACTACCATAATATAACAGATAGGAATCGAACCATAATGTCAAATCATTAGATAGATCATTCTAACCATCAAAATGAAAACAATTCGGCGTTTTTTCGTATTTTGAATAGTAATTTTGGAGTTTAATCTTTTTTTCTTTCTACATTATTGTCTAGTCCTAATATCTTATAGATTTTCCGTTTTCGGATTTATACTCCGGAAATTCATTGTTCTTTCGCTAATTTTTTGTAATTTTGTTTTCTCGGCATACCTTTTGGGGAGTTATTGTACTCCACCTGTTTATGTATTCATGAATCTTATAAATAAGAAAACTATTATTTCATTTTTAATTTTTTCAGTATTAACAATACTAAGCATATTCGTTCTGTTTATAGCATCACACTATTTGAAGCCTAATTACTTCAATTATACAAAATACATGTTAAGATGAAATTTGATTTATAAATATTTGGTTGAAAAATGATTAAAAAAAATTATAAGCCCAACAGCAGTGATAACAATTTGAAATTTACATTAAAATGGCAAAAAAGTAAAGAGACTCATAATGCAAATAAGCTTTTAGGCAAGAAGAGGATCATCAATTAAGAAGTGGGCAAATCTTTGAGAAACAGAGAAGAGAGAGGTAGGCCCATCTCTCTACCTTCTCCATAAATGAGAATCATGCTTTTCTCTTTCTTCTTCCCTTCCTTTTCCTCCCAATTCCACTATTTTCTTCATCATCATAAGCACTAATTTCGAGAAGATAAAGAACTAAAACTTCTATCTTTCTCTGTCTGTTGTTTCTTCCGTTTCAAAGTTTCTTCCTTTGGGCGGGTTTTAAGGAAATTTTGGAATTTTACTCTTTTTGGGGACGTTTCTTTAAATTCTGGGCTTCTTCTACTTGGTCGGTTTTGGTTCCAGTTTTAGGTACTGTGTCACGCTTTTCTCTACAAACTACGAAAGCTTGTAACGACTATTTATGATTTCTCTTTGTTTTTTGTCTCGCCTTCTTATTTAAGTCTTCAATTTTTCTGTTGTTAAGGTTTGCCTTCGTTTTCTCTTTCTCCCAGTTCTGGTTTTTGGTGCAGAGTATTTGAATTATTGCGGGTGTTCAAAACTTGTCTGAAATCAATTTCTGGCTGTTTTGTTTAGTGATGGGTACTGAGGAGAAGCCTCTTAATTCACTTGATTCAGGCCATAATGATTCTGCTCCTGCTTCTAATCAGGTACACATATAGAAACACTCATACATCAAACATATTTATGTATACAATTATTAATACTGATCTCAAAGATTTGAACTTTGAACTAAATGTGTCTATTGAACGGAATTGAAAAGATTAGTGGTTTTTTGTGTTTAAATACTTGCCAAAATTGCTTGATAACTTCAAAGTTTCTGTTTTAGCTGATCAAATTCTTGTGGGAACCTTAATCTCTGATTAGTGTTGTTGGTTTCATCCAAGGGCTTACTTTTCTTGAGAAATTGATATGTTGTTTAAGTTCTCATAGAACTCTTTTCTTACTTTCATCTTTGTTCTTATTAAGGCCGAAGGATCCTCAACTATAACAGAAGAGGCTTCTGGAAATGTTCAACAATGGAGGCGAAAGAACCTCTCTTTGCAGATACCTTCGAGAGCAACTGGTCTCTCTCCTGAAGATTCGGTTGCAATTAAAATGCCTCCAACACCTAGTCCAACTCCAAGAAGAGTGAACTTTGCTTTGACATCGAGTTCTCCAGGTCCTGGTCCTACTTCTTCTTCCATTATTCTGCGTAGCAAATCATCCCTGAAGAATCTATTGCCAAAAGCTAAACCAAAAACCTCTAACTCCGATATTGAAAAGGGACAAGGAAATCTCTCTTCTCCTTCTGCATTGCAGGAGAAGGCTTCGATAGTGAGGTCATTATCACTTTCAAAGTTATTTACGCCTAGGATCAAGAGAACTTCATCTCTACCTGTGACTCCCATTATTCTTTCAAACTCAGAGTCAGCTCACGGAGGAAGCAGTGCTGCTCCTCAAACTCCAAGCGTAAGCTTTCTCTTTTGTAATTTTAGAGTACCTTACAATTGTTTAGATACTTATACTTGTTATTGCAGACTAAAGCAAATGTTCAGATAGCTCGTTCTCGCTCTGTGCCTGTTAATGACAAGGAATTAAGCCTAAATAGAATGGATTCATTCTTCAGAGTTATTCCTTCGACTCCACGTGTAAAGGAAGGAAATATTTCCTCAAATGCATCAGAGGCTGGTAATGCTGGTAAGTTCATGTTACAATCGGTTTTATGGGTTTATTTCCTTCCAGATATTCTGAAATTGGACACAACAAATCTACCTCAATGTAATGAACAGAAGCAGATGATGCTGATGGAGAAGACATACCTGAGGATGAAGCGGTTTGTAGGATTTGTTTGGTTGAGCTCTGTGAAGGTGGAGAAACCTTAAAAATGGAATGTAGTTGCAAAGGCGAACTTGCTCTTGCCCACAAAGATTGTGCTCTCAAATGGTTCACTATAAAGGGTAACAAGACCTGTGAGGTGTGTAAACAAGAAGTTAAGAACTTACCTGTAACACTCTTACGAATCCAAAGCATGCGAAATTCTGGTATTCATCAGCTAGATGTCAATGGGTACAGGTAAAATACTCTTATACTTCTCATTACAGACTATTCAAACTTTCTTTAATTAAATAGTAACTTCACCAGAGTCTCTGCATATTGTCTCGACAGGGTTTGGCAAGAGGTGCCTGTTCTAGTAATCATCAGCATGCTCGCTTACTTCTGCTTCCTCGAGCAGCTTTTGGTAATCCATCTCTATTATTTATACTCACGCTTAACAACAAGCAGCCAGATTCAGACAAACATATACAGAAGTACTACAAATAGATATCTGTAACAGAAAGTTTCTTTTGCAGGTTGAGAAATTGGGTACTGGTGCAATAGCCATATCTCTGCCGTTTTCTTGTATTCTTGGTCTTCTTGCATCCATGACCTCATCAACCATGGGTAGGTCTTCTTTTTGGAAAACTCTTTCCAACTGCCTTCTGCATTCTGATCTCGTTTTTGGTTCTGGAATAATTTGCGCAGTTATGAGAAGATTTGTCTGGATTTACGCATCTGTCCAGTTTGCTTTGGTTGTTCTCTTCGCCCATATATTTTACTCCGTGGTAAGTACTCTTCATCGCATATCTTGATCAAACACTGGTGCGAGCTTCTGATTTAGCCGATAAATGTGAAGAACTTGGAGATTAATTAGAGCAAAGTTCGACATAAAATTCCACATCAGTCTATACTCAAATTATTGTTGTTGGTATCAGGTGAAGTTGCAACCAGTTCTGTCAGTTTTGCTGTCAACATTTGCTGGATTTGGTGTTTGCATATGCGGAAGTTCAGTGATGGTAGAGTTTGTAAGATGGAGACGAAGATGGCGAGTTAGAAGACTAGAGCAAGAGTTGAACCAAACAATACCACAACCGCCTCAACCACTGGATGCAACAACTTCTCAGCATCATCCAAATGCTTCATAGGACCAGGAAGTTGAAAAGATGATTTTACACTTATACAGATAGTTTGGTTAATGTTGTGTAATCTGATTTGTATAAAAGAAAAGAGAAAGTGGTAAAAGGAATGCTAAAGATTGTTCTTTTTTTGTTTGTCTTGCTTTTTTACAATACAACATTGTATTGTTGTAAGTTTGTAACTTAGATTGTTCAATCTCTGCAAATGAAATGTTTGCTAAACCTTTTCCATTTATGTTCCGGTCCTCGACTTGGGTTTAGTCTTTGTCCTTCTCGACGACAAAGGAGATCACAGAGAGATGAATTTGTCCACGAGGCTCGATGAGAAACTTCCCGGCATCTTACCAGCGCCGTCATCTCCTCTCCTGCGTAAAGGTTGCTTTTTTAATCTATTCTGCGTTTGGTTTCCGTCTCCATGGGAATTGATTGTTTGAATTGGATTAGCATAACTTTCCTGGGTTTCTCTTTGTTTGTTTGATTTTGCTTTGAGGAACGAAGGAAACTTTCGTGTTCACTATCCCTCTACTCTACTCCTAATTCTTAGGTCATAAGGTCCAGTTTTGAATTTTACAAGCTAATGAGCTTATCCATCAATTCTCTCTTCTCAGGAGTCCCTGATTTAAGATTCTTTTCAGTTGCTAACCACAGTAGAAGATTGAGATGGGGATTGCAAAAGAAGATGGCTTGGAGTTTGGAGAGAGCAGAGACCTGTGTGGTGAGCAATTCAAGTTTAGTTCATCCTGCAACCGAAGCCTTTGTATAAGAAGCTACTGCCGCAATCAAATCCGAGAAAGTTATTGCTGTACCGACTGATACCCTTTATGGGTTCGCTTGTGATGCTTGGTAATATCAAAATCTTCACTTTATTAGCTGAAATAAGCTTTTACGTTGCCTGGACAAAGTTGTGACTTACATAGCATCAACAGTTCTTTGGAAGCGGTTAATCGGATATATGAGATCAAAGGACGTAAGCTCACAAGCCCTTTAGAAATTTGCGTTGGTGATGCATCAGATATTAAGAGAGTTGCTCTCACAAACCACTTACCACATGGTTTACTTGATTCGCTCTTGCCCGGTCCAGTGACTCTCGTACTTCAACGAGGTTTTGCATCTTCTTCTTAATGGGGTTTGTATTGATATGATCGCTTTATCTGAGAATGTTGTTGTAGTGTTTTAAACAGGTGAATCAAGCATTCTTGAAAAGTCCTTAAACCCAGGGATTGATACTATTGGTGTAAGAGTTCCAGACTGTGAATTCATTAGGGAAGTATCGAGAGGTTCAGGCGGTGAGTTGGCTCTTACAAGTGCTAATCTAAGCGGTGATAGGAGTAGTGTTTGTGTTAAAGATTTTGAGAATCTTTGGCAACATTGTGCTTATGTCTATGATGGTGGTTTACTTCCATCTGGTCGTGCTGGATCTACAATTGTCGATCTCACTAAAGTTGGAAATTATAAGATCATTAGACCCGGAAGGTATCCAACTGTTGATTACATTACTTAATGCTGATTAATGGGTTTTTAAAGTTAAAATCTTTGTGGAGTTCTTGAGCTGATTACATTTTATTGTTAATGCAGCGTAAAGCAAGCAACAGTGATAATTCTTAAGAAGTATTTGCCCGGAGAAGACCATTAAGACATGAAAGCTGGTTAAACTCAGAACTTGATATGACTTGCAAGACTCTGTGGTTTTGCTTTGGTTCTTACTTGATTTTTGATATTGATTAAAGATATGTATGTTTAGTGTAATACAAAGAAGATTGTTGATTTTGAGCGTATACTACCTCTAACTTTCATGTTACGGATGTGTAATTCAAAAGGGGCTTGGTAGTCCAGTTTATAATCTGTTGATCCTCTTCTTAAGTCTTCTTTATGATTGATCGTTATAAACGTTTAAGAATCTTTGACATTATTGTTTTCTTATAAAGGTAGGGATTACAAGAAACGTGTCAAACCCAATATTTAATGCCAAAGTGTGGGGCATTAGATGAGTGAAAAACGACGATTCGGAATTAAAAACAAATTAGAAGAGATAATTTTGAGACATGTGTTGAATTACAGGCGAAATGTTGAAAAGAAGATAAATAGAGGACCTCAGATATCAATTTCCACGTCTCCGTGCTCTGATTTGTTTCCACTTTAGCTAAGAAAATTTTGGTCTTGTCTGTTTCTGAAATGTTAAACCTTTATCTTTAGTTTCTTTCACTTCTTCAGCTTCGTATACATATGTGAAAAATCAATCCCTCTCAAACTCTTCTCACCACTAATTTCTTCGTCTCGAACTTTCTCTTCTCTGTTTTTTAGTACCTTGGCTTCAAGAGTTGTTTCTCCATTGCGTGATCTTGGGTCCCCTTAAAGGTACTGTTTTTCATGGCTATAAATTTTTTGCATGATTTTTCTCAATTTTGGTGGAATTAGTTCATGGGTTTGGTTTAATCGACATAGTGTTGGGAAACTGAAAGTTTTTTTTTTTTTTTTGCGATTAGTTTCTTTGTAATCTCATCTGGGAACGAAGGTAATTTTTGTTGATTTTGCTTCAGAATCCAAATTATAGCAAAGAAAAAAAATTTGCTCAGTTTTTCAATTTCAGTGATCTTTCCAGTATCAAACTGGATTACAGGAGTTTGAATTACTGTGCTTATTCAGCTAATTTTGTTCTATGGCTGTGCAGTTACTTTGATTCATTGAGAAAGAATGGCGACTGGAGTATTGCCAGCTCCAGTTTCTGGGGTCAAGATCCCAGATTCAAAACTAGGATTTGGTAAAAGCATGAATATTGTGAAAATTTGTGATTTGACAAGTCTAAGATCTGCTAGAAGAAGAGTTACAGTTATCCGGAATTCAAATCAAGGCTCTGATTTAGCTGAGCTTCAACCTGCATCAGAAGGAAGCCCTCTCTTAGGTATATTGATTTGATCATTTCTTGTAAAAGCTTTCTTTCGAGTTTATGTTTTTGAGTGAATGATTGGTTTTGTAGTGCCAAGACAGAAATATTGTGAGTCATTGCATAAGACAGTAAGAAGGAAGACTCGTACTGTTATGGTTGGAAATGTTGCCCTTGGAAGCGAACATCCGCTAAGGATTCAGACAATGACTACATCGGATACAAAAGATGTCGCTGGAACTGTTGAAGAGGTTTTTGCATCTGTCTCTGAAATTTGTTTGCAATTTGAAGATATTGCTTTGGTTTCCTGAGATTTAGGACCTGCATGCATATGTATATGCATCAATATATGAAAACTTGGTCTCAGTTGATCAAATTGTGTTGCATTGTAAGTTTATGACTGTTCCATTGACATTATTGAGACAAATGTTGTCGGCTCTGTGATTATAGGTTATGAGGATTGCGGATAAAGGAGCAGATATTGTGAGAATAACTGTTCAAGGGAAGAAAGAGGCGGATGCATGCTTTGAAATTAAAGATAAACTTGTTCAGCTCAAGTAAGTTGATGCCCAAACTCAAGACTTCTCTATGTTTTTTTTTGTAAAGTTTGAGTTGTATAAAACTGAATTGGTGTTTTGCATGGTGGGTACAGTTACAATATACCGCTGGTAGCAGATATCCATTTTGCTCCTGCAGTAGCCTTACGAGTTGCTGAATGCTTTGACAAGATCCGCGTTAACCCCGGAAATTTTGGTACCTTTTTTATTTTTCTTGCACTTTGTATCTTTAACTCGAGAAATGAATGAATTCTTTCCTTTGCAGCGGACAGACGGGCTCAGTTTGAGACGATAGAATATACAGAGGATGAATATCAGAAAGAACTTCAACATATTGAGAAGGTGGAGGAAGCCTTTCTTTCACTTTGCTCGTAAAGCCAATAATGTGTACATCAGTCTTAGCTAAAAGTGTTGCTCTTTTTCGTTTAGGTCTTCACTCCTTTGGTTGAAAAATGCAAAAAGTACGGGAGAGCAATGCGTATTGGGACAAATCATGGAAGTCTTTCTGATCGTATTATGAGCTATTACGGGGATTCTCCACGAGGAATGGTGAAACATCTTAGATTTTTTTGAAACGGTTTCTCTTTTTACACATGAACTGGTGTCTGACGTGAGTTCTGTCACACAGGTTGAATCTGCGTTTGAGTTTGCAAGGATATGTCGGAAATTAGACTATCACAACTTTGTTTTCTCGATGAAAGCGAGCAACCCAGTGATTATGGTCCAAGCGTACCGTTTGCTTGTTGCTGAGATGTATGTTCATGGATGGGATTATCCTTTGCATTTGGGAGTTACTGAGGCAGGAGAAGGTGAAGATGGGCGGATGAAATCTGCAATTGGAATTGGGACTCTTCTTCAGGTACCTCATTACATAGGATAATGTAATGATCTGTCTTACAATGGTGCATGTATGACAATGATTGCTTGTAATTGCAGGATGGGCTTGGTGACACAATAAGAGTTTCACTAACGGAGCCCCCAGAAGAGGAGATAGATCCCTGCAAGCGATTGGCCAATCTTGGGACAAAAGCTGCTGAACTTCAACAAGGCGTTGTATGAGTTTATCCTTTTCCGTGCTTTCCTAGTATAGTTTCCACTTTATTGGACTAATGCAACCCTTTTTGCATTAGGCACCCTTCGAAGAAAAGCATAGGCATTACTTTGATTTCCAGCGTCGGACTGGTGATCTACCTGTACAAAAAGAGGCAAGACTGTACATTTTGGAAAAAAAGTTCATGTACTTTATGATGTCGCTTTCAAGTATCAAAGTAATTTGAAATGGTTTGTTCTGAAAATTATAGGGAGAAGAGGTTGATTACAGGGGTGTCCTTCACCGTGATGGTTCTGTTCTGATGTCGATTTCTCTGGATCAGCTGAAGGTGAGTATTTATTAATATTCCTCACTTCTTATTCTTCTACTAAATCTTTACTGTGAAATGTAGGATAGATCAGATCAATGTCTTTCTGATTACTATTTTGTTTTCTCTTAAGTCACCTGAACTCCTCTACCGATCACTCGCTACAAAGCTTGTTGTGGGCATGCCTTTCAAGGTGAGCTATGGTTCAATTCATTATCATGTGGCACGCAGTCTCACTGTACTAATTTGATTATGGTTCCCAATTTCTTATTCACTTTCTCGAGTAATGCTTGTATAGGATCTGGCAACTGTTGATTCAATCTTATTAAGAGAGCTACCGCCTGTAGATGATCATGTGGCTGTAAGAATCATCCTTTCTTTACCATATGGTATACTTCAAGATTAGCCATGGCTGGGTATAAACATTTGAGCTCTGTTTACAGCGTTTGGCTCTTAAAAGATTGATCGATGTCAGTATGGGAGTTATAACACCTTTATCAGAGCAACTCACAAAGCCATTGCCAAATGCAATTGTTCTTGTCAACCTCAAGGAGCTATCTGGTGGTGCTTACAAGCTTCTCCCTGAAGGTGACCTGATACTTACCTGACAATAGTAAAGAAACAAAAAACTTGGTAGTTCTTAATTTCAGCAATTTCAGGTACACGCTTGGTTGTCTCACTACGAGGGGATGAGCCATACGAGGAGCTTCAAATACTTAAAAATATCGACGCTACTATGATACTCCATGATGTACCCTTCACCGAAGACAAAGTTAGCAGAGTACACGCAGCTCGGAGGTAATAATCGAAAATTTTCACCATGTTTTCCTGAGTTAAAAGTTATCTCTGTTAGCTAATAAGTGATTTTCTTTTCTTGGATTTATAGGCTCTTCGAGTTTCTATCCGAGAATTCAGTTAACTTTCCTGTTATTCACCACATAAAGTTCCCAACTGGAATTCACAGGTATATATCGACTGTCAGGGTTTGTATGGTGAATGAAAAATCCGATTTTGATCTTATGATGTTTACTTTCTTTTCGTGCACAATGCAGAGACGAATTGGTGATTCACGCAGGAACTTATGCTGGAGCCCTGCTTGTGGATGGACTTGGCGATGGTGTAATGCTCGAAGCACCTGACCAAGATTTCGATTTCCTTAGAAATACATCCTTCAACTTATTACAAGGCTGCAGAATGCGCAACACGAAGACGGTAAAAGCACAATAATCTGTATTTGTATTTCTGTATTTTCTTTCTCAAAAGAGAAAGTAAATAACTTGCAAAATCATTACAGGAATACGTATCGTGCCCGTCTTGTGGAAGAACGCTTTTTGACTTGCAAGTAATCAGTGCCGAGATCCGAGAAAAGACTTCACATTTGCCTGGCGTTTCGGTTTAAACTCGGACCTTTTTCTTTTTTTTCTTTTACTTTTTTCCCTTGTTTTTGATGTACAAAAACTGAAGGAATTGGGTAATGGCACACAGATCGCAATCATGGGTTGCATAGTGAATGGACCAGGAGAAATGGCAGATGCTGATTTCGGTTACGTAGGTGGTTCTCCCGGAAAAATCGACCTTTACGTTGGAAAGGTAATACCGTTATCCTTGTGTTTCTTAATGTGTTATATATTTCCAAGCTTCCAGGTAAAAACTATCGGATTTTTATTGTGCAAACAGACGGTGGTGAAGCGTGGGATTGCCATGTCGGAAGCAACAGATGCTTTGATCGGTCTGATCAAAGAACATGGTCGTTGGGTTGACCCGCCCGTGGATGATGAATAGCTTTCAACGGTGGAGATAATTGACCATTCTCAGAACCTGAAGAGAAAATATACATCTGTGTGTGTATATATACATAATTATTTGTTGTGTATTGCATCACATTCAACAATGGCCACATTTCTAAATTGATAAAAGTTCTGAGGCCAAATAAAATCAAGAGAAACGAGTTTAGACTTGGGAGTATATCATAACTGGTTACATCTGTGTGTGTAACACAACAACAACAACCAAAAAACATTTACTTCAAGTAATTGCAACCTATCATTATTTTATTTATTTTAATATAATTAGTTTAGAAAAAAGATACGAAAAAGACAAGATTAATCAAATAAGCAGCAGCAAACAGGAGTTTTGGAGATGTCGAAGAGGCAGTGACCACCCATGGCTGCAGGATCGCTGTCTCTGTGGCAATGAGGGTCACAGTCATTGTCGCTTTTGCACGTTCCTCTTAAGCGACACGGTCCGTCTATTACTTCTTTTTCTGTTCTTAGTTCAAATTTAATTAGAAACATAAATATTAACTCATATATATTGACAGAGTTATTAAAATACCTTTACCAAAAAAAACAAAGATTAAAATAAAGTACATTATGATTTAGATTTTAGGAAAGGTTATTAAATCATTTAGGATCTCTTCCTAAGCTCTTAGAAACACAAAAAACACTGAATTAGTTAAGCCTAAGAAGAAGAAATATAATTAGTACCTGCGGATTGGGCAGAAATAACGAGAGAAAAGATGATGAAAAGAGCAACCAATTGGAATCCAGATGAAGCCATTTTTACAGTTTCTTCTATCTTTGTAATCTAAATGATATTCAACTTTAAATTTTCGGGTTAGTAAAATAAGTTTAGACAACTTTTTTTCTTTTATTTTCAGGAGTAACTCCGTTATTAGAAAGGTAACGTATGGTTAATATAGCTCTATAAAAGGAAATAAATCTCATCAAAATAGAATTAGCTTTCGTTTCTTACATCTAAATTTGCTGAGGATAAGATAAAAAAACGGATTTATCAAAAAGATAAAAAAACAGAACACGAGTTACTTTGATTTTATCGTAAACATACTTTGATTTTAATGATTTAAAACTTTTTCTTATACTGTAATTAAAAGTCAAATTGGGCTAATGGGCCTGTTTATAATAATGGGCCTATTGTGTTCTCAATCATAGTCGAAGTTTCGTGAGATTTTTTATAGCTCAAGTTGAAGATTGGGAGAAGAAACCAGAAAGACAAATTCGCCGGCGATCAGAAACCGGCGACGGAAGATATGAGCAGTAATCCAGGGAAGCTCGTGACTTCAAGATCTGAGCTTGACCTTGATCACCCTAACATAGAAGATTACCTTCCTTCCGGTTCTTCCATTGGTGAACCTCGTGGCAAGCTCCGCCTGTAATTCTTCTTTGAAATTTATGTGAATTTTGAAATTTGATTGGATCGGCTTATTCAAGTGTTACCATTCCTCTTCGTAATTTCAGGCTTGATTTGCTCGATATCTCCCCTACACTCACTGAAGCTGCTGGTGCCATTGTTGATGTAAGTAAAATATTTCGTGCTTCCCAATGATTCTATTGAAGACTTCAAATTTATGACCGACATAATGGATTTATAATCTCTGTAACTGAATTTGATGCTTGATTTGATAACTGCATGTGTTGTCCTCTGTTCAAGTTGTTTTCTTTTTGTTTTCGGTATGATTTTGCAGGACTCCTTCACGAGATGTTTCAAATCGAATTCTCCAGAACCTTGGAACTGGAATATTTACTTATTCCCACTATGGTGCTTTGGGGTTGTTGTTAGATACTGTATTCTATTTCCCTTGAGGTCGGTCCCTCTTATCTATTCAGTCAATATGGCTCTTCTCCTATTCAGTTGGATTCTAGTAGCGTGTGTTATCAATTATTGGGTTTTTGTTCATAGCTTAAAGTTAATGTTTTCAGTCGTTTGTTTGTACTGAGAAGTTCATTTTTTCTAAATCTGCAGGGTCTTGACTTTAGCTTTTGGGTGGATTATTTTCCTTTCATTGTTTATCCCTGTAAATGCGCTGCTGAAAGGTCATGATAGGTTGAGGAAAAAGATAGAGGTGGGTTGGATTCTCTATTGCGCGATTTCCTTGTGTTCCATCTACAATTCATGAAGATGTTGTTTAACACGGGGTATCTTCTGCTGTGTTTGATATTTTCGGTTGTGGAGCTCAACTACTGATACCTTGATATTGGAATTTTTACTTGTTTTGCTGTATTAGAGGGTCTTGGTGGAAATGATATGCAGCTTTTTTGTCGCCTCATGGACAGGAGTAGTCAGATATCACGGACCACGGCCTAGTATCCGTCCAAAGCAGGTCATGTTTCCTTTTTTTAAAAAACTTTACGTAGTATCTCCTTGATACTTGTATACCTATTCTTACTTTATGATCGGGTTTAAACAGGTCTATGTTGCCAACCATACTTCGATGATTGATTTCATCGTCTTGGAGCAGATGACTGCATTCGCTGTTATAATGCAGAAGCATCCTGGTTGGGTTGGTAAGTCTTAGGGTATTAGAGCGCACTGAAGTGAGCTTGTGACCTTTATGATTGCTCAGTTTCTAATAAGCTTGCGGGAAAGCGTGTGATTGAATCAATGACAAGTGAATTGGTGTGCCTTTCGTGCATTACTCTAAAAGTCATTATTGACGTTTGTTGCTTTAAATGTGAAGGGCTTCTGCAAAGCACAATATTAGAGAGTGTGGGATGTATCTGGTTCAATCGCTCTGAAGCAAAGGATCGTGTAATTGTAGCAAAAAAGTATGCCTGATTTTTATCTACTTCAAGTGTCATCACATAATGTACTCACAAGTCATAATAATCATGGGACATAAATTACATGATTCAGGTTAAGGGACCATGTGCAAGGAGCTGACAATAACCCTTTGCTCATATTTCCTGAGGGGACATGTGTTAATAATAATTATACAGTGATGTTTAAGAAGGTATTTTGGACCTAAGTTGGATTTGATAAGCCTTCCCTCGTAGTTTATTGTAGTTTCTGATTCGATCTATCACAATGTTCAGGGTGCTTTTGAATTGGACTGCACTGTTTGTCCAATTGCAATCAAGTACAATAAGATTTTTGTTGACGCCTTCTGGAACAGCAGAAAGTAGGGGTATTTTTCCTTTTAAGTCTTTCATTTTAATTTATGAAGTATTTTTGAAAGCATTTTTAACTGATTGCACGGCTATGATTTTAGCTTTTATATTGCATTAATCACGATCAAATTATATAGGGCCATTCCGTTTGTCTTGGTAACATAAGTTCTTGCATTCTCTTTGCAGACAATCATTCACTATGCACTTGCTGCAACTCATGACATCATGGGCTGTTGTATGTGAAGTGTGGTACTTGGAACCCCAAACAATAAGGCCTGGTGAATCAGCGATTGAGTTTGCAGAAAGGTAATACACTCTTTTCTGAGCCTTCATCAGAGAAGGCATATATACTAAGTTTTTACACGAAACGAAAATAAAGTTGGCATGACATTCTTGTGCGTCTGTTGTTGATCAAATATTGATGAGATCCGATTTACTTATTCTCACAGGGTTAGAGACATGATATCTCTTCGGGCGGGTCTCAAAAAGGTCCCTTGGGATGGATACTTGAAGTATTCGAGACCAAGCTCTAAGCATAGTGAACGCAAGTATGTTAAACGTGTTTTTATTTGTAGAAATTATCTTACACTTCTCTGAACTTGGAGCTTGCATAAACGAAAGGGCTTAATTGTTCTGATCCTTGAATCAGAACCAACAAGACTTGATGTTGATTTTTCTTTCTTTTAAATTGACAGGCAACAGAGTTTCGCAGAGTCAATTCTGGCTAGATTGGAAGAGAAGTGAATGTAACAGATGAAATTAGATTATCTTTGTGGTAATTTCAATTTTCCATTAAAAAGAAAAAGAAAAACTCTTGCCTCGTGTGTTCTAGTTCTCTATGTTTATCAATACAATACATCGTTGTGAACTCCCTCAACAGACAAAATTCATATTTGCATCTTGTTTGTATACAAATACTATGATATTTCTGATTCACGACCTCTTTTAGAGATCCATTGTTGTTTCTATCTCCTTCAGAAGATTTCAGTAGCTGCGTATTCATACCGTGACCGACGAAGATTCTCTCGCCGCTTCTTCAACACATATCCGCCGACTCCAACCATACTCGCCGCTGCAATCGCTCCAAACGCTATTCCAGTCTTATTTCCACCGCCTCTGGATGAATTTTCTCCACTCGTTCTGGTAATGTCAGTGCAATCGAGATTACTAGCTTCAGGAATTTGAGACGAAGATGGGTAAATGTAATCATCAGATATCTTTGGAGATGGAGGCAACTCAATTCCTGACTGTGGTGGAGGTGACCAATGCTCAGTCGGAGACAAAGCCGGTGAAATTCTTGAAATCTCAGTCGGAGACAAAGCCGGTGAAATTCTTGAAATCTCAGTCGGAGACAAAACCGATGAAATTCCATCTGCTGAAATCTCTTCGAATACTATTAGAAAAACTACAATGATCAAACTTCATCGTCTCCAAAATCCAAACCTCTTTGTCTATATTTGGTTGATGATGAGTTGATGACTAACTATCAAGTAAATATATAGGGTACGTACAACGAATGAGAATTCGCCACGTCACAGGTATATAGAAACTAGTTTACGAGCGAAGCAATTAAACATAGAATCGTATTATTCGTTTTCACTTAAAAGGCATTCTTATGAGTAACACTGAGACTTGCTTTGCCATCTAAAGTCATGCCTAAAGGTCAATGCTTTAAAGAACTGAATATCTTAACAATGGAAGACCATTTTTTGGCTTGTTTTGTGTGTTTATTAATCGAGCAACAAGTAACATAACAGCTCAAATATATAAGTCAATTATCAGAATTGTAAGTCAAGTAACCACTTTACAATGTTAATGAATAATGGAGCAAAGTTTTTTTGTCAATTGTTCGCTCATTTCAGTATGTGACACTCTTAGAGGTCTATACGTTGGCCGTGTACATTTAGTAAAGTTGAAACCAAATCAAAAGAGTGATAAAACTAAAAGTATTAATCTTAATCTGACGCTAGTCTAAACTCATGATGGAACAACTTTGATCTTACATATGATATAACTTTTAAGGAGACATTTATATAGGTATAAAATACATAACTCATACCCTTTGCTTAGCTTTGGTATCACAATTCATCCTTGGTGTCACTTTGGATACTCTTTGTCGTGATATCAGGTTTTTCTTTGGTCTCAGTAGTTTCTACTTTTGGTGTGGACTCTACAGTTTTAGGTGATTCGGTTGATGCAGGTTTCTCCAGTTTGAATGGGATCGTTGCATGTTTCCTTAAAAACTTGTAAAATGCAACCACAGTACGGTCTGCATCTACTGTTATCTGCTCCACACATAACATAGAAAGAAGTCAAATTTATCCGTTTTAGAGGAATCTGAGGAGACAAAAAACAGTTGCAAACAATAGAAGCAGAACTTTACCGGCTCTGAAGTCTTGTTTCTTGCAGGGAAGAAGAGAATTGTAGGGAATCCCTCGGCCTGCAAATAAATTTTACAGCCATAACCAGAAAAGTTAACTATTAAGGGCTTTGAATATAGTTAAGTTCTCGTTGTCTAGAGATGTCTATTACCTTTGCCTTGGGATGTTCGTTGGTTGTTCCATCCATCTTAGCTATGACAAGAGAATCAATACTTTTTAAATGTTTGGCAAGCTTGTTGTACATTGGCTCAAGGGCTTGGCAATGGCCACACCATGGTGCATAGACCTACGTATTGTTATGAAACAAAGTATCAATGTGATGAGTCGACGTGGATCTATATCGCTTTACTAAAGGATTACAATTTAGTATACAATGGTACCTCAAGGAGCACATCTTTGGAATCGTCCAGAACAATTTCATCAAAGTTATCTCCAACCACAATTTTCACATCTCCATCGTTCTGTAGCCACCAAAATTAAGTCCAGTGTTACATGAGTAGAAAAAGAACGTGGAAATTAATGATTTAAGAAAAAACACAGCTTTACCTTCTCAGGAATGGGGTCTGACTTATAGAAAGGTTTTAGCTTGTCGTTCAGGAAATCCTCCCCGAATGTCTGTAGGATATTAAAGGTATAAGTTTAACAACCAATTTTTACATGTCACCAGGAAATTATATTTTACGAGTGAAAGAAACTTCAAAGAGATACCTTGATTTTCTCTGACTCGATTTCACCATCGAAGAAGTGCTTTTTAGGATCGTCATTACCTGTGTAGCCAATAAGCTAGACACAAGCAGACATTTGAGATGTATTCAACAATCAGCATAAGAATTTCCAAAAAGATCTTGGACTCGAGATTCTCATAAATGTGTAACTCTTATTACACACAGAACAATAGAAATTGACTTACTTTTGGACCATTTCCAGAAACACCAAAGTATTCAGCAACTGGCTTCCCATAATCCTCATTATCCAGATCCACAGAGACAAAAATGAGCTGTGGCAAGAAACAAAGGCTTCTTAGAAGTAACATAAAGCCATTGTTGATTTCAAAAATCCTTTTTCATGGATCAGTCTTAATGAGAAACAGAATGTTCTTACCTTTCCTTTAAATGATTTCGCTGCTTCTTGAAACTCCTGAAGAACCTTTTCAGAGTCGTTTTGGGTTACAAACAACAACAACTGCAAAGAGAACATATACTTCATGTTAGTAAACCAATATAAACCATAATTGGATTTGAATGGAAGAATCTACTAAAAACACTAACATACCTGTTTCTTAATTGCACTCTCGAAAATTTCTGGGGCAGTCTCCCTAGTGAAAACAGAGACCAAAGGAAGCTTGTTGGCAGCCACGAAATTAGCTAGAGCAGACTTAACAAACTCACCATCTGCAGATTAAAAGACAAAACAAACATGATAAGCAAAAGCCAAAGAACAAGATTGCCAAACCAGTGCATAACAATGATTTACAGAACCAACCAAAATGGCTAATCTTCTCCTCTTCTTTCTTAACTAGGACAAGAGCAGGCCGTTTAGACTCTGGATCGATGTGAAACATCTTGGCAACATCGGGATTCACTGTTTGATAGAAGTTAACATCATCTTCAGCTTTAGAAGCAGCAGAGAGTTGATCGTGCTCAACGCCCTGTGAATCATGCAATTTCGATATCCAAAAATGTAATGCATAGTATAACTTAACAGCAACGAGTCAGAGACTACACCAAGTAGATAGAGAAACTATACATACCACCAAGGAGTTCAAGTAGCCTAAGACGACTTTGTTCCCAGAAGTCAACACCTTTTCAGCATCATCTAATGTGGTTAGATTATAGACACCAGGACCTATCTTCTTCTTCACCCATGTCACAATTGTTTCTCTAAATCATAAAATTGAAATATCAATCAGATCTCAATGATGCAAGACCAATTGAAATTAGTACCAACAAATCCAAGTTGATTCGAGATTTGACTTACTTGGTCCTTCCTCCAGTGTAAGGCTTGTGCTCACCATCAACGAAGAAAAGAATCGTCGGGAATCCCTGAACGCTATACTCTTGAGCGAGCTCGTTTTCCTCTGTCGCGTCGATCTTAGCCAAAACGACGCCAGTGTCCTTCAGCTCGGTCGCGGCTGCAGCGTATTCAGGAGCAAGAGACTGACAATGACCACACCACGGCGCATAGAACTCAACCATAACATATTGATTGTTCTCAATCACGTCAGTGAAGTTACGCTCCTTGATGACGACCACGTCTTTCTCGTCAATATCCGGCGTCGGAAACGGATCCGAATCTGGATTTCCTAGATCGGAGAAATCTTCTTCTTCCTCATCATCTCCATACATCTCAGAGTCTTCGTCTTCTCCTCCTTCAAATTGGTCAAATTCAGTAGGGGAGGCAAGTGAGTCAGCGGAAGCGTCTTCTTCTTTGGGATCTTCGAGGAAGCTGAGATCCTCATCGTCGACGTCGGAGGAAGAGTCCGCGAAGGAAGGAGAAACGGTGGAAAAGATGAGAAGAGCGGTGAGAGAGAAGAGGAGAAAAACGCGGAAGGCCATTTTAGTGTGAAGAGCTTCTCTTTGAGAGTCGAGAAATATTTGAGATCTATTTAAGTGACAACAAAGTACAAAGCTTGTTGGTTCTTTTCTACACATTTTCTTTGCTTATTGCAACGTAGTCGTTTTGAGATTTACTGTTCTGATTAAATTACCAAGAAATATAAATCATTTTATTGACTACCTATAATATAAGATTTGTTGCCAAAAAAAAAACGACCACATTTAATTTGTTGAAAAAAATTCAAAGCAATTAGATTTTTGAAATTAGTCCAATTTTATATAGAACCAATTTTAGCTTTACCAGGGGTTATACCAGGCTACACCCGGTATTTGTTCAATAGTTATTTTTTATTTTATTATTAAATTAAAATATGAAAATATAAAGGTTCATTGATATTGTAAATTTTTTAAAAAAAATTATATACTCTTTGTAAATTACTGTTATAATATAATAATATCTTTCCCCATATATTGTCCAAATTTTTTAGTTTACATGGACCCAAATGATTATGCATTAATAATGGAGGACATGGTTACATGTTTTTTTTTCCAAACATTGGACCACAACTACAACTGACTAGCCCATTAGCCAAATTTCTATATAATATAGACGGTAGAATTCGATCTCTGGTTGTGCAAGTGTGCACATTAGACCATTGATATTGTATTTTCCAATTTCTTAAATATTCATTTAAAATAGACGTTCAAAATTTTACGTACTTTTTATTAAAACAATACAGTAGGACACTTATTTATGTTGCGATAACATGAAAGACCTCTTGATTCTTTTTTTTGTCATCAATAGCTTTATTATCAAATAACCACACGAAGTGGAGAAAAGAACAATGTTCGTTACAGAGCACTCTGCAACCCAGCAAAGCTGATAAATAAAAAACAAAACAGAGGAAGAAAAACAGAACACACTTAAGATTGTAAACCAGAGTCTGTCGAACAGACCTCTTGGTTCTTACAAAAGAAATAATATGCTTACAATGGCATTGCTCTCGACATGTTTAGTACAAAGCCAAGCGAATTTGGCATGATCAAGTTCAGTTCCAGTCAGCTTTTTATCCGGGACAACATGGACGCGTCTTTTTGAAGTTAAGTCAACTGAGTTTTGAGCTAACCAGTCGCCTCTAACTTGTCCGAGTGATATCTTCCCTTGATCGTGGTTTTCGCCTTGAGGACTTCAAGACCTTTTGCAATATAACTTGGAGCAACAAAGACGGCAATATGGTAATCAATCAAATGTCAATAAAGAAATTAGATGTCAATGAAGAAATTAGTATTAATGGTAGAGAAACACGGCTAAAGTGTTACGGGTAAGAGATTTGTCGTAAACATCATTAGGACAAAATCAAAATGTCAACAACACCACCAACCGATCCCTTGTTCATCAAGAGCTTCATTATAGTTTCAGATCAGTATGATCTAAATTTTAACGGGATCAAATGGCTGGAGACATGATTGCTAGATATCTCATATATGTATAGAATCAATATATGGAATGACACAATCTCCTTATTGATCAATGGTTTAAGGACCATAAAACTGGCGCAATAGTTAGAATCCGAGTCAAAAATGTATTAGGTTAACACGAGTAACGGACAGTCATCTATAAAACCATGTCTGAATGGAAAGAGATTATATGAGAATTTGAACGGAAGAGAATAAAACATGTATAGGAAAAAATGACTACGACAAACTTTGACTAACCTGAGAAAAGGAACGGTGTGGGAGATGAAGATTCAATCGAGAGATACAGAGATTGAACTGAAAATCGTTAAGGAGAACCTGAATCAAATATACTTGAACTGAATAGATCAATAATAGAGAAAGGTTAGAAATAGCGCATAAAACCTACAAAGAGACTATAACTATAGCAATGAAAAAGCATGTCTTCCGCAAGCGTGAATATGAAGCATCACGAATATTAGGTCGAGCAATGGTAGAGAAGAAGGTGAGAAAGCTCGATCTGCCGTGGCAATAGAATAGAGGAGATGCTGACGTGGTGCAAGAAAACTGCTGATGTGGATGGCTTAGGAGGCCACAAACACCACTTTTAGTATATATAGATTACTTACACATACAAAAGAAGTGTTTAAAAGTGTAATATTGATTATTTCTTTGCCACCTGTCTAATATTAAATTATAAAATCTGTTTTTCCTGCATTCAAATTCTATATCTTTGTTGCCGACTTTGATGATTAGCATGATCTCACTAATGATTTGACATTATAAGTTTGATTCTTCATCTGATTTTATTAATCTAATTGTTGACAAAGAAAAAAAATTAGGTATGGACAATCCTGACTTATCTTGTGGATATGAAACATCTACATACACTTTTATGCTCATTATTTAGATTCGATAATTGTATTTACTTGGTGATTCCATTACTATTTTGGAACTAGCTAAATATTTTTAGAAGAATAACCAATTCATTTCCAAGAGAAACAGACTAATAAACTCAATACTCTACTACGATTAAATACTGAACTCATTGTATAACGTTCTACATAATCAAACCAATATGAATTAACAAGATCTTGGAAAAAAACAAAAAATAATAATAAGTAGGTTTTTTACTAAGTTCAAGCACCCGACTGAATCACAATGGTGCGGATCATAGCACGTCGTTTCTTAATCACAAAGAATACTGCCAATGAGAGAAATGCTGCAAAAGAAAGACCTAAAACTACTCCAATGGTTCCTCCTCTTCCTTCTTCTTTGCGACTCTCTTTTGTGTATTCGTCTGATGAAACTTTACTTCCTTGTGAATCTGCTTCTACATTAGATGTCCTTGAAGGTGAAGGTGAAGGTGAAGGAGAAGAAGGAGAGTTTATTGGTGGATTATCAGGAAGTGATGATTTTGGATGAAAGAAATCGTAAGCTTCTGGAGAAAAATGAGATGGGTTTGTATAAGCTGGACCATGACCAGGTCTGCTTCCTGCAATGGAGACACATAGAAGCAAAGATACGCAAGAGAAGAAGAAGAGCAAATAGTGACTTAGGTGAGGCATGTTGTTTGTTTTTGTTTAGTTTGTATGTGTTTGTGTTTGTGTATGTGTATGGGTTTTATATAGGATATTGGATTATGGAGATAGTTGTTGCTTGAAGTGTAAAATTGTATGATTGCATAATAACAAAGAACCCAAAGGGTTCACAAAAGTGACTTTTTGAATGAGTGTAGACAAGACAAGTCATGAACTAACCCAGTTTGCTTCACGTAGTTTTTCTCTCTAACGAGAACTTCAAATTTCAACAGAACAAAGCAGTTTGTAATCTATTTGTGTTTAAATACATAGTTTTGTTATGGATAAAAAAATTCTAAACTAGATCATAAGACTTATTCACTTTCCTTTTATTAAGATCAGCCATATAAAAAAAAGTTATAAGTATATGGGTAAATGTTTTTGGTTAAACGTTCTTTACCAAAGTTAGATTTTGAAGTATTGAGTAATCCTCTTCTAAAAATTTGTACAAACAAAATTTTTAAAAAAAATAATATAAAGGAAAGGTCTTTGTCGAATGATTAAATGTTCAGTTCTTTGGTTTTTCTTACTCAAATTCAACTTATGGTAATGGTATAATCATGCGTGATTGAGTTATAGTTTGAGTTATGTATGAAGATGATAAGTCTGGTATTCATCTAAGCAGTGCCGGTTTTGAGGGAGTGCAAGTGGAGCATTTGTATACGGCCAAAAAAAGTTTTAGATATTGTAGGGTAAAATTTAAAAAAAAACAAAAAATTAGGGGCCTTTTTCTACAAACTTTTCTCTTTTTAGAGGGCCTTTTCTGCAACAAAAAATATTAGAACAGGGCCCACATTTTTATTGAGCGGGCACTGCATGTAAGTATGATGGCAAGGAGAAAGAGGCCTGAGAGAAGAAGTAGCTAAGAATTGGGCCAAGGGAAGGAAAGACTCTCTTTGCATAAGAGGCTTCTCTAGGCTTAAGTAAATAAAGAGATGTCGTTTAGTATGTGTGTATTTAAAGTAACAAACCTAGCTAAGAAACAGAAAGGAAGAAATTACAATATCAAAATCAAATATTTCATCTTCTCTTGTCTTCTTATTCTCTTCTCTTCTTCTGTATCTTCTTCCTCCTTTCTCTTCTCTCTTCTACTTCGTATTCTACTTTCTTCTTCTACTCTTCTCAGTTAAATTCCAGGGTTTAACAGAAGAGTGACAAATAATGCACGAAGAGTATGTTAGCTTGAAGGAACCGCAATGCAAAATAAAACAAAGAAATACTAACTTGATGATTGTAAAACATACGTGACATCTCTTGATTCCCGGATGAAATAAAAGTCCAAGGTAAAATTAATTAACGTTAACTCTACGAAAAGATAAAAGGCAAAATTGAGATTGATCGTAAAGCAACATTAATTATAACCACATTTACTCGAATTAAAAATTCCATAAATTTTTTTAAAAACAGAACATAAAATAGAAAAGATACAAACAACTTTCTCTTAATACAGTGGTAGCAAATTTTCTTTTTAATAAATACAATGACAATCATATTTCTGATTAAGTAAAAGATTACTTATGGCTTAATTTTTAATTAAGCAGAGCTCCTAAAGGAGCCAAGAGCTTTAATCGCAGACGCTCTTAAAATAAACTGATGGTAAATCGCAGCTGCTGCTGCTCCAAGCATTGGTCCCACCCAGAAAATCCACTGTTTAATCATACAAAAAGTTAATAATGATAAAATTTTAATTCTTATAAAAAACATATGTTTATTGATTAATAATGTGTATAATAATTAGTGGCTTACTTGGTCGTCCCAGGCCTTTTCATTGTTGAAAATAACAGCGGCTCCGAAGCTGCGTGCCGGGTTGATTCCGGTTCCGGTGATGGGAATGGTGGCTAAATGAACCATGAAGACGGCAAATCCGATGGGAAGTGGTGCCAAAACTGGCACGTGAGAGTCACGTGCGCTTCGCTTGGGATCGGTGGCTGAGAAGACGGTGTAGACAAGTACAAAAGTTCCGATGATCTCGGCACCAAGTCCGGTACCTTTGTTGTAGCCGTCGGCAAGCACGTTCGCCCCACCTCCGTATCTAGTATTTATAACAATATTTGTACTTAATATAAAAATTATAAATGTATTATTTCATTAAAAACTATACAAAATCTAATATTTAGTAAAACCACAAAAAGTCTAATAATCAATTTAGAATTAGTGTTAGTTCAGTGAATTCTTCGTTTGGTGGTTATATTTTCCAGTTAATTCACTCTATTATATGTGGATAATAGATTTTGGAATTTGTTGAGTTTGGAATATGGATCAAGTCTTGTCAATCCAAATATTTGAAAAAAAAAATAAACAAAAAATCGATCCATAAATCAAATCTTTCAAATTATAAATTTTCTAACGTATTGTTATTGGATTCTGGTAAAAACTGTTGAAAAAATAAATATTTAATCATTTGGCAAAAAAATTATTTGGTAGAGCATAATACATATATATATTGACATCTATTTTTTTCAACCACTAAATAAATTTTTATGTATATAAAATTTATAAAACGTTTTAAGACATGATCATCACCTGTTGTAGTAAGAACTTTGGAATATTTTGACAAAACCGCAACCGCATATAGCACCAAGACACTGAGCCACCATGTATAAAACTGCTCGAACCAATGACACTTTTCTAGCCAAGAACAGTCCCATCGTCACAGCCGGATTTATATGACCACCTTCATCATTTCAGACATAAACACAAATTAAGCCACTAACTTTTTTTTTCAATTTTTTTTGGTCACGAAGCCACTAACTATAAATCAAATTTATTTCTTAAAACTATACAATATAATTCTAACTTTATTATTACGTTAAAAATCTATGTATCGTGACTCAAACGTTTATATACTTACCGGAGATACCAGCAGTACAATAAACAAGAACAAAGATCATTCCACCGAAAGCCCAAGCAATTCCCAATATTCCTACGCCACCACAATCTTCTCCTCCGGCGTTTTTATCAGTCTGAGCTTTGTAACCGATTACCGTGAGAACACTGATGTAGAGGAATAGAAGAGTCGCTACAAACTCAGCTATGGCTGCTCTATAGAGAGACCATTTGCGAATCTCCTCCATATCAAAGAATGGTGCCGGAGACGGATCCTGATAGTCTCTCACTGCCGTGGATCCGCCTTCTTGCACCTCCAAATCTTTTCCCATGGTTGAAGATTATGAGAAATAGGAGATGAGTTTTTAATGTTTGTTGAGATATGTTGCTTTTTGGGGTTTGAGTGTATTTGTTTATATAGAGAGACTGTGCTAGAGTTTGGTATAAGTGCATTATAAGACAATTTAATATGTATGTATGGTTAATAATTATTAGGACAGTTAATTGAAATCAATATTTTTTAAGTAATTAATTATGAAGGAATCTTATCTTTAAACCGTGCCTCAAATGAGCTGGTGGTCTATTATTTATGTGAACCACCTCAATTTTGTTATAACGCTTGTCAAAATATTTGTTTTTTTTGTTGACAATTAGATAGAAGTTTTTTGATTTATTACTTAAACTCTTACCATATAGATTAGAGTTATTATCTGGAGTAAAATTCTAGTGAAATGATTTGATTATTATGTTTAAAAGTTATTAGAATTTTGCTATTGGTTATCAAGTCATTTTATGAGAATCTTGATTTTCCAAAACTTGAATTGAAATATACAAATATCCTTAACCAAACTGGACCGGCTTGAATTACTCATCCTTAAAGCCAATCTTTTATAGACACTAAAATTAATATGTCAACTAAGATGCTTGGTTCTTCAATGGAACGTTTTGTATAATTAAGTGTAGAATTTCTTAATAACATAATTAAGGGTCAGAGCTGTCTTAAATTGTATGATTAGAAGAAGATAAACTTGTTTTAAGCCGTCCAACCACCCCTCGATTCAGACATTTTTGTTTTCCTATTTTTTCAATTCCTTATTTTTATTTATTTATTTTTCAATGTTTTGGTTTTAAGATGATACTCTAATTCTGTCGAGTTGTTCTCAGTCTGGTGGTTAGGATGATCCAGCTAATAACTTGACACCAGGGTTCGATTCCTACCCGCTGCATTATGGTCCCTTAAAAAAGGGATTATTGGGAAGTGGGTTTTAGGCTATGGATCGGGCCTTGTCGATCCAATGTTGACAAAAAAAAAAGATGATACTCTAATTCTGGCTGAACCAATCCATATAAATATTTTCTTAAAAATTTAAATCGCCTATGTATGTAACAGTATGTTGTATAATAAGTCGTTTTGGTTTACAGAAAGAAGACAAAACTAAATTGATCACATATTTAGCCAAACGAAGATGATTTGGATATTCGGATGATAAGCTCAAAACAAATTTAAGGATATAATTATCTATTAACAAGTCTAAAACAGGGTCACTATCATCGTGGTCAGGTATTAAATTTTTAAATTTTATGATCAATATTATATATATGAAATTCACGGTGATAGAGCTAGTTTTATAGTATACATATATAACATAAAGCTCCACCTAAAAATATGTGGCAATAAGATTCTTATAAAGGTTATTACCTTCTTTTTAAAGAATTACATTTTATCGTGCAAGAGTTTTCTCCAATTTAATAATTTCTTCATTGAACAAGCAAAATAGAGTGCGCCAACACTATAAAAAAGTTATATCAAAAGTGTTAACAGTTTTAGAAAATTAAATTTTTTATAAAAAGAAAGAAATCGTGGCAAATGATCTTTGGTCTAGTGGCAGACGGTAAGTCCACTAAAACATGCGCACTTGCACAACTGGGGATCTAGTCGTACTGCTTACATTATGTATAAACTTTGCTAATGGGTCGGCCAGTTGTGATCTCGTGTTTGACCAAAAAAAATCGTGTACAATTTATGGACGAGTATAGAAAATTGGTTAAGACTAAAAATGGATTTTAAAAATGAAGGAAAAATAATAATAATGAGGAGAAGATGATGATAAGAATGAGAGTAATGACATGCAAATGGAACAACGTTGAAGAACTTAATAATATATGTTATCCTTTGCCAGACGAAACTTATCTGTATACGTAATAGCTCCTAATCCTTCCAATTACTCAATTCTTGTAAGGACGTACATGCCTGATGCATGCATATTTTATATAATCTAATTACATATTTATTCACCCATTTCTATGATTGATGTGACCATGTTTTGGCACTTTGGTTTAGAGTTTGATTCGGAGTTTTTATTTCTTTGTAAATTTGTGTTGGATAACTAATTAAAATGGACTATCGTTTAAAGACTTTGAATTTTTTTATGAAGCAAAATAGAGAACACAAGACAGTTAGAGTTGTGGCCATGGGCTTGTGATGTTTAAGATATGCCTAACCTGTTTTTGGGAACCATACCAATTCAAACTTTACTAAAATTTCTTTGGAATATAATTTTTGTTCTAATATTAGACTTTGGAACGAACCTACTAAAACTGTCTGCTTCTTCTCGTATATAGTTGGAGTAAACTCTGTTTGCCTAACTCTTCGCTACTCAGAGAAGCTCATGTGCAAGGCAGACTTCCATTAACGAAATTTGGAGCTAGAAGAATCATCAAATTGTACCAATTCAAATCTAACTTTAAACCGTGACTCTCACTCATCGCAGCTCCAAATTGCGGATCTCTCATGCTTGGTTTGGTTAACCACTAACTTGACTGTCAGTGAAACAACAATCCACTTCCCATATCAATCAAGATTCAAGACCAAGATTAAGTCTTCCACAATTAAGTAGACCAAGCTTGTAAACCAAACACAGAGAAAACAACACATTTCCATGTAATCATAGCCTTTAAGAATGACTGTTGTTACTGAACTTATCAATGCAAAGAATGCCCAACCAGTTCAGCTCTTGAGGAACCAGAAGAGCCAAAGCAACACTCAACTATCTTCTGATGCATTCAACAATGTCATGATTTGAGTGATGCAGCATATAACTATACAGAAAGCACTCTCCATAAGACATCAAACCACTTAATTGAATGTTCCATAGAAAAACATATATTCATATAAACTCACATTACCATCTAAGCGTAGTTATGATTGCCTTCCTTTGAGTAACAAATTTACAAGCAATTTCAAGGAGTTGCTTCGTAAGTTCAAGCTTAGATAGGTAGGAATAACAAAGAACAATGACAAAATATGAGTCATCCACACAATTAATCAATTAGCTCAGATGTTAATCATGTTACGAATCTTTTGATTGCATTCAAAGTTGGCATTTTTGAATTTTAAGAAACCGGAACCAAGTCGATAGATGACAGATATCAAAACATTTCTGATTATATCCCAAGAAAGGATTCAAATCCAAAATATTGTATACTAAAGCCAAATCTTCGAAACAAATATAAGGAAGAAAAAGGAAAACACGATAGAGAGTCCAAAGTAAGACCTGTTTCACTCGTTGGGTATATCAATTTCACCATTGTTGATTTCTTCCTGAAGATCCTTTGGGTCTTTACCATCTACTGTGCAACCAACGGAGACACAAGTTCCCAAAATTTCCTTCACAGTTCCGCACAATTCCTTGGCAATTGATCTAGGACGCATAATCTTAGCGATCTCAATTACATCATCGAACGAGATATTCCCGTTGTGCTTGATGTTCTTCACTTTCTTCCGATCTCTCTCTGGTTCCTTGAGCGCTTTGATGACTAGAGCCGCTGCGGAAGGAACAACTGTTACCTTAGCTTGTCGATTCTGAACTGTAAGCTTGACGGTAACTCTAAGGCCTTTCCATTCTTTCGCTGTCTCTTTGGCGATGTCTTCTCCGATCTTCTTCGGTGCGAGACCAAGTGGACCGATCTTTGGGGCGAGTGAACTCGCTGCTCCAACCTCACCTCCGGTGACGCGGACATAGACGTCAACGATTTGAGATGGGTCCAATTTCGGCGGCATTTTTTCCTAATCCTCTTCGTTCTCTCTCACTCACTCTCAGCTTTCTAGGGCTTTTCTCAAGTAACGCGTTTAAGTAATTAGGGTTTAAAATTAAATGACGGATTTACCCCTTGAGATATTTGATTGTGTTAACCCGAAATCAAATATCTGGTTGACTCAAATCAAAACTCAGGAAATGGAGTGTAATTTTCATGGGCTGGTTTTTTGAATAAAGTGAATAAATTCTTGTATTGTTACGTTATTAGATATAAGGCCTTAAGCCCAATGTTTGGGCCTCAATTTTGTAAGGTGAAATACAGACACGAAAAGAGTTGAAAAAATTAACGCTGACCATTGTTGTTCGATTTGAGTTATGTAAGATTTTTAAGAGTTGGGGACAGGAGAGTTTTAGGTTTCTTACTAACTACTATGGTTGGCTTGTAAATGTAACATGTTCTTGCACTAAAGTAACTGACTAATTCTGGCTTGTAATTGTAACTCTCGTTAACTGTGGCTTTGTAATTTGTAACATGTTCAGTGTATTTTAACGCAAAGTTTGTCACCAGAAATACCAGATTTGGAGTCTTTGGCTTTAGTGATTAGCACTGTGGAGTGGTGTAATTACTTACAAAATTCTAAGTAAAGTTGAATGAGAAATAGAGATAAAAAAAATGAACAGCTTAATAACTATAATAAATGCAATGATTGAGACTTGTTTGGAAAAGTTAAGACTTTAAATTATTAACATTTTAAAAAGTCTATGAAGATGTGAATATATAGCCGAACATCAAGTGTTAATTATAAGTAAGGAAGTTTGAAGACTTAGAAAGAAACAGAGGGTTTCTTAAGAGCTTCGGTTAAGAAGCATCATCTTGGTTAATGATTGGTTCATTTTAATCGGACCGGTTATCATTAATAACCAAAGTCTCATCTCTTCTTCTCGAAGTATCTTCTTCTCTCCATTTTTTTTTTCTGTTTTTACAGAGAAAGAGCGTTGTTGCCGTTGTTGTATTTTTGATCGATATACAAGGTCAAGAGTTAGAGAGATAGTTAGAGGCTGGGGTTTTAATCTTTTCTTCTTCTCCATTGTATTCTTGGGATTTAGAGTATAGGTTTGGGGAAAGAGAGAAGAAAGTTACAGTGACATTGTAAAGGTTTGGAGCTCAGGTTTTTTGAGCTTGATCGGAAGAAGAGATAGTGGAATCCGGAGTTACGAGTTTGTAACTCTGGCGAGACGTAGGTTCCGAGTTTGGAACCGAACTCGTTAAATCTTCTTGTGTTCTTTACATCTTTAACAAATTCATACAAATTTCTTCATGTTTGAGTTTGGTGAAATTGAGCTCAAGGTTTAACAAATTGGTATCAGAGCATTTGATTCTTGTCCAAGAATCAAGTTCCGTGGAAGAAGGTGAAGTTGATTTGAAGATTGAAGATGACGAACACGAAGACGAAGTCGAAGATAGCAATCTTTGATGGGACAGGAGATTACAATCTTTGGAAGAAAAGAATGATTGCTAATCTTACTGTTCAGGGATTGAAAAGCGTTCTCAAGCCAATCGCTCCAAGAGTTCTAACAGAGGAAGAAGAAAAGAAACCTGAAGAGAAGAAAAGGATAGCAGAAGAGGAAGAAGCAAGAGCGGATAAAGACGAACAAGCATTGAACTTAATCTTCTTAGCCGTTGATGATAAAATTCTCAGGAAGATTGAGAATTGCCAAACAACGATAAGTACTCTCGACACTCTAGATAAGTTGTTTCTTCCAATTTCTCTTCCAGATAGGATTTATTCTCAGTTAGAAGTTTATGCGTTTCAAATGCAAGAAACTAAGAGTATTGATCAGAATGTTGATGATTTCTTGAAGTTAGTAGGAGATCTTAGACATTTGCAGATTGAGATCGAAGAAGAAACACAAGCAATTCTTCTTCTCAAATCACTTCCAGAGGTGTACGAGCATCTAAGGGAAACAATGACATACATCAAGGATAAATTGAAAGTTGATGATGTTGTAAGTGCAGCAAAATCAAAGGAAACAAAGCTAAAGAAATCAGGTTACAATCCAAAGTCAAATGGGGAGGGTCTCTTTGTAAGAGGAAGGTCAGAGACAAAGAATGTTTCCTTCAAAGACAGAAGCAAATCAAGGTCTAAGTCAAGAGACAAGAAATCGGGAGAATGCTGGATTTGTGGGAAACAAGGACACTTCAAGAAGCAGTGTTACAAATGGCTTGAAAGGAACAAAGGGAAAAGCCAAATGCAACAAAGTGGAGAGTCATCTTTAGCTCAGAATGATTCAACTGACCTCGTTGGATTAATAGCAGCTGAGGTAAATGTGTCAATAAGTAATGTTGATACTAATGAGTGGATTTTAGATACAGGATGCTCTTTCCATATGACACCAAACAAGCACCTGTTTCTGGATCTTAAAGAAAGCAAAGGCAGAATTAAAATGGCGAATGATTCATACAGTGAGGTAAAAGGAATAGGTTCAATTCGCTTTACTAACACTGACAATACTAGTTTTGTGTTGCATGATGTTAGATATATGCTAGAAATTGAAAGGAATTTGATCTCCCTTGGAACTTTAGAAGAAAAAGGCTGTAGTTTCAAAGGAGAGAATGGCATGTTGAAGATCATTAAAGGATGCATTGTAGTAATGAAAGGTAAGAGAAGACAATCTCTATACATTCTACAAGCCTCCGCAAATGAAGCAGAAGCATACTGTGTAAAATCAAAGAGTGAAGAGCCAACAAAAGATATCAAGAATGATATCAAGCTCTGGTATAGTAGAATGGGACACTTGGGAAACAAAGGAATGCAGATCTTAGCTAAGAGAGGATACTTTGAAGGATGCAAAGACACAGAGTTAGGATTCTGCGAAGACTGTGTCATAGGAAAGACACACAAGATTAGCTTTGACTCGACAAAGCATGTAACCAAAGAAAAGCTGGACTATATACACTCAGATCTTTGGGGATCACCAAATGTTCCCTTAAGTATTGGTAAATGCCAGTATTTCATTTCTTTTACTGGTGATTATACTCGGAAAGTGTGGGTTTATTTTCTCAGGTTTAAGGATCAAGCATTCAAAAGTTTTGTTGAATGGAAAACCATGGTTGAAGTTCAAGCAGATAGAAAGGTTAAAAGGTTAAGAACTGATAATGGTTTGGAGTTTTGTAATCATGAGTTTGATGAGTTTTGCAGGAAAGAAGGTATAGTAAAGCACAGAACATGCACATATACCCCGCAGCAAAATGGCGTTGCAGAGAGGTTGAATAGGACATTGATGAACAAAGTCAGAAGCATGCTCAGTGAGAGTGGTTTAAACAAAAAGTTCTGGGCAGAAGCAGCTTCTACAGCAGTTTATCTAATAAATAGATCACCATCTTCTGCAGTAGACTTTAAAATACCAGAAGAGATGTGGACTTCATCAATGCCATCACTCAGTAACCTGAGAAGATTCAGATGTACTGTATATGTACATTCATCTGAAGGCAAGCTGGAACAACGAGCCAAAAGAGGAGTCTTTACAGGCTATCCACAAGGAGTTTAAGGAGTGAGAGTGTGGCTCATAGAAGAAGACAAGTTTGTGATCAGTCGAAATGTGGTATTTCGAGAAGAACTTATTTACAAAGACTTTCTTCGAGAACAAAGACAAGGTAATAAAAGTGATGTAAATGTTGTTATGTCTAATGAGTTTTCTAGTTTGAAAATCTCAGGAACAGGTGGAGCTATCACTGAAGGTGGAGCTTTAACAAATGTATCACCAAGTCAAGAGGAGCAATCTCAAGATCATACAGAAAATGAAACCATTGAAGGGACATAGATTGAAGAACAGAATGATTACCAACTTGCTCTTGACAGAACAAGAAGAATCATTCAGCCTCCAGTTCGGTTTCAAGACTATGATTGTGATGAGAATGATGAAGATCAAATGGCTGGTTATGTGTGTGTACTTTCAGAAGATATAGGGCTGAATGATCCTTTGTCCTATGAAGAAGCAATGACAGGGCCAGATAGTGACAAATGGACAGAAGCTTCCGATGATGAGATGAATTCATTGTGGAAGAATCAGACATGGGATTTAATTGACAAACCAAAAGGTCAAAAGGCTATAGGATGCAAGTGGGTTTTCACAAGAAAAGCTGGAATAGAAGGTGTTGAGAATCCGAGATTTAAAGCTCGGCTTGTAGCTAAGGGATACTCTCAAAAGGAAGGAGTTGACTACAAGGAAATCTTTGCCCCTGTAGTCAAACATGTTACAATCAGGTACCTACTTTCTATGGTAACTCATTTTGACATGGAATTGCAGCAAATGGACGTGAAGACTGCTTTTCTACATGGCCATTTGGATGAATCAATCATTATGGAACAGCCTGAATGATACATTGATCAAGATCACCCTGAAAAAGTGTGTTTTCTTAAGAGATCATTGTATGGACTAAAGCAATCTCCAAGACAATGGAATTGCAGATTCAATGACTTTATGACATCGAATGGTTACACAAGGAGCAATTATGATCACTGTGTCTATATCAAGAAGTTAAAAGATGACACACAGCTATACTTGTTGTTGTATGTCGATAATATTCTCATTGCATTAACAAACAAGAAAGAGATTCAAGTTTTAAAGGACCTTCTTAATACAGAATTTGAGATGAAGGATCTCGGAGATGCCAAGAAGATATTAGGAATGGAAATTATCAGGGACAGACCTGCAGGGACTTTAAGAGTATCTCAGTCTAGTTATATGTAGAAGGTGTTGGGAGTTTATAAGATGGATCAGTCGAAGATAGTGTCAACACCACTAGGAGCTCACTTCAAGCTTCAGTCTGCGACAAACAGAGAAATTGAAGATCAGGAACAGTTTATGAAGTCAGTTCCTTATCAGAGTGCTGTAGGGAGTTTAATGTACTCAATGATAGGTACAAGACCAGATCTAGCTTATCCAGTTGGAATGGTAAGCAGATTCATGAGTAATCCTACAAAAGAACATTGGCAAGCTGTTAAGTGGATCATGAGATACATCAAGGGTTCTACAGATGTTGGTTTAAGCTTCAGCAACAAGGGAGATTTCATTGTCAAAGGCTATTGCGATTCCGATTATGCAGCAGATCTTGATAACAGAAAATCAATTTCAGGTGTTGTGTTTACTGCAGGAGGAAATGTCATCAGCTGGAAATCAAAACTACAAGGAGTTGTGGCATTGTCAACAACAGAAGCAGAGTATATTGCTTTGTCTGAGGCAGCAAAGGAAGCAATATGGCTTAAAGGTCTTGCAGAAGAATTCGGTTTTCATCAAGGATCAGTAGAGATTAATTGTGATTCTCAAAGCGCAATAGCTTTGGCAAAGAATGCAGTGTTTCACAGCAGGACCGCATGTGGCTGTGAAGTATCACCACATAAGAGAGTTGATTAACCAAGGCATTATAGAAGTTAAGAAAATCTGCACATCTTTGAATCATGCAGATATTTTCACCAAGGTTCTTCCTGTTTACAAGCTTCAAGAAGCACTCAAGTTGCTTCGTGTAACAGGTAAGTAACTTTAAGCTTCAAGAGTCCACCAGGTAACTTATTGATGTTGGCTAAGGTGGAGAATTGTGAAGATATAGCCGAACATCAAGTGTTAATTATAAGTAAGGAAGTTTGAAGACTTAGAAAGAAACAGAGGGTTTCTTAAGAGCTTCGGTTAAGAAGCATCATCTTGGTTAATGATTGGTTCATTTTAATCAGACCGGTTATCATTATTAACCAAAGTCTCATCTCTTCTTCTCGAAGTATCTTCTTCTCTCTATTTTTTTTTTCTTTCTGTTTTTACAGAGAAAGAGCGTTGTTGCCGTTGTTGTATTTTTGATCGATATACAAGGTCAAGAGTTAGAGAGATAGTTAGAGGCTGGGGTTTTAATCATTTCTTCTTCTCCATTGTATTTTTGGGATTTAGAGTATAGGTTTGGGGAAAGAGAGAAGAAAGTTACAGTGACATTGTAAAGGTTTGGAGCTCAGGTTTTTTGAGCTTGATCGGAAGAAGAGATAGTGGAATCCGGAGTTACGAGTTTGTAACTCCGGTGAGACGTAGATTCCGAGTTTGGAACCGAACTCGTTAAATCTTCTTGTGTTCTTTACATCTTTAACAAATTCGTACAAATTTCTTCATGTTTGAGTTCGGTGAAATTGAGCTCAAGGTTTAACAAAAGGTCATATAACTAAGCTGCCCTAATACGAGTTCTTTTTGAACTTTGTGATTATCAAAAGTAACCGAGTATCATCTCCATTAATTAGAAAGATTGTCCCATTAACTTTAAGCACTAATTGCAATGAGACTTGTCATATATACGTCAGCTTGATTTTCTATATATTCTGACTTGCTCTTTTGATCAAGTACTCTGCAAAGTTTTTTTCTTTCCTCACCAAGTAAATTTTCATAGAGTATTAGAGTATTATTTTGGTTCATAGATTACATAAAAGAGTGATCTTATTTTGGAAATGGATCCATACTTGATGTCATTTTCAAAATCACCTTACCAGCGCCTTCATTTTTGGAGTGAGATATAGGGGTCAACCGAGACTACTTACTAAAAGTACAAATCAAAAGAACATCTTATGATGGAAAATATGTCTCACTCCAAGATTATAAGAGTTGACAAGGTAATCTTGTAGATGACAGCGGATATGGAGTTCACATTCTCGAAACTGAAGTTCTCATTGATATACTGATTGTGCATATAATCTATGTGATCTCATGCGTGTGAGCTAGTTAAAACGTGTGGATCAGTAATTCAATATTATTCAAAAGAAATATATAATTACGGGACTAATTTCAATGTTGTCAAAAAGAACAACAACTTGTCTTGCCACTAATTAATTAGAGTTATTTCCATGAACTTCTCCAGTATGGCTATGGCACTTAAAACCACGTGGTCATCAGTCATATTTAGTGGCGATCATAGGGTTGGTATCGCTATTAACCATTTGGGTGTCAACATTTGCTGTCATTGTTTCTCTTGAACAAGACACAATGACAAAAAAATGTAGAAGAAGAGAATGTAATTAGAATGTGGCTTATAAGATGGGAACCGAACCTTCGACCCTGGATGAAGAAGAGACCACTATACCCACTAAGCCACAAACATTTCATTGGAGAATCACTCATATATATTTAAATCTATTTCGATTTTTGCTTTTACCGGCTAGATCCTCCGATAAGAGAGTTAATCTAAAAATCATGTTTTGGATTTTAGATTTTTTTTTTTAATGTTGTGGGTAACCCGTAAACTCGTCACAGGTTCAAATTGTTTAACCCGTTGTTCGTGGTGGGTCGGTCCGTGAGGCCTGCTAAATTATGAATATATATTGTTATGTCCAGACATGGGTCTATGAGAGTCTTATTGGATCAGGCCTGTGGACAAAAAGTCCGTTTGACACCCCTAATCAAGCACTTAATGAAAGAATAAGAATCAACCAACAAAACAAAAAACAATTTAAGAAAAACATTGAATTTGAAATAGGAAAAACTTAAAAAAACCGTAAACTCGTGAAATTGAAATTAAATCTCTTTTGTGATTTCAAAAGAGCTCTCACATAGGTGGAAATTAGAGCTTTCAAATGTGAGGATAAGATCATAACTAAGACCACAAAAGCTTTACTCATTTACGTTTTTCAAACTGCTCACTTCTGATCTTTATTTCTCTATTAACTGTACTCTGAGTTTTACAAGTAATTACACTTGGTAGATTTAAATTGCATCTCTCATATTGAAATATCTCTTAAGATTTCAATTTGTTTACACTTGATAGTAGAAATCGATTCTATAATTGCTTACAAAGTATGAAACTTCAATTATTATCCTGCTGTTGTCATCGAAATAGCTAATCCTGTCTTTACTTAATCTCTTACATATTAAGCTTGTAAAAATATAATCATTGATCATGTCATGCTGAAGTCGGCCACAGCAATATAATCAAAATTTAAAATCAAAGAGTGGTTAACGACTTGAAATGGTTTTTGACGTCAAAGATCATCGAGTTTCGTTGATTATACAACTAATTAAGTAACTCAAGTGTTTGTGAACATTTCAAAGTATAATTTCATTCAACAATAACAAATTAACTTCTTCTTGTCTAATTTCTTCGATCTCACTTACCAAAAAAGCTATCCAATCTAATGTAATTGGTCAATTATGGCATGTACCAAAATTTAAAGTGGTTGAACCGGATATTCTTGTCGATTTAGAGATAAGGAATATACGAGATGCTTCCGGATTATAGTGCATTGTATATTGTGCATAATTGAAACTTTCAAAAGAGTAATGGGTACGTACGTCAATACATACAGGTACAGGCAGAGTCAATTCATGAGCAGGCCATGACTTCTCTTATTGTTTTGTTTACATGCTTAACTAATTTTTGCTTTGAAAAATTGTATAAATCATATGTTAAGTTCAATCTCATCAGGCCAAATTCAGTTCATGTCTTTTTTCTATTTGCTTTTCTCTTTTCCAATAACCAACAATTTTTCATATTAAAAAAAATAAATAAATAACCTACAATTTTCATTTCCACTATCTATAGGTTTTGCAATTAGTCTTGAGTTTTATTTTCCTTTTACATATATGTGTTTATATATATGAATTAATATTTTGAAAGCAAAATACGTCATATACTAGATTTTTTCGTCAATATTTAAAAACAAATAAAAACAAATTAATGTGTGCATGGAGAGCAAAGAAAATTGATAGAAGTTCACAGAATGTGGGAGAAAAAGATAATGCCACAGAGATATACATAACATACCCATACAAATCATTTAAGATTTCCCCATATACCATAAGTATTTGTATGTATTAATAAGTTTTGCTGAAATACATGCATACGTATAATTACTACATTCAATTCAACGATATCTCCATAATTGTCTTATTAAGTTTTCAAACCTCTTATTTAAATTAATGTAATACTTACAAAACAGTAGTAATCAGTGCCGTGCCAAGGTAGTTAGAGGTCTAAGACGAAATTTGGAAAAAAAAATTTATAGAAACATAATTGTGTATGAAAGTTTTGGTCACGTTACAGTTTTATGTTTAAGTTTTTTTTTCTGGTTTCAAATTCTATCGTAACCTATCACTGTATTTGGCAAAAATGTGGCCTTAATTTTTTTCAGATTGGTAAAAATGTGGCCTTATTTTTCAAATAAAATTGGAAGTCTAAGACCATTTTTAATGGAAGTCTATTTCACCATTAAAAAATAAAAATAATGAAAAAGTAAAAGAGAAATGAGAGATGGTCTATCATTTGAGAGACTCTCATACTACATGTACCTATATAATTAGTTAAAATTTATATTTAAAATTAAAATTAAATTATATTAAAATATTAATATTTTTAATTTTTCAGAGATTATATGAGATTCTCACCGATCTAAGGCAATTTTCTTATTTGCCAAAAGGTAGGCACAGTTCTGAGTTAGTAATGAATAATTACACTGACAATATATAATTAATAACACAAACCTTCTGAATCTCAAATTTTCTCACGAAGGATTACCACTATTTTTTTGAATCGAATTCTGAATAAAGTACTGTAGACATTTAATTGTTTGACTACAGTATATTTATTTCCATTGCAAGAATGCAAGTTATGTTTTGTGTTTGGCATCAATTCGGACAAACTAAATTTTGTGTTATAAGAGTTTCTTTGCATAATTCTTATCTCGAACGGACCAACTGCATTTTTATTTTTTATTTTAGCTATGGACCCAACTGTATTATAAAAAGGAACTATAGCATCTAATCGATTAATCACTGAAAAAAATATACTCTTTAAAATCAAATACTATAAAATAGCCCAATGATTCACCACTAACTTAAAAAATTGTAATAAATCATATTCCAGCTTTTCCCTAAGCCTTGTGACTGGTTGTATCTTATTTTAAAAACAATTTTAATTTATTATGTTATGGTTTCACCTCGTAACTTTCTGTAAAGGATAACATGATTGGACATATAATTATTTTATTATATTTTGTCAATAAAGTCGCTTTATTATCATCATCATCACTATTACAGCACAGTACTTTAACTTTTTGCTTTTCCTAATAATTATTATATTTGGCTACTCATTATACAATATAGAGATGTGTCCACTATGTCGACACTTAAGATATTATATATAAATGTAATTATCCGTTTCTTAAGCGAATAGTTACAATTCGATTCGACTGAAACTGGCTCTAATCAGAAATTAGGCTTCCAACATTTCGACAAATCAAATCACCATCTGCCAATATCTTCCAAGACACATTTTATTCTCTTCACAACTACTCTACATATATAAATTTATATACTTATATTTTTATACATTTAAATATCGTGATTAATTGCTAAAGAATTTTACAGTTTTTCTACGAAAATTCTATTCTAAAAACGACAGAAAGCTATATAATAAAATTTTGATTGTAAAATAACTTTGTAAATCTAATTTCTGAGAAATAACAATGATTTTCAGTTTTTTAAAATTGTTTTTCTAAGCTAATTATTGAATACAATACTGAAAATGACGCGTAGGTAAATAATGACCATATAATTACAATAAATCATGGTCGACGTAACAAAAAATTTGGTACTCCATAAATTAAAAAATGTATAGATGTGGATAGACACAAAAACCTCAAAAAAAGAAAAAGAAAAATAAAAATAAAGAAGATTGATTGTACAAAAACACTTTACTTTACAAGGAAAGTGGGACCAACAAAAGTTTCAACGTTCAACGAATCTCGTGAAAAATAATCCCCACACTCAATGTACATAACACGCGCCGAGAATAACTAAAATGAGATGATATGAGTCTGTCGCGCGTGGGAGGACATTCAAAGAGCGACCTACCATCACGTGGCAACCATCTCAGCTGAAGCATAACACGTGTGATGCGATCTAAGGTTGTTAGAACACGTGTCTAGATCGTAGATACTTAAGGATTATGCTTTGCCCTCTTTATGGAGCTATCCTCACGCGAGTCACGACAAAGTACTTGAATCAAGTTTTGATTTAATGTTTTGTCTTTTAATGAAGAAATTATATTTATTTAAATAAAATCTATATATTATTCACTAAAAATTCCAAATAAAACGAATTGCTTTCAGTCTGGTAGTTAAGAATATCCAGCTAATGACTTAGCATCATAATTTGATTTTTATTTGTTGTATTATAGTAGCTTTAAAAAAAATTATAAGGATATGATTTAAGTTATGTATCGAGTTTTGTCGATCTAATTATTAAAAAAAAAAATTCCGAATATATTCAGTTGTATATAGTCACAAAAAAAAGAAATGTTGTCGAGTGTGAACTAGATATGGAATAATCTGCGCTGTTAAAAAATACGCTGTATATTAAATATGATTAAACCATATAAATAAGACTACGGAACGAATCGACAATAATTCATTAGAAATAGTCCACATAATATATAGTTTAATAATACGGAATATATTATAGAAAACGTTAATATAGAGTAAAATAAAATAAGTAAAATACAAGGAGAGAAAGCACGAGTGGTAAGCTTTGTGCAGAGTGTTTTCATTGGGTAGAGAAAGATAAAATAATAAATAAATGAAAATTGGAGTGTGGAATGGCTAAAAATTACGAGTTGTGATGTAATCTTCGTCGGTTCTGGTTCCCCGCGCCGCTCACACCGACCAACCTCGTAAGTCTCCATATGGTCGAGAGCTAATATTATTTTATTGTTTTTCATTTATTCTCCCTCCATCCAATCTTTTTTCATTCTTATATCAATTGATATTTTAATTTTGGAATATATATTGGTTTGTTATATTGTTGACAAAAAAATAAATATATTGTTTTCTTTTATAACTATAAATTTCCGGAAAAATCCAGAGACTACTCCCAATTTCTGTGGGACATTCATTATTCATGCTATTTAATAAGTATTTATAAGATCTAAACTTAATTAAATCGGACAAAACATAAGATAAATTCATGGTTTAATGTATTACTTACAGTAACAAGATTGGTATGTATTATTGGATAGAATATAGTTCTGTTTGACAAAAAAAAAAAAACTTTTTTCCATTTGACCACAAACAAAAATTTATCTGTCTTATTCCAAATTTATGTGTAATTAGTATAGGAAATTATTTTAGATCCGGATATTGTTGTGCTTCAAACGAATATACCAATCTCAATTTTTCTTGAATCCAAAATATGATTTTCATTCACACACACAAAAAAAATCAGTTTTGAAAATAAAAAATCACGTATGTTTAGTGGTCATGCAACAAATTTAACACATAGTGCAAAAAATGTAATGAAATACCAAAAAGGATATGAATTTAATTTGTAGTCCAATATATAGGCCTAACTGGTGCTTCAAGATTTATGTGGAATGTGAAAAAAAAAAATTTATAAATTTTTTTTTCTTTATTTACCAGTTGCTTTAGTTAGAGGGTCCTCCACATCTCAAATTTATGTATACCGAGTGTCGCTTCCTTAATTTGTATTTTGATTTTAGAGTTAAGTTCACAAAAAAAAATTTTACCAACTGCTTTTGTGGAATAAGGTTGTGAAATCTTTTTTTTAAATACTTTTATATATTTGAATGACATTTTACACATTACTCATTTCACACATTTTCTTTTTTATTTATGTTCTATATTTTTAAGTACTTTTGCATTGCATGGTTCACACTTTTTTTTATATATATTTTATCTTTTTCTGTACTTTTGCATGGTTCACTGTACTACTTATTTATATGGCACACTTCACTAGATTTTTATTTTCAGTTATATGAATGTTTTGGTTATTTCTTCTCTATATATAACTTTTCTTTTTCTTCACTTATGAACTAGAACAAAAAAATCTATATGAAAATTACAACTTTCCTTAGATTTGTAAAAGTTGGGATTATCCATCTAAGGTATGTGATAGATTAATTTTTTTCTATTTAATATATATTATGTAATGATAATTATAATTTGAAACTATTATATGTTACTTGTATTCAATTTTAAACTTATGAAATAATATTAATATTTGTTTATAGTTAGAATAGTTAAAATAGAATAGTGTTTTGGAAAATAGTTAATATCATATATTTCTAGTAATATTTGTTAATAGTTTTGTTTTTTGTTAGAAGGTAAGATAATTATAAAACCAATTATTTATTAAAAACACATTGAAAGCTTAATAGAATATTAAGTTGGATAAAATATCTAACATAAGGTTAGATTTATGTATTTGAATTTTGATTTTTTTGGTTAAATTAATTACAAATAAAGTAAATTTATATAGAAAAATATTAATTAAAGTATACAAACAACCAATTAAAACATGATAACAAATATAAAGGTAAGAGTTGAATTCTCTCCAAAATTTAATAATAATAAAACAAACATAATAATTTTTTTTAAATAACAATATAATAATTAAATATAAGTAAAAATCATATGCGGATGTAGTATATATGTCGAAATCATAATCAAATATTGGTATAAAACTAATGAAGAATAAACAATATAGTTTGTAACATATATTCGAATGTTGCAATAAAAATATATAACAAATAATAAATACTATGTTTTTAAACTACAATAGAAAACTAATATTTAAAAGTATTTTTTCTTTTCAGAATTATAATTATGAACAGATCAGGAAATTCTGGTGCTGGAGCTTCCAATGAAAATAATATAGTAGGTTTATAGTTGAAAAATTTATTAAACAAATGATTTTATAATTTTATACATAAATTTTTCTTAGGTGTTTAATTTTAAAATTGTAGTCATATTTTAGATGGTTAGCAGAGTTCAACTCAATATTCATTGAATTATGAGAAGAAGAACTTCAAAAAAAAAATTATATTGGAACTTTGCCATATAAAAAAGGCAAAAATAATATAATGAAAATGTTTTGTGAACGCACTGGATATAAAATTTAATGGGATAAATTTAAGCACAAACACGACGATTTGAGAACTCTCTATGCCGTCTATTAGAAACTTATTTGTCGTACTGGTGTAGCACTTGAGCCTAAAACATGAAAAATACTCATGGACAAAAAATGGTTGAACGATAGAAAAAAATTACAAATCTTTAAATTTATACATAAAAAATATTGTTCTTTAATTTTTTATAATAAAATAACATGTGTTGCATGACACAGAAGATGCATCAAGATTAAAAAAGTATCCTTTATCAGATATTGAGTTGATGCAAATGTGTATGGTCCTCACTGTATTGTGAACGATAATATGATTTCAGCAAGTCAATTTTTTGACATAAATGAAGATTATGATAAGAAGAAGACCAAGAGTTTGAAGAAGAAGTAGAAGAAAATGAAGGAGAAGAGAAAGAAGAAGAGTATTTTGCAAATAGTGTACCAGAAAATCAACCACAAGAACCACTGCAAACTCAGTTCATTCCATCGACAATACCAATTAAGATACCTACACACCAACGGGGATCCAGACAAAATGGTAACAGAGGTGGTAGAACCATTAGTAGAAAACGAGGTCAATCTAGTCAGCAAGCCACTAAAACTCCACGAAGAAGAGCTATTATGGACACACATCTATCTAATATCTAGTCATACCTTGCCAATATGCAAAGTCCAATCCAAATGCTTAATGCAAGAAGTCAAGCGAATCAAGATTATGAGCGTGAATCTTGGGTACAACTGAATGAGTTACAACATGTAGAGAAATTCACAGATTTTTGGTGGGTACCATCAGAAGTTTTAAGAGATCCCTTCGAGCAAAAGAGCTTCGTATTACTTAAAAGTAATGAAGAAAGAATTCGTTTTCTAGAAGGCGTAACAGGTGACGATGGCAGTGGTACTTTATGAGGTAGTCCGTGGAAACATCAACTTAGTTGATCTAGTGGTCCGAGTAGTAGAAGATCCTTTGGTAGTGGATCATGATCTCCTAAGGTAAGAGGATCGTTTAGTACTTCAAACATCAGAGGGACTTCAAGTTTTGCTGGTATTGATAACTACGATTATGGTTCTCCAAACCAATTTAGAACAAGACATGAATTTCAATTTCCAAATTCAAACCCACAATTTAATGTGTCTCCAAATCCAAGAGTTCATGGAGAAAGTGTGGCGTATAAACCGGAGTCTACAACTCCGTTATATGAATGTTTTAATTTTTCCAACTTTAATCGTGCTATGGAAAATAATGATAATGATGGAGAAAACTAAAATGGATAATTATATCTCAACTTTATGTTTTAAATACAATAATTACATGTAATATTACTTTTTGTATTTGGTTAAGGGGTACTTAATAAATTTATATTTTTGTTTAGGTTTCGCGCATTATCGCGTTGCTTCATATGGATTACATAATCTAACAGAAGACGAACTACTTGAATTGATTTTCTTGGAGCACGTGAATATTATGGAAGCACTATTCAAACCTATGATAGATTACTATAAGAAGTATTTTTGTTTAGGTTTCGCGCATTAGTGCGTTGCATTCACATGGATTACATAATTTAACAGAAGACAGATTACTTGAATTGATTTTCTTGGAGCACGTGAATATTATGGGAGCACTCTTCAAACCTATGATAGATTACTATAAGAAGTATTATGATAGGCAACCAATGGGGATTGAATGAGGCAAGGATTTATAATTATCCAAGAGATTGTTTACATCTTTTGAGGATGCAATAGAGGTGTTTACACAGCTCTGTGAGACATTACGTACAAATTTTGGAAGTAGATCCACAAAAAACATATATGTGGAAGAAATTGTGGCAATGTTTCTAGTGGTATGTGGTCATAACATGACACAACATTCTGTTGGGTTGTTATTGAGATGTGCACATGAGACTGTTGGACGCAAATTTAAAGAGTGTTTAAAAGCATTAAAAAAATTGGCTAGGAAGCTACTCAAAAAGCAATTTCCAGAGCAACTACGTCAAGTTCCTCGAGGACTACGAGATGACATTCGTTATTGGCCTTATTTTAATGGTTTCATTGGTGCAATGGATGGGACACATTGTACAGTGATGGTCACTGGTGCTGAGACAACTCGTTTTTATAACAAACATTCACAGACAAGCATTAATGTGTTGGCGATATGCAACTACGATATGTTATTCACTTATATATTTGTAGGATGTCCTGGATGAGTGCATGATGCTAGAGTTTTGTCTTACGCAATGGGGCGTGACCAGACTTTTCCAACTCCCCCGCCCATGAAGTACTTGTAGATTCTGGTTATGCTAACACGTCGGGATTTTTTGTTCAATTTAGAAGACATAGATATCATTTGACACAATTTCAAAATGGCTCCCCTCATAAAGGTGAAGAAGAGTTATTTAATCGATGACATTTTTGCTCCGCTCAGTAATCGAACGAACATTCATAGTTTGGAAGAAAAAATGGAGGATTTTATCAGAGTTTCCAAGATACGATGTGGAGACACAAAACACACTAATCATAAGAACAACTGGATTACCTAATTTCATTTGTCTTTCTCAAATTCAAGACATTGATTTTGATGATGCTTTTCAAGGTAACACAATTCCACGAGATCAGTTTGATACAAATGAGACATGTGGACAGAATGAAGAAACAAGTTTTTTGTAAGAACAAGAGGAAACAACAAATGGAGCTTATATGCAAATGATAAGAGAGAGAATTAAACAACAATTGTGGGATCATTTTTATTAGTTGATAACTATACATTTGTGTTATGAGAGATGATTTAAATTGTTATGAAATTTTATTTTTTTATTTTTTAAATATTACTTATTTTATGAAATATATTTATTTTTTTGGTATTAAGTAATTATTTAGCGGGATAAAACAAAAAAAAAATTAAAATTCAGTAGTTCTAGATTGACAATAGGTGATAAATTCAAATTCTACCTTGTTCGAGTTAGAGTATTTAGGCTATGTATCAAATTTTTTCGATCCAATTATTGGAAAAAAAAATATTCAGCAGAATTCAGCCAAATTCCACAGTTACCATTTGATTTTCTAAAATTCAGTCAGATTCCACATAAAAAAAAATTCTGTCAGATTCCACATTCAACAAAATTCTTTAGTTACCATTCTACCATTCACTTATGTAGAATTAACATTTTGTACTTTTTCTTTCTTTATACTTTTTTTTTATTTTTTTTGAATTTTTACATGTGACTTATATTATTCCACAAATATTTCCAAAATATTTCAATTACTTAATTAATTTTAAAATAAAATATACAATTACTGATAAATAATGACTTAGATATAATATTACTTAATTGCACAATTAAAAATTTAATAAAATATATAACTATTATAGGTATTAAAATAAATATCTTGATATCAAATAATTAATTGATTTAAATTAATTGTATAATATATATATATACTTACTTTTATCAAAATATATTTATAATTATAGAGATATATTGTTTATATTTTATATTTAAATTCTTCAAAAAAATTTATAGTTTGATTATTTTGGTTTCCTAAAAAAATTTAGAACAACATTCGATTCTCCGTTTAGATCGATTTAGATTTGATTATTTTGGTATATGAATCTGTCTTCAGGGGTTCGATCCCTCTATACTATATAAAGTAGATTAAAAGGGATTTAGAGTGGGATTTAGCTATGTATCATGATTTGTCGATCTAATTGCTGACAAAAAATTTTTTGTAAGATTATACATTCAGCAGAATTCAGTATTTACCATATAATTTTAAGTAATTCTGCTCGATTCCACATAAAAAATAAAATATACGATTAACTATGAATAATATTGTACATATCATTATAGTTCACTTATTTTGGTTCGGACTCGGTTTAATTCGAGTTCTATTTTTTTTTGGTATATGAATCTAGCATCAAAGGTTCAACCCACTACCAGAAAGATAAAATTAAATGGATTATATGGCAAACTTTGGCTATGAATTAGATTTTGTTGATCTAATTATTAAAGAAGATTATACTAGATTCTACATTCAGTAAAATTTAGTTATTACCATTTAATTTTAAATAGTTCTGCAAAATTTTACATTAAAAATATAAAAAAATCTATCAAATTCTGCATTGTGCACAATTTCGCACTTATAATTTATACCAATAAGTGGTAAGTAGAATATGCCAAATACGCCACATGTAATATTTTGAATCGTGGCATTTTCGGGACTTCATTGAAGTCTTTGTTTGAAACTAAGGGTAATTATGTAATTTAACAACTGACAAAAACTGGAAGTTAAGAGAGAGAGGGTCCCTTATCCATTTTATCCTTCGACTCCAAAACTGTATAAAACCAATGACTCCTTCAAGTCTTAATTCTTCTTCTCACACCAAAATCAAATCAATTTTATAATTTAACCAAAAAAAAGCTCAAAATCAAAATATTCATTTGAAATTTCTTCTTCTTCTTCAATGGCGACGGGGAAAAGTTACTACGCAAGACCTGGTTATCGATTCCTCGGCACCGATCAACCGTCGTACTTCACCTCCACTGATTCAGGACTCGAATTCGACGAAGCTGATCTTTACACTGATTCTACTCCAGATTTCCGCCGGAAAATCTCCACATCAAGCAGATCCGGTAAAAAATCGTCTAATCGTCCCACTTCTTGCGCCGCTTCATCTACCGTAGCAGCGTCGTCGCTTCCGATTAATGTCCCGGACTGGTCGAAGATTCTCCGAGGAGAGTATCGCGATAACCGCCGGAGAACCATGGAGAATGATGACGATGATGACGATTACGAAGACGGAGGTGGTTGGTTAGACGCGAGTGGAGGTAGATTACCACCGCATGAGTTTTTGGCAAAGACGAGAATGGCGTCGTTCTCAGTTCATGAAGGAGTTGGGAGGACATTGAAAGGAAGAGATCTGAGTAGGGTGCGAAATGCAATTTTTGAAAAAATTGGGTTCCAGGATTAATATTTTAGAAACTTTGGATTGGTATTTTTATTTTTGGCTTACTTCAATCATTTTCGTCGTTTGTTTACAAGTAAGTACTACTAGCAGAGTTGAGAGCTAGAGAGAGAGCATGTAATATTTCTATAAATGCCCTCGCCCTCGATTTTATCATTTATTACGAAACTCTTACCGATGTAATTTTTTAACTTTTTGGGACTTTATCACATTTTCCTCATGAGTTAATAGATGACGTGTCCTTTTGAAAGATTTTAATTTCCTACTTTGGTAGTTGGTTTAATGCAAGTTTAAAAGTAAATACAAAATTTGGGAAATTTCATTTTAATAAGTTAGGGTTGGAAAATGGATAAAATAGAAATGTGGGGGCAAAAGAAAAAGTTTCAATTATTGGTGGGGTTTGAAGTGTTTTGATGAGGTGGGTAAGAAAAGTAGAGGCTCGAAACACATGAAAGTGACATAGTTGCTTGAAATTTATTCTCTTAATTCTTTATTTAAACATAATTAGTTCAAGCTTATGGTTTTAATGACGAAATTCATGAGATTTAACCAGATTCATAAGACTTAAATAAATAAAAATGGATTAAATATCAAACGATTTTGGGAATGGTTTTCGTTTAAGGGAACATGTAGTTCATGTGACCTCGAGGATTATGCGTTCCCATTGTTAATTTTTGTCATTATCCAAACACATTTCCTTAAGCAATTAATAATAAAATTAAGCAATTATTAAGTACCGGAAAAAAAAACCATTAATAAATTAAAACATAAATGTGAAAAAGGTATTTTAATCAATGTAGGACCGGCAAAAAATGTCATTGTAATGAAGTTATCAAAATGGGTGTCGTTTTCTAATAAATGGCCAACCGTTTTGGCCAAGCTGTGGACTTTGTGTTTTGTGAGGAGCTGTGGAGTCTGGACGCATCTATAAAAGATGTCTCATCCATCGAACAATTTTCTTGTCTCAATATTAATGAGAATATTAATCAAGACTTTTTAGTAATATGATTTTGAATAAGTTAATTAACATAACTAATTCACTACTTATTTTCTTAAATAAAAAGATTTAAATGTCATTTGCTAGTTGTAGTATAATATATAGTCTAGTTTTATAACAATGTGTCCTTTAAATTTGGGAGATTTCTTAATTCAAAAGTTAAAATGCTTTTGATTATATCATGTTATATGGATGCGAATTTATTAAATGAAAAACTATATCTCCACTAAATAATTATATTTAGGTCATGATTGGTAAGACATAAAATTGTAGCATTAAGGAGCATGAACATTAAACCTTTTATCATGTTTTACTAATCAAGCCTTACGTTTATATGATGCGTGATTGGAATAACGGTGAGTAATTAGATTTAAAATTACAAAATTAGACATCATAATTTATTTTTCATATTATATACAGAATATTAATTTATTTAAGAGTAAAATTGTCTTCTATATGCTTAGAAAAAACTCTATTTAGGAGCATATTGAAGTATAAAGTATTTAGAGAACATTTAAAGAGCTTTATGTTTTCCTAAATACCAATCATGTATTATTAATAGAGTATAAAAAGGAGTATTATGCTCCATAATATGTCTTACCAATCAAAATCTTAAACGATTAATTGGGGAAGTATTTCTTTCGTCTTCATTTATATAGACTTTTATACCAAAAATTGATTATAAAGAATCGTATTATACGAAGTTTAAATTATAGATCACACTGTATGGATTAAATTATTGAAAAAATGATTATGTAATTAATTTTCCACACATTGGTTCCATGTTTATGGTTGTGTACGACAAACGACGATACAAACAAGAAATCTAAAAAAATTACAAGAGAAACATGAATAATAACTAATATGGTTTGTGGTTTCTAACAACATGACAACACTTGGAAGAGGAAATGTCGTGAATACAAGATATTGTAATAAAACAAAAGTACAAGGATTAATACTTTAAACTATAGGTAAACTGTCATGATTGCCTGTATATGACATATCCTAAATTATTATAGTAAATTTATAAATCCATTAAGTTAGATAAACAGTCCACATCTCTTATAGTCATCAATCATCATGTTATGTTTTTTAATTCAAGACACACTCCTTAATTAGTGAAAGTGAAATATTAATTAACCAAAAACGGAAGAGACGAAGATCCAACAGCCAAAATTGGTGGTTTACAACGTTATTAATCATTAATCAACTAGTCTTTTTTTTTTTTTAATTATTATTTAATATGGATGTGCATATATACATAAGATTCCACTATCAGATTATAAGGCCCACATCTGTAAAGCCCAAATTTGATTATATAACTCTTATGCTTATTTAATTTAGGTTTTATCTTAGTGGGCTTCGTATTCTCTAGTATAGTACTTCGACAAAAACAATTTCCTTTGTTGAACTCCAACAACCGAATTATTGGGATATATAACCACATATTTAAAACATACCATCCAGCTGAAGAATGCATTCCTCTTTTATATGGTTTTGAAAATGAAAAAACAATCAAATCTAGAAAATAACATAATTTTCGAAAAGTATTTTTGATCAAATGGTTAAATATATGTTTCTGTAGCATTTGTTTACCATAATTCGATTTTAGATAGTCTCGATGATTATGAAATTTTAGAGATTTGGTTTATAAATCAGACATTATCAAATCATTATCAAATCATTAGGAAGAAAACGAATGCATTTAGTTTGACTTCTCAATGGAAATGAAGAAAACCCTAATATTTATGTTGAATGATGGAGGGAGTAATGCTTATGTCAGCTATTTGTCATACGAATTAATTTGATAAAATAATACAGATTAGTGCTCTAATTACGCGAAGACTTAAAGTAGGTGATAAATCAAATCTAGACGCATCTCCCTCCATTCACAAGTGGAAGATTTTTGTTTTATTAATTACTTTTCCAACATATTATATACACTAGTTAAAACTTGTAAAATTAATATTCTATAAATTAATAACCACGATAAATTAATACAATTTTTTTTTAATTTAATTAATATATCGATAATAATCATTATAATTAATAAAAAAATTTAGTCCCAATATTATAAATTTATAAAAGGTTGACTACATATTAGTATTTCAACCATCATGCGAAAATATATGTTTGGACATGTAATTATATAATTCTTCTACAACATATAACATATATAATAATTACTAGCTGATCCATGAGAAATACATGGTTCAGTTTTTCTTTTCAAAAGTTTGTAAAATTTGTTAGAAGTACAAAAAAAATAGATTTTAAAATATTTTCATGAATAATAAATTATTAAGTAAAAACCAATAAATTTTAAGAAAACATCATTTCGTGTAGTTAAATGTTAACTTTTGCAATTGTTTTATCCAAATTCAATTCAATGTAATAATGTAATCTTGTACGTGTAATATAATTTAGAGTTTAAGTTATAAATTGAATTTTTGTCAATAATTAATCAATTAAAAAAAAAGTTTGAGTTGCATATATATATATATATATATATATATATATATATATATATATATATTTTTGTTAAATAGAAAGAATTCCAGATATTTGAGCAGTAGTCTTCTCCAATATTTAGAACTACTCGTTGAAATACCACATTTAAAACATGAATTACTTTTTTGTTAAAGAAAATTAGTAGACCGATACATGTAAATTTCCCATTGTTTGAGTGGATTATCAAGGAAGATAATTGTTGTTCTTTGAGTTGTCGCTTGCCGTCACTGTAAATAAACCAATTATATATCAATTTGGTCATTGTGGCTTAAATTGTGACGACATTCAAATATCCACACGTCCTTATATAACATTAGTTTGGGCATTATTACAGGTATCAAATCAAAGTCACTGATAACTAATGTTGACGTGAAAACAGAAAAAGGAATGGTGAAGAAAAGAGAAGAAACGTTTATATAAAAAGGGTAAAATGGTACCACATGAAAATCTCGGTTCAACTGCATTAATTAGCTTAGTCCTAATTAAGCAGTACTCTTCGACTTGTCTTTATCAATGCCAATCGCAGAGGACCAATCCTTCGTTTCTCTTTTTTGGGTTTTGGTTTGTTTAAACAGTTCAAACTCATTTGTCCTCACTAAGGTTAAACTATTTCAATTTATTTTACACTGTAAAAAAAATAGGGTTTACAAAAATACAGTTTTACATGAAAGAACTCTCGCATCAAAATATTTTTTTTCTTTTCTTTTCTTTTTTGGTTTTATCAAAATATGTTATATCAACTAAAAAGAGATAAATAATTGAAACTTGTTTGTTAGGAAGAATTGAGACGAATAACAAAGGAATAATGAGGAATTGGATGATGGGGTCGTGGTTAGGTCAGGTCACCACATTCGACACCAGATAGCTACTCCTCAAAGTACTCATGGGCCCCAAATACAGACACCAAGTGGCTCCATATGATTGAACCTTTTATGGGCCCAAACCATTTGGGTTCTTCCAACATTGTCCCATTTCCCTCATTATTCTCTTTCCTTCTATATCCTATGGGCTCATTTTCTCTCTTATAGATAGCAACGTCCTCATCACAATTCGCACCCTAAACTTATCTTATATTTTTCTTACCTAACCATTTTTTTTTGTTAACATTTGCTACAACTGACTGGCCCATTAGCCAAACTGGCCCATTAGCCAAATTCCTATATAATGTAAGTGGTGGGACTCGATCCCTGATTGTGCAAGTGCGCTGTCTTTAGTGGACTTACCACCTGCCACTAGATTAAACAATATTTGACTATAATATGATTAATATCCTACATAAGAATTAATCCATTTATTATCAATTGTTTTTAAATTATAAACTTATAGTTTGTAGTGATATCAGAATCCACGATCTGGTTCAACATACATACTACCAAAATTTATATATCACATATCATTTTAAAGAGATATGTTAGAATGTGATTGATATTTAATATCGAAAATTGAGATATACAATTCAATATCTTCCAAACCTTATATCTTAATATCGAGATTAAATCGAGTTTTTAAAACTGAGTACTGATAAAAAATAAAATGGTAGAAGTCAACATTGACTCGTACCAATCAACTAATACTACTTTTTATTATTATTATTAAGGTTAAAAATTGATATAGTGAAATGGCAGATGTACTTTAAGAGGTGAGGGCGTAGCGTCTGCATCTAAATTTCTCAAACATCTAACCAAACAAAACATAACAGTGGACTGATACAATACAATGTTAAAAGAAACAAAACAAAAACAGTCTGAATGATTTGGTCAAAGTTGGAGCGTTGGATTAGTTTGACTGTTGGTTTAAGAACCATAAACTGTTGTTGTTTATTGAAAGCATGAGCTTTGTTTAAGTGTTTGACTCTTTTGTTTTCGCATTTCAACAGCTCACAAACTGCAATAAATGTACTTTTACCAATTACCACGCATGTGTTTCGTTCATTTTAAAAAAAAACATTAATGAAATAGAATGGTTTTTTTGTTAGGTCATGCCATAACGGTCTGGTCCATTAGCCAAATTCTTACATAATATAAGTGGTGAGACTCGATCCTTAGTTATGCAAGTGCGTTGTCTTTAGTGGACTTACCGACTGCTATTAGACTAAAACCACTTCGCTAATAAAATAGAATGGTTAGGTTTTTCTATTACATCATATAATCATATTGAAATTTCTTTTCTTTTTTTAATCACTGAAAACTATAACAAAAGCTTAGTGTTTGTTTGAATAGTTATCATATATTGTCTTTTACATCAGATACAACCCAATATATATTTGGCATATTTAACTTATTTCATACTATTTCAAACTATTTATTTCGCCATCACTATTTAAAGCATTTCTACCATAGTTTTACTTTTTTATTTATTTATTAAATATTTCGTTTTCCAGTTTTAAGAGTACAATCTTTTAGTAATATTTAAGAATAATAAATAGGTTACCTATTGTTAAATTATTTAATTATTTATAATTTTATCAGGTTATCTTTTGTTAAATCATTTGTTTTTTTCTATTTTTTAAAATGAAAAAAAACAGTCACAGAAAAATGAGAATTGATAGCCGAAAAATGGAAAACTTCAAAAAGCAACCACAATTGAGCCCAAAAAAAAAAAAAGGAACCATCCACAATCAATAATTTAGCTTTGAAACATGATTCATTAATTAGCTTAATTATTTTTTAAGTGTAGACACTTTAGCTATACATATATAGACTTTTTGAGAAACAAATGATTAAGAAGTCCGCTAATTTTTTCCTTAATATAAGCAAGACTTTCAGCAATTTAACAAAAGAAAATTTAGATAAATAGCTTGATGGATGGAATCACTTTATCAATATGGAGGATCCTGATTTATAGATATCATAAATTCATTCATGTCACATAAAAAAGTATAGGTTATATTGGGAGGTAAGTAAAGTGGACAATAACTAGGAATAGGGAAAATGTTAAAATTTTGGTGGGGAAGTTAGGAGGGGACAAAGTGGAGGAATATTAATATCCCATCAAGACCAACAACATCAATAAAAGTATTTGTATATATATTTGACAAATATAAAAGCAAAAGATAATATATATTTATTACAAAAAAAGGCAAGGAAGATTGTGACGTTTTGACTTTTTCTTATATGTAAATTTGGATTTAAGTTTTAGTTGGGAATGTTTTTATGTTAAGATGAATAAATTGAGTTTGTCCTCTAATGTGAAACTAATGGAGACATTTCTTTTGGTTTTTGTGTATACGCAAATTAAGAGACAGATCCCCTCTTCCTCATCTCTTCCTGTTTTGTTTTGCTTATATACATAAGTAACCTATTTAAAGTGAAAAGCTTTAAGTTCAGTGATATTAAATTAAAAATGCTGAATAATTTGTGTTTAGGTTCAAATGCTGGGTTTTTTGCTTTTTTTTTTTAACTTCGGGGCTAAAATCTAAAATTGTAGTTGTTGAAATCAAAATCAAATATATGATTTTTTGTGGTAACGAGAATAATCTATAAAAATCTGACTAATTTTGCGAATATAAAATTTTATATAATACTTCTAAATTATGTGAAACATGTAAACTTAAAAGCATAATTTTTAACATTATACCGGTATAGAGATATCACATCATCTAAATATGACAAGAATTTCTCAAATAAAGACAAGAGTTCAAAAGACATTGTCCAACTGGCGAAATTAGAGGCCAAAACATGGGAAGAAGCACATAACGGATGCTCGATTGTGTCCACAAATAATCCTTTGCTCACAAAGGAATCATTGGCATCCATATCACGACCTCTAACAGTTAATCCAATATTCTCAAGTTATAGGTACATGGTTGACGCATTTTGGAAAGAATCAGATTTGTTCATGGATTTGGGCTGGTATTCTTACCCAGATAGTATTGATAACTTTAGTTTTGGAGCACAGAGGATTACACGTAACTTGTCGTCTCTACCCTCAAAATTTTTTGAAGCGCTTCTATAGCGATGACGTGTCTGGCAGGTCAACAAATCAGGGAGGTCGAATTTTTGGTCGATTATTCCAAGCTACTGAAGATAATCGAGGAACGTAACACGTGGCATGCTTTCCTTCTGTATCCCGAAGATTTCTCCAGACTAACGGCTCTTTCCGGTTTTGCTCGGTCACCCACATACCCAGAACACTTAATCACAAAGCTGATTACCTCGTCAGCACAACCAAAGGGTTGTCAAGATCTTTTACTTTTGTGAACAATATGTCTCTTATTTAGGTTTTCGTTCTTTGGTTTCAATCGAGTTAAGTTGACAAAAAAAAACAAAAAAAACAAATATACAACCAATAACTCATAAACATCATAAACAATGATACTTCCAAACAAATTTCATAGTCGAATCTTTGCGAATTTATGGAATACAACTAAAATTATCATGAAAATTTATTTTTTTCCTTTCGATCCTCTAAATATTATGCATATCCATGGACTACAAGCCTCTTGACTTATAACTCATAAGGCTTCATGCTTTCTTTTAATCTGATCTAATTTGTCGTTTTGTTACACATATTAATATAAGTGGACATATATGTACATAAGATATGTTCTTTATGCAATTCATACATAGAATATAACGCATGATCTTTTTATAAAATTTGAAAGAATCAATAGAAGATAGAATAATGGTTTAAAATAAGGTAATCATTTTAAGCAAAAAGAGTAAATTCAACCGGAAGTTAAAAAGAAAGAAGAAGTTGATTATATATTTAAAGAATCATTTTTTAATTAACTATTCTTTAACTGTTTAATTTGTCGCTTGTGAAACAATCAAGCACATGGGTCAATAGACAAACTCCTATGTGAATTATTATTATTATTATTATTATTATTATTATTATTATTATTATTATTATTATTATTATTATTATTATTATTATTATTATTATTATTATTATTATTATTATTATTATTATTCATAACTAACGACAAAGTGTCTCAGAATTTGAATCAAAACAAAACCCATATAAGCAACATATATTCATGAATTATATTAACAATCACGATCATATATTTCTATTTACATCAAATATATAGTTAGTGAAAGTGTTTTAACTAGTTAGAAACACAACCACTTCACTGATCCTACTTCGACTGTGTTTCTAGTTTCTACACCTACAAAATTGTTCACTAATCGACAAATTTTATTTTTAACTAAAATATTGTAAAACATATACATTTTTGTATAACAATTAGTTTTTTTTATAAATTATACATTACTAATTTTTTCATATGAAAAAAGGTGAATGCTATTAGCCCAAAAAAAGAAGGTGAATGCTATAAATTATAAAATACTAATAAAATTTAAAATAAAAATAAAAATAAAATGAAGAGATAAATGGTGTAAATGTGTGGTCAGCACGTGAGAGTTACTTTTGGCGCATGCGAAAAGCTGATGGAAATACACATCCTCAACACTTTTTCAATTTTTTTTTTAACTCAAACATAAATTATCACTAATACAAAATTAAAGCCAACAAAAAACTAATCCATAAAATTAATAAAGGATGGAAGCCAATCTGACACACTATATTGCACAAAAGTATCATAAATATTAAGGGATAAATTTTTGAATGCAATAGCATCGGTATATTTGTTAGCTGATCTCCTAATTGCTTTGAAAGTAAGATGAAAATTACGCCTAAATGGCCTATAAATTTCGCTAGTGAAAAGCTTAACAGTGGTCAAGTCGGAAGATCCAACACAACTGAAATTACATTGACAGAATCATTTTCAAAACAAACTTGTCTAAATACCAAATTGTCAACACAATTCATTGTCCAAGTAAGGGTAACAACTTCAGTTTATAGGCTTGATCAGAGACGGGGATAGGCTTTACCACCAATTCATTTGACAAGTTCATATTCATCACGTGTGACCCAATCTACTCCACAAACTGACTTTGATTGGTGCCAAGCAGCATCAACATTGTATTTGTATGTATCAGAAGCAGGTGGTCTCCATCTTTCAAGAGCACGAGGCTGGTGGTTGGATCCTCCAAGTGCAGTCGGTTTGTCGTGGAAATCAAACCATTCTTTACAGTCCATGCGAGCTTTTTAAGTAAACCAGCTGCATCAAATTTTTTGCTACAATAATAAAGCCATTTCGTGCTTTTCAAAGCTGCCAAATGAGCCACAGAAAGAGTTTGATTATATCATTTCATTCCTTGTTAAGAGGCATGGATCTGTGAACAATAATTCAGCCATATTGGAATAAATAAATTCAGAAGGAAAGGGAAAGAATAACATTCCTAGTGGTGAAGCAGCCAAAATAAGCCTATCGAAAGGACACTAGAAGAGAATATGGTTCATGTCCTCTTCCTTGGCACCACATCTCGAGCAAGCCACCTATTTGGTTAGCTTCTTACATTTCATATTACTTGTTGAAGGTATACTATTTGATAACACTTTCCATAAGAATGGCTTAATCTTGGAATATGTTTCCACTACCCAAATCTGTGCAAGAAGAGGTCTAATGCTTGGATTTGAAGTTGAGGAACAATTACCTACAAGTTGCAAGCGCTGACTCCAGATCCAATAGGCTGATTTGATAGAGTAACTGCCATTACGGTTATGAATCCATGAATAATAATCCAAAGCTGTAGAATTACCAGGCTTGTTTTCTAGGATGAGGCAATTTCAGTGTTTAGGAGACCTAATATGGGATTCAGATTTAAAGAGAGATAAAAAGTATGATTCATCTACTTGCCCAATCTCTCTATCTGTGAATTTCTCGGTCTTGGTTTCCTCATCGATCACATATTGTATTTTGTTAAAAGTTCTGTGCTGCTTAGTGACCGATTGGAAGTATCGTATGTTTTTGTCAAATTCAGCGTTTTATACTCCATATAGGTGCTTTGAGGATTCTGCGTGAGGGCTTGAAAATTGTCCTGCAATTCCAGAAGTTTTAGCTGAGAATTTGGCATAGTGGATAACTTCCACGACGAGACACTCTCCCGGCAGTCTGCGATTTTCGCATATAGATCCTTATTCTCATATGAGGCAGCATCACAACTAGCTTTCATAGCTGAACTGAAACCTTCATTCTTAGTATATCTCGAATCAAACCGAAACTGACATTTTTTCTAAAAACGAGTTCCATTCCAATTGGTGAGAGTGGGGCTATGATCTGAAAATAACCTTGGGAGGTAAGAAGAGAGAGCATTAAAGAATGAGAGATGCCAATCTTGGTTAGCTACAACTTTATCCAGTTTACATTGAAGTAGCTCCTCATATCTAAAGCCAAACTAAGAAAGATCGTTTCCTCTGAAATTGACATCGCTCATACCGCAACACTCAAGCATATCTCTGAACGGTCTGAAGGTATTATCACCTTAAAAAACCCCTCATATTTTCTCTGAATTGCTGGTGAGCTAGTTGAAGTCACCAAGCATAATCCAAGCACCTGCTTTCTGCATTCTCAAACAGCACAATTTTTCCTAGACTTTAACTCATTCACTCATAATAGGGTCACCATATCCATATGTCATATAGAAAAGAGAATTTTTTCCATTTTATTTGAATATCAATGAATCTGTTACATGATTCCAAGACCACTACATCGATTTACTCCTTCCAAAATATAGCCAATCATCCCCCAATATCTTTTGGTTCTACAGTATATAGATTATAATAACCCAGAAAACAACAAACACTTTTCAAATGAGATATATTATGCTTTGTCTCACTAAGGAAAAAAACCTAGGGTTGGAAGCGACCAACTAACCTGGTGTCGAACTGTCTGGTTATTCCCCACCCCTTGACAGTTCCAACAGAGTGTCTTCATATCGACGCTGGTGGTTTAAGGTTAACCACAAACCTTGGTTTACTGGGGTACTGAGACTTGGAGAAACAGTCTTGCAGGAGCTAAGCTGAAAAGCATCAGTCTTGTGGACTAAAAATGAGTTGCATGGAATGGCAACATAACTACTACATCATTGAAATAAGGAATTAGTCTTCTACTTTTTATGTGGGGAATGACCAGAAACGTTTTCTCGAGGTTTCTTGCCTTCCTTACTTTTCCCTCCACTTAAGTGTCTTCTTGGGGTAGAGAGATCAGCAGTATTCGAAGCTCTATGAAGGGAAGGTGATGCAGAATTATCCCCATGTTTGGGGACAGAGGCTTTTGGCTGCTAGACTTGAGAACCTGCAGCTGTAGTTCCCTTGCCATTATGATGACCCAATCTGTTAAACACATAGTCTTGGATGCTCTTTTGAGGTTCAGGGACCAGAGGGAAATTAAGCCTTTCTTTGAAACTCTTGCTTTTGCCTTTGCTTTTTGCTTTGGGTGCATCCTCCTTAGTAGAGCGATTTGGAACTGGCTTTTTCTTACCTGATTCAGTATTGGTAGCAACTTCTGTTGTAGGGGCTTTTCTTTTTCTGCGAATAAGCCCCGAGTTTGTTGTTGAGGATGGAGGTTTATCCGAGCATCTAGCTTGGTCGTGGGTGAGACACATGCAAATGAAACAGTATTTAAAGAGTTTTTCATAGACAAAAGCACATCAACAACAATAGACATGGACACTAAACGAAATATTGTCATATGCGTCTTGTTCAAATTAGAAAATGTAGACATGCACATAGCTGGATGTAAGTATAAATACATGGTCTGATTTTTGTAGCTTATTTGATGACATGTACCTCAACAAGTTTGATAATCTATTTATGGACATGGACATACAACTATACGATGTTGACATAAGTTTTATCTAATATTGTCTACTTTATCTAGACATGAACATTACGTTAATTATAATGCAACTAGATATGGACAAAGCACATCAACAACAATAGACATGGAATTTAGACGAAATTTTTCATCATGTGGCTTGTTCAAATTAGAGAAATGTAGCATAAACTAATTTCTAGAATATCTGATGACAAATGTTTTAAACATGGACATTATATGGAATATATTTAACTAGATATGGTCAAATTATAAAGACATTAACTAATTTGTTGGCTATATGATGATAAAATGTGGAACGACATAACATATTGTGAAATAGTCTTTCAGATAAAGAACTTTTTCATATCGGTATATCAAACATAGGGCCAAGTGATGAGTCTTTCAAGTAATCAAACTCGCTCGTCCCTTCAAATACTTTCGCAATTGCAAGTAAGAATTCTGGCCTTGAATATGCGTTGATTCTCCCATCTGCTGGGTATATTCTTTCTGCGAGTAGTCGAAGGGGTAATTTTGCTGGATCTATTTGATTTCTACTTGACATTGTCTTGCATCATACGAAACAAACACAACCACTCTATTAAAATTCAGCAATTCGTAATTCAAAACACAAACAAACCTAAAATCATTGTCTTTCTCCTTTATCACATTGTCCATGTCTTTTAATTAGAAACCAAAACCTTGTAGAGGACATAACTCGTTCATAGATCGATGGAAAACCAAAATCGCTTTTAAATAGAGATTGTTCGTAGACATAAATCTTTTCTTAGAAGACAAGCCCATGTCTCTAAAGATCACCAAAATCCCCAAGAAGATAAGCCCCAAATTTTCTAAAAATCCTTTGTTAGAAGACAAGAAAAATCCCTAAACTTTTTATCCCCACATCGGACAAACGTCATGTGTTTTAAGAAGAAATCACAAGTCCCATGTCTCTAAAGAAGAAATCACAATCTCCAAAGAAGACAAGCCCATTTTTTTTTGAAAATTGTCCATGTCTCTCTCGAATAAATCGTCTAAATGGACCCGAAATTCAAGAAGAAATCGGAAACCCAAACTTTACCTTCTTTGTTGAAACTTCTTCTGTCTTTACTCTCTTCAATTTTTTTTTCCTTCTATATGTTTCTAAAGGAATTATGATGGAGAATAAGAGAATTTTCATTGTCTCAGTATTTTATGACCGTGAATATAGATGACAACAAATACTTTTAACGGTGTGTTTTCTCTTGTCTACTTTTAGGAACAAATTTATCATTTTGCCAATAAAAAGGAGTATTTAGAAAAAGAGTAATAAAATGGAGCATTTGGCACAATTAAGTTACCAAAGGGGTATTTGAAGTTAATTTTCCTAAATAATATGATGTGGTAGATAGGAGTACAAGAAAGAATAATTAAAGAAGGTATTTAATTTGTATTAAAAAAAAAGAATAATTTAATAAGAAAAAAGAGAGAAAATTAGGAAGAGTGAATGGGAGAGTAGGACCTACCTGAGTGAATCGAGCCATAAAAGAGACGCAGATTGTCTGGATTTAAGGAACCATTTTTTATATTTCATTTTCTTTTTTCCAATTTTTTCACAAATTTGTTTCTATGATCATGTGTGAAGCAAATATTTGTTTATAACACTTTCATTAAGTAATTTTTACATAACTTTAAAAAATTGTAGTTTTGTTTTGTTCTTTCTAAAATTGGTAGGTTTCGCGTTACTAAATTGTGGATCATCTATCGTTATCGTTTGTGAAAAATAGTTAGTTTTTTTTTTAAAAAGTTATATTCTTTTTTTTTTGTCGTAAAAAAATTATATTCTTGAATGGTTGTTTATATATATAATTTATTAGTGATATTGTGAAAGCAATGCAGTAATAGCATATTATTATCTAATAATTTAATGATAATTTGATTAACAGAAAACAAATCTAACATATATTTATTTTAAGATATAAAAAAATGAATTGGGCAAAAAACCACTAGTTAGCCGAAAACGTAGAAAATTCCATTGAGAAACAAAAAAATTGACTGTAGAACCCAAAAAGAAGAAAAAGGTGTAAAAAATTAAGAAGCAAAAGAAAGTAAAAAAGTTTTTAACAGAAAGTAATTATACTTAAGATGAAAGAAAAGTCAGTATCATTAATGTAATCAAATAGGTTTAGTCGTATCATTATGTTTGACTCATCACTGTCTTCTGATTTCCTAATATTATATATATATATATATATATACTGTATATCATATTTTAAATTGATAAAATTCAAAATTTACAAATTAAACTATTCGTTGCTCTAATAGTTTAATAGTAACTGACCACATAAAACTGTGAATTTAGAATGACTAATTTAAATAAATCTAGGTAAATTGTTTTCATCATCCTAACTACTATATTTTGACTTATGAATCAAAATATTGACATGTAATATTTTTCACCAATATCATTTTTTAGTTTTTACGTTTCACATCACTTTTTTTTCGTCCTAAAAGTAAAAAATAGAATTTCACTTAGGCAAATAATTTTACCATTCATATCTTCCATATGACTTTTTACTCTAGTAGCAAGCGGTAAATCCACATAAGATATGAGCATTTGCATAACCAAGGATCAAGTCCCACCGCATACATTATATAAAAACTTATCTAATGGGTCGGCCTGTTGTGATCCAATATTGACAAAAAAGTCTTATTCTTTACTTTATTTTGTTAATCAAGGTTAAAATTCAAATTTGGAAATAACTATTTATATATTTGTGAATTATTGTGTGTGGTACACTGTATTAGTACAAGGGTGAATAACCATAAAATAAAATAAAATTAACAAGCCGACCATGTTGCAAAATCTCTATATCTCTACAATATCATTCTATTATTTTCAGTTTAATTAATTATTTATTCTCTCTAATTTCTTATCTCTTCTTCTATTTTAATATTTACATTATATCTTCTAACAAAAACTAATTTAAATCTAAAATTTCTTTCAAAAACATAGATTTTTTCTACATATTTAATTTTTTTTAATATGACTAAAAATTATCTAAAAACAAAATATATAATTAAATAGCTTTATATAAAGCATTATTGTGTTTTATGGTAAAAAATCGTATTTGTATTTGTTTTTATAATTATTCTCCCTACTACACTATATAAATATTTTATATTTGTGAAGAATAAATTGGTCATTACTACATTAATATAGAATAGTAAATAAAATTAGTTTTTAGGTTCAAATATTTGTATGGTTCACCCAAATAATTTATACATATTGGAAATAATTTTTATATATTGGAAAAATATATATAATAATACAAAGTTAGTTCGTATAATAAATGAAGATAAGACATTCTAACAAATAAAACACTACCACAAAGGGATATAGTGAGAGAATGAGTTATGTAACAAGACAACATTGATTGCTTGATGTATTTATATGATTATGTCAGAGACAAATAAACGATTGTAAGGTTTTTTTCTTAATTTAAATTAACGTTGATTTTCTTTTTGTGGCTTCCTATAATGTCGTATTAAAAAATTATAGAATTTTGCAAATCTGAATTTTGTTAAATCTGGTTACAACTTAGACACACAGCTTCAAGAACAGAAATTGTGAGCTTAGTATGAGTATTAAATTTCAAGCTTTTATGCCTATTTTTCTAAACAAACTTTGTAATTTTCGTTGAATTTATTATAATGTAGATGATATAAAACAATACAACTCAATATATATAATTAGGTAAAATTTTGTAATAATAAATATATATGGAAAATAAGTTGGAGTGGGAGTAGCTCTTATAGACAAACCATATGAACAAACGTGTCGGTAGGTCGGAGTAATAATTTCTTTAGTACGCATTCGATCACTCTTGGACATTCATTTGGCTTTGTGCTATTTGGTGAAAGACATTAACCTCTCATTTGTGTTTTTTGGATCAATTGGATTGATAAAGTTAAATTCATATCCAAACCTTCTCAAATCTAATATACTATACAATGCAGTTCTCTAAAATTGAGCTTTGATAGACAAAATTATATACTTGAACATTTAATTATTTTACCAAAAATATTTTACAGATTTTTGATTCATTTAACTGTATTTTTTTTCTAGAGCTTTTTTATAATTAGAGAAATTGCTCACTTGTTTTAATATGATAAGCAAATATATATCTTTTGACCAATACTTTTTTTTAATATCATGTACAATTTACACGACTTTTTAGAATTAAACTTTAACGAGAAAAACAACATAAGTATTACTGAACAACATGATCAAAAACACTTTTCGGAATATATGTCTTCTAGTTCCGACTACTATATAAAATTTTAATTTTATTTCATAAAATTAGGTTAACTATGCTAATTTTTGAGTATAACATCTCATCCGGAATAATACAATATAATAACGAAATGGCAATAAGATTACAAAATAAATAAATGGATTCCTAGAGTGTCATTTCACGAAAACAGTAGGGATATTTTGGTAAAATGATCGAATGAATTCAAAATGAATAAAAAATAAAAAATAAAACGCACCACTTTTCTTTTTCGCTGAAGCACAGCTTGTCGGGTTGCGTGCAAATCCTCTGTTTCACAATTTTCTCTCTCTCTTTTTATTCCTCTCCCGCTGTTCTTAGCTCAGACCGGACACACATCACTTACTCTCTCTCTTCTTCTTCTCTTTCTCTCATTTCTCTTCTCTTTTCTTCTGTTTTTAAATTTCCTTCACTGAGTTCTTCTTCAGTCTTTGAAAAGTTTCCAACTTCAATTGTACCAAGTGATGTTCAGTCTTTCTTCTTCTTCTTCATCATTGTTCTGAATTCTGAAATGCTTCCATCGATTGTTGTCTCTCTTCTTTCTTTGAGAGAATCCACGTCTCTCTCTTAGAAAAGTTTTGGTCTTTACTTTTTTCTCAGAAAATCTAACTACTCTGTAATTGGGTTTTTGGTTCTTATTCTTTAAGAATCTCTAAAATTCTCAGATCTTCTGAATCTCTGTGTTTTAAACTTTTAATCTCTTCCTCACTTTCTTTATTAATTCTTCTTTTCCAAATTCTCAGTTTCTTCCACATGTCGTTGGTCTTCCGCTACAAGCCACGACCATAGAATCTTCTTTGTCTGAAAAAAAACAAAAGAATTACAATTTAACGTTTCTCCTAAGAAACTGACGGACTTTCCGAAGAAAAAAAGAAAGAAAGAAGATTTAATTAAAGAAATAAAAGAGAAAAGAAGAAGAAGAAGTTCAAAAACAAAAAAACTTTCAGACTTTGGAAGTTTTTGTTTAAGGTGGAGATAAAAAAATGGAGATGGCGGTGGCTAATCACCGAGAGAGAAGCAGTGACAGTATGAATAGACATTTAGATAGTAGCGGCAAGTATGTTAGGTACACGGCGGAGCAAGTGGAGGCCTTAGAACGTGTCTACGCTGAGTGTCCTAAGCCCAGCTCTCTCCGGCGACAACAGTTGATCCGTGAATGTCCCATTTTGGCTAATATTGAGCCTAAACAGATCAAAGTCTGGTTTCAAAACCGGAGGTATTGCTTCTCCTTAGTTGGTAGGATAATTTCTAAGGATTATTTGAAGAACAAATCAGTAATTTGGAATTTAGTTGTGTGGATTTAGAATCTATGTTAATATGCAGTATGTCTGTTGTTTATTTACTTCTGTTGCTCTTTCAAGATTTGGTGGGTGATTCGATTCTCCGACACAATTTCCGGTTTATTTATTTATGTTTTTTAATAAATTTTATATTCAAAAGGGTTCTTCTGAATCTGTCTGCTTGTTTTGATGTGATTTGGTTTCCTGCAATTCTCAATAGCCTCTTTTAACCGTTCTTTTTGACTGTATGGTCTTTGTCTGATGTCTAATCTTGGCAAATTTGCTGACTGGTTTTTGTGCGGTTTTAGGTGTCGAGATAAGCAGAGGAAAGAGGCGTCTAGGCTCCAGAGCGTAAACCGGAAGCTTTCTGCTATGAATAAACTATTGATGGAGGAGAATGACAGGTTGCAAAAGCAGGTTTCTCAGCTTGTCTGTGAAAATGGATATATGAAGCAGCAGCTAACAACTGTTGTATGTAACTTAACTATTTATTTGTTTGATTTAGTACTCCTAATCAATTCAATAGGTAGCTTGAGTTATAAAGTTATTTACTTGTTGTAACTTCAGGTGACTGATGCAAGCTGCGACTCCGTGGTCACAACTCCTCAGCATTCGCTTAGAGATGCGAATAGTCCTGCTGGGTACAGTTTCATTATGGTTTTATAGTGACACATTTCTGTATTACTTTCTTTCTCTTGGCCTAATTACCTTGTTTTTTTTTCTTAGATTGCTATCGATCGCAGAAGAGACCTTGGCAGAGTTCCTATCCAAGGCTACGGGAACTGCTGTTGATTGGGTTCAGATGCCTGGGATGAAGGTTTTATGCGTTTCTATCATTACTTTTCTGTTGTTAGCTATTATAATTTGTGTAATATTGAAATGTGAAATGTTATGTTGTGTGTTTTAGCCTGGTCCGGATTCGGTTGGCATCTTTGCTATTTCGCGAAGATGTAGTGGAGTGGCAGCTAGAGCCTGTGGTCTTGTTAGTTTAGAACCTATGAAGGTAAGAAAATGGTACTCTTTTCAATGCTAGAGACACGAGTCACAAATGTTTCATTTTGTCAACGGTTTAGAGTTTATACTTTCCTTTTGCAGATTGCAGAGATCCTCAAAGATCGGCCATCTTGGTTCCGTGACTGTAGGAGCCTTGAAGTGTTCACCATGTTCCCGGCCGGTAACGGCGGTACAATTGAGCTCGTGTACATGCAGGTGAATCTTTTTTCTCTTTTGGTTTAGTTTTCTTTCTCTAACAATCGAATATAAAGGCATAAAAGTCAGAAATGATTTTCTGTTAGACATATGCGCCAACGACTCTGGCTCCTGCCCGCGATTTCTGGACCCTGAGATACACAACCAGTCTCGACAATGGCAGTTTTGTGGTATGCAACTATTGTAATGTCTGTCTATATGCATATCAATCTTAGCTGAAACAATTTAAATCTCTGGCTATTATTGATGTTTTCCAATTGTCTTTAAAAGGTCTGTGAGAGGTCACTTTCTGGCTCTGGAGCTGGTCCTAATGCTGCTTCAGCTTCTCAGTTTGTGAGAGCGGAAATGCTTTCTAGTGGGTATTTAATAAGACCTTGTGACGGTGGCGGTTCAATTATTCACATTGTTGATCACCTTAATCTCGAGGTAATTGGATTTTCACAGAGGACAATTTGGGTTTGCTTCCTTAAATTTCTAAAAGAATTGTTACAAATCTCTTTTCTTACATGTAGGCTTGGAGTGTTCCGGATGTGCTTCGACCCCTTTATGAGTCATCCAAAGTCGTAGCACAAAAGATGACCATTTCCGTGAGTGTTTATATAACATAACCTTGAGATATGATAGATTCATATTGTCTATCTAATGGTTGGGGTTGGGTTAATGGTTTAGGCATTGCGGTATATCAGACAGTTAGCTCAAGAGTCTAACGGTGAAGTAGTGTATGGGTTAGGAAGACAGCCCGCTGTTCTTAGAACCTTTAGCCAGAAATTAAGCAGGTAAAACAATCAGAAGTTGAAATCTAATTGTTCTTTGTTCTCTGTTTTCTGTTTAATATATTGTTTATGGTTTTGTTCTTGCAGGGGTTTTAATGATGCTGTTAACGGGTTTGGTGACGATGGGTGGTCTGCGATGCATTGTGATGGTGCAGATGATATTATCGTTGCTATCAACTCTACAAAGCATTTGAACAATATTTCTAATTCTCTTTCGTTTCTTGGAGGTGTACTTTGTGCTAAGGCTTCAATGCTTCTCCAAGTAAGTTATTGTTCCGAGAGTTGTGGTACATTGTGTCCTTTTTACGCGTTTTAATGGCTAAATTTGTTGGTCTTTGTTGTTGTCTGTAGAATGTTCCTCCTGCGGTTTTGATCCGGTTCCTTAGAGAGCATCGATCCGAGTGGGCTGATTTTAATGTCGATGCATATACAGCTGCGACACTTAAAGCAGGCACCTTTGCTTATCCGGGAATGAGGCCTACAAGGTTCACTGGGAGTCAGATTATAATGCCACTAGGACATACAATTGAACACGAAGAAGTAAGGCTTCCAAGTCTTACCCAATGAAAAAACATAATCTTTTTGTGTTGTATCTTTAATGTCTTTAATGTTGTTATGCTCCAGATGCTTGAAGTTGTTAGACTAGAAGGTCATTCTCTTGCACAAGAAGATGCATTTATGTCGCGGGATGTTCATCTTCTTCAGGTATATTATATCTTTTAACCTGAAGGATCTTGAAATATCTCCCAGTCGTCAATTGACATTGATAATGTTTGGTAGATTTGCACCGGGATTGATGAGAATGCGGTTGGAGCTTGTTCTGAGCTGATATTTGCTCCGATTAATGAGATGTTCCCGGATGATGCTCCACTTGTTCCTTCTGGATTCCGAGTCATACCAGTTGATGCTAAAACGGTACTCATCTTCTATCCATTACTGATTTTTCTCGTAATTAGAGATGGTTTGTCGTAAGGCTGACATTTTATACACATACAGGGAGATGCACAAGATCAGTTAACTGCTAACCACCGCACATTAGACTTAACTTCTAGCCTCGAAGTTGGTCCATCACCAGAGAATGCTTCTGGAAACTCTTCTTCTAATTCAAGCTCGAGGTGTATTCTCACTATAGCGTTTCAATTCCCTTTTGAAAACAACTTGCAAGAAAATGTTGCCGGTATGGCCTGTCAGTACGTGAGGAGTGTGATTTCATCGGTTCAACGCGTTGCAATGGCGATCTCACCGTCAGGGATAAGCCCAAGTCTAGGCTCCAAATTGTCACCGGGTTCTCCTGAAGCTGTTACTCTTGCCACGTGGATCACCCAAAGTTACACGTGAGTGTTGATGTCTACATATGATTCTTTCTTGTAGATGCTGAACTTATTGATATGTTTGTTTTTTCAGTCGCCACTTAGGCTCGGAGTTACTGACGTTGGACTCGCTTGGAAGCAACGACTCGGTATTGAAACTTCTATGGGATCACCAAGATGCGATCTTGTGTTGCTCTTTAAAGGTTTGTAGTTTCATATCAGATTTAGATATCAAAAGAAGTAGATTTACTAAACTAGATTATAATGTGGTTCGGTGTCCAAAGTTGTTCGTGGTTGAACACTAGTAGTTTTAGACACATAATCGTCCTTGGTTTAATGTAGTTTGCTAATGTTGCAGCCACAGCCAGTGTTCATGTTTGCAAACCAAGCGGGTCTAGACATGCTAGAGACAACACTTGTAGCCTTACAAGACATCACACTCGAAAAGATCTTTGATGAATCTGGTCGAAAGGCTCTCTGTTCCGACTTTGCCAAGCTAATGCAACAGGTAAAAAGAAAACAAATCATCGGTCAGAAAAGAAAACCACCTGCACATAATGTTTTCTGAGAATTGTCTTCTCTCTACAGGGATTTGCGTGCTTGCCTTCAGGAATCTGTGTGTCAACGATGGGAAGACATGTGAGTTATGAACAAGCTGTTGCTTGGAAAGTGTTTGCTGCGTCTGAAGACAACAATACAAACAACAATTTGCATTGTCTTGCTTTCTCCTTTGTAAACTGGTCTTTTGTGTAATTTTATCTCTTGTGAGATTGTTAGGAATTTTAATTTAAGTTTTACATGTAGAGAACTCAATTTTGGTTGTTGTGTAGGTGTCTCTTGTTTTGATCAAATTTTCATTGTGTTTTGTTCTAGTGAGGAAAAAAAGAGTGACCTGATATAATATTATAAAGATGCCATCTTTTTCTTTTTCTTACTAATTAGTTCATGATGATCAACAAAAGATAAGTTTAATCTTAGCATACATTTTCTCTGTATTAGGACTTCATTGAAGGTACATTTTGCCTTTAGACAGTTTTACATTCCTTCACGTATATAATCCACTTTAGCATATTGTAATATAACTATTTAAAAAAGAAAGAAAAAACAAAAAATTGACAAGAATCCACAGATGTAAGAAAGAAAAATGGCAGCCAGATGAAAATTTTGATCGGCCGTTAAATGAAGGGATCATCAGAATTTTATGCACCTAGCTGGTAAACCTGTCTGGTGATTGACGGCGACGATCTCAGTGACATTGTTGCAACGAAGAACATCTTGACCAAGCTTAGCTCCTGCAGATTTAAGACCTTTAAGAGAAACCGGCATGTTAAAGAGATTGATTGATGGAAGCTTAGAAAGCGGAGGGAGTTTCTGGTTAGGTAAGAAGTTTCTGAAATCATCCATAAGCAAAGGAACTTCGAAGTCGGTTTTGTTATGTTTCACCACATTGTCTTTAGCAGCAATGTGGGCTCCTGGTTCCATGTGGTTGGTTGAGAAGCTTGATTGGTTAGGGAAGTTTGGGTAGAGACTAACGTATCCTCTAAGGTACATCATGTCGATTAAGAACTTCTTCCAGGAAGCTTGCCAACCGTTGGTTCTCGATTTTGGAATCTGAACCGGATTAGATTTGGCATCCTCTGTGAATCTCATGTTCATGTAGACATAGAACTCTCTCCACTGCTTTGGGAAGAAAACAGCTCCCCAACTGCACGGTAATTGGTGAAGGTAAGGTGTGTGTGGATGGATTTGTTTGAAGAAATCTGTTGGGTTCCATTTTGGTCTCTCTTTAACGACTTCGACGATTTTGGGAGTGTAAAGAGAGATCGAGGAGAGTTCGGGGAAAGAAACTTGAGGGTCGTAGTGGTAAGCGAGTAGAGCGTATTTGATCCAGAGGAAGTAGTATGGAGAGACTTCGATGTCGTCTTCAAGCAAGAGACCAAAGTCATCATCAGAAGCTGGATACCAACTTTCACTCACAGCTCGGATTAAGCCTCCTTGAATGATTCTTCTTCTCAGTGTTTTTGGTCCGTGGGGCCAATCGAATGTGCTCACTACTTTTATGGTCTCTTCATCCACTTTGCTATCCATGTTGAAGCTGAGAGATATTTCGTCACCAAGGTAGTATGCATTGCTCAAAGACCTAAGCAATCTCAATAATGATTGAGCTCGGTTTTGGGTGATGATGTTGATCGAGACTCTCATTTTATTCCAGTCTGCAATCAAAATAATTTTTGTCAGTTCGTGTTAAGCGAAATTACAAAAGCCAAATCAAAGGCAACAGCTAAAAATACTTACTTGGCAATGCTGTTGATCTTAGATCAGCCATCCATAGAACCTTGGGGATAGAAGCTCTCGGGAGAAGAACAAGCGCAGTGCCATTAGAATTTGTCTCGGTAGCCATTTTCAAAGCTTTTTTGACATTAGGATCAGCATCAGCTACCGTAATCACCACGCTTGGGTTATGGATCTTAATAAGCCCTTTCATGCTCGAATACACAGCTTGAAACACAGGTACCTCTGAGTTTGACACACCTAAAATAGCCCCAACTTCCAAATCAAAAATCTTGAATCTCCTCTCCGTGCAAACAATCTTAGGCCACTTCAAAGCCGAGGCTGCATCCTCGCAAGGACAGAAATTCCCACCCGATACAGCAATATAAGCCTTTTTACCAACAGTACTTCTGAACTTTTCAAGCAAAGGAGCAAGTGCTTTAACTTCATCGATTGAATGAGCGTAAAACAGAGCATCGATCTTTTGAGGATACATTGCAGCCCATTGAGTTATGTAACCCGTCGAAAGCGCTTTCCACCATTGGTTGTCCCTAACTTCGACAATGTTTTTGAAAATCACTGTGGTCTCAGACACATAAGCTAGCCTGTGTTCACTATCTCCCCATGTTTCTTTGTCATTTGGATCCACAGGAAGAACAAAAGAACCTGCATTTCTGTATTTCTGTAGCTGGTAGCTGCAAAACACGCAAAAAAATCAAACAAAATAATTATTACTTGGAAACCTTAAAAAGGTTTTTTCTTTAATCTTACTTTTATCAAAATCTTTTACTTTTAATCATGAAACAAACCAGTGCCTGAAAACGTGGTTCTTTTACTCTCACGAAGATCATCATCCTACGAGACGTTACTTCAATTATTATGTATCAATGCGAGATTGTACTATTATAATATAAATTCAGTTGAACACGATTATCAAAAATAAGAATAAGGTTTGTTTCTTTCTATGATTATTCTATTCAATTTCCTGTAATTTCATGAAATTCAAACACTGCCTTAGTATGCACTCAACAATTCTATTTCCCTAGAGAATTAAAAAAAAAACACAGAATCGAGGAAGACGAAACTAACCTCAGGTGAAGATCTTCACCAGTAGAGAATGTGAATGGTTTTTCGATGAACAATGCTTTCACGAGCTCTGCTGATAAGAACCACGAGCTAGATAAGAAATCGACCTGAAGGATTCGATCTAAAGTAATGTCGTAAGCTGGATCAGGCAAATAAAGTCCTGCTTCCTTTGATCTAAACTTCCTGTAGCTCGGAAACGTGAAATCCTTTTGCCGAAAAGGCAAAATCCTTCCAATACTTCCCAAAACAGAGTTCTCGTACTTCTCAGTTCCAGCAACGTGAGAAAGCATCTGAAGCATCTTTTTCCCAGGAATCATATCATCATCCAAAATGTAAACCAGATCCGCTTCCGTTTGAAGCGCGATCTGGAACCTTCCATAATACTTAAAGTCGTAATTCGAGCTAATGAAACTAATCCGAGAATCGTTATAGCTTCCGGCGATTCGCCGAAGAGACGGTTCGTTAGGACTCCCGAAGGCCAAAACCCAGACATGATGAAACGGCAACGTTTGATGAAGAAGCGAATCAAGCTGAGCACAAAGCGTCTTCCTCTTAAAATGGTTAAGTATAACTGTGATTTTGGGCTTATTAGGCCCATTAATGTCCCATTTAGACTTCATCTTCATTAACTCTTCCAAACTCTCTGATCCAAGAGTCTTCTTCTGAAACCCCAAAACGTCGTCGTATAACTCCCTCTTCATTTTAATCATCTTCTCATCATTCGATTTCTTCTGCGAGAAATCAATCTTCTCGTACTCACAAACCTCCGCCGGAGAAACCGTCACCGGAAAATTATCTTCCGACTTGAGAAACGAAGCAGAGTCTTGGTAACGGCTAACGACGTGGGGGGTAACAATGTAATGACGCATGTTATGGGCCCATTTAGTGGCCCAAGTGAAGTCTGGCTTGGCCCTTAAGTCAATAGAAGGACTCATATAGTAAAGAAGCACGGTCGCATAGACGGCGAATGCGAACTGAAGACACGTTAACGCCGTCACGAACTTAGCGGAGTTAAGTTTCCGGGTCGGTTTTGGTTTACCGGCGGAATAATCTCCGAAGATACTCTCTATATAATCGCCGCTTCTCGACGGTGGTCGAATAAAACCCATTTCAGAATCCAAAACCTTTAGAATTAAGAAAGAATGTATAAAAAGTAAGTTAGTGGTATTTCTCCTCTCTGTAAACTGTTGATAGAAGAATGTGTATATATATAGACGAATATATTTGTATAATATAAATTGAGATTTGTGGGTGAAGAAGCATTACATAAGGAGAGATATCACATGGTGTAAAACGTTCAATAACAATAAAGTAAAGCGTTCATTAACAAACAAAGATTTTTTTAATTTTTCTTGGTTGAATATATATAATAAACAAAAGATTACGCGACACCTTAGATTGTATAAATTCATTAAATTGTTTATATAGAAATTAAGAAAAATATGAGAGCCAATAAAAAAATAAAACACTTAGGACAAGACTCAATGGGAAAAGCCGGGTTCATTGGCGTGTAAAAGGGTAACCTTGCATTTAACACTTCCATATGCTATGTCTGTTTTGCAACTTATATTTTGTTTGTAATAAACAATTTTTCATATTTCACTTTAATCTTATCACATTTATATATTTAAGGATCCAATAAAAGAACAATATATATTATCAACAATATATTCTGTTGACAAACTCGGATCGATAATTCAAAGAAGATTTTATTTAACGAGTTTTATACGATTTACTGAAGTTGAATTCCGATAAAAAAATTTTATAGACATTTAACTATTTTACTAAAATATTTTGATTTGAAGTCATCTTTTTTAGTTTTGCCAATATGAATAGAGTAGAAAATTTGAGCATCAACTAAACTTAATATTGTTCAAAATCGTATACATGTGTATTCGGTATGAAAATGAAAAGTCAATTACAATTTTTAATAGATAAATGCAGCATAATCGAGAAGGAGAAGATAAAGTATATTACCTTAGTGTACATGATGGATCGAGCGTATATATTTTTGTGAGAATCAAGCCTTTTCTTCCTCAACAATCGATCCACAAAGATAAATATATATTATTGTAAGTACAGATTCTCCTTGAATAATGCAAAGTTTTGAAGTAAATAGAGAGTTTACGCAGGCAATTAAAAGAAAGAAAGAAATATGTGATCGTAAGATAATGAGTAATTATGAGTTTTGAGTATAAAAACAGTTTTATAAGAAATGTCTTGGACAAGCGACGGTTTGACTTTGCAATTTGCATGTAGATACGTAGTTGAACTTTGCAGCAATTTTGTCACCTTTTACTTATATTATTATTGTTTCGTTGTTATCCCTCAAAATACTCTCTTTTTAATGGTGTTTAGCCGAACATTTTACCAGAAAAATTCTCCATTTTGGACCAAATCTTTGTAGAATAAATACAAACAAGAAAAAAAAGTTAGAATTAGTGTGTTTATGAGCGAAAGTGAACTTTAGTCTAGTGGCATGTGGTAAGTTTACTAAAGATATGCGTATTTACACATTCAGAAATCGAATCCCACCGCTTACATTATGTAAGAATTTGGCTAATACGCCGACCAGTTCTGGTCCAATTTTGAAAAAAAATAAAACCGTTCATGGCCGTCTATTATGGATCAATTAAGATCCTAGTAATCTTTTGTTTTATTTTATGTAATGAATTTATTGTCCTTTCATGATTGAATTTAAATATGGTAAAAGCCAATTTACTTTATCGCCCACATATTGTTTGTTGAACTTATTACTGTACTTAAATTAGTAAACAAATTATAGGCTTGATTTATAGCTTTGTATTCTTAATTTTGTAAAAATAAAAAATTAATCATCGATTTTATTTTATTTTTATCATTGTCATCGAGATATTTATCATCGATATACCTGACACACTTTTCTTTATATAATGACTTTCATACACACAATTTATTTTGGTGTTGTTGCGGTCCCTTGACACATTACCATCAATTGATCGCTCATTTTTGTTTGATTCGGAATTTCTCATAAATTATTGGTTTGTAGCTTATCTTATAACCCTAGATGATATAATTCTGAAATTAATATACCAAATAACATCATCCATTAGTCGACTGAAATATTTAAAACAGCTACAAATTTTTAAAATTTTTCTTTTTTAAATTTATACCATTGAGTATATAATATATTCCGTTTTCTAGACCATTTTTTATGATTAGTATTTCGATCCAAGTTTATGTAAAGTATAATCTTTTAATTATGTTTTCTTTGATTGCATAACAATATTACTATCTGTTTTCTTTAACCTGAACAAATGAATTCATACCAATAATTACATGTTATTTACATTACAATTTTTATAGAGGTCGGTGACGCATGTTTGACTTTGATTAAGAAAATAATTATCCTTGATCACCTAATTAGAATTACGGTAAACATGATTTGCTACCTTTATTAATCATTTAATTGTGCTTCTTTTGACTCATTGAAGCTTCATTTGGATACTCATATCAATATACCATATGAGGTCATCGAGCGAAGGAACACAAAATATTTATAGATCGATAAAATTTCACTCATAATTTAGTGTTTACGTTCTATTATGCAAAATTTCACTACTATTTAAAATCTTCAGACATTTAACTATTTGACCAAATTATTTTCTCCAAAAATAATACCTAATTTCTCTACAAAGTTCCAAGATTTCTCATATGTCAAACTATAGTTTACTTCATTATTCTCTTTAACCTAGATTTCACGTGAATAAACTCATATATCTACTTTTACTTTTTGGTGTGTGCGTAGAGAGAATAATTTTAGGCAGTTGGTAAATTGTTTGGAGAGTGAATAAGACATAAAAATGATTTCTAGTTTAAGATGACCGGACTCTCCAAAAATAGAAAATGTTGTAATTATAAAAAATTTCTCTTGGGAGTTGTATTTTGACTTGTGATGAATCAACCATATTTTTCAGACCAAGCAGGTTGGTTTGTTCCATTGCGCCTAATAAATGTGGACCGACACATAGTGATGAACACGAATGTACAGTGTAATTACATATTAGAACTCCACCAAACTTAGCTTTTCGTATTTGTCAACCTCATAGTGTACCAATTACACCACTTTCTAATGTATCTATACACACTGTAACACACATATATATATAATTCAAAGTCGATGTACAAGTGGATAATCAAATTTAGCTATTATTAATTTATGATTTACTTTTTTGCTGAGACACTTAATTTATCTCACATATTTTGATTTTAACTTAAAATTTTTACTAAAGAAAATTATGATTTTTACATGATCTTGAAAAAAGGACAATTTCATACATATAGGTGTGAATTTATTTATTAATGGAGCTAAAAAGATTCATGTTTACTAATGAACCGTGTTTATTAGACAAGAAATATGAATTACGTCAATTAATAACAAGTTTTAAAATTCTCAACAAATTAGTGAACTGTTTTGACATTATTATAACTACAAATAATATCTCAAAAAAGAAAGACATTACAAAAAGAAAATATTACTGTAAATGGCAGATAAAAGCCACTGAAGCAAGTTGATGCATCATGCATGAAAAGCAATCATTTTTGAAATCCAGAATCTAAATTCTAAGCATTTAAAGCATCACGAATCAGTTAAAAAGCTTTTCAGTTTCCAAATTTTGTTTCTGATCATAATTGTAAAATTCTTTAGTATTCTTTTTCCGTATTATTTTTTATTTGTTTATAATTTAAATATATAATTGAATAAAATAGAGAAATAGCAGACAAAAAATAGCTAAGAAGTAGGTGACTCAGTTTTCACTAGGTGGTGAGTTTGAAACCCACCTAGTTTCAGTTAGAAAACTTTGGCTATGAATCGAAACTTATCGATTTAATTATTATTGAAAAAAAAAAGTATTGAGAAAAACTCTATTCCCATATATAAATTCTAATTTATTTCCCCACTAGGTGCATACTCCATTACAAGCACTATCTCAATTTTTTTTATTAGTTGATGTTCTTGAAAAAAAAAACTTGTTTTTAAAAGTTTGATGGTTTCAATTTTCAATATATATTTGACCTTAATATTTCTTTTGCCATTATTTTTTTTTCTCTTCCGAAACATTTTTTTATCTACAAGTAATAAATTAGAAACAAAGTAGATGAATTTAATACGGTAAATAAAAACAATACATGTAATATATCAAAACAAACAAAATCAAGAGCCAACCGCAAAAGTTTTGTTCATCAATGCAGAATGCTATTTTTGTTATTTTTGATATTATAATGCTTTAGGTTCATCTTTTCTTTATGCAATTTCAATCGCAAAAAAAGTTTTTATATAAAAAACCTACTCGTCCTAGAATGAATATCGGTCATAAGAAGTCCAAATCAAACATGACAACAAGTATAGATCATGAAATAATTAATGGTTGGCCCATTAATTAGTTCAATTATTGTGGGCTTTTTTGTCATCATTATAATGGGTTAAGGCCCATTATTTTTCTGTTGAGAAATTAAATTTGGATGTTTCTATTTTGTTTTTGTCTTTTACATTTTCATAAAAATTGGATTACAAGCCCACTAATTTGGAGTATTTGGACACAAAATTTAATTTTGGATTTCTTTCATAAAATAGCAGAAGGAAACAAATCATAAATATTTATGAGATAACATTTTCTTCACAATCACAACTCACACTTCTATACCCACCAAATACATTTTGGAAAAAATAATGACATAATTATAATAATTATAAAGAAATAAAGAAGAAAAAACAAATCTACTTAGCACTGAAAATGCCAATATATTATACCTTAGATAAGCACCAATTCCACATTTGTCTCCCTTTTTTTTCAACCCCACCAAAAGCTACTCTTACTACTTATACCCCCAAAATTGAAAAATTACTTAAACTACCCTCCCAATTGAAGAAAAAAAACAAATCGTACTTAAAAAACAAACGAAGCAAATTTGAAATATCCATAAACTCAAAAGTCCTGACTTTTCCCTTCCACCAATCACCTACCTAGTTCTTGGTCTCGTCGGAAAAGACAAAGCTTGCCGGAGTCTCCTACGTCCCGAAGGACTTGAATTCGAGTTGGACTCAGAGACAGATAAAGGGCTTCCAAAAGTCATGGTCTGAGAGAGATTCACCATATCCGACATTGTTTGCGTTTGGTAAGTAGTTGTGGTCGTATAATCACTCATGTCGCCTCTCGCCGTTGCTCGCTGCCATGAGTGTGAGCTTAGACCAGCGAGAACGTAAGCTCTACCTGAACTCTCGTATAGTTGACGTGTCGCCATTCTTTCTTGTGTCTCTATGAGCTCTTCACACAGTAAGACACACATTGAATCTCCAGCTCGACCAGACACAGACTCTCTCAGTACCTTACGACAAGTCTCGAGAACTGACTGAGCTTCGGTCAAATGACCGCCCTCAGCTAAAACCCTAGCTTCATAGATTGCTTCTGCCGCACGTAATCTGATTTTTTGTCTGTCTACTTCAACTGACACCATAGGTCTTCGCTCCCCTGTCAAATTCGGCCTCAGAATCGTTACTTCGTCGAAATTGTTCAATTCAACTGTCTCTTTCGTCACCGGATCTTTGTAGACACATCTAACCTTGAGTAACGACATCGGATCTGAACCTCCATCGACAATGGGAATATCAAGATTTACTAAGAAATTTCTCTCTTCCTCTGCGTAGAGATCACCGACTTTTATAGATCCAGTTCTTAAATTCTGACCGATATCATATTGGTAGCTTCCAGCTTTAACACCTCCAATTCGTAACAAAGTATGAACACACTCGACCATAATACATAGTTCTTGAACCACGACGCTAAGAAGACCCCCAATGCACTGCGCAAAAGCATCTTGTATGACCGTTTCAGACTCTATAAAAGAAAATGTACCTCCGGAGTTTTCCCCAATCGAGTGCATCAAGGAAGCGTCGTGGTCAGAACCAAACCCAAACGTGTGAATGGGAATCTGGTTTCCATTGATCTCTCTAGGAAGAAGGGCTTTGTAATCGGTCCCTCTTGAAGAATCGGTGGGACTGGTAATGGTGTATGTATCTTGACCATCGGATAAGAGCACAATGCTCGATACAGGGTTCTTGTATTTTCGCTCACTCAAAACTCTTGCGCCTTTCTTCAACCCCTCTGCAATGTTAGTCCCTCCGTTTGAGATCAACAAATTAACCGCCTGCAATGCCTCTTCTTTACCGGTCTCGGTCATGAGACGGAGAGGGAAGTTACGGCGAGCTGTGGAGGAGAAAGAAATGACCGAGAGACGATCATATGGGCCAAGATTTTGAATCACAAAACCCATTGCTCGTTTCAGCAATGCTAGTTTTGTTCCTGCCATGCTGCCACTTACATCAAGAACAGTGACTAGATCTACAGGAGCCCGGGAAGAAGACGATGAATTTGAAGAAGACCTTGAAGCAGTAGGAGCTTTAAGATTGATCAGCACAGCAAATTCCTTCATTGAACTTGATCTCACTACTTCTGAAATCTCTGGATATGTTTGAACTTCCAATTTCTCAGTAACTCCAGTTTTGGATATCTCTGAACCCGATGATTCAGCAGTACGGTCTTGACATTCCAGAGCCTCATCATCATTGAAAACTGAAGGCTCTGTGTTAAAGATCGAGGAGACCGGCCTTGCATTGTCAGGCCGTGGAGACGATCTGCGTGGTGGTATTGACATCCAGGCATCATCCCTTGGTCGACCTATCAGTTTGACACCGGGTTTCGACTTAGCATTAGGGCTCTGAAGAGGGATCTCGTTCCATTTTGCTCGACATATAGGACATATCTGGTTCCCATGTTTAACATTTGTAGTGATACAATGGAAATGAAACGAATGAGAACATTCCGCTGTGAAAATTGCGTGACCTTTCCCAGCTTTGATTGCAGTCAAACATATCGCACAAGTTTTCTGCAATTCCACAAAACAGAATACAACAATAAGGTTTCAGATTCTTAATTTGAAAGACATTAAAACAACTTTAGAAGAAGTTATCTACGTAATACAGAGTTATTACAGGTCATGGGTTGTAACAACAAAGATACAAACAAAACCTGAGTTTGTGTCAATAGTCTCTGACACATTTGTTTTTGTTACTATGAGCCTCTATTATTGAATGTTGCATAAAAAGAAGAGCAAACATTAAAAAAGATGGAATCTTTCCATTGCCTGGAAAAAAAAGCAAAAGTTTTCAGAGACTCAGTTTAAGTTTGAGAACCACTACGTTCATTATTAATTTGATTATTCAATCATCTTAGGACAAAAAAGAGAAGAAGATAACTTCTCTGTTACATTATGGATCTTAGAATCTTGATCAAAATTCTTTGGGGTCTATGAGGTCAAACAATTAAAAGCACAATGGACAAAAGAGAAGTAAAGACAATGGACACAGCTTTATAAAGTTTAAGGACAGATTTAACTAGATCAGTAATCAAAAGATTGTTTAGGAAAATTCAACGTTAGAAAGATTAAAGTTGAGAAAAATAACAATGCAAAGCAAAGCTAAAGAGAGTTAAAATTCAAAGGGTTTTTTTTTTCTCTCCCACAAATGCAATTTCATGGTAAAAGTAAAAACTAACAATTATTTTGGTTCGATTTTTCAAATTATAATTTTATATTTTAATATGAAGGAAAATATCTAATTGACACAATAGAATCATAACACTAAGAACGGTATCTATCAACAATAATTAGAAAGTTGATTGCCAAAAAAAGGAACAAAAAATAAAATAAAAAAAGATTGGTCCTTGAAGTGCACTTGACTATTGTCAATTAAACTTTATCCCCACAATGGCTCCATTTAGGAGAGTTGATAATTACATCACAACAAATTGTTCATCTTTCTTCAACAATACCAATAAAATTTATATTCCAAAAACAAAACCAAGAAAAAAATGGCACTATAAACCAGAGAAAGAGACAGAACAAATAGAAGCCAAGCTTAAAAAGCCAACTCTAGTGTTGAATTCTTGATGAATATATAATGATTCGAATGTTTGTGAAGGAGAAACGTTTACCAAATCATAATCTCACTAATCAATCTCCATCTTTAAGTTTCAAAAAGGTCAATACTTTCAAAGCTTGTAATAAATTTACACAAATCTATTGATAGAAATTAAGGTGATAAGACACAAACATATGAGGGACTTGGAATAGAATTTGACACAAATTTCATATTTTTAAAAAGGATAATTAAACTAGAACTAAGATCATTTGATGTGCGTGAAGATCCAAACTCTTTTGGGAAAAAAGAGATTAAACAAATACCAAAGTAAGAATTAGATATACAACAACAATTATAAAAGCAAATTAAAATTAAAATTTTGGAGTTCCAAGAAAGATTAGCCCTTGGGTTTGCTGCTTAACCAAATCACAAAATTTGAACCACATGAAGATCCGTCGATCTAACGGTGACCCAGAATCCAAAATAAAAATCAAAACTTTAACTTTCCCTAACAAAAGATAAAAACACAAATTTTGCCAGGAAAATGTCAAACAAAGTAAGAAAAATTCAACCTTTGAGATGAAAACATCTAATGGATAAGAATCAAACACAAAGAGAACAAACCCGAACTTAAAAATCTAAACTTTCTATGAAAATCAATGATAATATTGAAGAAAAAGCAAACCTTTGATGAAGATATGCTAATGGAGCGAGGTAATCGGAGACCAGAGGAGGAAGGAATCGGCGTTGTGGGTCTTTGAACCGTTACCGGAGAAAGAGAATTGGCGTCGTTGGATCTTCTCGAAGGAGAAGAAGAATCTTCAAGCGTTTTAGGAACATAAAGACATAAATTGAGACCTAAAGCTAACTTAGCTTTTCGCCATTTGCTTCCCATTTTTCTTTACCAAAAAACTAGAATCAATGATGAAATCGGAACGCTTTTCTAGTGAAATCTGATGTTATTTTCTCGAGAAAATCTTTCACCTCTTATTTTCTTCCTCTTGTTTAGATATTTAGCTAAAGAGGATTAGATAAATGAATGAGTTTGCGAATTGCAAAGTTTTCTCTTCGCAGAGAGAGACGGTGTGGAAGTTTCTGACCTTTGTGATGATGTAATGTATGGGTGAAGGGTAATTTAGTCTTTTTGTTTTCATCATTAATACTTGGGATTATACCAAAGTTAAATTTGACCTTTGATTTTTTCTTCTCTTTATTTTCGGATTAATATTCTGTTTTTAATTTAGATACGACTTTTACTTGTTTCATTTTCTTGCCTAAAATATTGTTAACTCTTTCAATTTGATTATTCATTTGATTACGCTGCTTGCTTTGCTTATAGGACATTGTTTTGGTAATTTAATATATTATATGATTCCATTTATATAACTTTCCAATATGTCATCATATTTCTATAATTTATTACAGTATATTTTTCCAAGATATAGTGTATCATTTCTTTGATATCAATTTTTTAGCAAGGTAATTTCTTTTAGTTTTTGATACATTGTCCAACAAGGAAAAGAATTTTAGCAGTTCATTTCATGAATACATCTATTTTGTTTATTGCATCTAGAAGATTAAAACCTTGTAAGATTAAAGCCATGGCCGTTGAAGTAGTTGGAAATTAATCAATGCATGCCTTGTGCACATAATCTATTATATTAATGAAGTTGTTGACTTCACAAGCTTTAGGCTACTGTACTTTGCCTTCATAGTTATTTTAGCAAATACAGTATCTTGTGAAAAAAAAAAATCTACAAGAAAAAACTTTTATGACGAAAATTTTAATGATAGTCTATTTACGAAAATTTAACCAAAGATTTAGTACTCATTTTGTTTGGAAAAAGTTGCTTAATGAGTAAATTTTAAGCCAAAAATCTATCATTTGCTAACCTATTCTAAGTCTAGCATTTGCTAGTCTATTCTAAATTCATTTGAAAAGCCAAGAAAATAAAAATAAAAAGAGAGAGGTATTTGCTTAATTTTCCTAATATTTGGCCGGTTATACCAAAATCTTGGGGACTTCGGATCAAAAAGCACTCAAGTGTCACATGGGCGGCTTTGGAAACCAAATTTTGAAAAGAGTCGATAAGTATGATGAAGATAATATGTGAGCTATGGAGAAATTTATTTGCAGAGTCTATCTTCACCAAATTTAATTAATGAATTTCCTCTTTTGTTAAGATTATGAGTTAGTTGGATTGAATTTTTAGTCATGTCAAGAAGAAAACAATAATACAAAGATAATTAAGATTGAGTATAACACCACGAGAAACTTAAAGAGTAGTTTGTTGATCCAGAAAAATTTGATGGTTTTGTGAATAAAATTGGTTAGATTTTTGTATGATCCGGTTTAACCATCTTTAAGGCATATGCAATGGAAGCAATAGTAACTCTAGTGAAAGTGTTTGGGAAAAGGTTGTATATTATATTGATAATCAAAATATTTATACAAGTAGGTTAACTAACCTAAAATCCAAAGAGAAGATAGAATCTAAACAAAAATATGCTAAGTACAAGAATATTCTAAGTATATAGAAACATACCTCTAATATTTAGTAATTGCAATTTGCTATAATAGCCAACAAACTTGGGGTAGTACATTTTCTACTTGAATTTAAACTTTTCTCGCCATATTGTGTGTGGTATTTACAAAATTTTATCTAGTTTTATAACCTATAAATATAGTCAAGGACAATAATAATGTATTACCTGAATTCGAATGATCCAAATTATAAAATAAAAAATACAGTGGCTATAATATTAAAACTTTTAATTCTCAAATTCAATGTAAAAATATATTCCAAAAATATTAATATTCAAAAAAAGGGAAAAGAAGTCGATGACAGGTGGCTCAGTGGTAGTGGTCACTTTACAAATTCTCAGGCACTAGAGTTCGATTCCTCCCTAATGCAAGGGAAGAAAAAAAAAGATTTTAAGATATGGGGTTTGGCTATGGAACATGACTTGTCGATCCAATTATAAGAGTAAAATTGAGAAAAAAAAAATAAAGAAAAAAACAAACTTGCAGCTACCAAAAGTCAATCTCTCCCATCCCTAATAAAAGCTCCCCTAAAATCTGTCTCATTTACTTCCATCCACCCTATCTTGTGACTCTTCTCTAGTTTTTGTCCTTTTTAAATAAAAATAAAAAGAAAATAAGAAACAAACCTTTCTGAAGTTATACATATGTGTGTATCTTCAGTATACGACCTTACAGTGCCAATAATCCAAACTAAAGCAGGACAAAACAAATCAGATTGGACATCCAACTAAAATGAGATCCATGCTAACAATAGTTTATAACTTCATATTGTTGTTTGTTCAAACGCTAAGAATAGTGTACACCGTTAACAAATAGTATTCCATTCAGAGATTCAGTATGATTTGCCAAAAGCTAAGTCAAACCATATTAATCTTATTTTATGGTTTCCATCATTTTCACTTTTGATTTGACCAATAAACAATCTGTCTGCTTATATATTTTTCTTGGGTTGTTACAGTTTTTATCCCTTTGACAAAGTTTAATTTGACCTGATGAGTATAATTATATAATCTTATTATTTTTATTTTTCAGTTCGGGTTTTTTTTTAATTATCAATCTAATCGACAATATCTGATCCATACTCCAACCTTTCCTAAAATCCCAAACTATATTATATAAAAATAATATAACTCTATAAAATTGAATTCCGATAGAAAAGACAATACAAATGGATTTGACTGCTTGACCCAAAATACTACTATTATTTCCATTAGGTTTTGTTTATAAAAATTTAGGTCATATTCAAACTTGGTTCTAATCATAACAAAAAAATGGGTAAGATAAGTGTAAATTAGTTAGATCTTATCTATTACTATAAGATATAATAATGATTCAACGAGAATATGTAAAATTTTAGTGATTTATATTAGTATCAATTTTATGTCATTACTTATACATATTCAAATCTGATTATTGATTTTAAGATAATAGAGAAACCGATGAAGAAAGTGAGATGTTGAATGAAAAAACAGTTAAAAACAGAGTAAGTGTTGGATAACATGTCAAAAGCTAAAGTTTCTCATTGGTTTGGGCTGAATTTTCGGTTAAGGTCGCTGACTTAAATTCGGCCGCCGTTTTGTTTGAACTAACAAAACCCTTTTCGCTTCTTATTTATTCATATCAACACATGATACGTGTTGCTCTTGCTCTTGCTCTTGCCATTTATATTTTTCATTTTTTTTTTAAAAAAATTTGATTTATAATCTAAAATTCTGTTATAATTTAATAATTGTAATGGGAACAGTCGAATTCCTGGTACCAAAATATTTAGTTGGATTATCCAAACCACCAAATTAAAAAAATTGAAATAACTCGACGATTTTGTGTTTGTTTATCAAAACAGTTAAATTGTTGGTATATTTATTATTTTTACTGTAGAAAACATAACTCGAGTTCTCTTGATACAGATTTTTTTTTATGATTTCTTTTCCAAAATGAGTACTTAAACTCGAGCTCTGGTGTATTACATGCATGCCTTTATTTGTATGATTGATTTAGTCAGTGTTATAATCTAATAAAAAGAAGTATTTATTCAAATGATTATCGACATAATTTGGAGACTGGTCAACAAAGCAACCTAATATATACTATATTATTCTGGACAATGAAACATGAAAATCCGTGGTCAAGTATCGATTAATTTATTTTGATTTACAGTATTGATATAAAATAATCCAAAACCATTATTTTATCTTTGTTTTAGCCAAATGATTGTAAATTTTCATGGTTTATTTAATATTAGTCTCACAAGTTGAAATGATCATAAAATGTAAGGTAATTAAATATAATTTTGGTTTCCTCCATTCTCCGGCAAATTTCTTCCTTTTTTCCCTTTCTAAATCTTTCGATGGCGGCGACTCTTCTTCTGAATCGTGTTTCGCGAATTAGTAGCTCAATCTCACTCAATAATTGATATTAATATAACAATCATTCGTATTAATAACAAAAATACAAACTTTGATAGTTTTTATATAAACACACAATACTTTTTTCACAAGTAACGAATTAAAAGTCATGTACCCTAAATGGCTAAAAGATATTGAAACTCAAAGTCATAAGAGATCTTCTCAACAAATGGAGAAGAAGAAGAAGCTTTTGAGTTTTGATTTTTAAAACAATCAACCATTGATTTTCTAAGTGATAAAGAGGTTGGTAATTGGTTGCAAACCCATTTCACAAGAGATCCCATCTCTCCGGTACTGTTACCGTCGTCGTCCGCCGTCGCCACCACAAAATCGGTGGCGTGTTTCACAAGTAGCTCTGGTAAGCTTATACGTTTAGCCGTCGTAACCACCACCGAGGCTTGTAGATACTCTAGCTTTGATTTCTCTAGTTCCGTTGTCACTCCTTCTCCAGTATATATTCTCACCTTATATTTTTTATAATAAAAAATTTAACCATATGCATAATATAGACACTAATGTAGTAAATTAATGTGTGCAAAAAAAACCCTTCAAATTCTCTATTCTTCAAATTTTTTATTTCTATCTCTAAAAAAATACAAATAAAATCATATGGGATATAAAATACTCCCTGACCCCAAATTATAAGATGTTTTATTTAAAAAATTAATAATTTATCTTAAAAGTTAATTAGTATTTTAATTTATTATGTTTTAACCAATACAAAAAAGTGCGGGATAGTCAAAATTAATTATTAAATATATTAATTTTTCTATTGATATTTACAAAACATCCTATAAAATGGAACAAATCAAAACTTTTACAATAACTTATAATTTGGGATAGCGGGAATAATATGCAATATAAGTATTCATCATCACTATTTTAGATAGTTTTTAAAACTATGATAAGACTAATATATGCCACCATAAAAACTTTTTGAATTTTTGCATAAATGTTACATTGTAATTTATTTTTATTTTGTGGGTTTGACTAGAGATTTTTGTTGTTGTTGAAAACCCTTCATTAAACAATGTATTAACACTTAAAAAAATTTTCTCTCTTCAAAAAAAAAACTTTTTTTTCTCTTTTTCTTTTAATACAATATTAACACTAAAACTTACCGCAGGAGAAGATCGAGTTCCGCAAGAAAGAGCAAATGTGATGTTAGGATCTGTTGCGTCTAAGCCATATAGTTTACGAATAATCATTTCTTCATGTCGATCCTAAGTTTATATGCGAAAAAACTTAGAATTAAATCAGATTAATATGAAGAAGATTATCGAAACGGTAGTATAAATATAAACCTGAGTCATATTCGAAGTTACAGGCTTCCTTAGGATACAATGCTCTATAGTATGAGCACTTATGTTTTTGCCTCCAACATTGATTGTAGCCTATCATTCACATTTTCGTTATTATTATAATGACATTAAAATGTTAAATTTAGAATATCGAAAAAGGAAAACATACCTTATTGTAAACAAGAGACTGCAATTTCTCAGCTGACTTTGGAACTCCATGTTGAAGATATCCCTGGTCATATACACACAAAAGCAATGAACATGATAGTGAGTTTTAAATTACAGAAAATAAGAAGACGAAATATTAATTTTTTTTAAAAATAATCAATAAAAATATTGAAGAGGTTGAGTATATATACATGCATAACACAAGCATTGAACATGTTGACCCAAAACGCCAGCTTTTGTTGATGACTCAACACTCGGAGATCTACCGTCTCAAGATTGTTCATCAATATCCTGCATTTGAGTCACAACAATATATAGCTAACTAATTGAAAAAACGTATATGCTCAAAGTTTATCATGAAACTTACCTGAGTTTCCGGATTAAAGAGACCGAGCTAGAGCTTGAAATGGACTTAGAATCCATAGAACTTGAAGTGAAGATAACAAGGTTCTTGTAAGGACCAATGTCTCTAGCCAAAGATGCTTCTACATCAAATATTCCATATGGATCTTGTTGTCTTGATTCCTTATAAGACACTAGATTCATGGATTTAGACAAGCTTGAGCTTGCGTTATCGACTCTAAAGCTTCTTGAGCCTTGAGAGAAATTAGTAGATCTCGAAATAGGTCCTGATTTCTCTAGTTCCATGACTCTTGTGGTTCGAAGAAGACGAACGTAGATGAAATTGAGACACTTCATTATGTTCTCAGCGAGCTTGTTTGGATGCCACTTTTGTATGTTTTGTCCATCTTCCATCAAAATTGTGTTTGATAGAGATTTTGGTGGGAGGTCTAGTAATGAATCTCGTCCTACACGATCCTTATTAGCCTGCAACAAATTAAGCATAAGACTAATATATTTTTTCCGATAACTCAAGATAAATCTCAGGCCTAGGAAAGGTCCAGACTATTTCTTGGGAGAGGTGCAGCATACGGGTAGGTCTTCTCTCCGATATGCAGATTGACTGAAATTAAAGAAGACCTTATATCTGTGTGGGTGTCCAAGACAATGTGTTTTTGTTTCGTATAACAGATGAATCAAGCGTCCGAGACCCATCTTTTTACCACTTGACCACAAAGCCTTGGTCCATATAAGACTAATAATTGAACGAAGCAAATGATTAATGTTTGATAAAACGTAAAGGAATATCGAACCTTATTTGGAGAAGAGTATCTAGGTTCACGTAGAGGCGAAGGCGATTTGATTGATCTAATCTTCTTCATATTCACGTTCTCTTGCAACTTATGTTCATGTTGGACAGATCGACTATTTTCCTTCTCGACAAATCTAACTTTCTCATTAGACTTGTGGAAGCTTTCACTCGCATAGTCTCCTTTTATAGCTTTGTTAATGAAATGCAATGTCTTTGTCCCAAATGCTGAATTCTCTTGATGATAACTAGTAGATGATTTGGTGTTGTTGTTTTCATTCTTCATTATGCCTTTGTTCACCATAGGGCTTGAAGATGAGAGCTTTGGGTATTCTGGTAATATTGGAGCTTGATGAGGGGTTATTTGGTCATTATTGTAACTATCATTAGTTTTCCATGCTCGTCTTGATGAACTTGTTGATGCTTGTCTTAAAGTTTCGTCTTGTTCTTGCTTTAGATTTATTTGAAGATGGCTTATTTGAATTTCTAGTCTTGAGATTTCTCCTTCCACTATTGATAGTTCCGTTATTAGTTCCTTCATCTGCATTGGAAAATAGCATGATACACCGATCCATAATTTAACCTCTAATCCTAAACTCTATTACGCGTGATTCTCCACTTAAAAAAACGGTAGAAATAGTTTCTCTAATATAATTTAGGGAGTGTATTGAAACATTGATTTTAAAGATTTAGGTTTAACTGACAAATCATCATTCATGAATTTCTAAAAATTATCTACAATCTAGTGTTATTGAACTAGTGATTTTAAAAAACACAATCAAATCTACTATTATTGAAAAAAATTTAAGGGTGCGATTTTAAGTGATTATATGAGATTCTAAAGTTATATAGATATTTTTCTACTTAAAACACACAAAAAATCCAAATTTCATGGTCTTAGATGAAGATTTAAAGAATTTTGTCATAATTCATAAAAACACCCCTAAATTCATCTAAAATCATTAGAAATTTCATAAAATATAAATCATTGCTTATACATTTCGTATCTTTTGTCTTTTTCAGAAGAAAAAAAGAAAACAAAAGAAATGTATATTTGTTTATAATTATGTCTTTTGTCCAGCAAGGAGATCTAACAATTTTGTTTAATTAAGGCAAATACATAATCCAATATTATAATAATGTCATTTTTAGGTGACCTAATTAGCCTTGGTTTAAAAGCAACGTTACCAAGAATAAATGTGTGATGTTATTATCACTCACGTATCAAAGTTTTGCTGCTTTTTCACTCTATCAAAACTTGGAAACTTTACTTGCCTCCATCACACGAAAATATGTTTATATATTATAACTTGTAATAAATAAAATAGATAAATAAATACGTACCTTTGGAGGAAGAGAAGCAGGAAGAGTGAATGAAGAGGAAGAAGAAGGAAGTTGGTGCTTTTGAACTTGCTCTAATATCTCTCGTGTCTTCTCTTCTTGCTCAAGCATCTCTCTTAACATCCAAACCTAATTATTTTCTTCTTCATTATTACACTTCTTTTTTAGGTATTACTTATAATTAACTCATAATTCTCATAAAATCATTTCATTTGCTAATGATTATACTATATGCATCGGAGCCAATCTATCATATTTGTATTTCTAAAACAGAAAACAATAGCAAAGACAATTAAAGTTGAACAAGAAACTTGATAGGAGACTTATACTACAAAAATATACCATATTTCAATTGGTAATATCCGTCAGAAAATGGTATGAAATATCCATTCTCGACAGTAGAAAGATGGATAATTATCATACCTTGATCTATGTCAATTTTTAAATGTAGATATAACATCTCTTGGTGAATTTTTCTAGACATAAACATGTGTATAGAGAGGGTAAGCTAATTTTAATGGATTCCCATACCTCTTTCTCCATTTCTTCTTTTTTCTGCTGCCCATTTGGCTTTTTCGTCCTCTAAGAGAAAAAAAAATCAATAATCAAAAGCATTAATTCTTCTATTACAAATGAGGAAAAAGAGCTCAAAACTTATTCAAAACATAGACAATAATTCATACAACAATAGAATTATGCAGAATCAAGTGATCAGATCAATGTGAATGAATGCTACGACCAATTCGTATGTTCCTTACATATCATTTAAGTCTTATATAAATTTCTGATGTGAGATATTCGCACAATAATTATGAGGGTTGTATGCAAACAGTTCATTGATTATAACATATAAAAGATTGGAACGAAGCATGGAATAGAAAAAGATAATTGAAACTCACAACACTATGAGGGACATTGAAGGGAGAGTTGGAGCCAGGGAGAGTTGTTGTTGGCATGGCTAAGATGGAGCAGTAGTCCTCGGGAGTATTGGACCAACGAGAAGAAGATGGAGTAGAGAGACAGAACCGGAGGGATTGGTTAAAGTCAGGAGGAAGGTAATGGTAATGAAGGAGGTTAATAGAAGAAGAAGAAGAAGAATGAGACATTGCCTTTAGCTTGAAGATGAAGAAGAGAGATCGATCGTGAGAGTTTGGTGAAGGAAAACGAGATGCTGTTTTCAAGCTGATGCTCTTAACCGTTCTTGACAAAGAGAGAAAGAGAAAGAGTTGTGGGTAGTGGTTTTTTATTTTTATTTTCTTATTTTATATAAGTAGCAATTTTTGTTTTTATATAATTATCGTTAATTCGTTATGGTTTTTGTGTGAGGGAGAAGAGTAAAAAACAATCTTTATTCTTTTTTTTTATAACAATTAGATCGACAAAACCCGATTCATAGCTTAAAATTCATCCCTATAATTCATTTTTTAAGCTATCATAATGCAGCGGATATGAATCGAACCCTGATACCAAGTCATTAGCTGGATCATCCTAACAATCTTTATTCTTCAGACCAAAACAATTTTTTGTTGTCAGTAATCAACCATTTATACGGACATGAACTAATCTATAACCTAAATATTTTAATTGAAGCATAGTGAGATTAAATTTACCACCAAGTGCTAATGCTAAGTTAGATTAGGGCAAATAAAACAGATTTTTGGCAGATTTTAAAATCATTTTTATGAGTCAATTTGGTCTATTTACTCCTCAGAAGAAAAATGAGAAAAGAAAAAAGTAATTCCTAAAAGTCTAAACTCTAAAACCCTCCTCGCTAAGACTAACCCCTACTCCGTCGTCGGCTCCGGTGTGAGTTTTTGGTTTCCTCCATTCTCCGGCAAATTTTTTCCTTTTTTCTCCCCTTCTAAATCTTTCAATGGCAGCGATTCTTCTTCTGAATCGTGTTTTTCGCGAATTAGTAGCTCAATCTCTCTCCATCGGGTCGTAGGGACTTTGGGTTTTAATTCGCTTAATGCTCATATTCACGGTGAAAGAATCTCCAGAACAATCTTTCGAGGTAGCTATTAGATATGGTTATATCCGGTTACATACGGTTCTCTATTATCTAATAGTAGCCCTTTGAATCCCTTTCCTCTATCTGGAAAAAGACTCGGAACTTTATTTCATTTTTCATCAGTGTCTCGTGTCCTCCCTGTTGTTTAGCTTAGCTTAAATCATAAACGCAGAATTGACATGGTTTCAGATCCAATTTTGGTTGGAATTTTGGACTTGATTTGTACTTGTTAGAATTGCTATTGTAAGAACTCTTGTTAACTTGGGAACTTCATTAGCTCCAAATATCTTATCTTTGTGTCCTCTTGGAGTACAGAGAGTGATTACATAACTTTAGATTCTATGTAAAGTTGTAAGATGAAAACTTTCTTTAACTGATTAGTGAGGCATTAAATATTTGGAACATGTTGAATTTATATGGATCACATATTGCGTTTCTAGGTATATGTTCACCTTGCTCTGTAGCCTGCCGAACTGCGATTATCTATGGACTCTGTTAAAACTGCACGTAGAAAGTTTTGTCATTTGATATATGGTTTCTCGCTTGTTTATGTAGAGAGATCATTAGCTACTCTAGCTGAAGGAGCTTCTCATTTTGATGAGATGGTATCTGTAAATCAGCGAAAGTATTACCTTCTGGGTGGTAAAGGAGGTGTCGGAAAAACAAGCTGTGCTGCTTCTCTTGCGGTTAAGTTTGCTAGCCATGGTCATCTAACCATTGTTGTTTCCACTGACCCTGCTCATTCCTTAAGCGATTCTTTTTCCCAGGTATCAAACTTCTGATTTGGCTCTTAGTGTTTACATTTGGGAAGCGTGTTTTCAAGCATCTTATCTCCTGTTTTTGCATCCAGGACTTGTCGGGAGGAGTCCTTAAGCCCGTACAAGGTGTTGATTCTCCACTTCTTGCTCTTGAGGTGATTAAGATACTCAACATCATTTCACATTCCTCGATACCTGGCATTGGCTGCTGAGTTATATTCTCATGTTGAAACAGATAACACCCGAGAGAATGAAGGAAGAAATTAAAAGTCAGGCTGGCGATAAAAGTGTTAAGAATATGATGAATAGCATGGGACTCGAAATGTTTGCTGGCAAGGTTCATGTTCTTTTCTCTATTGTTATATTTCTAAGCCTCCATAATGATTATAAACATAATAATGTCTCAAATATGCTGTTCATTTTTGGTAGTTAGGGGACTTAAATCTTGAAGATATGCTCAACGCTGCCTCACCTGGTATTGACGAGATAGCCGCTATTTCCAAGGCACGATGTTCCCTCCCAGAATTCCTCTTGAAAAGAGAAGTTTTTTAATGTTAATTACTAATGTAGAGATCTGATTCCAGGTTCTTCAATTTATGGAGTCTCCAGAATACAGTAGGTTCACTCGTATAGTTTTTGATACTGTTCCCACGGTTAGCAAAGTTTTTCTAATTTTGTACTGCTCCTAAAGTATGGGGAATTTTTCAACTGTAATAGATTCCAAATAAATTCTGTAGGGACATACACTGCGGCTTCTTTCCCTCCCAGACTTCTATGATTCATCCATTGGCAAAATAACGAAGGTTTGAGGATGAAATCTAGCCTTTCTCTGTAGTATTCTTCTAAAATTGATATGTTTAGCGCCTTTGCATCTAAATGAATAATTCGATTATTTAGCTCAAGAAGAAGATCACTGCAGCAGCTTCAGCCTTTACTTCGGTCTTTCGCAAAAAAGAGATACAAAACCAAGAACCTGTAAGTATAGGTTTTTTCATGTGAACAGTTGGAGCTAGTCTGTTACTCCCCCTTCTCTTTCTCTTTGATTCGAAACATTCGTTCTTTTAACAGTCTACCGAGTTAGACCAACTGAAAGAAAGAATGGAAAAAGTTCGAAATGTCTTCTGTGATGTGAACACTACCGAGTTTGTCATTGTAACGATCCCAACGGTAACACCATTCTTTTAACTTGTTCCTAAAGATCATTGGTTCATTTTAAGAAGAACACTTAGTTTGTATATGATCTTCTTAATTTTATCATTCAACGGCCTTAAATATAATTTTCAGTAGAAGTTAGGTCACCTTATTGAGATCTTGGATTTTATTTGGATACATATTCACTGGGTTATTATCTTTTCCTTTAGGTTATGGCAATAAACGAGTCTTCAAGGTTACATGCATCTTTAAGAAAAGAAAATGTGCCAGTCCACAGGCTTATTGTAAATCAGCTTCTACCTCAATCTGAATCTGGCTGCAAATTTTGCTCGATGAGACGAAAGGTACCTCTGTTTTGAATATTTGCAAGCAAAAGCTACTGAAACTTTTGCTTTGAATTCATTGTCAGTGTAGTAATTCTGATATGCATAGCCATTGCTTGTAGTCTTGTACCTTCAATGTGATATGGTTGTTAATATTTCAGGAACAAATACGTGTGCTCGGACTTATTCAGAACGATACAGAACTTTCTGGTTTAAAATTGATCCAATCCCCATTGCTAGACGCAGAAATAAGAGGGGTTCCAGCACTAAAGTTCATGGGTGATCTCGTTTGGAGATAAAAAATTAATTCTCAGCTTTTAATATCGAGTGCATAGCATAACTTGAATTCTTTAGCTGTCCTGAGTTATGAATATCTAGCTGGTGAGAGGAAAGAAAATTACGATGTTATTAATTTTAAGCCAAGAAAGTTAGGGAAGTTGTTGAAGATTTTCTCATTGCGTTTCCTATATACTTCTACATTTATACTTGGTGAATAAAAAGGGACGGATAGGAAACAAGTGATGATCTATGTTATATCTAACTATGAACAGCTTAACTGAGCTATGATCTTCTGCAAATGGTTTGTTCTTTCTTATAAAACCTTTGCGATTGCTCTATATGTCTTCTGGTTGATTCTCTTTGAGTATAGTAGACGCATATAGGGTAGAAAGATTGGTATTTTTGAGTTTTCCCAAGATTTGCAGGTATAGAAGAAGTTACGGGAAGTTAAAGCTACTTCTTCTGGAAAGTTACCATACAGAAGAACGCTGCACAACGGCTCAAGATTCCAGTTACTGTCAAGAAAATGAGGCAACGAGGGAAGTGCTTGATGTTGTATCCGTTCTCCATAAGTGATCCACAACGAGTGATAAGCCAGACTCCTTTATATCTGAAATATTGTATGCAAGAGTAAACAAGATAAGTCTAAAGACTGCAGAGATGTTTGTTGCAATGGAGTTTTGTAACAATAGGGATAAATCAAGTTTATAACCTTTGAGCGTTTGATACCACAAATGCTTCTAGCGCCCATCTCGTGTAGCACAACTCTGAGATTGAATCTACGATTTTACTGTCGTTTGTACTGGTAGCAATTAGAGTCAAAACCACTGGAAGCAACACTGACCACTGCACAAAGACAAAGAGGAAGATTTGGTGTTTGTGTCAACATGTGAAAGCTATCTAGTCTGAGGCTTTGGTTTTATCATCAGTATTAGCTTTAAGATCGGTTGGCAACTTACTAGCTGAGCTGGACCAGGTTCGAATAGTATGGCCAGGGCATAAGCTATGCCAGTCACACAGTAGACAAGACAGATTAGGACAATATAATTGTCTGTAACGCTTGATCTCGGATTGTTAAAGAAGTAGAACATAGAGAGATAAACGAGTGGCTTGACAATGGTGTTGAAGTGATCAACTGTGTCTTTTGCTAGGAAGTAAGCTAGGCTGTTTATTCCCGCCCGGCTTTCTCTCCAGTAGTGTAGTTTATCCAGAGAAAAAGATCTCAATGCCGTAATCTTACACAAGAGAGCTGAAAGACCAGAAATTAGTCAAGGGTTATGGAAGAAAGAAGCAAATTTGTTGTCAGAGAAGCTTCAAAAGTTTTTACTTACAAACAGCAATGACTGTATATGTATATCCCATGGCACCAAACGTTTCATCACTCACTTTAGCAAGCGTTCCTAAGCAGATACCGGCAAGTAAAAGTATTAGGTAATCTACAGCTAGTGTCCTTGCTTCTCGCAGCCTTTGTTTACCTAACCTGCAAAGCACAAATTGAGTTTAAGAATGGATTTTTGTTGTGTTTTGATTGATTTAGGTAGTAAAGGGTTCTACCTTCCTAAAAAGTATCTGTATTGCTGAAACACACCGGGAACTTCTCTTTTGGATAAATCACCTGAATTACTGAAGTTACTCTGCAAATTATCTTTCTTAATTTCAACATTTGCCTTGACATCTTGCCAAAACTCTCCAGCAAAAGATGTTCCGTCATCTCCTACAACGCTCCCGTGAGTGCTTCCTCCATGAGCAGAGTTCTCAGTAGAAGCAGAAGCCATCCCTTCAATTGTTTTAAGCATATCCATAGGAACTTGATACCCATTATGAAGCATCCATCTAACTGGAAGCTGTTTGTAGGTAACCCCGGAGCTTGTGCTTGGTTTTAATATGCCTTCCAATATGTCAATGTAGTAATCAGGAGGATTCACACGCTCAGGGACGATAATACCAAGGCCTGAGAAGTATTCTTCAACTTGTTTTACTGATCCTTGATAACATATCCGTCCACCTTTTGCCAGAAGTATTAGATCATCAAACATACGAAACAGAGTGTAGCTGCAAGAGACAAAGATGAGTGAGAATAAGATCTAATCATCTCTGTAGTATTAGTCAATGGGAGGGTATTTATATTGAACCTGGGTTGGTGGACCACCATACAGATGTTTACTCCTTCAAGAGCTTCACGGCGTAAAGCTCTGAGAAGTAGCTGAGAAGATGAACTATCAAGGCCTGAAGTTGGTTCATCTAATATCAGAAGTGATGGTTCCATGACCATTTCAAGACCCACATTGACTCTTTTCCTCTGACCCCCAGAGATTCCTCTCTTTTCCACAGTCCCGACAAGAGAGTCTCGAACGTGTTGCAGACCGAGTGACTCAATGACTCTTTCTACAACTAAAACCTTTTCCGGCTTTGGGAGATCTGCAGGAAGCCTACACGTAGTGACCCATTAGTTATACAGACAGTTGTATAAGATGTTGAAAACTTGAATTTCATTAAGCAAAAAATGTGGCTTACCTGCATCTTGCACTGAACCAGAGATTCTCCTCCACTGTCAAGTTTCCATGGACTATATCATCTTGAGACACAAAACCAATGATTTTTTTGTAGGATTGAATTGATTCAACCTTGCCATTTACGAGTATCATTCCACTCATGGTGCAACCTGGTGCTTTGCCTGTCAGAGCTGTTAGGAAAGTAGTTTTCCCTGCTCCAGAAGGACCCATTACAGCAGAAACACGTCCAGGGGATAGTTTCCCGGTCACACATCTTAGGAGATGTTTGTTTTTCCCTTTCAGAGTAATTGTAAGGTCTTTAAATGCAACTTCAATTGTTGGTCTCTTTCGTATTTCGATATCATTAGCCATATTGATGACTCCAGAGAAAGTCAAGTTCTTGTTCTGTTCCTGCATCATTTTTTCTTTTTCGATCTGTCCATAAGCGTACCTGAACATCTGACTCTGAGTATGCAAAGCCTTTCCTTTTGGAGCATGCTTTTTAATGTTTTTATCACCAATTTCAAAGTTAAACCCTTCAGTTTCTCCAGGATTTTGTTCAATGTCATGTAACATCTCTGTTAGTTTGTTCTTTTCTTTTTTCTTCCCTTTTTTCGTGTCTGAGCTGCTTCCTGGCATTGGTGGTAAAGCAGCATCAGATCCAGGTTTTGCTTGGCTTAGACCTCTCATCAAATCTGGCTGTTTCATAGATTTCCTCCTAGAAAATGTTCGAGAAAATGATTGTTGCAGATCGGTTGCATGCTTCTTTGCAATATCTTTGGCAGATTTCCATTTCTCTCGTGATTGCCCTTCACGCACACTTTGTACTGCTTTTTCCCTGGATTTAGCCTGCCTTCTTTCTCTTGTCGCAAGCACTTGATCAGAGCAGTTGTATAAGATTATGAGCAAGAAACCTAGCCCGGCCTACATAGAATAAAACCAAGGCTCAAATGACTTGAAATACCAACAGGTACATGAAACAAAGGAGAAATTAAGTATGACTAACAAATAGCATGATTCCGTATGCTGTGATATTCTGATTTATCGATCTTGGATTGCATGTTGCCAGCTTAAAACAATCTGCAAACTCACCAGAGAAAAGAGATCGTTAGTTCATTGCATCTCCTTCTTTTGTCTCTGGTAGTATCTATGTATGTTGTTACTCACTTAGTTGAGCAGTAGAACCTGTTCTGCAGTAATGTCTGGAGCAAACAAAAGATAAGTGTAGGTGATCAGAGAGAGATTAATCTCCAAAGGAAGTCCTTAAGATAATTCTTAATTAGTTACCCTTTAGTACAAGGAAGCTTGTCGATAGTGGAAGGACAAAATGATCCAGCTGAACAGAAAACTTCACCGCTACTTACAATATCAGCCCAAATATCAGCTCCACCACAAGTATGATTTGGCTGTCCAGAAGGAAGCTGGTAATGATATCTGCATAACAACAATCCTGCTTCTAATCTTATCAAATGTTTAAATTCAAACTAGGAAAAATTGAGCGAAAACAAGACTTACGGGTCACATAATCCGGTTGTTCTATTCAGCTTACCTTCTGGACAATATGCTCCCAAAGGACAAGCTTCATATCATAGTGAGGAAACAACATTAGAAATGGATAAAAAAAATGATTCTTGACAGATTTGAATGTTTGTAACTTACGGATCATGCAAGTAATGCCTCGAGGGCAGAAGAAACCTGCACAGCAAGGCCCACATTGCTGAGTTCTTTTAGGGACATTCTTATCGTCTTTCAGGTCAACTTTCACGTCTTTAGCAGTGCGACAAGCCCATCCAGGTTCACATCCCGACATCCACGAAGATAGATTGCAGTTCTTGTTCGGTTTCAGGTAATTAGTAGCTCTCTTTGCACCTCCTAATAATCCATTGAAGTATATCCTCACTTCTGCAGCCGTACATATCCTCTGCATCATGTCCCCTGATCTCAAACCAAAATGTAAGAAAATGTATAAATCTTACCTAATGATTTCTTCTGATATGTATCAATGAAAGAGAGGTGTATATAAATCACCTTTTGTAGATTTACCACATGCGTTTAAGATGTTTAAGAAATCTGGCTTTTTAGAGAAATTAAACGCTTCGTTATAATCTTCTTTCCTGCAACACAAGCAAAAATTCATTTCTTAGTTATTTCAGGGTTTGGAAATTGATAACTAAGAAGAAAGATTTTTCTTGTCTTAAACTTACACATTGGTAATGCAAAAACCGAGTTCTCGTTTAATGTCAGCTTCAAAAACTTGGGTGAGATTCGATATTTTGTCGAAGACGAATTGATTATAGAGACGATTAGCTGCTGGATTAGCCAAGCTTCTATCTTCTTGACAGTTTATTTTTTGATGAAAAATGAAGGAAATAAAAACAAAGAACGAGACATATGTTTCTGGAAAACATGAATTTCTCCTTCCCATCTCTGAAGTTTTCCGAGAAAAGGAGAAAAAAAATTCGTTGTTGCAGAGAATTGTTCTGGAGATTAAGATGGATTAAGAAGACATTAGATAATCAATTTGTTCTTGAGAGAGAGAACTAGGGTTTGTTTTATTTTGTTGTTGTTGTTTTTGGAAGGAGATTGTGGTATTTCTTGGGAGTCAAGAAAGAAAGGAGGAGAGTAAGATATGGCGATATGTGAGGAGCACAGAGACAAAGACAGATTTTGATTTGACCATTTGACTTGATCTAACTCGTGTCATGGTAATAGATTTTCCACCAAGTAATCATGCTCTAGTATTCACAGTTCCAAAAGGAAAGAAAGAAAAAAAAAACGAGCAGGCTAATGGAAGCCCAATAGGGCCCAATCTGGATCCAATCAATATTCCCCGTGAAGTGTCACTTTGTCGGTTTGTCGTCATGGTGTAAGGCTGCTAAGTCCAAACAGTCAACGCATTATCCAATAGCTGCTCTATAATTGTCCATCCACTTGCAGCCCCTTTAACCAGTTTTGTAAGCAAAATCCACGGTTAATTTATTTAGGTCTAAAACATTTGGTTAGGTGCTTAAAGCTAGTTCTGGGTATCCGGTTATTGAGTTCAGTTTAGATTTTTCTTTCAATTCTGAAAGTGTTATATTTATAGATACCGACTAAAATTCGATTCGTTTTAATTTCAAGTAGGTACAACCGAATAAAATTCGTAAAATTTGATTCTAAATAATTATATTTTACCAAAAATATCTAAAAGTAATAATTTAGAATCGGAATCAAATATCCAAAAATAACAAAAAATACCAAAAATATTTTTAGTACTGATTAGTCAAAACCGAATACGAACCGATAATCACATATAATCTGCAATTTTTTACCAAAGCTAGATTTTTAAAAATTACATGATAGGATTTGGAATTCAGAGATTTGGAAAGGGTGCAACTTCAACATCGGTATTGTTGATTAATGGTCTGGTTTAGAGTCTTAAGACGGCTTTATCGGCTTTACCTTTTTGTGTTGTATACGTTGAAAATTCAACTACTTTCTTTTTGGGGTGAGAAAAAGTGAAAGACAATATTGGTTTCTGGTCACGAAACCCCAAAATCTTCCCATTTTCAGAGTTTTAGGGTTTTCAATTTCTCTGATGTACTTAGAGTAATCTCTCAATTTTGGATACTCAATTCGCATTTTTTCAGGTGGGAATATTACTTACTCTCGGTCTCCTTGAATTGACCTGTACATCTGAGTTTGAATTCGAAACTCAGATTCCCATGTTGACCTCTCCTTGCTCGTCTTCGTCTCTCCTATGCCATCGCCCAGCTCTCTCCAGTTCTCGTTCCAAGTTTAGGCTTCCTTGTCGAACTGCCTTTTCTCCTGCTCTCACTCAGATTTCACCTTTAACTGCTTCACCTTCTAAGTCCGCCAAGCACGTACGTTTCTATCTCTTCTTCACTCTGTTTATTCAAATATACAACTTTCTGAATTTAGTGGAGGTTTGAATTTCTCAAGAGGTTTTTGTCTATGAATTATGCTCAAAATTTGGAATATGAATACAATAGCATTGTGAATCAGTCTATTCACGCAAAAAAGATGTTTTTATACCTTTGTTAAGGGTTTGTTTGAATTATACCTGTTACTCGGCGGTTAAGTGGCTATCTCTATTTCTAAATGAAAGGAACTGACTTGTTGATATAACAAGTCGATAAACGTTTTGATGCAGTAGCAGATGATTGATTAAACGTTTACTTCTGCTTTGCAGATGAAGAATCGATATTTTGTCTCCAGTGCTTTAAACTTTGGTGCTATTTTCTGCAGAAATGGAAGATTTTGTGCTTTAGAAATGAGGATTCTGCTCCCGATAATCCGGAGCCTTTCGTGCCTGAGGAATTAGTTAAGCCAAATCAAGATTCTCCATGTACAGATAAAAAAGATTTGAAGACAACTCTTCAAAAGGTAATGATCTCTTGACATTTCTGGATGCTTGTACACCTGAAGAAGAACTACTTTTTGTCTCTCGGACTAGATTCTAGACTCTAGATATTAGGACTACAGCAGAATCTCATCATCCCCTCTTTTAGTTTATTTTGTAAGGTTTCCCTCATTTATTGAGAATGATGGGAGAAATGCAAGGCAAATCTGAAAAAAGTTTAAAGTTTATTTCATCGGATCACAGGCTGCAGATGCAGTGTTGAAGGCCATCGGTACTCGTTGGACGGTACCATGGACTGCCGAGACCATTGTGCAGGTATGTATATCTTAATGTTACTTAACCGCTTTTGTATTGTCATATTAAATTCAAAATCCTAGACAAGCACGTTACTTTAACCTATCTAGAGTGTTTACTGATTTATTTGATAAGCTTGTTAATGAATAAGTGGAGCATTGTGGTCTGTGGATATGGTATCTGTTTAAGATGTATTTTTGAAAGCAGAGACATGATATATAGACTAAGGGTATATATCCTTGACTATGGACTACGTCTAGCCTCTAGCCAGTGTTAGCTAGATTTAGGTTGTTGAAATGAGATAACTTTGAGCTAGTAGTATTACAATTGCATTGGGTAGATGCAAATTAAACTGCGATGAGAAATTAGTTGTATATCAAAATTTTCAATTTCATCCTTTGCACCCAGACTATTATATTGCCTTCTTTAGTTGTGTAGTTACATCTATCATGCTCTTCATAAACTCTTTCAGGTAATGCTTTTATGGGTAGCTGCCTTCTGGTTCATTGGATCATGGATGATCCCTTTCATGGCACATATATCAGGTTTTCACAAAGACACCTTAACATTTAGAGGCCAAGCTTTGTTCAGTCTGATAACCGATGTAACAGAAGGCCTAGCTGGGGTTGCTATCCTCCACCGTTGCCTCTCTATGTTCTGTCCACTTGCAAGAGATTGGTTCCGCTTTACCCTCAAAGGAAACTGGCATCTAGATGTTATCATAGGCTGTTTCATGTTCCCTTTTGTTAATCGCCTTTCCCAATTAAACCTCAATCTCTTGCCACTCCCACCAACCTCAAGTCCGGTCTCACTTTCAAGTGTTGAGCAGTCAATAATGGCTAGAGATCCTGTAGCCATGGCGCTGTATGCAGTTGTGGTATCAATTTGTGCACCAGTTTGGGAAGAGATAGTATTTAGAGGGTTCTTGTTGCCGTCTCTGACTAGGTACATGCCAGTTTGGTGTGCGATCCTTGTGAGTTCAGTTGCGTTTGCTTTGGCACATTTCAATGTGCAGAGGATGTTGCCATTGGTGTTCCTTGGAGTGGTTTTGGGTTTGATATTCGCAAGGTCAAGGAACTTGTTACCTTCGATGCTGTTGCATAGCTTGTGGAATGGCTTTGTATTCCTGGAATTGATGCGATGATAAAGATGATGACAATCTTTTCTTTCGTAGGTGTCTTTGTTCGTATTCTTCTTGTAATTGATTCAAGTTACGATTTTTAGTTCTTTTAATCAAATGGACAGTTCAATTGTAAAAAAAAGAAGGAAAAATAGAAAACTGTCAAAAGTAAAATGAATTTGCGGGTTATCATTAAGAGCTACCTAATTTTTTTATAATAATTTTGCAATAACAAGTTGAATCTTGCAATTTGTTTTATTATACAATTTATACCTTTTTTTTTTTGTCAACTTATACAATTTATACTTATTTTGGAGTATTGGAATAAATTCGATTTTTCTTAATACATTACAATGAAATTCTATCATTATATTTTAACTCAATAAAACCTTTATTGTGCATATTTTTTTTTTCAAGAGTCTCTGTTTTGATAGAAACATATGGCATGCAATAACTTTAATTTTGGGAATATTTTGTTGTCTACCTTTTTAGTGTATGCTCAAGACTTTTTTGTTTTTTCATAAGAAGATTTGTTAAGAATCTTATGAGACATGAAGAAAATGAATATGTACTATAAACAAAAGTCTTAAAAGTCGTATGAACAAAGTATAAGTGCCTTAAGATCTAAGCGTCTTATCATCTCCTTCGATCTTTCACTTTCAATTTATAATTAAGAGCATTTTTCTAAAGTTTTACCTTCTCGATAGCATATTTTACATCATCATCTTAAAGCTATTCTAGAAGATTCTACGCATTTGACCCTCTAAGATCTTTTTGAGAAAATAGAATATCTGTTGCTAGTTAATAGTTAAATCTCAATGATTAAGTCGTTAAGCGATACATGTAGGTAATTTAAATTTTAAAGCACGGAATTAAAATCTAAACCGGGTTATATAGTTTATATAGGAATTGACACAACAAAAAAAATTGGTTAAGAAAAGGCTGTTTTCTTACTTTCTCAAATCTGTTGCTTTTCACAAATTTTATGTGGTTATTTAGAAAATTTGCATAATCGTTTTATAGTTGCTATTTAGTCACAAATTTTGTTAATTATTTGATAGTGGTTATACAAAAACGTTTTAGTAGTTATCTACATCAAAGAAACTACTAATTGATTCAACTTTAGGAAGTTAAGTGATTGGTTTAAAGTACAATAAACTGGTAATACTTTGAATTCTTCTTTTCAAATTTCTCTTTCAAGCTTTTCCTAACGATTATACTAAGCTTTCATCTTGATGGATATGGAGCAAATGATACGCAAACGAGATTCAGACAATGAGAAAACGACATCCACAGTGATTCATGTAATAAAATAGAGCAAGAAGTGCAAGTCTTTTAAGTTTAAATCTTACCACATTGTTGATTAAGTTGGTAATATATATGAATTATCCGGCCCTTGAGCTCAATTAAGGCCAACTAATCCTTCTTCGACCTTTAAATCTGTTGCTAATACTGACAAACAAATATCTATTTCTGTTAGCTCTTTATCCATTTATCGTGAAAGGTTGAGATTTCTAATTAGCTTTGCCAAACTTTCTTCCTCTTATCTATAATATAAATCCGATTAATATACAATTAGCCAAGTGTGCATATAAGTTGCCTATTTCATTACACGTGTTCAAGTACTCATGTTTATCATCCTTTCTAATGGCCTTTTAGTCTATTCTTCAATCTTTGATAACATTTTGTTTAGAAAGTCTATTTTGTCAAATGCTTAATTTACAAAAAAAATTATAAAACATTTTGTTCAGAAAGTCTATTTAGTCAAATGCTTAATTTACAAACTTTTTTTTTATCGGAATCTTGTTTTAGAAAATCGTATGGTTTTGTGTGATAATAGTATTTTTTTCGACATGTACTAAAGTGAAAATAAATTTTAAATGTTTGAGCCATTAACCGTGATATTTAATTACTAGATTGAAAAGAATTGGACATGATAATATGATTTAAAGTTTGGAAATTTGGATTATGGATAAATATATTGATTCATAACAATAGATTTAAATTTATTCCTTTGATATAATACTTTTTCTATTGAATTTTTCTGAATTTTGATGGTTATGATGCTCGAGCTAATAATTTGACATCATGAATTCGATTCTTTTGTACTATATATAGTAGATTAGAAATGGATTTTAGAGAATGGACTTTAGCTTATAGTTTGAATTTTATCGATCCAATTATTGTCGTCGACAAAAGAGAAAAAGTAGTAGATTAGAAAGGAATTTTAAAGAGTGGGGTTATAGTTTGAAATTTGTGGATCCACTGGTTATTATAGACAAATATATATATATATATAATACGTTTATTATTTTGTTTAAAAAAAATATAATACGTTCTCTATCCAACAAGTGAATTACATAGTTATATTAAACTTTTTGACTTCACTCCGAACCTCGATCATCTATTGAGGGCAATCGAGAATGTCTAATTTAGTTAGCCGAAACTATCGCCGTCAAATCGGACAGACTTGGTCAACATAATTTCCGGGTCAAGCCTCCGATCTATGTGTAAGTCTGTAATATATTTATGTTTATAAATGTTAGTTGGTTAACTAAAATGCCCACTCACATATGAATATTATAAGTCCAATAAACAATCTTGATTACGATCTTTCTCTAATCTCAAAAAGGGTTCCTAGATCGATATTTCTAGATCGTGCTAAAGATATAAAATAAGTTTTCTTTTCTTAAAGATATAAAATAAGCAAGAGTAAGATGGTCTGAATTCGATTTCTAGCGAGAACGATTTCCGGCGAGTTTAATTTTCGGCGAGGGTGATTTCTAGTGAGGACGATTTTCGGTGAGTTTAATTTTCGGCGAGGGTGATTTCTAGCGAAGACGATTTCCGGCGAGTTTAAGTCTGTAACAAATTTTTCGTTTATTTATAATAAAAAATAATAATTGATTTTTAAAAGGCATTTCGATATACATGTCCACTATAGTTTTAATAATAAAAACTGTTTTAGAATCTTCCAGTCTCGTTGTCTAGGTCGCAGCAGTAATTTTGTATAATCTTTTGGTACGATCGCACTATAAAGAAAACTGGATACTAAAGCTTTGGCTTTCCAGCAGATGTGATAGCCTCTTTGGCACTAAGCTGTTGAAACGTATAATTTTATATAAAAATATATATAAAGTACTGGAATTATTTTTTAAAGAAGGGAACAATTCAACAGACTATTTACATTATATTAAAAAAAAAAATCAATAGAGAATAACTAAGAAAACGAACTGATGAAGATTAAGTAAAAATGGAAATGAAGACAAAGTCCACGAAGCAGTTTTGTGATTTCATTTATGTCTAGTAACTCATATAATTGTATGTTCAATGTGTGTATCTGCATAATATAGACATTATATATTGATGGACTTAAATATTGTCCGGCTAAAAAATATAGACATTAACATACTATATATATATATTATATATATAACAATTATATCGGCTAAAAATATTTTTAATCCATTAGTCTTAGAAGCAAATGGTCTTTAGTCTAGTGGCAGGCGATAAGTCCACTAAAACATACACATTTGCACAACCAGGAATCGAGTCCTACCATTTACATTATGTAGGAACTTGGTTAATGAGTCGGTCTGTTGTGGCCCAATGTTGACAAAAAAAAAAAATTCATTAGTCTTAGATACGTTTTAAGAAAAATATTTTAGCTAAAAGCATTTTCCAAATAGTGCGCACTAAATTCTTAGCAGCTAATGGAACGAAATACAGTTATACAGAGATTAGCCGATTATATATGAAAATATCCTTTCTTTATAATCTCAAACCATTTGGCATTAAAAGATTTATATATTTAGAAGAAGAAAAAGTAGTCAATATAAATTTAAAATTTTATGATAGACTGCAAATTGCATTTAATCTAGTAGCAGACGGTAAGTCCATATTAGACATGTGCACTTGCATAATCAGGAATCGAATTCCACCGTCGAATTTGGTTAATGGGCTGGTCTGTTGTGGTTCAATGTTAGACAAAAAAAAAATTATGATAGGCGCAACAACTAAGAAGAGATGTAGTTGGCCATTTACAACCAAACCAGGAAATATACAAAACAATTTCAGCTGTGATTATAATATGATATACTTACATAGTTACATGGATGCTAACAAAAGAAATGTAGAAAAGATTGTATGTGTTGTATAGTTGTTTTATTCAAAGCAATTGGAAGTACCTAACGCTCTTTCCATTAAAGTAGTCTGCACAAAAGAAAAATGTTAATATATTTGTTACGAAGAAAAGAATGTCGAAATAATTGACGGGGTCCATTTATGGCTTCATGGATGTAACGTTACACGAGAGAGATGGCTCATTTTCTTATCTTTTCAAGTCTTTGTCTTTCTTTTTCCACAGTCAGCTTTACCCTTTGTTCTCACATCATAATTACAACTATACCCTACCTTGATTCTCGTTTGTGGCCCACAAGGTGTTCTTTTAAACGCGATAATGAAGGCCCATAATACCATTTTACTTGACTTTCCTAAAGTGCCCTTTGATATTTTGGACCTGATACAAGTTTTTCAATATTTAATACGGTGGAGATGAGGGCCAAACTCGTAGTTTTATTGTCCCAGGAAAGCTTAAAAAGTCAAGACAGTTAAGTTTAGTTTGAATCATGTGACTGAATGAATGATTGATCAGTTAAGTTCGTTTATTCTTTCTTTCTTTTTTATTGAAATAAAAATCTTCTGAAAATATCAATAAAAATCTAGAATGAATTCTCTGTCATTCGTGTTAACGATAAATAATTTTAATTACAAATTCAAAATATTACCATATTCATTAAAAACATATTTACGCGTCATCATATCTGACTGTTTAAGTGTGTTTCATCTTTATTTTTAGTAGAAAATCCTGGATTTAAGGATTTCGGTAATGCATTTAATTTTTAACCCCAAAAAACAAAGTTTTTCAGAAATCTGATCATATGTGATCCGTCCATTTCGAACAAATGAAGTAAAATATAGTATAAAACATAGATTTTTTAAATTAATACCAACAAGTAGTAGATATATTTTTATAAGACATTCTTTTCGTCCTTAAATTTAGATCCTAAAGAATTGTTGACAAAGACCGGATCAATGGGGTCGGCCAGAAAACTTGGTTATTGGTTTAAATAATTATTATTGTCTTAAACAAAAACAAACAAAAAAGAGAAACGAGAGAGAGAGACAAGGAAGGTGGCTTTAAAGGGAGACTCGTGGAAGCTGTAGTGAAGCGATGCGTGGAACAAAGCTGACACAAAATGGCCACAACATCTTCTTCTTCTTATAAACTACTATAACACATTCGCTTCTAAATTCCTAATTTTCACTCTCTTCTTTTCATTCATTTTTACAGGTAAATACGCTTTTCTTTTTGTTCTTTTTCTTTTTTTGCTTTCAACAATCTGTCTCTTGCATGTTGAAAAACTCACAGATTTGGTTTTGTTCTAAAGTTTTTTACAGAGATATGGCGGAGACGACGAAGGTGATGTACATAATGGTGGTCGACGATGTTGAAAGTTTGGAAGAAGATGAAACCGGAAATTGGAAAGATTCGTTTCGGTATACTCGACCGGTTTTGCAAAGTACTCTCCAGCTTATGGGTTGCAAAGCTCGTCACGCCTTCAAGGTCAATCTCTTCATTTTTTTTTTTGTTAATCATGTTTACACATCGCTTTCATTAAAATTCTTTCGAACCTTTTTGTTCAATATTAATTAATTATAGTATCAAGTTCGATGGTAAAATCTTTTGATGATTTGATGTGATTTATGAAGAAGAATAAATAAGCATCTAAATTTTGGTAATTTGGCATTACTCTACATGACCGACATGGGTCTATTCTCTCTTGGCATTACTGTGTCTGGATTTTGATTAGGATAAAGCAAGTTTGTCCAAGTTTCATAATTTGTCATTACTTTGTCGACTAACATGGTCTCCTCTATCTCAATTTTTTTATTAATTGTGATAAGCAATTAAATATTGTGTAGATATTGAAGATACAGTCAATTTTAATTTATAATTCGTACTACTTTTTTAACTTAATTTAGTTTGGATTCTGCCTGGCTTGTTGCTCATCCAGATCCAAGTTTGAGTCCGTGTTCTTTAGATATTTTGTTGCACTGTTTTTTTCAAAGCATTAGTTTATCAAGTCAGGAACAAGTTATATTCAGCTGTAAAAATACTTCCTTTTGTCCTTTTCCATTCAAAAGTTGTGAATTTGTACTCACAAAGTCATTTTTCTGCATGTCTTCTTCATGAGTTTGCTTTAGAAAAGTAATGATTTTGTTTGAAAGTAAGACAAAAAGTTGCAAGATTTATGATGGTTCTGAGTTTTTTAGAACTTTTCATGCCTTGTTGATTTAGATAGATCCTGAAGTTGTGCTTTTTGTTTTTGGGATTGTGGTGGACAGATAAGCCGCAGGGTTTTTGAGTTAATAAGAAGTGAAGGATCCTTAGTCCTCTCACCCACACATGGGAAGGAATCTGAATTTGAGAAGACAGGTGATACTTCTACGTCTACTTCAGCTTCAGATGATGTTGACAAGAGTAAAAGTAAGCCGTATGAGATGTACAAAAGGCGAACAACCGTTGTTGTTTTGCGGGATGTATTCGTAAACGTTGTCTGTGATGCTCTTGCTGAATATAAGTATGTTGGTCACGACCAAAGAGCAGACTTGATTCTCGCCTGCAGGTACATTTCTTACCTTTCTCTAGATGGTTATTTATATGATTCTTAGTTTGTAACAGTAGTAAGAAATGATTCTACTGAGTATCGATTAGAGAATATGTGAAGTCACTCTTAGACCTCTCTGTTTATACCGTATTGATTATGGTTGCAACTCTTTGGTGAATCTCAGATTTCCTTAGCTACCTCATGTGTCTCATCTAGTAATCACACTGCATTTTGATCTTTCTATACTTCACAAATCATCTGACAAAATCCTTACCATATGACCTGCAGAATCCGAGAAAGAAAAGAATCAGTGACTGTTCTGCTTTGCGGTACTAGTGGCTGTGGCAAATCAACACTCTCTGCACTTCTGGTATTATACAAGACATCGATTTATGAGTGTCTTTAGATAGACAAAAGCATTGTAGTCTTTTGTTTTTCAGATTTTTGGTTAGGTACTGTGTCAGTTCTGTTCTTTCAAAGGCTTTACACTGTCGGATTTTTGTTTTTTAGGGAAGCAGGCTGGGGATTACAACAGTGGTTTCAACCGACTCAATCCGGCACATGATGAGGAGTTTTGTTGATGAAAAGCAGAATCCTCTGCTGTGGGCTTCAACGTACCATGCTGGAGAGTATCTTGACCATGTGGCTGTTGCCGAGTCAAAAGCCAAAAGAAGAAGAGCCAAAATATTGGATGGCTATGCGGACAAAAAAGCCAATACCTCTGAAGGTGAAAAGTCCAGTAGTACTCAACAGACGGATGTTGGATCAAAATCAACCACCCCTGTGTTGTTAAGTCCCAAGCAAATGGCTGTAGAAGGATATAAAGCTCAAAGTGAAATGGTTATTGACAATCTTGATAGGCTCATTACCGGATGGGAAGAAAGGAAAGAGTCTGTGGTTGTTGAAGGTGTTCATCTAAGTCTTAACTTTGTGGTAAGCCGCGATTAGATTTTCTTCAAGGATTTGCTTTCGTAGGTAGGAATTTGTTATTCTAACGTCTTCTTTGCTTGCAGATGGGACTGATGAAGAAGCATCCCTCGATCGTTCCTTTCATGGTATACATTGCGAACGAGGAGAAACACTTAGAACGATTTGCAGTCAGAGCTAAGTACATGACCCTAGACCCTGAGAAAAACAAGTATGTTAAATATATACGTAACATCAGAACAATACAGGACTACCTGTGTAAACGAGCTGACAAACATCTGGTTCCCAAGATAAACAATACCAATGTCGACAAGAGTGTAGCTGCGATCCACGCGACAGTCTTCAGTTGTCTACGTAGGCGAGAAGCAGGAGAACAGCTCTATGATGCTGCTACTAATACTGTCTCTGTGATCTACGATGAATACAGGAACCAATGTACAGCCGCCAATTCATTGAGTTCCAAAGGAATGTTTCAGCTGATCCAAAGAAAAGGTTCTTCTAGGCATCTTATGGCTCTTCTCAATACTGATGGCACTTTTGCAAGAACTTGGCCCATTAGTAGTAAGGTTGATGAGAGTCTTAACCCGGTCTTTTGTAATGAGATAATGGAGGAACATGGAATGGAGCATCCGGTCTATGGATACCTACAGAAAGCTGAACCGGTTAACCTCCAATTCGGTTTATTTGGAATCAGTGCTTGGCCTAGTGATGGAGCCACGAGCCATGCCGGGAGTATAGATGACTCTAGAGCTGGCATGGCTGAAACTGGCAGCCGGTATTTCTCTTCTTGCTGCAGCTCACCTAGGATGTCTGAAGGAACTTCTAAAGAGGTACTTTAAAGTTTAAAACAATCTTCTCTAGTTTGATTCATATGCGAAAGGCGTTTGATGAATCTGTATCTTTTATATTGCTTCCCTTCAGCTTAAGGAAGAGCAATCGGTGCACGGGAGCGATGAAGAAGTTGATGATGATCCTTTCGAGCCAGATACAGATTTTAGCGATGACGATGACAATGACAAACGGGACCATGATGAGGTAATCACCTTTTTGATGGTTTTCTTACACGTTTGGTAACACCAAGTATCGCGGTTGATTTAATTAGATGCTTTGGGAAATTCTTACAGATGGGATCAGTTGATGAGCAATCGACAAAGTCAGATGAGGAGTATGATGATCTTGCAATGGAGGACAAAAGCTACTGGACAGACGTGGAGGAAGAGTCGCGAGATACAGTTACTACAATGTCTGAAAATAATCACAAGCAAGCAACAAAAGAAGACAAGTATATACAAAACTTGGACCTTTTCCTTCGGACCGCGAACCAGCAGTTGGTCGAACCACTTCAGATATGTGCATCGCTAATCACGTGTGAGAATGGGAACAAGAGACTCTGGTCGGGTAAAGAAAAGATGAGGAAACGTTCTCTAAGCATCTCGGCCCTTGGAAGACATGGGTCGGGCTTGAGTGATCCGATTCTCTTGGGTGCTCCATGATCCTTGTCTCTGCTTGTTAGTAAATTCCTTAGTTTGTTCTTTATGGTTTAGTGTGTACTCTGTAGTATAAGTATTATGTGTGAATAGTCTTTAACTTGTTTGTTGTTACAAACTCTTTTTGTTGAAGAACTTATATATACTACCAAAAAGATTTCAGAGTCAAAATAGATGATAACAAAGTATATACTTAGGCCGTGGTCGTTTGTTTGACAGTATTGTTCGTCTTACAGTCCGCAGCTTTTTTGTAGTATAAACAAATATATATATATATATATATATAATTTATTATAAATATATATATATATATATATATATATAAAAGATTTGTCAATTTAAATTATAAAATATTAATATTTATTTAGCAAAAGTATATTCAAAAATTTCATAAAAATTAAATAGCAAATATTAAATTTAAATATTGTTTTTCAATATTTGTAACTTTTATTTTATTATATATATAAAATTTTTGTATTTATTTAATTATTGTATTTTATAATTTTATTGTTATTATTTTAAAGAAAAATTACCAAATATAACTTTCCATTTCTACCCTCTTTCAAATCTAATTTTTCAGATATATACCTTTTTCAAATCTGCCTTTTTACCCAAACTTAAAAAAATCGAATTTGATGTTTTTGCCTTTGCCATTTTTTCTCCTCTTTCTCTCTTCTTTTTCTCTGCATCTCCGTTCCCGTGAAAATGACGATTTTCCTCTGTGATTTTTTTTTTCGAATTTGTGCTTCTGATTCTTATGGAATTAACGTTTTTTTCTTTAATCATTCTGAATCTCAATCTTAGTTTTTGATATTTAGTTTTTGTTTATGAAATTTTACAGATCTTAAATATTTGGATCTGATATTTTTGGATCTAAGATTAATTTCACAAAATTTTACATTTGGATGGGCGAAATCTCTGAAATTGAAGAGATCGAGAGTGTATTGTTTCTAATTTTGGAGTCTTTTAGCTTATATTGTTTCTTCGTTTGAAAATTAAAAAGACCACAAGAAGGAAAAAGACTCACGATGAAGATGTCTTTCTGAGGAAGATATTGAAGCTAGGAACTTATAATTGAATCACTGTTCTCCATCTCTGTCTATTTTCTTTGGTTTTGATGTTACATAAACATGACTCTGATGTCTCTTCGAATGCAGAGGTGGATATTGAAATATACGTTTGGCTATGGTATGAGGCAGACTTTGTTTAAAAAAAAAAAGCCACTTAACTTCTTCTAACACAGATTGAAATTGAATAGAATCCAGCTAGATAGTGAGTTTATCATGTAGATTATAAGTTAAGCAAGCAACAAATCAAGTTGTCATTAACTTTTTTGTTTGGTTTATAAGTATAGAGTGTTTGTCTTTCTTCCAGTTTTGAAGTAATTGATTTCTTGTATCTTGTTATATATAATCAACATTTAAATAGGCAAAGAGACATCCTTTATTATGAGTTTTGCTCTTTGTGTAGCTTATAATGCTATTGTGGGGATGATTTTATGCTGTTGTGAGATTCATCATTTACAAACTTCAATTTTATATGGTTTTATAATGTTTCATATAAAGTATTTGGATTTCTTTGGTTTTATAAATTTACTTATAAAACATACAAAATCTAATACAATCACCGATTTTAATTCCATTTTATAATGTCTTGTAAAATCAAATATTTAGTAAGTTAATACGAAAATTATATTTAGTTTAGTTTAGTTTTATGAAATATTTATGAGTAACTATAAAAATTATTTTTTATAAGAAACATAATAAAACTGTATAAACCAAAAAAATACATTAGACAAAAGAAAATATTCAACATTCAAGACTTTAATACGAAAGATATATTTAGATTAAGGAAAATTAAGTTTAAATTTTATTTGAGTTCTCTCAATTGAGAGAAATAAGGTTTAGCTTTATAAAATTGGTCTCACTAGTTTATTTATAAAGGTTATAAGATACCTTATAAAACTGAATAAAACCAATCGAAAATACTAAATCAAAGAAAATACTCAAGATTCACGGGTTGAATCGAAACTGAATAAATGTAGGGCTTAGTTTTACGAAATTGGTTTCACTAATATGTTTGTAAATTTTTATAATATACCTTATAAAATTGTATAAAATCAAACCAACAATACTAAATAAATTCAAATACTCAATATTCAGGGGTTGAATTTCTCTTGGGTTCCCTCTGTTAAAAGAGGATAAGATTTAGTTTTAATAAATAAGTTGACTAATTTGTTTATTAAAACTTATAAGATACCTTATAAAACTGTATAAAACCAAATAAAAATACTTAAACAAATAATTATTTCTAATATTCAGTGGATTTATACGAAAACTACCTTTAGTTTATGAAAAATTAAGTTTATTTCCCCTGAGTTTCCTCTTTGTAAGAGTTAGTTTTAATAAATGGGTCGACTAATCTGTTTATAACATACATTATAAAACTATATAAAGCCAAACAGAATACTTTAACAAAGAATTTTCTCAAAATTCGATGGGTTTATACAAAACTATATTTAGTTTATGAAAAACTAAGTTTAATTTCTTTGGGTTCCCTCGATTAAGAAGGAGGTATGGTATAATTTTAATAAATAGGTCGACTAGTTTATTTGTTAAGGTTTATAAGATACCTTATAAAATTATATAAAATCAAATGAAAATACTTAAACATAGAATTTTTTCAACATTCAGTGTTTTTATACGAAAAATCGAACACTATCTTTAGGTAATGAAGAATTAAGTTTAAATTCCCTTGGAATCTTTTTTTGTAGGGTTTAGTTTTAATAAATAGGTCGACTAGTTTCTTTATTAAGGTTTATAAGATACCTTATAAAAATGTATAAAACCAAACAAACATACTTTAACAAAGAACTTTCTCAAAATTCAGTGGTTTTATATGAAAACTATCTTTAGTTTATGAAAAATTAAGTTTAATTCACTTGGGTTCCCTCTGTTAAGAGGTATGATTTAGTTTTAATAAATAGGTCGACTAGTTTCTTTATTAAGGTTTATAAGATACCTTATAAAACTGTATAAAACCAAACGAAAATAAACAAAAAAGGAAAATTCAACATTCAGTGGTTTTATACGAAAAGTCAAAAACTATCTTTAAGTTATGAAATATTATGTTTAAATTCCTTTGGGCTCCCTTTTTTGTAGGGTTTAGTTTTAATAACTAGGTCAACTAGTTTATTTATTAAGGTTAATAAGATATTTTGTAAAATTGTATAAAACCAAACGAAATACTTTAACAAAGAATTTTCTCAACATTCACTGGTTTTATACGAAAACTATCTTTAGTTTATTAAAAATTAATTAAGTTTAATTCTCTTGGCTATCCTCTGTTAAGAAAGGGGTAGGGTTTAGTTACAATAAATAGGTTGACTATTTTATTTAATAAGGTTTATAAGATACCTTATAAAAGTGTATAAAATCAAACAAAAATACTTAAGCAAAGAAATTCTCAACATTGAGTGGTTTTATACAAAAACTATCTTTAGTTCCCTCTATTGAGAGTGGGAAAGGTTTAGTTTTATGAAATTATTTTAATTAATTTGTTCATTAAGTTTTATACGTAACATTATAAAACTTTATAAAACTGAACAAAAATGCTAAATGAAAGAATATACTCAACATTCAGTAGTTTAATACGAAAACTACCATTAGTTTAAGAAATTTTAAATTTTTGTTTCACTTGGGTTCCCTTAGTTAAGGGAGAATAGAATTTTATTTTATTTTTGTTTTAAATTTTTATACAATTTTATATAGTTTTATAAACAAACTTATAAAACGATATAAGTTCACACATAAGTTCTTTTGGGGACTATATAAAACCTTATAAAATCAAAATATTGAAAAGTATGTGTATAACTTAAAGATATAAAGTTTTTATAAACCAACTTTTAAATCACTCTTTTGTGTTTTACTTAGTTTTATAATGTTGTATAAGTGTTTTTAAACTTTTATATAGTTTTATAAGTTTGTTTATAAAACTTTATAAAATTAAAATATTGAAAAGAATGATTTTATATATTGTCTTGCTTTCACTAATTTATATGGTTTTATAAATTTGCATACCAAATCATTTACTCTCTTGTCTAACTTGGCGGCATTAATGTTATATACTACGATTCAATCAAATTGATGAGTAAAAGCATGACATTCTTAGGCAATATTACTGCCTTATCGCACATACCCTGAAAAACATATAGGAAAGAAAAGTGTTTTGGATAAAAAGAGATTGCGTTAATGGTGTTTTGGTTACGAATGGTGTCAAAGACCACCTCAAACTTTTCAAACAAGGTTTTCCATGTTTTTCTTTGTATAATCAGTTGCTAAATTAGCACATAAGCTTTTCACTAGCTCCAGCTTCAATGTGCTCGCTGATGCAGTCACTTTTAAAACTCCATACACCGTTTTCAATAAATTGATCTGATTTGTTGACTAACCACAAGGAGAAGATATTGCTAAAACCTTTGCTTCTTGAAGAATAGATTTGAAAACAGCTTTAGCTTCTTTTTTCTCTGCTGCAATCAAGTTTGGAGGCACATGTCTTATGAGAGTTTATATAGTTTCTATAAGAGTTTCTAATCTTTCTTATTAATACAATTTTGTTTTCTGTTTTAGATTCTATATGACAATACGACACTCTTAGGCTTTATCTAATACCACTTGTTGAATCCATCTTATTCTCTACTTCCTCCATTGCTTCACCTGCATCGATTATCACAAACATGTCAAGGTTTAATTTTCTATTTTATATTGTGTTAAATATAATCCAATTCTTGAGAGGAACAAACGATAACTCTTATTCCATTTACCTTCCAAGAAGAATGACGTAGAGTTTGATAAAAGTCTGCAACTTTTCTTCAAAACTCCACTTGCTCATACTTCTCGTCTCCATTATACTTTATCCTTCTCCTTCAACAGAAAAAAAAATACCATCTTCTGAGAAATCCTTAAAACGTTAAAATCAAACCTAAAATCTTGTAAAATTGCATATTCTTCAAAACATTCAATTTCCAATCGAAAATTCCCAAATTTTGAAACCTTAAAATTGCTAAATCATCAAATCTTTAAATCCAGAAACCTTATCATCTCAAAACTTCAAAACTAGTTTAAACCTATCAAAATTGAGCCTACAAACTTGCAAATCTTTTGAAATCGACCAAGAATATTATGGATCTAGTAATCGATTTTCAGATCGAAGATCTGAAAATCGAAAAAACTACAAAACGTTGTAAGAAATCATCCAAAAAATAATAAATGTACCTTAGCACTCAGATCTACTAAGAAATCGTTGAAATTTTAACAAAATGGAGGAAAAATATGAGAATCCCATAATCGCCATTCGAGAGAGCTCTGCAGTTTTTTTTGTTTCCAGCGAGATTGATAAAATGAGAGGGTACTTTGATCTTTTTTGGAATAATTAAGAGGGTGGTGCTGAAAATGTCATAAACAAAAGAATACTATTGAAAATATCTACAGCCTGAGGTATTTTATGAAAAGCACCCGATTTTCATTTTGTAACACTATTGAGTATTGACTACAAATAATAAAAGAGTCATTTGGGTAAATACTCCCAAAGAAACCATAAATTAGGTAGATTTTTTATACCTAAAATACTCCTACCATCTATCTCTCCGACTCTCCATTATCTCTTCTTCTCTCTTTTCTTCCTTCAATTTACGTTCTCTCTCACTCTCCCATATTCTTCCTCTTCTCTCTCATGTTCTTCTTTTTTTCCAGCTCTCTCTCTCTTTTTTCTTATCTCTCAACTTTTCCTCTCTCTTCTCATCCTCTTTGTAGCACGTAACGATAGTTGAGGGATTTACTGGATGTTAAATATAGTCTTACCCCTCTTCACGTAATCTTGTTTGCTAAGATTTTGAGTTCTGATTTTGTAATTAATATGAGTTGGGTAAGTAGCCTCAAATTACCCCTATAGCCTCTAAATATAATTTTATCAGGCCCTAGGTATAGGTGTTGAGTAATATGTGTTAACCTCTAAATATATCCTTATCGGCGATTTATGGAGGATACAAAATAACAGTGTGCTTATTTTTCATTACCTGCTACAATATCTCATAGTTGCTAATTGTTGTTGTGTTTCCTACATATTATCCGTTAAGTATATCCTTACCCAGTATTTTGTAGCATGCTAAGTTTACTCGGGGTTGCTATCTACTGTGAGACAACTATGACACTTGGCCTGCCTTGTCAAGAGTTGTTGCACCAAATGCTATCATGCTTAGTAGTCTATACTATATTTATCAGTTACAATATAAATTACCAAATAATACCAATATTATCATATGTATAATAAATTAGTTATCTTAGTAACATATGTATTAGCGGATACTAAATAACTTATCTTGATAATATACTTGGTAGCGGATATTAAATGTCATGTTTTGACTTCCGACCCAAAAAAAGAACTCTAGTATCTTTTGAATCACCGGGTCATCGGTAGATCCGGATGAACCACCAGATCATTTGAATAATTGCTTTTTATATAATTATATATACAATTTTATATAAATATATAGTTTTTAAGATTTAAATAATAAAATTATTTAAATAGTCATGTTTTATAAAATAAAATAAAAAACTAGTAATAATACTAAAGTAATGAAATCTAAAATAAAACTAAAAGTGAAAAAAATAAGAAAATAATATTTGAAACTATCAATGATGAAATAAAACTAAACAAACTTAAATCCAATCTTGATACCGATTCAACTATATTAGACGTACATATATATATATATATATATATATATTAGATTTTAGTTTTGTAGTCCTCTCAACAACATCGCTAACGTTTGTAAAATGAAAAATAAAATAAAATAGAATAGTGAAGGAGACGAACAAACCAACAATTGATGTGGCTGTGATGAGAGGAGAGTCGGGAGACAAAAGACTAACGAAAATCATGTAAACCTTAAATAATGTTTAAACCCCTTTGTCTAAGATAGAAGGATTTATTAGTTTTTATCTATAATTCTCAAACCACGGTCTGACTGATATACCGAGTTCCAGTCTAATAGCGATTTTTTCCGGATATTACTGATATTAAACTAATAGTTGAAATCTTAAAATCTGAATTGGCATAAATAAAGAGGTTTCGAATTAACCGGTCCGACCGACCATTCCAAGTCGGATATCAAAACATAGATTAAATGAGTTATCCTGATAACATACGTATTATCAGATACAAAATGAGAGATAAAATATTAAATACTGGAACAACGCATTTAGTGCTTTATCATTCTATGACACCAATGACTTTTTTTCATTTAATAGATAGGTCCATATATATATTTGCTTAATTTATATAAGTGAGTATATAGTTAGTTAATTTTAATTATATTCAACCAATTAACTTGTAATATATCATTATTTCTTATATATTAGTATAATCAAAATGTAATTTAAGTTTCTGTTTTTTTTTTGCTTTTTTATAGAAAAATAAAGACATGTTCTTTTAAGAACATAGAAGTAATTGTAATAAATTATAAAATACTAATTGACGGAAAAAAATTATGAAACATTAATTGTAATAATAATGAAATTGTAATTTTAATTATATCAAATTTTAGTTGTAATTAATATAAAATTTATTTGTACAATATATTAGTAAATATTTGATCTATTAATATATATCTTTTGTTAAGAACTAGATTAAAAATACACAATTCATAGTCTAAAAGTTTACAACCAAAAATTGTTTTAAATTTATTATATGTAGTAAAGAAAGATCGCCTTAATGATAAAATCATTAGCTGGATTACTAATAAGAAATAAATAAAACTATTAAATTTTAAAATGCATATAAAGTTCAACTAAAACATTAAGAACATAAAAGTCTTTAAACTCTTTTTTTAAATATAGTGTTTTTAATGTAATATTTAGTGTTGTGATTAAAGATGAAATAAAATGTAAAACATTAAAATACTAAATTTGGTGTAATTTTAATGCTCAAATGTTCTTTTTTTGTCGGTAGAATTCATAGTTAGAATACGGTTCAAATACATCACATAGTCGGGTATCCATAAACGATACCGGAGACATAAGCTCTCAAAAAAGAAACTGAAGCCCTCAACAAGAAAAACTAAACCGGTAGGATAAAGACAACAAGCATAAAAGCTAAGTCGCTACAAGTAGAACTAATCTGAACAAGAGAAACAACCAAACTGCAATCGAACCTAGAAAACTGGTAGAAGCTAGAACTGCATGAAGCCTTGGAAAGAAACCAAGCAAACATTATCGAAGACGAGACCAAAGACAAACTTAATGGCAGGAATGGACAGAAATGAAATGCAAAAAGATGAAGAACTCGGACCAGACAACAACTTCAAAGAGCCACTCCAAAGTGAGATGATGCATAGCAAAACCAAGGGACAAGAAAAGCTTGAACAAACGCAAAGGGAAAATGTCAAAGAGGAACTGCAGATCTTACACGCGGATATAACGAACTCGACTAAAATCATCTACCATAATAGAAGAGTCACGTCCTCGCAAGAGAAGAACGCCGAAACGAAACCACTGAATGCTGAGATGTTCTAATAAATGATATTGGACAATTTGGAAATTTCAAAAGCCTTGTCAAATTAACTTCCGAATTGAATAATATGGTCTTAACTTAAGAAGAACTCGATAATAAATTAAGTGAGATGACATCATCAAATTTATATCTATAATCTAATGGAATCCAGAGAATCTGGCTTGTAATCGTTAGACTACTTTAGTCTTAAGGACACGTATAATTCACATTTTGGTTATAAATATTATTATTGTTATTTGTGTGCGCCTGTGAATCTGCTGGCATTCTAACGAGCATGTCGCTAACTTAGTTGACAATATTAGATTCTTTTTTCTAGTTTTTGTTTTATTAGTTTCTTTTTGGCTTCTTCTTTTCTTCGCTAAGCGGAAGACGTATCTTTTAAATCGATGGTTTGTAATCTGAATTTTGGCAATGGTTCTTCCACAACAAATTCAGAATAGCTTAAAGTATCTGTTGATGAGATACATAGAGTTTTTTGTATTTCTTGTTAAAGTGATTGCGGGGACTAAAACCTTCTATTTATATACAAGCAATTTCTAATTCAGTCATTCATTAAATTAGAAAAAACTGAATATGTCCACAAACTTTTGACTCTTTTAAATAATGACTCTAACACATTAATTATACATTTGTGACCGAAAAATAATTCTGACATTCATATAAATGATCTTCATAAAAATACTCATCATATAAGCTACTATGATTTTTACTATGTTTTTGATCATAAAAGTGATTAGTATCATGGAAGTGACAAAAGTCATATTTGTGAATTACATGTTTCTAACTATTGCAATGATTTTTTTGATAAAGAGTAAATTATTATTAATCAAGATTAAGAGTTTCGCTATTACAAGTTAGATGATGCATATCCCAAAAAAAAAATATGCGAATTGCCTAACTATTGCAATTTTGCATGATTCCTTTGGGTTTCCTAAGAAAAAAAGTTATTAATTTGTGAAGGTACAACTGTTATACTGCTGTTACAATCTTCCTAAGCATGTTTAGGGATTTGATTACATCCTCATAACTATAATATAATATAAGTAAGAATCTAAATATTTTAATTCTTTCTGTAACGCTGTAGTATCCCAATAAACAAAATGGAACCCTTTGAATCCATGCAAAGACCAACCGGACTCGCCTAGTATATGAATAAGATATAATGTATATCACATGGAGACTTTCTTGGAATGATCATATTATTGGATCCCATTATGTGGCAAACGTTCATAACCATTATTTTTTTAAGGCAAAAGAATAGGGTATGTAGTAAATTGTATTTTCTTGTCTTTTCAAAACATTTATATTACCATTATATGGTGGCTTTCGATCTCTAGCCTGTTTTTTTGTCAACCAGCTGAGTTATTTTCATTAGAATGAAAAGTTTGAAGTATAACAGCGTAATAAGCAAATACAATCTATACAAATTAGCCAAACAAGATATAAATATAAGATAAAACCACCTGACGGAAAAATCTCGAACACTCCCAGAGACTTGGATAAATTATGGAAGTATAAACCGGAAACTTGGATTTTGCAAATCTTTCTAGTTCTATTGTCAAAAAAGACATGTGAACACAAGAACCTGCTCTTTGGACATAAAGATCTTGAAAATACTTCTTAAAAAAAAGACTTAGGCAATTTTCTCCCAAAAGGAAGACAACATTAAAACTAACCTCCTCATCCTAATGAAAATTAGTCTAAAATAAAGCCTTAGATCTAAGTGATTTCCAAACACCCTAGCCTATATTAAAAGAAAAATCTTAGCTTATTACCATTTTGTAGCTTTCCAATAAATGGTTCTTCTACTTTTTAAGAAAAACTCAACGAAAATTCACTTGTGTTATTAGATCTTTTATAAAAAACTTATTATCATATATGATGTTTCAACAATATATACATGAAAATTATTCTTATTTTTTCAATAAATAAGGGAGCGTTCATCTTTTTAGTAATGGTATTTTTTACGAAAAGTAAAAGAAAAAAACAATAGCAACGAAACTCGAAATAGTTTCTCTTTTCAATAATATTATTTTGATAAATACGAAATTGGAATCTAAGTGAACCTTTGGGACGTATGGCGAGGCTTAATTGTCGTTTATGCATGCTCGCGGCGAAAGTGAATATTCCAAACTATTATAATAAAGACACAACTTGTACAATTGTAATCAATCTCTCCTAAATAATAATTTTGGATCATTAATTAGCGTTAAGAACTATACTAATATAGTATTATATACGTAAAACGAATCCTACTTATAGCCTTTTCAAATCTCCGTGGGCTCTTTCAAAGTCAACTTTTGTATCTCTATATAAACCAATCTTCTCCTTCTTGTTCCCTAAACACAAAACCACACAAGCCACAATCACTTGTTAAAACAAAATGGCTGATGGTTTAGGTGAACCGGGAAGCTCAATGCATGGAGTCACCGGCCGTGAACAAAGCTATGCATTTTTTGTCGAATCTCCGGCAGTTCCTTCTGAAAACTCCGCTAAATTCTCTCTTCCCGTGGACACCGAACATAAAGCCAAAGTCTTCAAACTCTTGTCCTTTGAAGCTCCACACATGAGAACTTTCCATCTTGCTTGGATCTCATTCTTCACTTGCTTCATCTCCACTTTTGCTGCTGCTCCTCTTGTCCCTATCATTCGAGATAATCTTAATCTCACCAGACAAGATGTTGGAAATGCTGGTGTTGCTTCTGTCTCTGGTAGTATCTTCTCTAGGCTTGTTATGGGAGCCGTTTGTGATCTTCTTGGACCACGTTATGGTTGTGCTTTCCTTGTTATGCTTTCGGCCCCGACCGTCTTCTCCATGTCCTTCGTTGCCAATGCCGGCGGGTAAGCATGACTGTGAATTGTAAAAATTGCGGAAACATTGTCTTGATACGATATATTCAGTTAATAAGGGGATTATAAAAGCACTTTTCTAAATAAAATTGTGGGAAAATGTATTTGGTCAAATAGTTAAATGTCTACCGTTTTTTTTCACCAGAATTTGATTTTAGGAAGTTGCGCCGCCTCGCATGATATTGTTTGAGTTTTGCGAGTTTGGTTTATGGATCAGGTCTTATTTAATACTCGTAACAATATTTTGATAATATAGGTACATAACGGTGAGGTTCATGATTGGATTCTGCCTCGCAACTTTTGTGTCATGTCAATACTGGATGAGCACAATGTTTAATGGTCAGATCATTGGTCTGGTGAACGGAACAGCGGCCGGGTGGGGGAACATGGGAGGAGGAGTCACGCAGCTGCTCATGCCGATTGTATATGAGATCATTCGAAGGTTAGGGAGCACGTCCTTCACGGCGTGGAGGATGGCTTTCTTCATCCCCGGATGGATGCACATTATCATGGGGATCTTGGTCCTAACTTTAGGACAAGACCTCCCTGATGGTAATAGAAGCACACTCGAAAAACAAGGTGTTGTTACTAAAGACAAGTTCTCAAAGGTATTTAATTATATAATTAAATAAATTTTAACTGCTTCTTGGATCCCTTGATTATTAGTCTTACATATATTAAAGTCTACTGAATCATGGTCTAAATTATATAACTGCATGTAAATGGCTGTTCTGATACAACTCTTAGTTTAACATTTACTTACATAGAGGCACATAAAATAATCCAAGAAAATAATTCGATTGTCTCTCACTTCAAAACCTAAACAATACATATAAAGAAAACAAAACCCTAGAGTACCGAAATTATTGTAATTACTAATGTAATCTCTAAACATAATACTAAATTCATAAATTCTATCTTCATTCCTCTTTGTTAAATATCTTTTTTTCTCCTTTGTTTCGGGTTAAGACTTATATATAATTTTCTTGTGGACAAATTTACCAGGTTTTATGGTACGCAATCACAAACTATAGGACTTGGATTTTCGTGTTGCTATATGGATACTCCATGGGAGTAGAGCTCACTACAGATAACGTCATCGCTGAGTACTTTTTCGATAGGTAACTTAAATTCACTACTATTCTTCTCTTAGACCCTAAAAATATGAAAAACGTATATGCATAAAAAGACTCAATATGTGATGACATTTTTGCAGATTCCATCTCAAGCTTCCCACGGCCGGTATAATTGCAGCAAGCTTTGGTATGGCAAACTTCTTTGCGCGTCCCATAGGTGGATGGGCCTCAGACATTGCAGCTAGACACTTCGGCATGAGAGGCCGTCTTTGGGCCCTATGGATCATCCAAACCTTAGGTGGTTGCTTCTGCGTTTGGCTAGGCCGCGCCACAACCCTTCCTACCGCGGTTTTCTCCATGATCCTCTTCTCTCTTGGGGCCCAAGCCGCTTGTGGAGCCACATTCGCCATCATACCTTTCATCTCACGTCGCTCCTTAGGCATCATCTCTGGTCTTACTGGAGCCGGAGGAAACTTCGGCTCTGGTTTGACTCAGCTAGTCTTCTTTTCAACCTCAACATTCACTACAGAACAAGGACTGACCTGGATGGGGGTGATGATTATGGTGTGTACATTACCTGTCACTTTAATACATTTCCCACAATGGGGAAGCATGTTTTTGCCTTCCACAGAAGATGCGGTGAAGTCAACGGAGGAGTATTATTACTTGAAAGAATGGACGGAGACGGAGAAGCAAAAGGGAATGCATGAAGGAAGTTTGAAGTTCGCCGTCAATAGTAGATCGGAGCGTGGACGGCTCGTGACTTCTACACCTTCTCCTCCTTCAGCTACACCGGAACACGTTTGAGGGTTAATAGTGTTTAAATATGTTATATCAATTGCGAATTCTCTAATTGTGTAAGTAGTTGATCGAAAAGGAACGTTTCATTTCTATTTCTATATGAGGACATATAATACTAGTCTTCATGTAATTTCATTCGTAATAATTATATTGTTTTCTAGAATTTTATATATTTGTTTAAGCTACGAACTCAACGTGTTCTGTAACTCTAATTGGGCTCAAGGCCTTCATAAAAGATCCATCTAGGCTAACTAGATCAATTCTCTAGCTCATGGCATTGAGTTTTAAATAAAAGCTCAATTTATATGTTAGGTTCTGAATGATATGGATCTTTCAGAAAGCCCATTCAGCCCAATACTATTTCAATATCTACCTTACAATTTGCATTGACTTCTGGTTCAAACCAAAAATACAAGATTTATCATTTAAATGTCATATACAAATAGTATATATGCTTATCTCTCACATGAGTATATTATAGTCTACAACGAACGATTCATAATTCAAATACTAAATTCTATTATGTAAAGTTACGAAAATTATTCGAAATCAACCTAGAAAAAATTGCAAAAAATATATATTTAACGACTTACCAAATAATTTTCTCCACAATTTATACATGTTTTTGCGGTTTACTTCAGTTTAACCCAAAAACTTTCGGATTACTAAACAAACATTTTCTTTAACTACTACATAGAAGACCAAGATAAGCAGATGAAGTGGTATCAAATTCAAGGTTTGAATGATGAGGATTACAGTCATAGAAGAGACCCATCTTCGGATCTGTGAGCTACGGTTTAAAAATACTAATTAAACCGATCGATAAGTCAATTCGGTTATCATTAATGTATATACCATAAGTCAGTCAATAATTAGCGCCTATCATAAATTTTATATGACCACGATAAGGCATCAACATTACTTTTTTGGTTCATTGTTACCTGAAAATTGCCGTGATTCGGACGGGACGACAATATTATTAAGTTATTAACTCAAACTTTCTGAAAATTTACGATGAATTAAAGTAAATCTTTTTCTAACCCACAACTTTTGACTCTAATAAATCGATACCGTTTACTTTTGAATTGAGCCACTTGAAGTCTACACTATACACTAGTGATACTCCAAAGTCCAAAACTCGTTTGTACGCAATTTATTTTATTTTAAGTTTTGATAAAGAGTTTCCTTTAAATGCATACAATTTAAACCAATTGTAAATGCCATATTTTTTGTATAAATGTTAGGTTGGTATATCATTTTTAAATTTTTGATAGACTGTTACAAAGATCAACGGAAATTTTTTTTACAAATCACATATACCAACAAACTACAAACCCAAATCTTTTAACAAAAATAAAATAATCTACAAAACCAACAAACTATACTAACAAACGAAAGACAGAATTATAGAAAAATATACTAACAAAAGAAAGACAAAACTATAAAAGAAAACAAAACATGACAAACAAAGTCTCTTACTAAAACTAAATGTTCTTGATCTAGTGGTTTACATTTGAGAAGAAAGTCACTCTATGTAGGTTAGAGATCGATTTCTTTTAAACACGACATTATTAATCATTTCTTTTTGGTAAGAGATTTTCACATAAACTTTTCGGGAGCCTAGAAAGATTATGGATCTCAACCCGGAACTTTCTAATTATTTATAACAAAAAAAAATCTCTCACTAACCCAAGATTCTTGTTTAGTTATTAAAACTTTTGACAATCTTATTAGAAGAAGATTGAGATTTTTTTTTCTTTGTTTCATGAAGATAACTAATTGAGCCACCCGATATGCATTATTTGTTTTACACATCTACATCAAAGTTAAAAATAACCAAGTTGAGTCATAAACATTTAATGAGCATAAAAAAGTCAATGAGCCATTACGAAAGATTGTTAGAGACTTTTTTTTGTTTGAATATCATAACCTACAACATTGGAATTTTATAGTTGCCTTCCCTACATGAGAATATATTATATGAAAACATAAATATTACAAAAAGAAAATTGACTTGAAGAAAATACATCTAGATTTCAAACATATCATAAACAACTTTGGATAGATTAAGGCATTTAAGCATTTGACAGACATTACACGACACTTAGAATTGTACTTTTTCAAACGACTATGTTTGGATAGAAAAGTGTTTTGTGCTAAGTACATAGCTTTGTTCATCGTAATCAGGTTTTCTCAATACAATTATAAACAAATACTATATTTAGAGATAATATATTCAGATTGATACAAGTAACAAGATTAAGGAAGTTATAAGAAAAGTCAACTTATCATTTTGTTTCGTTTCAAAGTTGATAATAAAATAATAACCTATGAACCAGACAATATAATGTATATACATAGAATTTCAAAAACTTAGAGCCCATGTTTATGGGAATTTTGGTAAAGATAATAATGATTTGGTGAGCCGACCAAAAGGAATGCTCAAAAGACAAATTAAAAAGTATTAAAGACAAATCGAGAATTAAAACGAAACTTCAAGTTTATGAACATTCACTATTTAGAAAAAAAAAAAAAAAAAAGGCTGAAGCTACTAGCCTAATACTATAAGATTTTTAAGTTTTTAACTAAAATGATAACTGCAAAAAGAAATTACTAAGACGTAAATATTCATTTCTTTGTAATATATATATATATATATATATATATATATATATATATATATTCAAAATATAAATATTATTAAATATAACTATAATGGTTTGTAAATAGTTAGAATGTAATAGTTACTTCAATCTAAAACATCACATAGCTTGTGACGAAAATTCCATCACAATATCTCAACTTTTTTTGTAGTATCTTTTCGTGTCAATCCTAATTAAGATCACAAGTCCTATATACTAAATGCTTTATCAATTAATAACAATACATAAACTAATTATCAAAAATAAAACCTCACAAAATGGTCCATTCATTAACTTTTTCTACTATTATTCAAATCTCATAATTGGACCAGCCTAATTTTATCCACTATGTGATGTTAATAACTTAAAATCCCCTCTGCCTCTATATATACTTTGCATCTCTCAATCTCTAACTCACACCAAAACAACTAAGAGCAGTAACTTTCTCTTCCACTTAAGAGTCTTTCGTTTCACTTTCCCTTTAAAATGGCTCACAATCATTCTAATGAAGAAGGCTCAATTGGAACTTCATTGCATGGAGTCACTGCAAAAGAACAAATATTTTCTTTCTCCGTTGATGATTCATCACAAACCGTCCCTTCATCGGATGATCCAACGGCTGAATTTTCCCTACCGGTTGATTCTAAACATCGAGCCAAAGTGTTTAAACCACTCTCATTTGCTATACCTCATATGAGAGCCTTTCACTTAGGATGGCTCTCATTCTTCACTTGCTTCATTTCAACCTTCGCTGCTGCACCATTTGTCCCTATCATCCGCGACAACCTCAACCTCACCAAAACCGATATTGGAAACGCCGGAGTAGCCTCAGTCTCTGGAGTCATTTTCTCAAAGTTAGCCATGGGAGCGGTTTGTGACCTCCTTGGTGCACGGTACGGGACCGCCTTCTCCCTCATGTTAACCGCTCCAACCGTCTTCTCAATGTCATTCGTAGGGGGTGCACGTGGATACTTAGCCGTCCGGTTCATGTCGGATTCTGCCTAGCCACGTTCGTGTCGTGCCAGTATTGGACCAGCTTCATGTTCAATGACAAGATTATAGGACTAGTCAATGGTTGTGCCGGTGGTTGGGGCGATATGGGAGGTGGAGTGACTCAGCTTCTCATGCCTATGGTTTTCTACGTCATCAAGTTGTTATGGGCATTCTTGTCCTCACTCTCGGCCAAGATCTTCCTGACGGTAACCTAAGTATCCTTCAGAAGAGAGGTCAAGTTTCTAAAGACAAATTCTCCAAGGTAAAGTCTTCTATTTATATATTTCATTTCAATTTTAGTAAAAATATATATCCAGATTAATAGCTATAAGCATCTTACGAAAATAAATATCCAAACATTGAAAATAGTAATGAAATTTTGCAATAAATTTTCGTCCTAGAAAATTTGCAAGGTAATTCATAACTCAAATTCTAAGACAGGACATTTGACCAAATACATTTTCCACCTAGATATTATTAACAATATAGTTACAAAATTTTCAAGTGATCTTAACGATTTTTCTTCGTATTATTTAGGTATTTTGGTTTGTTGTGAAGAATTACAGAACATAGATTTTATTTGTTCTCTATAGATCTTCCATGGGAATTGAATTAACTATCAACAACGTTATCTCCGGATATTTCTTCGAAAACCTATCTTATATATGTACATATATAAGTCGAATTTTATAGACCTGAGATTGATTCACGATAGAATATTCGGATGTATCCTGACGAATATTCGAATATAAATAAGGAAAATATTCCCTCTTGAATATTAATTAAATATAATACCATAATCGTCAACATGTGTCTTTTAAGAAAATAAAAATTCTACAGAACCACCAAAAATATTACTCTCCTGTTTCGTCTTCAAAAGACCGTTCAAACAAACAATAAAAAAGAAAAAGAAAAGTCGCAAATCGATGATGATAATAATACTAATATAGAAGAATCTCTGACCTCTTAATGCTTTAAGAAACGCAGAGATTACGAGTATGGTTTCTGTCTCTCAGGTGTGGCTTCAGAACACGTTAAAAACCATTCCCGAAACCATCAAAACCAAAATTCTTTCCTCTCTCGGCCTGACTCAATGGAGTCTTTTCCATTTTCCTTCGAGAGGAGACGACTTGACTCTCTATCTTCAACCTTCAAGTCCGGCTTTAGCCTTAAGGTGCCTCTTGAAGTCCATAATGTCACCGTTCCACTTGGTTATGCATTGTTTCTCACAAACCCATATCTCATGCGCAACTTGGTTGATCAATCTGAAGTCGTGACTCACTAGAACCAAACCACCATCCCACTCGTTCAATGCCTCAGCAAGCGAGTCGATTGTCTCAATGTCCAAATGGTTAGTTGGCTCGTCCAATAGAAGCATGTTAGGCTGCTTGTAAGCCAACCACGCAAATATCACTCTGCTCCTTTGTCCATCAGACAGATTCTTCATTGGCATGACTTGGGCTTTACCAGTTAGACCAAACCTACCAATCGCAGCTCTCATTTTCTCCTCTTCGTTACCAGGGAACTCCCTCATCATGTAGAGAAGTGCAGGCATATCCAGGTCAAGCTTCTCAGCCAGATGCTGATGGTACTGAGCAATCTTCAAGTGATTGTGACGCCGCACCATTCCTTCACTCGGCGTCAATTCACCAGTCATGAGCTTCAAGAGTGTACTTTTTCCAGCTCCATTAGGACCTACGAGGGCGACCCTTGAGTCCAAGTCGACACCAAAGTCAAGGTTTTTGTATATTTGATAGTCTGGTGTGTACCCAAAAGAGACTTCTACAAACTGAAGCACTGGGGGTGGAAGCTTTCCGACATCAGCAAAACGGAAAACAAGAACACTATCTCTGGCAACCTTTTCTGTGAGCCCACCTCTCTCCATCTTTGCCAATGTCTTCTCCTTACTCTGAGCTTGACGAGCAAGTTTGGCTGACCCGTGACCAAACCGAGCAATGTACTCCTTCATGTGAGAAATCTGCTCCTGCTCCCATCTGTATTGTTTCATCTGGTTCTCTTCTAGTTCAGAACGAGTTTGGCAATACTGATCAAAGTTACCAGTGTAGTACTTAAGCTGTTTGCTTTGCATGTGGATGATGTTTGTACAGACTCCATTCAAGAAATCCTGTGAGTGGGATACCACGACTAGGATTCGATCAAAATTCTTCAGGCTCTCTTCCAACCAGACACAAGCTTCCAAGTCTGTTTCAGCAGAAAACATTCAAGTCATGATTAAAAAGCACGATACTAACAAACATACAATAGAAAACCATCCAAGGCAAGAACAAAAATAAAGTAAAGATCACCAACCTAAATGATTTGTCGGCTCATCAAGCAAAAGGATTGTTGGCATTATAAAGAGTGCTCTTGCTAGGGCAATTCTCATCCTCCATCCACCAGAAAAATCTTTTGTCTTCTTAGCCTGCATTGCCTTGTCAAAACCAAGTCCAAACAGAATTTCGGCAGCTCTCTTCTCTGCGGTCGCAGCATCCATGGCTTCTAACCTCTCATAGATAGAATCAAGACGCTCTCCGCCTCCATCCTCCTAAAAAAACAACAATGATAAACAGCTATAATTAGCATCCAACAGGAAAATAAAGTTCAATTTACTATCTAGTTTACTGCTGTTTAAACACACCTGCTCCATAAGAGTTTCAACTTCCTTCTCCAACCTCAACCTCTCCTCATCACAGCTAACTACAGCCTCAAGGGAAGACATATCAGTAGCTTCAATTTCGTGGGAAAGATGATAGATGTCCATGTGATCCGGAATCGGTATCTCCCTGCGTCCGATTGCAGTTAAAAGAGTTGACTTTCCACAACCATTTAACCCAAGCAGACCATACCGCCTTCCGTAGTTAAGCTCCAACATTGAATCGACAATAAGGTCATGACCATGAAAAGTTACAGACAGAGATTCTATCTGCCAACACATATTAAAGAAATTAAATAATCCATCTATCAAATCTCTAATCTCGAAAAAACAGTTAACACATAGTATATGCAATCAAACTAAGGAATATCTATATCAGCTTAAATCGTAAAACAGAAATATTCACATATCAAAGGACACAAACCAATAATTCGTCAATATATATAAAGGAGAAACATTAAACGCATCAGAAAATTAAATCACAGAGACTCAATTAAAAAGACTTACTCGAATATCCCTAGACTGTGGATGGGAACATAAAATTCCGGTACAGTTCCGATCAGAAATTTGAAGAGAATCGACACCACTCGACAAGTTATCAACTCCATTAGAAGAAGTAGCGGCCGCCTTAGATGAAGCAGCAGCAGCTTTACCACCTCTTTTAGCGGCGGCTGCAGCTTTTTTCTGAGCTGCCTTCTTCTTGCTAGCGTCAGACACCATCTTACAAAATCTCCCTGCAACAACAAAAAATCAAATCCGTCAAAATCAACACAACGAGAATCCAGATCGAAGAACCCAATAAAATCGTAAGATGAAGAATAATAATAAAAATTATTATATATAAAAAAAAGTACCTTTGAGATTGGGGAGATCGGGAACTGGAGGGATCTGTAGATCTAGGGTTATCGAGAGTCCGCAGGAAACCTGTTCGGCAAATTAGGGTTAATGGTGGTTTCTGTTGGCACGAGGTAGAAGAATCAGTATTTATAGGAGAGGATGATTCTAAGAGTGCCACGTGTACGGCGAGACTGAGTTAGCTTTACAATTCAGTTGCGTATCAGGATTCAACACCAACTTCCGTCTGGTCGGTCCCCAATAAGGTGCTGTTTAATATGGGCTTGTATTTGGGCTAGGCCCAATATATAAAAAGTCAAAAGTGGAAAATAAAAGCCCAATGATTTTTGTTTGGGTCGTCTTATTCTTCCAAAATTTAGGGCTTGCAAGTACAAGCCTTTTAAGGAATATTTGTTCAAAGCCAATAGGCTATTTTAGCTAAAGAGTCAGAGACAACATTGTCCAGTCTTGGTATTGTCATTGTTCAATGTTGACGATGCTCATGAATAATGGTGATGAACATGAAAGGTCTTATCGATGAGCTTTTGTGTTATATTACATCTTGTATAATAGATGACTATAGATTGTACTTACGTAGTCAGACTTACGAGTATACAAGTAGGAATCAGTATTGTGGATAGATTAAAACTGATTCTACTAGTCACTACTGTTGTTCAATGTTGTCATGTCAAATTAAGATATTTTAGCTCCTTATTTGTAAAAATGAAAATTATAAAAACTAGCTAAAGCTCAAACAATGCCTTAACTAATGGTTCGCTTCTCTCTCGAGAGAGAGTTTCTCTCTTGGAATGAAAATTCCAGTAACCTTTCCGACGACTTCTTCTTCTACCTCTCTTATCCAATTTCAGATTTTTTCAGAGAGACTAAGAAGTCTTATGTCGTGTAAAAAAAAAAGCTCAAGGAATGAATTGTTGACTTGGAATTGTCAAGTCAGCGAATTCGTCTTGTCTGGATTGAAGATTCAACCAAACCCATCAATTGGGTTATGTCTCTGTTTAAAAAAAAAAGTTAAATGTTATCATATTGGAATTGAATTTTGTTTGGAAGGAAGAAAGTTCGTCGTCCTTATCATCATTCACTCATTGCCAAAAAAGTTTGGAAATCAGTGCATAGAAAGAAATTTTAACAAAAACAATAAAACATTATCATAAAAGGAAAAAGATGTGAAGGTGAAGAAAGATAGAAAAGACCAAAGCATTGACTCCTAAAAAGGCTAACATGTCTTTCTCTTTTTTCATCTCTTTAATTTTTGATTTTTTGGACCACATTATTACCTCCTTGTGCAAGAAGTGGTGTTGCCAAATAGAGAGCCTATATTGGATAATTCCTAATTCGTAGTAATTTGGGCGGGAAGTTATTTCTAGAAAGAGTTAGTTTCTAGAGATAAGATCAAATAAAAAAATAAGATTTATGTAAATTAAATCCTAGTAGAATATGGAGTTAGCCTAGTTCCTAATAGAATAGAGAGTTAACCTAGTTCTATAAATAAAACTCTTTGGAGAGTTGTTTCATTAAGACTTTGAGAGACCAGATTTAGTTTTGAGAGAGTTTCTAAATCAATAAGAAGAGCAGTTCTTATAATTTTTCAGAGTGCATTATGATTGTTTACTTTAATTGGTATCAGAGCTTGAGTCAAAGATCCGATCTAGCATCTGAGAGATTCACGTAACCAAGAATGGGGGACGCGAATAATCCACCACCACGAAGCAAGGACCTTGGAATTCCATTAATTCATTGTCCAATGTTGACATCGACAAACTACACAATTTAGGCGATGAAAATGAAGATCGCACTTTGAGTTAGCGAAGTATGGGATACGATCGATCCAGGATCTACTAAAAGAATAATGATATGACAATAGCACTCTTATTTCAATCCATTCCCGAAACCCTAATCTTACAAATCAGAGATCAAAGTATCGCAAAAGGCCTTTGGGATGCCATTAAATCACAATATCAAGGAGATAATCGTGTTAAAGAAGCAAGGTTACAAACCCTAATGGCTAACCTAGAGAGATTTACAATGAGTGACTCAGACACAGTCGATGAATTTGCGAGAAAGATTTCCGTTATTGCGGCTCAATCAGCTTCACTTAGAGAATCCATTAACGAAAGGAGACTGGTCAAGAAATTTCTTAATGGATTACCGGTAGACAAGTATATTCACATTGTAGCTTCACTTGAACAAGTCTTAGACCTTAAGACAACAAGGTTCGAAGATATAATTGGGAGAATAAAAGCGTTTGAAGAACGAGTTAGTGCTAAAAATAAACACGTAGAGGAGCAAGTAAAACTTATGTTTTCTAACAATGAAAGAGAAAAAAACCGAGGAAGAGGAGGTCGAGGCCGTGGAAGGGGTTGAGGAAGAACAAGTAGTTGAGACCAAGAGGAAGAGACCAAAAGCTATGACCAAAAGAAAAGTAGAGATCGATCTAAGGTGGTATGTTGGAGATGTGACAAAACGGGTGACTTTGTTTCAACTTGTCCCGATAAACCTATAGAGAATCAAGAAGCAAACCTTAATGAGCATGAAGAGGAAGAGGAAATCGAAGAAGAAGCTCTTTATGTTCATGAAGTTGTATTCTTGAATGAAGATAAAGTTTTCCCTAAAACTTATGATGCAAGTAAAGAAGGCTCGAAGACTTGGTACCTTGACAACAGTGCAAGTAATCATATGACGGGAAACAAAGAGTTCTTCTCTAAACTAGATGAAAATGTCAAAGGAAAAGTAAAGATTGGATATGGTTCACATGTCAACATATTTGGGAAAGGCTCTATCGTATTTGTTGGCAAAACCAGAGAGAAAATGGAGATTAAGGACATTTATTTCATACCCAATTTGAAGAAAAATATAATAAGTCTTGGACAAGCAACTGAGAATATGTGTGAAATTAAGATGAAAGGAGACAAATTAACACTAAGAGATCCACGAGGAAGGCTACTAGTTCAAGTGACAAGATCTCCAAATCGTCTCTACAAAGCACCAATGGAAATAAGCCATCGAAAGTGTCTTCTTGTACAAGACAATGATGCTACTACACAAACTTGGGAGCTCGTTGATAAATCAGATGGTGTTAAATCCATAGAACTAAAATGGATCAATAATATCAAAAGGAAAGCACGTGGTTTGGTGAATAAGTATAAAACTAGACATGTGGCAAAAGGTTATGTACAACAACCAAAAATCAAGTTCAAGAAAATGAGAAGCAAGATCGGAGTTAACGAGATCATTCTTCTCGGAGTTCAAGTCGAAATTACGGGGTGAATGTTGGATAATTCCTAACTTGGGCAGAAACTTATTTTTAGAAGGAGTTAGCTTCTAGAGATAAAATCAAATAAAAAGATAAGATTTATGTAAATTAAATCCTAGTAGAATAGAGAGTTAACTTATTTCTTAATAGAATAGAGAGTTAGTCTAGTTCTATAAATAAGAGTCTTTGGAGAGTTATTCCATTAAAACTTTGAGCTCCTAAATCAATAAGTCAATTTGTCTATTTTTTAAGCATTGACAAATTAAAATTTTTATTTGTTGTGAAATTTTAATACCAGAATTATTAACTTTGAAAGTTAATATTTTTTGTTTTTCATTTAAAATCATTTATTATAACAAAGGAAAACTAGCAATGTGAAATGCGTTGACGGAGATGAGTCGTGTTTAGCTTAGATCTCCATAAATATTGGCCACTCCAAATTTAGTTCATTTTTTCCCGTAATTTTTTCTTTTGAATTGTATTGCACTTTGGAATACATATAGAAAGCTTATCATCATAAAAAAAATTATTTCCAGAGTAAAGCTAAATTAACGGAATATGATAAACTTTTAAATGTTTTGTAAAGTGAAAAAAAGGCTTCTTGGAAAAATATTCTAGTTAATATTTATATGTAAGAAAAAAGTATAAAGAGAGTGTAATTTTAAAGCGTGTTGAAAGCTTTATTATTTTACTTTTAAGTGATTTAATTTAAAACCCTTACTTTCCCCGAACTCGAATGGAACTTTCCTCGAAAGAAAGTTGGGAAAATTTGGAACTTAACATGTATGTTGATGATAAATTGATGATGGTGAACATGAAGCATGATGATGATATCAAGTTCCTACATAGTAAATGAGGTGTCGCATCAAACGCACATGCAGAATAAAAACATGAATACGACGACTATGTTGAAGTCAATTTTAATTTCTTATTAATGACACTATAGAACAAAAATAAATAAATAATTTTTGGCTTTTACGTTACTAAAGAAGAGTTAAAGATAATAAATAGAAAACAAAATGTGAGCATTGATGTCATGGGTTGGCACTCAATATATGTTGACTTACCTATCCAACTCCATAACATGTACTACTTACTTAACCTCTTTCTTGCCCAAAATTATACTACTTATTTATTATTATTTCACCTGTAATTATGCAGTAATTTTTAAGAGATATAGAATAATTTATTTTGCAGGTAGACTTTAGTCTAGCGGTAGCTAGTAAATTTATAAAAAACAATCACATTTGTATATACAGAAATTAAGTCTTACCATCTATATTATGTAAAAGTTTATCTAATGAATCGGCCAGTTATAATCCAATATTAACAACAACAAAAAGTTATCAATCCTTTTGTATTCATTTATTCGACTTCACCATATTCGAAACATCTGTGTTACATTTTTATATGTAAAAGTCTAGATCTTAAGTAAGGTGTCTTTATTCACTATTATCAGCTCTTGGTGAATTATGCAAGTGTAGTTGCTTAGGTTCTTCGAATCTAGGATAGTATTATTTTGAATTAAGTTTGTTTTAGGTTTTTTTTGTTTGTGAGTTATGTTCTCGTTTTTCAGTTTCTCTTCGGACTTTGTTTCTAGATATTATATATTTTTCTGTCGATTTAGTTTCATTCAATTCTAACTCTACTTTGGAACATTAATATTTTACTAGTGAACAAAAAAAGAGACGTAGAATATATATACAAAATATAATAACGTAATAGCTAAATATATTAATTAAACTAATAGATTTTTTTTTTCAACAATTAGATCGACAAGACCCGATCCATAGTCTAAAACCCACTCATATAATCCCTTTTTAAGCTACCATAATACAACGGGTAGGAATCGAACTTTGATACCAAGTCATTAGCTGGATCATCCTAACCACCAGATTAAAAACAACTCGACAACTAATAAAACTTTTAGTTAGATATAACTAGTAGTATAACATTTTTTATTAACTATGACCCAAATTCTAAATTTTATCATACATAATTACACGAATTAATGAACATCAAACCTTTGATCAAACATACATTTCCAACCCCATAACATTTATATACTTGCTTCTTTTTATTTTGCAAATAGTAAAAAAAACTCTCTTATTCAAGTCACTAGTCCATTATGAGGTAGTTTTTTTTTTTGTTAATTATTACGTAGTTGCATCGTGTTTTAATTTATCTTTTCGAATAGGCAATCGTTCGATTCACATGTCCTCTACCGTTAATTTTCTTTATTAAAATCAGAAGTTAAAATTAATGTTAAAAAAAATAAAAAATAAAAAGCATGTTGTACTATGATAGTTTATTATTAATATCCCCCATATATAAGTCCAAAAACTAAGGAATAATATAATTCCAACAGATACAACTTACAAGACAGGAGAGGGCATGAAGCAGAGGACAAGAGAGGACTCCACACCTAATACAAACACTCTTTCTTCAAACCCTAACTTTATCACCAACTTGTAACAACATTTTTAAAAAAAAGTTTTTGTATAAGCTTTAATAGTACATGTAATCAGACAGAAAATTGAAAGCACATATATATATTTTGTAGTCCCGATATGTGATAAAGTTGGATATAAATGTTACTATAAGTGTAATTGTTAAAAATAAAAATGGAGTGATTTGAGACGACAGAGATTTCCAATCAAGCGAGTGGTGGGAAAGAAGAAACTACGTAAGCTAATTTATTACAAAGAAGGAAATGGTTGTTATATTAATTTTATGCATTTATTATGTACTTTTGACTATGCATTTATTCTTTTTTCAATTGGAAAAAAAATCATATATGTCTTCTGCAAAATATTAGTTTTGATTAATAAAAAGACAACAATAACAAGTATAAAATCTTTTTGCAGGAGGCATATATTTGCATGTTTAATTAAATAATTCAAAACGACAAGCTAGATAAACCGAAACTCGAATTAAAATTAAAGATATAAACTGTAATTAATATAACCAAAACAAAAAACTAGCATTGTAATACTTGACTTTCCCGAAAATACCCCCAAAATTATAGGCTAATTACATATCACTACCACTTTCCAATTTCTCCTCAGCCGCCGCCTATTCACATAACAACACACGCATTTGGATTCTCATCGCTAAAAATCTGTGGCGCATGGGCCTGAACCGGATATCCATAAGGCCCACCCGGATAATACCCGTACCCGTAAGCTGGCTGAGCCGCCACGTACTCCATCATATTCACTCCTTCACCTCCTTTAGTACCGGGATTCTCTTTTCCTCCGCCGTCTTTCTTCTTATCACCTGATTCTTTCTCTTTTCCGTTACCATTCTCTTTCTCTTTCTTCGCCGGCGGTACAATCTCCACCGGACGTTTCAGCTTCTCCGACAAACTCTCGACAAGCTTTTTAACATCCATTGTTCCCTTAACCGTTACCAAATTCTTCTCTTTGTCCATTGTTATCCCATCAACACCTTCATTTCCAATCAAACAAAATAAAAACGTGCAAGTATTCGCGTTTAAACGGCGTTTTAGAAAACGTGATTTTGTTCACTAACCTTTGTTTTTTTTGACAGTCTTTTGGATTTTCCCAATACAACCTCGACAATGGAAGTTCAGCTTCAATACCGCCGTTGTTACCGGAGGCTGAAAGATAATTAAAAAAAAAATCGAATTCAACACAGTATTCAATAAATTTATTAGCGAATCAAAAACATCCTCTCATTATACTAATCAGATTCTTCAGAGATAAAACAATTTAGTAAACAAAATTAATCACCTCTTTGGGTTTCTTCTCGTTGTTGTCTGGTTTTTTGTCCTCTGATTTCTTTTTTTTGTCTTCTTCGTTTTTGTTTTTCTCCTTATTGTTATCATTATTGTTCTCTTTTTCCTTTTTGGGTTGAGGAGAAATCAATTCCACTTTTTTCTTTGTTTTCTCTTCAAGTTTCTCCCGGAGTTTCGCCGGATCTACTTCTCCGGTTATCGTTAATTTTCCAGTCGCAAACTCCGATTTCACAGTTTCAACGCCTGAAACACACATTTTTTGTTAATTTTAGGTCAACAAAAGATAAATATTCGAAAAATCAAGTACAGATTCCTGTAAAATAGGATTACAACGTTCGATTTGTTGCAAACATTAACAAATTTGAGATTCAGAATTTGTTTGAAAAAAAAAAATCAAACCTTGAAAAGAACGAACAGTTTTGCCGATACGAGTAGCGCAACCTTCACAATCCATGTCGACTTTCAAAATCACTGTCGTTTTCTTATCATCGTTATTCTTCTTACCATCTCCTCCTTTCTTCTTGTTATCTCCATCGTTCTTCTGCTGAGAAACAAAACAAAATGAACAAATAAAACCCATTTATCATCAGGAAAATCAAAACGGATAAAAGCACGAAATAAAAATAGAGAACGGAAGGAGAAAATAAGAAGAAGATTCGAGAAGGTTTGAGAATAGCGGTTTTGAGAAAATACCTCGACCATGGTTACTGGGTTTAAGTGAGAGAGAGAATAGTGGGAAGTGGGTAGAGACAGAGTCGGCGAGGGAGAAAAAGATGAGACCTTTCCCCTCTATTTATACTACCAAATGTTTTCGGAGTCGGTCTTCTATGATGATGATGATGATGATGATGATGATGATAACCATCTGTATGATGTTATTATGGTTACACCTTCCCATTTTCCGTGTTTTATTTTTGTAAAAGATGATTTTCCATTTTTCGAATTTAATATTTGGCTCTGTTAGTTTGTTACATTCGCTTTTTGTGGTCGACTACTAGTTATATTATACAGTTACAATAAATAAAATTCATAAATTTGTTTTTTTCCCTGCAAATTAATGCAATGATACAACTTTTAATTACACGAAAATTAAACTGTTTACATGAGAGTTCATATAATAAAAAGAATTGGTATGATGAATATATGTTTTACCAAATCTTAGACTTGGAAGTGTCAACAAAATAATATCACATAAGGAATGTAACTGCTAGACGTCTCTAGGTATGTATTGAGGGTTGTCTCTTGAATTAGGTCGTTCATGGCAATAGTTTCCATAGGATAGTCTCGCTGAGTCTTGTGTCTGTGCTCTTTGCCCTTCTGGTGTTGGTTTTTTTTTCAGATTTTAGTTTGTTGTATTGTGTTTTCATTTTTGCTGTAATTTTTTCTTTCTTATGTATTCTTCGTTATTTCTGAATTTTATAAAAAACTTGAAAATGGTATGAATATAAAACCTTTGATATACAAATTTTTTTTTTTTTAAAAACTAATGTAATTTAACACACATTTTTAATATCATTACAAAAATTGTAAGTTCCTTTTTTTGGATATATAAAGTAAAAATTGTGTACACTAGTTTTTGAAGAGATAAAAGTAAATAAAATTCTCTTTTTCATAAGTTTAATTTCAAATATCTGAAAAGAAAATAAAGTGTGGTATCAGATTTGGTTGTAAATTTTGACTATCATAATTTGCTTAAATGTTGTAATTTCTAATGTCCAATTTAATGACTTTTATGAAACCAAGAATGGGCCTTACTTGAACCCAATAATACCCTCCCATCATAAAAAGTGATACTAATGGGTCTAAATAAGCCCAAAATTCAAAACTATTTTCAGTATAGTTATGTAATGGGCTCTCATATACCGTTGGAACAAAGAAAAGGCCGATATTTATCGAACAACTGTATTTGTAGTCAACAACTAAGGGGCCTTTATTGGTTTTTGTATTTTTGCCCATTTTAAATCAGATATGTTATTTGCAAAAAACAGAATCTACTTTGAAATTCGAGACTTTTTTGTGGAAGACATACTCAATGCAGTCTTTTCTTAATTTTTTCCTGTCAAATACTACATTGATATTAAGAAGTAAGAACAATCAAACATTACATATGGTCTTAATTAATCAGAACAATATAGGAGGGCCTTGTTCTTTATTAAGTCTAAATAAAGTAAAAAAAAAACAACTAAAAAGTAAAGGATGAAGCGGTGCGACTCAATTATGAACATCATGGAAATTGTCACGAAGATCACTAAAAAAAACAGCGACAAGTTAAATTGATTGCTACGATTTGTTTACACTGGTGTTACTTAGCTTGTATTCATTATTTTCCACATCATTAGATCGTTCACATAGCGATCTACCTATTAAAAACTCTAGTTTTTTAGTGGTGAAGTACATCAATTTGCAATAGGAAGTTGTTTTAGTTGTGTTTGCTTTACAAGGATTTAGTTTAGAAATAGTTATTTTCAATTGTCCTTTTGGTTATTTCTAAACTATTTTCTCGTTTAGGATTTGTTTTTCTTTTTTCGTTTAGACTTTCGTATCTCTCTTTAAACTATGTTTTTTAAAATATCTCAATCTTCTACTGACTTATTACATGTTTTCTTAAAATGTTGAAACTGTGCGATAGTCTGATTATATACAAAGTCATGACAACTTTTCTAAATCCACAAAAGTGTCTAGAAAGGTGAGTAGCAGAGTATATCATCAAAGGGTTTGTTGCCATAGAGTCCAAGGATATATTCGATTTTAGCTAGAGGAGTTACAGCTTGACTAGTGAGTACTTGAATCGGAAGGTTAATAGTCTCCACACCACAACCGCATATGGGCAAGCAAAACGTCTATAGTCTCTAAAACGTGACAGCAGCATAAACATTGACTCGGTGCATTTACATGTCAATGTAATCTATTCACAATCTATATGTTAATGTTAGCAGTTTTAGAATTAAATATTTTGGATAAAGCAAAGTTTCAAATGCAAATACTTGTAACTGTTCCAAAAGTTATTTAAACCCAAAACATTGAATTTTAACTAAGAATCTACAAGTAAGTGACCTTTAATCTAGTGGCAGGCGGTAAGTTCACATAAGACATGCACACTTGCACAACCAGGAATCGAGTTCTACTGTCTACATTATATAGGAAATTGGCTAATGGACCGACCTATTGTGCTCCAATATTGACAAAAAAAAACTAAGAATCTACAAATCGTCTAAAGAATAACAGATAAATTGATAAATTTGATAAAAAAACTACAGAACCTATGATATAATAATGCAGAATTTAACTAGTATTTAGAAAGCAGTACAATCTACCAAAAAGTAGGGTTCTATTAGGATGACGTGTAACATTTCTGTCCCTATTCATAATTCGATCCATAGCCTAATTCTATAATTTTAAATCTCATTTTTCTTCTTTTTGCATTTGAAAAGATTCAAATCCCGATATGTAAAAATTTGTAAAATGATCACTACAAATAGATTACCTATCATGAGATCTTTCTATGAGTTTTAAGAAAAGAGTAATAAGTTTTTCTTGTACATCAAAATAATTAGTTATTTATTTAGTTGTCGAAGGAAATGCGCTGAAACCATCTGGCAAGAGGGTATATATGTCATTTAGAACAGATGAATAGTAACTATATTTCCATCAATCAATTTCTCCTGGCCGCTTGAGTTACTGACCAAAGGTGATGACTTTTTTACACTAAAATCTTTTTTCTCATCTCTCTTGTGCAAATATATATAACACATACTTTCCATTGGTAAAAAGAACTCTCACTTTAGTTTTCTTCGGACAAATAATTTATTGTCAAAATATTTGTCAATATTATTTTTAGCAGGAGTTGGATTCAAGACTAATACGATTACGTCTTACCTCAAGCTATTTCTACGTTATTAGGTTATAACTACTTGATTTACATTATTGTAATAAATCAGCATTGGGCATAATAACCAAAACCAAAATACCAAATCGAACCGAACCGACCCGAAAAGTTTAGTTCAATTCGGTTTCAAATCTGGGTAAAGAACCGTTCAATTCTAATATCTAAGTAATTTCGATTCTCAGTTCTGTTCGGTTCCAAATAAAAACTATAATAATAGTATTAAAAATATTGTGGTTACTTTTTGATACTTTGTAATACTTTTTGGGTATTCAGTTCCGGTTTCGAATAATTATTTTAGTTATTTTTGGTAAAAAGTATCTATTTGAAACCAAATCAATATTACTTCGGATATCACTCGGTTCTTCTTATTTGGAACCGAATCAAATTTTGTCGGTACCCATTACCATTTTTCCAGAATAAAAAAAAACCAAAAATAGAAAAAACTTACTCAAACTCAACGAGAGAACCAAATGCCTTGGCTAGTTGTAATTATGAAATTATGTGGTTGTTCTCAATCCTGATTCGTTTTGCAAGGTTTTAGCTTTAAGATGTTTTTACTATTTATAGCCTATCGTGTAAAATAGTAATAGTCTCATCTAAATTTAGAAACAAAAACGATACTATTTATACAAGTAAATAAATCACATATATATATATATACTTATTTTTGTTACTATGTTTTAACTAAAAGCTGATATGATCTACTTTTATCGACAAAAAGAAGATCTACTCTTCAACCATAAATACATCCTTTGTGTTTCATCAAATCAAATCTTACATTGTCTCTTCTTAACTAGAAATCTTAAAAGAAAACATTAATAAACAAAAAAAAAACAAAACAAATTTCTTATAAAAACTGATCAAATATAGTCTCTCATTCTCTCTCCTCCCATACCCCATCAAATCTTTTGATTTTACTAACAGTCAGTCCAAGATATATATTTATATAAGAAGACAAGAGAGTCTGGAAGAAAGTAGCTAGGAGTAGAAATAGGGCAAGCACTTGTGCTGTAGGAGGCTAGTAGTACTGCTTTTGTTCTCAGCTACGTTGCTTATCGAACTAGAAGATGATCCTGAACCATCCATGTTTATGTTAGAATTAGTGCCTGTTCCACTAATCATTTGCTTCAAATCTCCATGCCCATTGTAGTAATTATAATATCCTTCTGTGAAATCTCCATTACACCCTTTTGTCTTCTGGTCTATGTGGTGATCTATCATCATCATCATTATCTCTTCTTGTTTCATCATAATCTCTGATTTCTTTCCATTAATGTCTAAGGAGAAACTGTTGTGGTTGTTGTAGAGATCACACATATTGTGGTTAAGTAATAAACCACTTGTGTCCGAGATGTTACTGTTTGTGAGAGAGAGATGAGGATAATTAGGGTTAACATAAGGAAAGATCTGTTTCTCATCAGCTTCAAAGCCATTGATGTTGGAGATGAGAGATTTTGTTGGGTCTTGATTAGGGTTTTCTCCATAAGGATGATAGATAGATGATGGGATTGTTGTTGAAGGGGTTAATGGTCTTTTCATATCCTGATGAGAATTAGGGTTTATATAAGGAGAAGCAATGGCTGATGATGAATGAGAGGAAGACGAAGATGATGATGACAAGAGTTTCTTCCTAAGCTTTGTGTTCCAATAGTTCTTTATGTCGTTGTCTGTTCTTCCCGGTAGATGAGCAGCTATAATTGACCACCTAAAAGTTTCAATATTTGTAAATTTGTAGTTAATGTTGAGAAATGATATTGCAATCGAAATGAATAAATGTTGCTCATAGTTTTTGAATAAAATTTACAAAACTCGTATACTGGTCATTAGTAATACAATATAAATTTAAGCTAAAAACAATTTTTTTTAAAATATATCATTTAAGGAGAGGTAAACAATTTTGGTTAACCTAATTTACTATTTTAGTAGATAACTATTAATGGACCTTCAAATTTATTTGGACAACAAATAAATCTATTTTAGTGTGGATCTTAATTAATTAACTTATAGTAATAAAGTGTGAAATAACCTGCTTCCAATGGCAGTGAAGAGGCTAAAGATGATTCTGTCTTCTTCCTCAGAGAAGTCACCATGTTTTATGTTTGGTCTCAAATAGTTAAGCCACCTCAATCTACAACTCTTACCACATCTCCTCAAACCTTAAACAACAACAAATAATGTCATCTATAAGCTCTTATTTGATGGATTATGAGTTTAATTAAGAAAGTATATAAAGCTAATTACCAGCTTTGAGAGGGAGAGAGATCCAGTTTCCACCATTACCATACTTCTCAATGTAATCTCTAAGCTTAGAGTCTTCTTCAGGAGACCAAGGTCCTCTCTTCACTTTGGTCTTGTCGCAACATGGAGCTCTTCCCATTTCTCTTGTTATGTTAAAGTTTTGAAGAAGAGAAAATAAAAAAGAGAGAAAGTGTTATCTTTTTTTGAGATGGACCTTTTGAGTTTATGGAGGAGTGGTTGAATTTGAGCCCTTTTTAATAAGAGACTTTCGTTTGGACTCACCCTATCAATTATTATTATTATTACTTAAATTATTTGGAGAAATAATAATTTTTAGATTTTATTTTGTCTCGAAAGCTATGGGTGTGGAGGAGGTCAACATGATTGACATGCATGCATATTCATGGTGCGTATTTGAAATTAATATATATACTAATAGGATTATACCCGTCTTTTTGTGAGATTTGAGTTTTTTAATTAGTTTTCTGAATTATATTTATTTAGATTATTATACTGTGTTGGATATTTTATAATATTGTTTTTGATATGTTGTTTTAGAGATCCGAAACTTAAACTGAAATTTATCCAAATTAGATGAACTGAACCCGACAAAATACCCAAATGGGTCCTAAATTTATGTATAAGCTGAATCTGAACCCGAACTGAAACAAAATCAAGAACCAAATTTTAACTTCTTAAAATTTTCCATTATATTTTTTCAATTTTGAATTTTTATATAAAAATACCTAAACCCAAACTCGATTTGTACTGAATTGAACCATATCCGAAAAATAAAAATATTCAATCAACTCTTAAATCAAAAGAACCAACATACTAAATCAGATGAACACAACCCGAGAAAATACCAAAAATGTGTTCTAAATCTATGTACTAAATCCAAACTCGAACTGAATCAAGAACTGAATTTGTACCCGATATATTTTTGTTAAATTTTAATTTCTTAGAGTTTTTTATTAAATGATTATTGAATTTTATATAAATGTTTATAACGAAACTAACTTTAAACCTATTTTTAAGGGTAGTTACAAATCATATGTTAATTTTATCCTAAAATTTATAACACATCCAAAATAAAAGTGTCTATCGTTTTAATATATAAGATTATTATTTACGCTTTGTTTTGATTATATACATACATTAAATTGATTATTCAAAATACAAAACTATATTGGTCATTCTTAAATTTTAATTTTGATTTGGTAAACCTCTCTCTCAACTATTTCATAGGATATTATATCTTTAGCTGCCCTAATATTTTATTTTCAAATACATAATTTTTTTTCTACGAATCTAAGCTACAAACTCATATATGTATTCCTAAGAGAAATACAGTTTACGGATATACCCTTTGTCTAAGTATTCAAATGGATTGGGAAATTGAACTTACGAACTCTTTAAAATATTAATCATGTTCTTTACCACTTTACCACTTGGTCATATATTTTATTTTAAACATGTCGTATACTTTAAAAAAAAAAAAAACATGTCATCAATTTTCTTTATAACTCAGGTACTTCGAACTTTTGGTCCAGAAAATTATGAGATGTACGTGTCTCAAGTACTCCAACATGGAGAATGTAATTTTCAATAGGATTCGAACCCGAGATGAGGCATATTACAAAAATTCGGTTTTGATCCTTATACCACTATACTACTCCACTCGGTTAAACTTGTCAATTAGAAATTTTTGAGTTATATATCTTGAATATTTTAGATTTTATGAATTTGATGACATGAATACCTCTTTTACAAATAATATTTTCCCCAAATATATATATATATATATATATGATTGTCTACCTATTTTTTAATTTTTTTTGTAAATGCATTATTAAACTGAGCCAAAGTTGTAAGTAGAGAAACTATTTTCATAATTTGCAGAAGGAATGCAAATATTTAAAATTCCAGATCAACTGTGTGCTGAGCTTAAAAATAAATAATGAAGTAGATTATTAGCTGATAATATAGGTTGCTTGATTTGATCAATCGTCAAAAATATTTGCATCAACATAAATCTATAACAACTAGTTGTAATAATACTCATCATGAATTTCAAAAAGTAATGGAAAAAAAGGCTCAAGTGGTGGGGGTGGTGATATATTACACGGATAAAAGGAAGAAAACATGTAAAAAGAGGAGACTGCAATGGTCGGACCAATGAACTATGTGGCACTGTCTGATTATAAAGTGACAACAATACAAAACCCAATTTTTCTGTAAAAATCTTATTATCACGAGTTGACTTGCCAATGTTGTTTTCATTATTACGTTTTGTAAAGTGCCAAAACAACCCTTAATAATTATTCATGTCGTACTTCTTTTGATGGACACTTGCATGCATCATCACTAAATCTTTAATTTTTTTTTAAATTTGACACACATATATATATATATATATATTTCATGATGATCAGGTGTACATTTGGACCGACTAATCAACTTTGGAGCTCATGACGCATCGATGTGTATGTCTCTGTATATGTACAATTGATAGATCTACTGTTTACACCATTTAAGGTACATGTGTTTGTTTCATGCAGAGACCGTCTCACACTCATTTCCAAATATGTGTAACTATTATGTTTGTGTGTCGATAAATGGTAAAACTTTCCATATTCGTGTTGTACTTTCTTACACTTCCATGTGAACTAACAAAAGGAACTTAAATATGTATATGTTAGTTACACTTAAAGTCTTATATTATTGGTAACTTATAACTCATAGTCAATACAAAATGCTACCTCAAAGATATATAAAAGTCTCCTTCAATACACTAATGATAAAAAATGCTCTACCTATAACTCAAATTTTTAAAATTTTAAATTTTATTACATAGAATTATACGACTATTTGGACTTAATATTTTCTGAGAAAAACTGTAGAAGTATATATTTAACCTTAATTTTAACAAAAACATTTTTCTAAATAGAATATTTAAATATTTAAACTAATTTTAAAAATAAAACACCGTAAATAATTCATCATTTTGAGCAAGTAACAATCCTTCTTATAATAAAAATGTTTTAGTAGTTAATTTAGTTTTCTCAGCATTCTATTGTCTATATATTCTTTATTCAGCTGCTGCTCTAGGTACCCAATGTGTGGTTAAAGTGGAGGAATTTTTTGTAATTATTGTTAGCATAGTTTTTATTATTCTATTAGTTACGATAATTTAGCTAATGATTCATATATTATGGAGCTGATCTTTTTTTAGTACAGTTGATAGATTATAAAAGGATTTTAGGTTACGGATTACGCTTTGTCAATCTAACTGTTGACAAAAAATATTAGTAAAGAAAATGTTTTTTTTTTTGATAATAACTAAAAGTTTTGCAAGTAAGATTTTTCATAGTTTATGTGAACTTCAACTCAGATATTATGTATAATTTTTTGAAGTGAAAATCTTGCTGGTGAACAAAATCCCGAGTGTGTATAAACTAAATTACAAAAGTATAGATTGTGGGCTTTAGTGGTAGAGTTCAATGTATATATAGAAAACAAAATGGAATAATTAGCATAAGAGAGAAAATGATTGCCTCTTTGGTTTCTAGACGCAACTAAAAAAGTCGCATAGTTGATTTTTGGTCCATAAATTTGAAGTATCATTGAATATTTCTCATATGTCACCTCTTAGACAGGCATTTATGATCTTATTATCTGCTTTGCTGATCCTCAATATAATTTGCTGCAATCCATATAAATTATTCAAAATACCATTTCTAAATAAGTAAAAAAAATAAGCAATAAAATATATGCACATAATTTGAATTGCTTTTGTAAATAATTTATAATATATGGTTGTTGACTAAAAAACGGATTGTATTTTTTAAAATTCAGGATAATTAATATAAATTATGTTTGAGTCAAACTATGATTGGATGATGAATACCAAAAAGACACGAGTCATTTTCTCGTTTGACTCTCAGTGTATTACTATAATTTATAGCTCAGTCTTTTTCTCAACGGTTGGCAAACTAAAGTGGACAAATTACCTAAGTTTTTTCCAGCCTGTTTAACCATTTTCAACGTATCAATTTCTAAAAGCTATTCAATAGATCTCAAACAAATAGTTTCGACATATAATAAAATATTTCACCTAATACCCATTATTTTCAATTGTCACAAATAGAGATTAACAATTTTATCTTGGCTTTCAATATGGTAAAAGAGGTGTTATAAAACATGGTAATATATTCGATATACAATGAAATAGTTTATTTACCCTGAGTTATCAAAAATAAAAAGTTTGAATTGTATCCTTAACTTTAGTTTTTTCTTTTAGTTAACTTTATCTTTATTTTTAGTTAACTGAATCATATTTAACAAATCGATTCAAAAGACAAGATCTAAAAGACAAGTAACAAGTGTGACGGCCCAAAATCTAGAAGATTTTGTTACAGATCTATTAAAAGAAAAGCCCAAAAAGTTTTTAGTTTAAATTTTTAAAGATTTTATCTTTTTCGGAAGCCCATAAAAAATTTGAACCGGTCCTAATATCTGAAGTATTTTATTTTCTATTTTATATGAATAAAAAGATCCCATAAGAATAAATATTATTAAGTCTATCAAATATTTTACTTTTCGCATTTTAATATATATATATATATATTATTTTTTTTGAATTTTTTGTGAGTTCTGTATTTGGTGATATATATTATATATGCTTAAAATAATTGATGTGGTGATTTTTTATGATCAAAAGAAGACTGAAACTTCTACGATTTGTTTCTTAAATTTTTTTACAAATAATTGAGTCATAGAACTATAATCCCAAGACTCATTGTCTACTGCGAAATAATTATTACTGTAAATAAAAATAAAAAAAATTCTCATTGTGATTTGCAAGACCAACAAATCGGATCACACTAAGGGAAAATGTGCCCCACAAATATGGAATGGCCTAAGACACATGGCAATTGGGTAATGGTCACTAAATCTGAAAAGAAAGTTTAGATATTCTATATATTCTAGCTAAATTTTACCATACTAAATAAAAATAGAATTGACCAGAAATATAAAATAGATTTTTTCCTAAAAAGGGTAAAAGAAATAAACATTTGAGGATTATTTACATGGAATGTTTATTATAATTCAACAACAATAGATTCGTTTCCTTTCGTGTTGATCCGTACGAATATGTACCAATATAAAAAGACACATAATCGAAATGTAAAATACGCTCTTTCAAACTTCCAAAATGACTTCAAACCAAAATGTTTCAAATTCCTTTGATAACAACAATATGAGTTTTCGAAGTTTTAGTCCCAACCAAATGAGATCAAGCTTTAGGAATCATCAAGAGTCTCAAATGTTGAGGTCAGTCTTCATTTCTTCTAACCACACAAACCAAAATGGTTTGTTCTCTTCCTCTCGTGCGTTTCATAGTCATCAAAATTCACAATTCTCTTCTTCTTCATTCGGTTTCAATAATTCACATGTGGCTTATGAAATGAGCAGAAACATGGTCTCTAGTTTCCAAATGCCATGCATGACGACTCAAGTAGTCCCAAATTACCCTAATCTTGTCCAAGTCTCTGTCACTCAAACCATCACAACTAGGTACTCTACTATTATCCCTACCAATAACCTTTTCACAAACCAAAATGATTATGAACCACCAATGAATCCTCCCAACATTTTCAATCCTTCGTTTTACTCTCCAAATCTTATTGAAAATCATTCTGAGATCTTCAATCCTACACCACTCAATACCATTTATGCGCAACAAAGTTCAGAAATGCCTTGGAATTACGACCAACGAATCGATCCTCATCATCGACCAGTGAAGAAACGTTGTACACCAAGCAACTATATGACCATATATGGAGAAGATGGTGATCAATACGATGGTCGGATACATAGCTTACCATATGAAAAATATGGTCCATATACATGTCCAAAATGCAACAATGTGTTTGATACTTCACAAAAGTTTGCAGCACATGTTTCATCGGTTCATTACAAGAATGAAACCACCATGGAACGAGCTAAGAGATTTAACGCGAGGAACAAAAGGAAATTACATAAAGCATACCAAGTGATCGGTGAGGAACCTCAGCAAATCCAACATGAAGACAGAGTTCTAGAGACAGGAAGTGATAACAACATAGCAAGTGACATTGAAGTTTTCCAAAATCATTCTGTTGTTAAGGAAGAACCTACTTATGATATGTTTTGATTTTGTGCTTAATTTAATTCAGATGACAATGTAACTTTTCTTTTTCTTGCTTTTGGTATTTCCTCACCTTTATATATTGATTTTAGTCTCTAACTTTGAATCCTTACATTAGTGCAATGGCTCACTTTGTTTTTTTGTTAATTTATTCCCAACTTTTTAATTATGCACAATTATGCAAGTTAAATTTCCTAGTAAAAAATTGAATTAAAAAAAAAATCTGATATGATCAATATCTACCAAGCTAGATATTGTTTTTGAAAAAAATAATGTAACACTCTAATTAAACATATCATTCATAATTCATAATCATTATAAAATATTGATCAAAGCCAAGCATTGAAAAATGATCTCAGAACTAAAATCACTTTATTTATAAATGAAAGCTTAAATCACATTGATATAAAATCAAATGTTTTTTTTATGTTAGAATCATTAACCAACTCTCAGAGACCAGTCGGAGTACTTAGCTTTCCTTGCATCCAATTCTCAAGCATTTGCAAAGAAGCTTTTGGCTGATCCATTGGAACCAAGTGCCCAGCGTCATGAACCTTTCCCAATGTCAAAGTAAATCTATTTTCAAACGTTTTACATTAATTAATAATAGAGATGCTTAGTTAGTCGATCGGTTTAATTCGGTTTACCTGAAGAAAAGTGACAGAACCATAACTTTTCATTAAACCAGCTTCTTTACCATCTACCAGGAATGGTATTGTCTTGGCTGATCCAAATTCCTTCTTTCCTGACCAATTCATCTGGTTAACCCACCTTGAATTTCCTGTATATACAAACAAAAACATAAAAGAAATGAATTGGACTTTTAGGCAGCTGAACAAAAATCAAACCAATTCCGGTCCATATTTTTTACCAGTTCTATTACCCACTTAAATAGTTTAGTCTAAACCAAGACTAAACGGTATTCCTCTTGACTACAACAGTACACTAACACGAAATTCGTGTGAAACATCTAGATTTGAAGGACCAGAATCTTCAACACTATACTAGTAAAACTTTTCATCTTTCATACAAATCTAGAATTAACTACCCCAAAAATAATGCTTTAAGTTTCGAGTTGGAATTAGATGAGGACTTCAATGAATTTATGCATTGAAATTTAGGCCGTCATCCATCTACTTATCCACCACTACTGGGTTAGAAAAACATTTTTTATATATATTTTTTTTCTAAGAGATTCGAACCTAGATCTACCAAGTGTTTTACACACATAGATTTGTGAAATTTGATACTGATCCTGGAAGTTAATAGAACTTACCAAGCCAATTGCAAACGAGGTCATATTCTCCGGCATAAACTAGAAGATTGATCCCATCGTCGACAAGTGTTGGAATATTGTCCTCAAGATTATGCATCCAATCCTCTATCATTGCATTGTAAACTTTACTACTGCACGACACAAATTTGATATCTCCAACTCCTAAAGCTTTTTGAACGTTTTCTTGGTTCAAAAATGTTTCCATGTTCGAAAAATCATAACACAAGCTTCCCACACATTTCTTCCTAATGTCATAGTACTTCAAACAAAAAAAAACCGAGGAAGTCTTATAAACGGAATAAAATAAAATGAAAGCCTTTTAACAAAAAAAAAAAGGGAATAAAATAAAAAGGTTGAGAAAACACACGATCAATTTCGGGTTTTGATGCTTACACTTGTGCCATTTATTTTAGACTGTATTGTGTCAATGATGTTGTTGCATACTTTGAAACCAGAATCACAATCTAAACCACCATCAAGATCTGATATTCACAAAATAATATCAAAATCATTTACTTGAGCTGTGTAATAATATAATCAAAAGAAAGAGATTTTGTTATTTGTTTTGAAATTACTGCATTTTTTGATGAAACTTTGACAGTCGACATAATCTTGCTTGAGTCTCTTATGATCAGTCTCTGAGATCAATTTCATTTCCAATGCATAATCCCCATATGCACCATATTGAATCTCTGGGTTGGTTAAACCATTACCAATCGCAAAACCCTGATTTAAACCAAGATTAAACCAAGCATTTGATATAATTCCAACCAAAACAAAACAAATGAAAGATCACTTACCTTAAGGTTGATTAAAATTCCTTCGTTATTTTTGTTTCCACTGTGAATTCGTGAAGCTAACGCCGGAACGTAGTGACCAGCATATGATTCACCGGTAATAAAGAAATCGTTCTTTGTAAATTTTGGATGCTCTTTGAAAAATGCCTACCAAATTTCAAAACTAGAACTCAAATCACTACAATTCAAAGATAATTCTTCTGATAATTTTAGGATGTCAAAACTGTTAGATTATGAATTTCTAATCAAAACTAATTTGCAATGAGTAGAGAGACCATTGTCTATGTTAGAGTCGAATTTTATCTTTCGATGTGAGATATGTGGTTAGGTAAACCCACAATCTCGAAAATATCACAAGTAGACTCTTAGCATCCGTAAAGTATGTCGTTAATCTGGTTTTAACATTACGAGTATAAACTTCCAACTTCAAATCAATTAACAATTAGTCACTTATATGGTAGAAAGAAAAGCGGTATATTCTTTAAAAAACAACAATCGAACCTGTAAGAAATCGTAAAGGTCGTTACTGACACCGGTCTCGTCATGCCGGAGATCACTATTGTCGGAAGTGTAACTGAAACCAGTCCCGACCGGTTGGTCCACGTAGATTAGATTGGATACCTATCAACACAAAACTTTAGTTAAATTATTGGTTTGTTGTATGTTTCTTGCGTAAGAAGAAACCAAACATACCATGTCCCAACCAAAATCGTTCCAAGTAAGAGAAAGATCCTTCGAGATCTTGAACGGACCATTTTCATAAAACAAAGCCAGGCTGCTACTGCAACCCGGTCCACCAGATAACCATATCACAACCGGATTGGTATTGTTCTTCCGTGACTCAAAGAAGTAATAGAACATCCTGTGAAAACATTAATCAACAAAACTACAAGAAATATACACAATTTCAGACGGCAAAAGAAAGAAATAACAATTTCTGTAACTACTTAACCGAACTCGGTTAGGTCAAACCGTGATTTAACATGGACTAATTTGAACCGGTTTAGAGCTTTTACTTGGCTGATTTGGAATGAGGAAGGCTGTAGTAACCGGCGTAGTGGCCAAACTCTTGGACAGAAGGACCATTGGAAGCGTCTTGAACACCGATTGTTGCCGGAAAATCAATTTGGGTCTCAAAGAGTCTCGGAGCATCAGGGATACCTTTTGGTATGACATTAACTTCATGATTAGGCGTTAGATTGAATGATTTTATAAGCCTCTCCGCGTTACGGCTCGACAAACGTGCAGACGATGAGATCACGAAAGGGTTGTTTAGGTTCCTTTTAGAAGTTGAGGGCGAAAATTGAGAGAAAATGAAAATGATGAGTAGGAAGGAGAGATAACATGTTTTGGCCTCCATTTTTTTCTCTTTGTATTAGATTTGGGGTTTAGGGTGGAAGTGAAGGTTTTTCTATGGAGTTGGCTTGCTGTTGTATCGAACCAATGGATTGGATTAAGAATAGTAAGTGATAGACATTTTCCAAAAATGTTATCTAAATACTGATATATATTGTAGACAAAAAGAAATACGGATATATATTACTAAATACTCCCTTCATTCCTTAAAAATAGATTTTCGAAGTCTTTTTGATTGTTTTGTAAAGGTTAATATTTTAAGTTTCTATATCAATTAACATTTATAAATTACAAATTTTGAAAATATAAATTAAGTTTATTGAATTATTATCGGCTTAGAATTATAAAAAATTGTAGAGTACAAGAAAATTATATTTTTTTATTAGAAGAAATTATACATTTATAAATTACTATCACAACGAAAATATTCCATATTCTTGAAAAGTTTAAGAAATCATGTAAATCCAAAAGCTTTGAAATTTTGTAATTCTAACGACTTAGACATTGGGGTTAGATTCATCCTCATTACACTAATATATCACAAATAGATTTGAGTTTTAGGTTATGAATCAGATATTTTGTCGATCTAATTGTTGACAAGAAAAAACAAACCAAAAGAAATAGTGTCGAAAAATTAACGTCGGTCTGGTTACTCTGGTAGATATTTATTAGATGTCGACCGTGCTCAGTGCTTTATATCATTTTAACCATAGAGATAACGTCTTTTATGAGAACCTTTCGTTCAGGATTTTGAAGAATCGTTTTCTTGCTTGCAACTATTGTGGTTCAAGACCACTTTATTGACTTTGGAACATGTTCAATATATATATATATACTAGTAAAATATCTAAAATTTTGAGAAACAAAGTGTCGAAATTGAATCAATAAATCACAATTTTTACATTTAACTATTGATTTGTTTCAAAACATTTTTTTGGCAATTCAGGTAGCAAGGCAAACATAAAGTTACATGTGATTATTGGAATTTTTTTAAAACTCATATCTGGCTTCAGATTTTTCAAATAAATAAGAATTAAACATTTTTTTTAACCCTGAGCTATCTAGATCTTGTTTATTACTAACTCTATTTTTAACCGTATTTAGCTATTAATCACCTTTAAATTCTTAAACGTAGCATATAGAGAGATATACACATAAGTTGACAAAAATAAATGGATACATTTTTCATTCCACAAGTTATTTTCAACACCGAATCAAAATCATGGACACTCTTACAACGGTATTGATCATGGCCCTAATGCTAGCTCTTTTCTAGGTATGGATCTGCACGTGCCGCCACTCTAGTCGTGTCCAACCAGATCAAACCCTGAGCTATCTAGATCTGTCCCGTTGGATCAAAAGACATTGATAGAGATCCCAGACACTGCCATACGATTGTTCATGCCAATGAACCGACTTGTTGCGCTTTGTACAACGCAGATAAATATGAGTGTAAAGGTTCGTGCTTGGTCGTTGCCAGAGATGATGGATTTTATCGTTGGAACAAGAACAAGAGTAGCTTGCAGGTGATCCTTCCAAAGTTGTCGAACTAGTAATCAATTCCGGATTTAATACAAATGTTATAATGTCATCTATTAGTTTTAAAAATTTGATTACGTCAACCCATTAACAATTACTTTCAACACTTTAAGGTTGTTTCCTTTTTAGAATTTAAAATTTAATCAAAACAACAAGGCCACACAAACTTTAAATAAATTTAGGTTAGATTCCACAAACAAGTTCGATTTTCGTATAATAAGGTTTAAGATATTGATCCAATTGTTGGAAAAAAAAAAGTCACAAAAGTATTGAATATATTTAGGTTTGATCATTAAGGGAAGAAATTTCAAAACAAGTTATACCCAATTTGCTATGTAAAAGAAGATTTAATCCTTAAAATAGTTTACAATAATATATTAAATTTTGGCAAGATATCATAACTCAAAATCTAGCATTGTCATGAAGAATATCTCATATTTATATTCATAATAATGAAAATAATTCAGATTTTTTTTTCATATTAGAAAATGAATGAATTCTTGGACTTGCATTGAACCACCAAAAAAAAGTTAGTTCCCTTAATTTCGGTACGAGAATTGGGTATTATGGAGCTGCTGGACATAACACGAGTGTTTGCTTTAGGAGTAGATGGTGGACAGTCCAAGAGTGCTACATGTATACTTTTTGAATAAAAGAGGTTGGTCAGAATTTCCTAATTTCTAAATCAAGAAGACTAAAGCTTACGTTAGGTTTTTTTAATCGAATTTTTTGTTTTGTGTAGTTGAGATTTAGAATACTATTTGTGTACTTATGTCGAAACAATGACATGACCCAAAAGGTTGAGTCACTCATCATGCCACATGTAATTGTGTGTCAAAGTTTCTTTGCAACAAGCTTCCACCTTCAAATCAACTTCAACTATATCATTTTTATGGCCACTCAACCTATGCAAATTTTAGAATTGAATTCCAAAGTAAACCTAACCATCGGACTAAAGAAACTTTTATAAATTCCGTTACATTTTTACTGTATAGTTTTAATTTTGTTTCGTAAACAAGATGTAGAAAGGTATAAAAAATCGGATTTTAACCACAACCTTTTATTTATATTGAGAATTTTGGATGAAACACCATGAAAAGAAGTCAATAAACAGGAAGCCTGGTTAGCTTGCCCATGATCTATTTAGACGCTAGGTAGTGAGTTCGAATCCCAAATATTTCAGTCAAAACATTTAGGCTATAAATCAAGTTTCGTTAATCCAATGAGTAATTTTGACAAAAAAAGGAACAAAACAGAGAATTTGTTTACAAAACGGAACTGATGACGACATCGTGTTTTTAGTATACGATATTTCAATTATATTATACAATACATTGCGATCTTCTTATGTTCTCATCACTGTCAAAAGTTGTTCGGATCAATCAAGAATTGCGTTTAAAGAGTCACATTTGAATTAAGTTAGGATCTAACTTTAGCGAGCCGAGCTCTAATTTCCTCCAATTCTTCCTCATCATCAACACCCTCTGCAATTGCCTCTTCCTGCAGGACAAAAAACACTTTCAGAATCTAATCTCAGAAATATCAAACTTTCTTCATTTTCTTGTAAGCTTGCAATGGTTTTTGTTGGATAGACTTACCTCGCGGGAAGTGCTCGCCTTCTGCGCAGGTACCTTGATCCTTTCCTTCCTAACAGTCTCCGGGAGCTCTGCAACGGTTTCTCCAGCAATTGCCGTCAATACTTTATCAACCTCTTCGTCGATCTCTTCTTCCATATCCTCTGAATCTAAGGCATTGTCGAGAGCATCATTCACAAACTCTTCAATAACTCCAGCCTGCACATACCAAGTAGCTATACATTCATTAGGGTTTTTATGATACTAACTGTAAAGTAGTGAACACATCTCCGAATCTTCAAACAGAGTAGTAGTCTGATGCTTAAAGGTGTAATTTTTTGGCTATGTCTCCGTACGCATATAAGATCAAGTCAACAACTGAGAGAAGAAGACCATTAAGGACTTGAGGTACCTTAGTCATCTCTTTACTGAATTCCTGCATTGTTGCAGCCATTTGTGGAGCTTTCATGAGATCATTGACAAGCTTCATAACCTCTGCACTCTTGGATAGATGACCAACTGTTCGAGCAATTGCTGCGGATTTCAATGCAAACGAGGAAGGTAAGTGGAAAAAGGAATATGTGATATCAATCAGACTGGAACACAGTATGAAAAATGATGAAAGTGAGAGATCTATACCAACACTCTCCCCAAGGTGCATCGATATCGAATTCATCTGCGCCTTGTTTTCATATAGCCGGTTCACTGTTCTTCTGGAACCCACAATTTCCTTAGCAAGTGCCTATGAAAACGTAGAGTGAAATCAGAAAAAGGCAAATATTCCTGAAAAAACCAGAAGCTAAATTTTTGATAAACCAGAAGCTAGAAACCAACTATCACAAGTTCACAAAGGTAAAGACTTTTCCAAAAAAATTCAAATTTGGGTTGTACCTTAGCTGAGACCATATCATTCCGTTTTGCAGCCTCTTTAATAGCTTTTTGTACATTTCTCTCTTCCTTTTGTATATCTGAAAAGAAAAGAAAAAAAATTAGAATTCCAGACTCAACCCAATCCAGACGACGATCAAATTAGAAAAGAAAATTGTACGAGTATGACTCTATGAGCATAAACCAAATTCTACTAAGAGATCGATCCGATCCCAACTCGATTCAGAAGCACTCTTTCGGCTGCGATCAGCCAATCAATCTAAACCAGAATCTAATTTAATCAAATTCATCCCAAGTTGAAAAACCCTAATTTATGCCAAGATAGGAGATCTGAATGGAACCTCGGATTTGGCGTTCGATGTTACGGCACTCCTGACGCAATTTCCGTTGCCAATCACGCAAGAGTTGTTTAGGATCCGGCTTCGGCTTTATAATGTTCATCACTCTCTCCATTCTTGCGACTTCTCTTTTTTCACCTTCCCAGACTTTGGAAGAAAAAATAATCAAAAATCCAAACACTTGAGAAAAAGAAGAAGAAGAAGAGTATTTTGTATGCTCGCCTTATTTCGTTTGTTATGTTTTTTTATGAATTAATAAATTTGAAGGGTGGACGGTGGACCAAAAAAATAAAATAAAAGGGTTTAAAAGGCGTTGGGTTTGTTTCTCAATATTGGTTTAGGCCTGGTTTTTGGTTAGATTATTTGGTTTAGGATCTTGGTTAAGTGTTATCCTTGTTGATCGTTTGTTTATTCTCCCAATCGATCGGTTGTTGTGTTCTATGAGTTCGGCTTTTTCCGTGTTGAAGACGTGATCGAGGTCAAATAAGAAAAATGTCCTGTTATAATAAGAACAATAAAAAACCTAGTTGCATAAAAAAGAGGAAAACTTTAACAGAAAAGTAAAAATAGGTTGAGGTGAATCTTCAAAGATCATAACAACTTCTTAGTTAAACGTAGAGTTGTGTATGTACCAAGCCATCGTCACAATATCCTACAACAATAAATCAATCAGTCGACTATGGTTTGGTTGGATACCATTACCAAAAATGTGTGAGACTTGTTTTGCCGGTTTAGATGATTGTTCATTCATCTATTTTGGTTTAGTTTATCGAGTGGTGAATTCGATTTTCAAATTAGTATACTTTTATTTTTTGACTTTGTTTACCGAATTAGTTTCTTTCCAAATTTACTTTTCTCAATTTTCTTTGTTTGGGTATTTGTTTTCGAAATTTTTTTTGTTTTTCATCAGCTTTTATTTTCATATCGTTGTGTATTCGTCCATATCTATTAATCTAGGCTGTAAATGGTGACAGAAGAATTAGAGGAATGTTGAGGAATTGAACTTTTTTATTTGTGTTACTAGTTGGGTTAGTAGAATATTGTGGAAGAAACAGAGGAATGTTGGTAGAAAACTATATTTTATTGTCAAAAATAATTACATGATTTGACTGATTTTTATTCCATTACGAATTAAGTTTATAAAATCCAATTTTATTCAATAAAAATAACTTGTTTAAAATGTCCAATTACACATGTCTGTCTCCACTCGTAAAATGCCCAATTGTTAAAAAAAAAAATTTTTTGTTTAAGTATTAGTTAGTTTCTTAGACTTTTTAAAACTACACTATAAAATAAAATAGGGTATAATATCATTTGATTCTTAATAAATTAATATTTTAAATTCTACAAATTTAGCCATATTCTAATGATATTATTTGATTTTAACTTATTCAATTAGATTCCGAAAAAAATATAAAAAACTTTCGCTAGATTCAACTGTTAATATTTACACCTGTAATTATTATTTTTTTATAAAAAATATTTAAAATGAAATATACTATGAACTATAAATAATACAATTGTATATGTATTGTTATATTTCATTTGGTTCGGATTCGGTTTAGTTCGAGTTCCAATTTTTTTTTGCTATATGAATCTAGCATCACCTATTCAACTGTACTATAGAATGAAAATTAAATAGAGTTCTAGGACATACTTTGGTTATGAATTGAATTTTGTCGATCTAATTATTGAAAAAAAATTCACCAAATTCTATATTCAGCAGAATTTAATTATTACTATTTAATTTTAAGTAATTTTGCATACAAATTAAAAAAAATTCACCTACTGCATTCCACACAATTTGACAGTTACCATTTATATCCCTATTCACAAAAGGGCGTTGAGTTTTAAAGAAAACAAAAAACAGGAAAAAGTGAGAAAAATCGAACGGAGCCTCCACAATTAAACCAAACTGAAAAATAAACCGAATCAAGTTTTTTTTTCTTTAGACGACAACTTAAAAAGAACCTACGATAAATATGTTGAGTTTGGTTGGAGTCGGCCCAACATACTTTTAAAGCCTAGGTATAAAGAAACAAATATTTAGGCCCTTTTAGTAAACTAAATATTTTTGAAAGCCCTTTTATATTGATTTTTGTTTTTAGATGGAGGTAAGAGGTCCAGGATATAGGCCCCCTCTGACCAATGCTTAGAGCCACATAATGGTACTTGTCCAACGATCATGCCACTATAGATTCGGTACTGTATCACTTTCTTTCTCACAAATTTATGTTAATGGTCATTGTTTTAGATATGGATATAACCAAAAAAAACTATAAGCACGTATTTGATGTAATAGTTTTTCTAACTGCGGTGACATCAAATTTTTCAAAAAGGAAAATAAAATGATAGATCAGAAAGTAGTGTATTTAATCAATCTGTTATTTATTTATTTATATAGTTTTTAATCAAAATTCGACTTGTAAAACTCGTGTAATCTTATTATATAAACTATGGTTTCTCAAAGTTACTAATTAACACTATTCTTTCACGTATAAAATCCAATGATTAGAAATTCTTTCATATTTATATATTAAAAATAAATCTTATTATATAAAGTACGGTTTCTCATATAATTAACATGATTCTTCCACATATCAAATTCAATAATCAAAATTTTTTTCGTATTTATATACTAAAAATAAAATAAAGTATATTTTTAAAATATATTTATTTCTATCAAAAAAATATATCTTTATTCACAATCGTAACATAAAAAAGAATTATAAAATAAAAATAAGTATAAATATATATATATCTCTTACTAATTATAAAACAAAAAACAAAATATAATAGAAAATAATTGTCGATATTTTTTAAAAATATAATTAAAGAAAAACGAATTTACAAAAAAATTGCAAACATTTTTATAATCTTACAAAAAAATCTAATTATTTAAAATACAGTTTCTCATAGTTAGTTATTAACAAGATTTTTTCGTGTGTCAAATCTAATATTTTTATAATCTTAACATAACGAATCCAAATAGAGGATAATTGTCGATATATATCTATATTTCTAAATATTTATTTATATAGATAATCCTATTCTAATAAAGAACCTAATTCAAAAAGGAATTTGTGAATATTATTGCTATATATATATATATATAAGCAAGCAGATAAATGATTTTATGAACTTTTGATATTTTGTTAGCTCTCTGTTCACAAAGAATTTTCACTACTGATTGCATCAAAAAAAAACTTACATTATTAATTCAGTAGTTTTCGTTTACATCCAACGAAATCAAGACAAACAAACAAAAGTGGTAAATAGTTAAAATTAAATGTATCATTATTTTATTTTACTATTAACCATTAATATAAGTTCTTATTATTAAATATAATTTTTATACATGAACATCTTCCCATCTCAATTTTTCAATCTTATTATATAAGTTTGAACTCTTAAATAAATCACGTATAAAATCTAATGATCAAATTACTTTATATATATATATATATTTATTTATTTACAAAGGAAAGTAAAATATATTTGACAATAACTTTTTCCGTATTTATATATATTTAAAAAGGAAACACCATATTTAAAATAAATTTTTAAGAATATTTATTTATATCATAAAATATTTTATATCTATTTAGTATCTAACATAAATTTTTAAAATAATTATCTTTATTTAAAATTATATAAAAAATATATATAACATTAATATAAAATAAAATTAACTTTACATTTTAGAAAAATTTAACTAGAAAACGAATTTGCATACAGAATTGTAATATTTTCATAATTTTTACAAGAAGTCCTAATCATATTATATAAAATTATATTTAAAAATTAGTAATCAATATGATTCTACTACGTGTCAAATGTAATGATCCAAAATTTTACAGTATTTTTATATATTTTGAAATATCATTTTGTTTTAAATATTTATATGTACCACGAAATATTTATATATATTCACAATTCTATTATATAAAGTTGGGTTTCTAAATTTAGTAGTCAACGAGATTGTTCCACGTGTCAAATCCAATTCAAAATTTTGTAGTATTTTAAAATGTATATATAAAGTTGGGTTTCAAAACTTAGTAACAATATGATTCATCCACGTGTCAAATTAAATGATCCAAAATTTTGGAGTATTTTTATTTATTTTAAAATATCTTTTTTAAATATTTATAATACCACAAAATATATATCTTTATTCACAATCCGAGCATTAAAAATATTATAAAAAAATTATTTTTATTTATAATTATAAAATTTTATTATATGAAGTTGGGTTTGAGAAGTTAGTAAGCAATGAGAATTCTCTACATGTCAAATTCAATGATTCAAAATTTTTAATATTCTATTATATAAATTTGGATTTCAAATCTTATTATATAAAATTGGGTTTCCAAAATTTGTAATCAACATAATTCTCAAATATTATCTTAAATATAATATACATATCAAACATTTTCATAAAACATGTGCATCACACATGTCTATATCTAGTCATGTATAAAAAATATAGGATATAGAGATTTTGAACTATAAATAAGGATTTACATTAACCTAAAAAAAATACTCATGCAATAAAGTGTACATCTTGCAATTCACAAATTTTGTATACAAAAATAGAATTGGTTCTCAGGATCTCAAAGTAATATCAGTTCTACTTTTACCATTTAGGACAAAAACTTTAAGGAGTGGTGGTACCAAACACATATGGGAATGGGAATAACAGACTCTTATTGCATCAGTTTTGGTTTCTTTTCCACTAATTATAATTACATAATCCAAAGATAATGACTTAATAATAAACATAGGGTACTATGACTTTGAATGGAATATAGGAGAGATGCAGATGAGTTGTAAGTGGGATCATTTGTATTGCTTTTTACCATTCATGTATAAAATTGTGCAGAATAAAAATCAAGAAATGCAGATAAAATCTGTGCAGATCAGATTAAATGCAGAAAAAGAAGACCATGCCAAGCCTTGTAAGGGATGCCCCTATCTGCATTTTTAATTTTTAATTTTTTTTTATTATGTTTATATAAACACAACACATATCATTCACTATTACACAACAATCCTCTCTCTCACGAAGGTATGTTTTTTTTTTCCAATCTTTTTTTTTTCTTTAGCTTAATCATAATTTTATTAATTTACAAGATTATTTATTTAAAAAAAATTGTAAACATGCACGATAATTATAAAAATACACCAAGGGTGAAAAAAAGGTTAGTGATTTTGAGAACAATATCTTCAAAATCCTTTGTTACTTTTTGTTATTATATATTATAGAAAAATATGACATTGTTTATAAAATATGACATTACTATTTTCACAAAATGTTTGAGTTTGGTTTGCTTTACACAAATTTTTAATACAGTTTTTGAATCTAGTAGAGAATTAAATCAAATATAAAATTCAAAATAGTGCATATTTAGTTACGTTAAGGAAAAAAAAACTATGGTCTATATTATATATCATAGTAACATAAGTGAAAATTCTGAATAATAACTATCACTAGAATAGTTGAAGTATCATATAATTTATTATAAATTTTTTTCTCACATATATTATTAGTTGAATATATATTTTAGTATAATTGTTCTAAAAATTAATTTATTATTAATGTCATGGAAATCATATCATAAGTAAAATGTATTATGAAATATGAATAACTTAATAAGTTCATTTTCAAAAAATAAGAATAATATATATATATATATATATATATATATAAAATAGTTTAGTCAAAATTAGCGTACAAAAACAATTACCAAACTAGTTTAAATATTTTGCTAAAAAATATAAAAAAAACTACCAATAATGACCAAAACTGTGACCAATAATCACCTATGACCTATTCATATGTCGTACCAACAAATTGCTAATTTCGTAGCATTTTATATTACAAAAAAAATATGAATAGGTAATTACTAAAAAAATTACCAATAATGACCTATGAATTATTCCTAACTTTCAATTTTGGTAATTTTTGCTAAAATTTATCTTAAAAGTTCAAAAAATAGGTTACTGCTAACTTTTTGAAATTACCGTACAAATAATAATAATTAGCATATAAAAATAATTAAAATATGAATAGGTTAGTGAAGATTTATATTTGCATTTTTAACAGCAAAAATATCAAACCAAATCAAAATCTGTTCGACATCATTTTTGGGAAAACAAACTCTACTATTTCAAATACAATTATATGTATTAAATCTATAAAAGTGATAAATTTTCAAAACCAGTAACATAATTTTACATGAAGATATTATATATTTTTGGTACTATATATTAGTATAACAAATTATTTTCACACTGATTACTATAATATATATGTAATTTGAATGTAAAAACTTATATATTTTTGGTATTATATATTATTATTACAAATTATTTTCACACCGATCAGTATATCATTTTATGTAAATTATCATGATATAGATATAATTTAAATTATTAACACTTCTATATCATTTTTCTATAAATTATTAAAAATATAATGTGACTAAAAGTAATAACATTTTAAAATCTGTAGATATAACATCAAATCGTGGACGAAACGCAAATTTTTCTGTACAAGCAAATACCATCCGAAACATGGTTGTCAAGTATCACATGTCACAATTCGAAAATGGTCCTCCTAGAAACAACCAAGAATTGTTTAATCGATATCATGCATCTTTATGTTCAGTTATTGAGAGAATATTTGGCGTTTGGAAGAAGAAATAGAAGATTCTATGTGAATTTCCTAGATATGATGTCCATTTTTAAAAAAGAGTAATATTGGTTGCAATGGAACTTCATAATTTTATTAGAATTTTAAACGCATAAGATGAAGATTTTGTAGAGGTAATGGGACATACAGAAAATGACAATGCAAATTTTGGGACTCAAGTAAGCTGTCATAGAAACCACAAAAATAGGAGAAGGAAATCGTATGATAAACATGAGAGAAGAAATTGTAAATTTGTTATAGGAAAATAAAATACTTAATTTTAAATGTATTTTTTGTAGTGATGAGAGAATTAGTTTATGTGTTGTAATTTGTAATTTCGGGTATGTTTATTGATAATTTTGGTTGAAAAAAAAGTATTATGTATTTTTTTATCTGCATCATTGGAAGCCTCTATCATTTGATGGTTGTACTGTTTTGTTGATGTTTACAAGACATAAGAAAAGTAAGTGGGCCTGCAAAACATATGAGTAAATAAGTATTATATTTATATAATAAAGAATATTATTACATTTATGCATTTCTGACACACTAGCTGTCTCTTACTCGCATTACTCTGTCTTTTATCTTTCCCTATACACCACTATCCTTTTCTTTAAATTTTATTCATCATTTTTCCAAGCAATAATTAATTTTTATTTATTTTATTTCCTAAATTATATTTATGAATGGTCAACCAAAATTCAGATCCGATCCGAGCGTTGATGTAAATTATCTCATTAAAATATTTTAAATTAATCGAAATAGTAAATTCGAATCTCGTCTTATTTTAATTAGAAGAACTTAAGTTGCGGATAGTGATAGTGGATCCAACAAATCTTAGTATAATCAAAGAATAATATGTCTACTCATCCAAAAGAATAACACGTCAGCAATACTTTACACTTTCACTTCCCAAAGAGACGTTTTGATCCATTCAGTGATTGCCAGCTCAGCAAACATCTCACGTGCTTAAGAGTTTCAGCTCCATCACATTGTGGTCCCCACAAGAGGCATTCCAGTTTTGTCCCGGTTCGGAAATTCCAGCCTGGCATCCATCATCTTACGTGTCATCGTCTCATTGGCTCTAAAACCCTTGACCTTCTATACGACCGATCATCGATTTTCCTCCGCAACGCCTCGAGAATTTGCCACGTGGCATCGCCTTCCTTCATCGGCACATTGTACAATAGGGCCCGCTTAAACACCGGCTCATGCAAGTTTCGTTGTATCGCAGACAAATTAGTACTCGTCACGTGTTCTAACATCTTTCTTAGATTCTTAACGTCTTTCTCCGCCACCGTGAGAGATATCTCCGGCCACCGTACCGTGTCGGAGAACGGTAATCGAATACCGTCGGCGATAACTACCGGAACGCATCCTAACACGGCGGATTCCACTAACCGAGGACTCCATGGGGCCCACCCACGTGGACATAGACAAAACACTGATCGAACCATCTCAGATTGATAACCAGCAAACCGGTGCCGGTTTAGATGAAACCGCCTCCTTCTACCGAATTTCTTCAAAATCGCCGTCCTTACTCCCCTACACGCCGGAGAAGTGGCATTTTAGTAATTAATAAGGGAAATAACATAAAAGTCAACAAAACATTCAAGCAGGCACGCACTTGCTGTAAAAACGTCCATTAATATTCTTAGGGTTGACTTCCATTTTCCCCCGGAAAAACGCCCAAATGTCTCGCCGTCCGTTCACCGGAGCTTTCTCAATGGCTCTTTCAACACTTTCCGGCGGAATATAAGGAGGAATTACAACGTGTTCCACGTCTTGACATGGATGCTTGTAATTAACTCCAAATGTCTGTAATATTATCGATTTCTTCATAAATTCTGGAATCCCTTCCTCAATCGCCATATCCTCCTTCACAAAAACAATAACCAAAATCAATGTCTTTTGCTTTTAGTTAATTTGATGTAAAAATCAAGTCTTTTTAGAACTTACAATCGCGTGGAAACATGCACCAAAGTCATGGGAAGCGACGAATACATGGTCGGAGCCTTGACTTCGGTTCCAAAACGGGTGTTCTACGGAGAGGAAATCAACGGCTGAGCGAAGTAGAGAGCGAGCGTGACTCAGAGAAGGGAACCCATTTGAGGTTGAGAAATTGCAGGAGACGTAAACAGGGACGAAGAAGAAATCAGCTTCATCTGGGTTTAACGTACGGACGACGGAATCAGAGAGAAGCGCACGGTGAATCGCTACCTCCGCCGCGAAAAGATGAGTTGAGCAACGGTCTGATGACTTAACCCAATCATCGTTGAATCTCGCCGGTAAATCGTAAACAAATATCTTCATTCCGCTGAATAAACCTTTAATTAGAGACGAATCTTTATAAATATCTTCATTCGATTTTTCTGAGGAAACAGAGAAAATGCAAAAATAAAAGTCGATATTTTTATTGTAAAAAATTCAAATTTTTTTGAGAAAAATGTAAAAGTGGATGTTTTTATTGTACCAATGGAAGTGGTGTTAATAGCGGAAGATTCGATGAGAGCACGAGATGGAAGAGACGACGACGTTTTGTAATTAGATAAGAGATGTATCGACGGTGAGGCTTGGTCGTCGCCGGAGAAATAAGATGTGAAGAAATACAGAGAAAGGAATAACCAAACGATCCATGTGTAATAATTTCTGAAGAAGAAGAAAAACAAGAGATTTCTCTTGTTTCCTACTCCTCCTTTGTTGTTGTTGCTGTGATTATGAAGCTGCATTTTGACGATGAAACCTGTCTTCTTCTTCTTCGTCTTGTTGCTGTTAGGTTTCTTAATCTCAACAGACATTGTCTGAGATGAAATGGAGCTTACAAAGGACAGAGATTTGAGAGAAATGTAGAGAAATAGTCGTTAGATCTCTTTGGTGTTCGATTATAGAGATATAGTTATTAAAACATTAGGATCAAAATGGGTGATGATCTGTTTCTCATCATTCTCTCGTGTTCAATGGTCTCGGGTTCATCGCTTTGTCAAGTCTCGAAATCGTATCAGACAGTGTATAATGACTATAATACCCTTGGTTTATAGATAGATTAGATTGATGATGCAATTAATTGAGATGTTATTGATCTCGTGAAGGGCATGTGCTTTTTAATTTTTATTACTTTGATAAGCTAATGTTGTTTTTGGATCACATACTATCATTTAAGTTTAATAATGATAAGTTAGATGGAGCATTTATTTGGAGTGTAAATTAATTTACTTTATTAAGTTAACTTCTCATAAATAGGAACCAAAAGTTAAAATTATTACATAGTAGGCCAAAACATAAGTCGTAGTTCATACCAAACTAGACTAAAATACCAGTTGTTCGATATAAAGTATTAATAATGATAAGAAAAAACATGTACTCGAATAAATACCATTAAACATTATATTATATAGTGTGGGGTTTGAAAAGAAGCGCATAAAAGCTTACAATGCCATTCTGGATGTGGGGAAAAAGAGCAAAACATTTACAATAACCAAAAAGATATTTTTTGAAAAGAAAAAAAATTCTATAACTCAAAAATTATTATGCAAAAAACGACTATGAATTGAATTCCAACAAAAAAAAACACAAAATAGATATTTAACCAATTAGAATTTATTTTATTTAGATTTTTCATTAGTTTTTTTTTGTGTGAATCTATAAAGTCTTTAGTTGTGTTCCGAATGTGTCATTGTGTTCATATATACATGCATAAACTTTTGTTTAAATCTATTTATTGGTCGGCTATTTTTTTTTGTATACATTTAATTTTGTTCTCTAATTATGGAAGTAGTACCCTCTAAAGGTTCTCGTTTTCAAGAATAACAATTTGACTTTAAAAGATATTTTTCACTTATTAATACATGCGAAACACTTTATTAATAAAATTGTGAAATTGATTTCTTGAACATTAATTCGATTTTATTTTTGTTACATATAAATAATGGCTAATTACTCATCACACCAATCAATTCAACTAGACCAGTGGTTAAGACTTGAGAAAAGTAATTAAGATCATAAAAGTACAAGCCAATCAATTCAACTAGAGTACGGACGACGCCTAAAGATCATCAAAATTCACAATAAAAAAGTCTGAAATTTAAGACACAAATCTTTTATATCTTCTCAAATACAAAACTTTGAATGTCCTAATTGAAATGTTGTAAATAAAAATTTGAATTTAGATGTATTTGGATATAAAAGTAGTTGGACCAATTAGCTTTGTGCATATCGGAACTTCCTTCCCGTTTTATCTCGCTCTCGTCCTGTAATTCTCGTACTTTAAAACAATATCCAAACGGATAAAGGAAATAGTTTTTTAAATTACCGTCTTAAAATTATCATACCGTTTGTGATTTCCGAAATTTTTGTCCTATTATATAGTAGAAGTTGTTTGAGAAGTAAATCTAATTTTTCAAACTAACAGTTCTAATTCTGTACCCATAATTTGTAGTCATGTTCCCGTTATGCATATAGCTAGGTCCAATGACAAAACTATAGAAGTAATAACGGCTTGTATTAAAATATGGTGTATTTATTACTTTATTAGAATTTAGCTGCTGGTTGGTTGCACTTTATAATCACCTATACAAGCTATGTAGTCAATGAAACATTTAATATTGTAACCAACTTAATTCACACCTTTTACTCATCTACCCACAAATGGCTATTTTTATATTTTGTATACATAGAGACAGGAATTGATTTTGTGCACACTATATATACATATATTAGTCACTAAGCTCTTAATATGGTAGTGTAGATGATCCAGTTAATAATTATAATATTATAAAAATTTTAAATGAGTTTAAAAAAATAGATTTTATGCTATAACTCTCGTATTCTCTATTTAATAATATATATATCAAAGTAAACCATTTATTGTTAGCGGAAAAATCCCAAGCATAAATTTACACAAGTTTTTAGAGTCTATATACTATAATTTTTTTTAGCTATGGTGACTATGAATATTAGTAATAATGTGGCGTTTATATACAATTTTGTTACAAATTTTATTTATTACGAATCATTGTGACTCTATTTCGTAACGATTTGTGACAAAATTGTTACTAGATTTATTCATCACAAGTATATTGTGACATTTTTGTTACCAATACGCATTTATGACATTTGTATTGTAATCATTTATAAATCGTCACAACTTCATAATAATATTGTGACGAAAGATGTGTTATTGTAACGTAATATTACGTATAAATACAAATTTTTTCTTGTAGTGATAGAAATGCTCATTATTTTTGTTATTAAAGATGTTTACATATGACCAAATATGTTTCAAAATATAAAAACATGACCAAATTCTTTTAGTCTGGTGATTAGGATGATCCACCTAATAATTTTGGCATCATGGTTCAATTTTTCTCCACTATATAGAGTATATTAAAATTGATATTAGAATATGGATTTTAAGCTATAAATATGACCAAATAGTAACCAAAATTATTTTTCAACGGATTAACTCATCTTGGTTTTGGTTGTGGTTGTGAAGGTTATTTATTAACTAATTGTTTTTAAAAATTTTAATAGAAAAAATAGAAGATAAGGGAGGATCCAATTTGGCAACAAAAAACAAGTTTCTCTCTCTATTTTCTATCGTTTTCAACCTAGCCTCTGCCTCTGTACATCTGGTCTCGGGAACGACGCCGGAGGCTTCCTTAGCTTCGGCGTCGGTGTCATCACTGTTTCCTTTCCTTGTTTGTGTATTTGTAGTCTTCGACAGAGTAGAGCAGGGGTTCAAGTTTTTTTGTTCTAAAAAGGAAAGAGAGGGTCATTGAGGCTTCACTGGAGATACCATAGATGGAGTGGTGTCTTTATGAAGGCTCGTTGTTGGTCATCTTGCCCGATTTCACCAGATATGATGGTGTTGTCACTTCGCTTTTGATTGTGGTGTTTAGCGTTGACGTCGTGGGTTCCTCGGAAGTTTGAGGCTTGTCATGGTGTGGCTAGGTCAGTCTCAGATGGTCTTCGCTGTCAGTTTTCGTCGGCTTTGGTGGTCTCTGAAAAACTCTTCTTACCGGCTTGGTTCGATCTTCTCCCACTCTCCCTGTATTTTTCTTGTTATGGGTTAGCTTTTGGCTCGGGCTTTACTTGATTGGTTCATGTTATTAAGTATTATGCCTCAGTTGGTTTCTCTTCTGCCTTAGAATTACTTGTCTATGGTTTGATGGAGCTTTAGTTTGGGAGTAGTCGTTTCCCTTATGTATGTGGTAAATATGGGTTCATATCTCGATTGGTTTGAGTGTTACAGTCATTGATTTCCTCTAATTTAGCGTGTTCTTTGTAGCAAGCTTAGCAGGGAAACTTTCGACATTGGCAATCTTAAGAAAGAGAATCATCATTTTCAGAGAAAGCCAGTCTGTGCTTTCAAGTCATCGATCATAAGCTCGTCTTCGAAAATGTTGTGCGGAACTTCTTTAGGTCGTAAGAAAGACTTGATTCACTGTTGTAATTTGGTTTTATTTTGGAATAACTATCTTCTCATCCTCTTTGTTATGTAGGATTGAATGCATCATTTGTTCTTTATATAGTCTAATGTAGTTCTCGGATCTTTGTGATCCTTCGAATCGAATATAAATCTGATGAAAGAAAAGAAAAAGAGAGGATCCAATTTGGTTTGTTTAGCATCATTAAGTATACTTGGTGTGATTATACATGAGAGATCCACTAAAAGTTGTACTTTTTTATATTGAACATGGGATTGATAGTCACATGCAAAACCAACTCGAATATATCTTCACAAGCATTTATTTCACATCTTTATGAATACCATATATAAAAGTCTTGACTTTGAATCATAAGGAAATTTGGTCTTTATGCTATATTTATTAACATCAGACTCAAATAATTTGTTTAACAAAATAACATACATTGTTATGTAATGCAAATCTGAACGATGATCGACACAACCATACATAACAAACTCATGTACTACGTTCAAAACCGAAATTGTTCATATTTTATCAAGTATTACCTTGCATGTGAATTGTTTTATTTCACTTTGGATGCTATTGCTTTGGCTCTATTTAATAAATAATCTTACAATATTCACGAAGCATTCATGATTGTAAGTCCAAAGGTCCATCGGAAATCAAGCCCATTAGTCCCAATTAAGCTAAAGAAACAAAAGACAAAAAAAAGTAGAACACATTAATGAAGAAATTGTATATCATAGTTTCATAACAGAGATCGTACATGTGCCTGCTAAAGTAATTGTTGCCAAAGAGGAGACAAGAGTCCTTTCTCTGAATCCCTTTAATCCACTCTTATCCCAAAGCTTAGACTAGTCCAATATTCTATATTGTTCTTCTTGCTATATATATTGTGAAAACCTTTGTACATGAAATCATCCAAAGTAATACAAAGTTACAATTTTCTCAATCATCTCTCATATTAACATGGTATCAGAGCCCTTCTAACCCTAACAGGTCTTTCAATAGCAAATCCTGGTAACCCTTATCCTTTTCCAGTAATGTCAATGTCTTGAGCTCAATCACCCTCAAGTTAAATGATACAAACTTTATGTTATGGAAGACTCAAGTGGAATCCCTTTTATCAAGTCAGAAGCTAATCGGGTTCGTTAATGGCACAGTCACGCCTCCAGACCCATTTGTCACCATTGTCAATGAAGGAGCTACAACTCAAGCTCATAATCATCCGTTCGAGTCTTGGTTATGTACAGACAAGCTAGTAAAGTCATGGATGTTTGGTACCCTTTCAGAAGAAGCCTTGGGACAAGTTTACAACCTTGTTACTGCTTGTGAAATCTGGGTCTCTCTGGCTGAAAACTTCAACAAAAGCTCGGTGGCTCATGAGTTTTTCCTCCGCCAAAGTCGGCAACTCCTTACCAAAACTAGTAAAAATTTCTCCACCTACTACCACGAGTTTAAGACTATATGTGATTCTATGAGTGCTATAGGAAAACCTATAGAAGAATCCATCAAAATCTTTAGTGTTCTCAATGGGCTAGGAAGAGAGTATGACCCAATCACCATAATCATTCAAAGCTCTATCACCAAGTTCCCACCCCTTTTCTTCAACGATGCTCTGATGTTCAAAGCTTTGACTGTAAGTTTCAGTCTTATAAAGACACAGTCACTATCAATCCTCATGTTGCCTATCAGGCTCGGACTAAATATGATTCAAGCTACAGGAATGATCATCCTTAGTACAACTCTGGCCAATGTAGTAGAGGTAGAAACAATCAAAACAGAGGGCAAAGTGGTTACTCCACTCGAGGTCGGGGCTTATCTCAAAATAGTTCTAACCCCTCTCAGTCTTGAGACCGTCCCATTTGCCAGATAATTGGTCACATTGGCCACACTACTCTTAAGTGCTATAATAAATTTGACAACAACTATCAGGATAATAAGTCTCTCCAAGCTCTCACCACTATGCACACTGCTGATAGCTCAGGTATTGAATGGTGTCCAGATTCAAGCGCATCCACACATGTTACAGCCTCAACCTCCTCTGTCTAGAATGCCACTCCTTACAATGGCTATGAGTCTGTAATGGTTGGAGATGATAACACCCTTCCCATTACACATGTTGGCTTCACCACTATCTCTACTCAGTCATGTATGATTCCTCTAAATGATTCTTAATCTGCTCTGAAATAACCCAGTTTATTTTCTCAGTCTCAAGGTTATGTGATGACTATCCGTGTGGGTTCTTTTTTTTATGCTAATAATGTGAATGTTATTGACTTACCAACTCAGAAAGTGGTGTTAAAGGGACAACACCATAATGGTCTTTATGTGTTGAAGGATCAAGATTTGGTGGCTTTCTATTCAAACAGACATTGTGTAGCAAATGAAGACACATGACATCTAAGGTTGGGACACACAAACTCTTCGGTTCTTCAACAACTCAAAAACAATAAGGAAATTCAAGTGTCTCCCGTTTGTGAGCCTTGCCAGATGGAGAAAAGTTATAAGTTACCTTTTTTTGCTTCAGATTCTAGTGTTTTAAGTCTCCTAGATCGAATACATTGTGATCTTTGGGGACCCTCACCAGTTGTATCAAACCAAGGGTTTCATTATTGTGTAATATTTGGGGATGGTTTTTCAAGATTCTCATGGTTTTACCCTTTTTGTAACAAGTCTGAGTTTTACTCAACTTTTGTGGCATTTCAAAAACTAGTAGAAAATCAATTGAATACAAAAATAAAGGTATTCCAAAGTGATGGTGGAAGAGAGTTTACAAGCAACAAATTGAAACAAGATTTCACTAATAATGGAATTAAACACCTTTTGTCATGTCTTTATACTCCAGAACAAAACGGCTTAGCCAAACGCAAACATAGGCATTTTGTCGAGTTAGGTCTCTCAATGCTATTCCACAGTCACATTCGTCTTCATCACTAGGTTGAGGGTTTCTTCACTACTGGATATCTTAGTATTCTTATACCCTATGCATTTCGCCAGAACATAAGTCCACATGAAAAGCTCCTTAACACCAAGCCAAATTATTCCTCTTTGCGTGTGTTTAGTACAACCTGTTATCCGTGTCTCAGGCCTCTATTTGATCACAAGTTGGAACCAAGTTCAATCCAATGTGTGTTTTTGGGATATAACCCTCAATACAAGGAATACAAGTGCCTTCATCCACCTACCAAAAAGGTTTATATATCTCGGCATGTTGTCTTCGATGAGTCTTTGTTCCCATTCAAGTCTCAATTCTAGCATTTGGTTCCTCAATACTCCTCGACTCTTCTAAAAACCTGACAATCAGCAGTTCTAACAAGCTCCACTCCAAACCAAGAACTTCCTCAAGTTCTTCATGTTTTACAACACCTATAACACCACCATAACCTATAAATGAGCAGTAGCTGCAACATAATGATGAAGCTCTACATGCTCTTGCATCACCTATCAACAATAACTAATGTTAGACTTTAACCAATCCACCAACACATGAGCATGATGATGTTACCTTATCTCTACAGTTGGAGCCATAACCCACTCCACAAGAGAATACTCACACCATGACAACTCAAGCCAAGTCTGGTATACACAAACCAAATCCACAATATGCTCTTCTTACATCAAATTCACTGCAGAGGAACCAAAATCAATTACAACAGCAATGAAACATCCAAGGTTGAATCAAGCTGTGTTAGATGAAATTGGAAGGATTTATATGCTTCATACTTGGGATCTAGTCCCTGAAGATCCCAGTATGAACATACTTGGCAGCAAATGGGTGTTTAAAACCAAATTCAAACCCGATGGCACAATTGATAAATAAAAGTTAGACTTGTTGCCAAGGGTTTTGATCAAGAAGAGGGAGTTGATTACCTGGAAATTTTCAGTCATGTCATTCGTACTGCTACCATCATAATGGTTATTGACATTGCTACAACCAAAGATTGGCCGATGAAACAATTAGACGTCTCTAATGCCTTCATGTATGGTGAACTCCAAGAACCAGTCTTCATGTATCAACCTTCTGGTTTTGTAGATGAGCAGTGTCCCAATCACATCTGCAGATTAACCAAGGCCCTTTATGGGCTCAAGCAAGCTTCAAGAGCTTGGTATGATACTTTCAGTAGCTTCCTCCTTGAATTTGGGTTATCTTGTAGCAAGACTGACCCCTCTTTGTTCGTGTATCATCATCTTGGATGGACTTTAGTCCTATTACTATATGTGGAAGACATTATCCTTACAGGAAGTGACGCATCTCTTCTCCAAGAGCTGTTTCAGTCTCTCAACACCAGATTTTCAATGAAAGATCTTGGCCATCCAAGCTATTTTCTCGATGTCGAGACTCAACCTCACTCTGGGGGTCTCTTCTTACATCAAAAATCTTATGCATCAGACATCCTTCAACGAGTTGGAATGACTGACTGCAACCCAATTGCAACACCTCTGCCACTTCGTCTTGCTGGTAGTGGAACTGAACTGTTCAAAGAGCCTACATATTTCTGCAGCCTCGCGGGAAAACTTTAGTATCTGACCAACACTAGACCGGATATTCAGTTCGCAGTCAATTACATTTGTCAATGAATACACTCACCTACATACAGATTTCAAGCTTCTCAAACGAAGTCTCGGATATGTCAAAGGAACAATTCACCTTGGTCTTCACATTAAGAAAAACAGAAATCTAATCTTTGCCGCTTACTGTGATAGTGATTGGGCAGGATGCAAAGACACAAGACGCTCCATCTCTTGTTTTTGCACTTTCCTTGGATCCAATCTCATCTCGTGGTCTGCAAAACACCAACAAACTGTCTCTCGATCCTCAACAGCGGCTGAGCACAGAGCTATGGCATATACAGCTCAGGAGATAACCTGGCTCTAGTTCCTTTTTCATGACTTAAGGATACTTCAATTTCAATCAACTCTACTACAGTGTGACAATTTATCAGCTATGTATTTTAGTGCTAATCCCGCTCTCTACAGTCACTCCAAGCACTTCGACACTGATTATCATTATATCAAAGAACATGTCGCACTGGGATTGATAGAGACACATTACATCTCAGCCCAATACCAGCTTGCCTACATCTTCACTAAATTGTTCCCACGATCGGCGTTTGTTGATCTAAGGCGCAAAGTCGGTGTATCGGAGCCGAGTACACCAAGTTTAAGGGAGGTTGTAAGTCCAAAGGCCCATTAGAAATCACGCCCATCATACCAAACTAAGTTAAAGAAACAAAAGACAGAAAAAGTAGAACACATTAATGAAGAAATCATACATTATAATTTCATAACAAAGATCGTACCTATGCCTGCTAAAGTAGCTGTTGCCAAAGAGGAGACTAGAGTCCTTTCTCTAAATCCTTTTAATCCACTCTTATTTCAATGCATAGACTAGTCCAATATTCTAGATTGTTCTTCTTGCTCTTTGTGAAAACCCTTGTACATGAAAATTATCCAAAGTAATACAAAGTTACAGTTTTCTCAATTCTCTCTCATATTCACAATGATTCAGCAATACATTATTCTTTTCTTTTTTTTTGATAACTCTGAAGTTCACATAGTGGACTATTCTTTTGGGAGAGGTGCATCCCACATATTAACTTTTTCTCCGGATATTCAAATGGACCGAAAACATAAACCCATATCTGTGTAAGGGTAATTAAGAAAATGTGTTTTAGTTTCGCATAACAGGAGAATCGAACCTAAGAACTCTTTAAAATCCTAAATCCGCCCCCAACCACTAGACCATAAACTTCTTGTCATTATAGCAGGATAATACATTATTTTTCACACTATGTTTTTTTTCTCTCTCTCTAAATCTAAAATCTAAAATCTATATATATATAGATATTACGTAAAATGTACGTACATATAATATGGAAGCAATATGTTAGGTAACGAGGTCTGGGTTTGCTTAGACTTAAATTAAAAGGAAAGAATCTATAGTGCGCATTATTATTCATATAAAGATTAGACTGATAATAAAGATAAGTTTTTGTACACTGTGACAATATAATTTGATTGGTGGGCCGTGAGGAGTATTATTCCAACATCGAATTTCAAACTAAGTACAAAACCTATAAATTTACATTTTACCTTATCCCATTTTGGGCCTGTGTGCTACAACGGATCTGACGACTGATCTTACAACAATAATTTATTTAATGATCAATTATTTTATTTAAGACTCAAAATGGGCCTTGAATGACTTTACAACGCAATTGTAAATATTTGGACTTGACAAACTTTTCTACACTAGATCACCACTACACTTTTTATGATACTTTATGGTCTAAATCTAGTGTTTAGGAAAAGGGTTGGTTTGAGTTTTTTCTAAAAGAATTGAGTTTGTTTACCGAACCTCTTAACTTTGAGATTCATTGTTAATGCAAAATGTAGTTCGTTATCTCATTTACAATGGATTAGTCAGGTTCGGTCTCCGGATTAAGTGAGACCTTGGTTCAGTCTTAAGTTTTCGGGTTGTAGGTGCGGTTTAACTTGGGTGAGTTTGATTGTTTAACTATAACATAAACATATATTCATACAAAAAAAACCGAACCTAAATATATCATCATTATATATAGGGATTATTGGCCAAATAACCACTTTTTCAATTATAATTAATTCAATGGCCTAAAGCCCTAAAGAGAATGATATTCAACATATTTTATAAAATATTTATCATTATACCTTTTTCATTTAATTTTTTATTTTTTCTTCTTCACTCATTCTTTCCTCCTCTAAATTTTATTTACAATATTACTTTTAATAAAAAAATAAATCAAAATTAAATATATTTTTTTTAAAACATAGATATTTTTTACACATATTAGGACTTCAATTTTTTAAAAATGAACAATTTTTTTAATAAAAAATGAATATGTTATCAAATAATTTTATATAGAAGACCAATATATAATGTCCATTTGATATAGAATATTTATTTTCTTATAAATTAATATTATCATCTATCAATTATACTATTCCTCTTCTTTCTTTCTTATATTTCTTCCTACTCCTATTTCTCTTTTTACTCATCCCCTACTTTTCTTCCTCTCCCTTATTCTCATCATTCTTTTCATCCTCTTTTTTTTCTCCCTCATCATCCTTCTCCTCCTACCATATAGATGAATAGTTTTTATTGTTCTTTGATATTTGTTTTATAATATGTAGTAGTTCTATACCATATAATATAACAATTATGTAATGATGAGACTTTCTCAAGCGTATTGCTCTTCTTCCTCCATCGTATAGTTGTACTATCACAAAAAGGTTATGTATATAGCTCAGTTTTTTCTTGTACAAAAAAGACTTTTTAATTTACCCCATCATATATTTCTTTCTTTTAATTATTCAAATAAAAATCAAATAGTGTATTAAGAGTAGGGTAGTAAATCATTAGAGTTTTTAGCCATTGAATTAATTTGTCAATTAGCATAGCCGTATTCTTTATTACAATAGCAAAAGTGGTTATTCTACCAATTCTCTCTTATACATGAGATCAAAAGAAAAAAAATACATACATAGTGGAGGGAGATATTAGAGATTAGAGGTTTCCAATGAAGTTTATCTCCATAACACACAGAAAAATAAGCACTTGTTTGAAATATGGTCTGCTTATCTTCGCAGCGAAAAACGAAAGTCGATTTGGCAATAGATAACACAGTTATTGAATATGATAGAACTGAACAAGAATTTTCTAAAAAAAAGCAAATTTTCAATTTCAGTAGGACAACTCAATCTATATATCCTGACAAGTTTTCAAGAATTAGGTGATTTTAGTTATTATTTCTTTACTCTAATCCTTTCGAATTCGTGTTTTAAATTTTAAAACTGATAATCTAATCAGCAATGTTGGATTTTTTTCGTGAGATATCAGATTTGTACACATTGATCTTCTTTTTTTGGCTTGCCAAACTTTTTAATTTATATAAAATATATTGACAAATATCTATATATATATATATATGTTTTAACTGCCACAACGGTAAAATTCGTTTTGCTTGTTCCTTGCTTTCTCAAACAATGATGCATTGATTTATTAGAACTATGATGAGGAACAGAATTATGGGCCGACACAATAAGCAATTTGGTTTCCTTTAAAAATGAAATTTAAGGATCTTAATCAAATGGATAAAACAAAAACGCACACAAACTTGTTGGAGTCATAATGAGAGTGAAGAATGAAAGCAAAGCATGTCTCGTGCATTTATGGATAGCTCCCGGCCCATGTTTATGGCTTCCTATTATTAGCTTTTATCTATTGCAATATCTTTGTTGTCAAATTTGTCAACACGATCATGTTATTAAGACATTACCATTGGATATTGTTGGTCACTATATTTACATATATATGACATGGAGAAAGAGGGAGAGATCAATAAAGTCACATAAACATTCATATCAATAACTGTCGCTCGTTTTAGATTAATTATGATAATAACTAGAATAACTCATGTCTAATAAATATGGTCTAAATGGTAACAACTAAATTTGACTGAATTGAAATCTAACGGATTTATTTTTTATAATTTAGTGGAACATAATAAAGTCAAATAATAACAACTGTATTTTTGCTAAATATGGAATTTGGCAGATTTTTTGAGAAATCAAAAATAGAAATATAAAAAATAATTTTTTATTTTATTTTCTATGTATAACTAATTACATATTCTAAATATTAATTGATAAATTGAATAATAATATATTTAGGTTATTATTCATAATAACTTTATTTAAATATTAATTAAGTAACTGAACATTTGTGAAATTATTTAGTGATAAGAAGTTCGTCTCTTATATTATATTTTATTACTTATATTTTATCTAAATATTAACTGAAAAGTTAAATAATAGTTGTTGAATTGGATATGTGTGCATCATAATAGATCAACATCGTTGTAGATATTGAGGTAAGTGATAAAATATTTTTAAAAATTAAAATATGAAAGTAGTCAAAAACAGCATAAATTGGAGAAAGTATCAAGAAATTATTCCAAATTCCTCAGCTAATTCTTTTAAGTGTAACAGGTGATAAAACAAAAATTAAACTGAGAAATACAAAAATTACTTAAATTCAGCTGGCACCCCCGTTGGTACCAAGATAACTCTTTCTTGGTTGCATAATTCTTTCTTCTGAATTTAGGATTATTTGGGTGGCATAAACTCAGTTGATAACTAAATGATCTCAATTAATTTATAGATTAGCATACAAGTTTTTATCTTTTTTCTTTTAATTAACTATTGCTATCTAGACCTAAACCCAACCAATCTTCCAAAACATCATTTAAAAACTAGTTTGGTTTCAAACTTTTAATGATATCTAAAATACGATGTTATTTTTGTCTAAATAGACATGTCCAACTTACTTACAGAAAAATATCAATCTTAAAATCAACAAATTTACACATAGCTCCAAACCGTCTCGGTTACCAGGCTACCAGTGTTAAGTTGTAATACTGACCAAAATTAGTCATATTGGCCCATATGTATGTATTTTTATTTTTACTACTTTGAGATTATACAATAAGTCACAGAAAACAAATCAACAGAAAAAGTCACAAGGAAACCTAAGCAGGCTCGAGAAAGAAGAACCTCTTCACATTTCACACAATAGAAAGAAAAGAAGAGATATAAAGTGTCTGCTTGACATGCTCTTAGAATAGTGTTGGTGAAAGTGACCATGAAATCATCACTCTTGTCTCCTTACTTTTACTATTGGAAACACTTTTTACTTTTCTTTTTAGATATAACCAATATAAACACATCCGCATATTGTTGAAGCCATCGAAGGAAATAATCCTTTACACAATAACTTAACATAAATATTAGTATATTACTTGGACTATCATGATCATGATCATGATCATCACTTAACACATGCCCTGCGAACCAAATATGGAGATAGGTTACTTTCTTTACTTTACTTCCCACTTGCTGTTAAAGTCAATTAATCATTTTTATTAAATATCTAAGAATGTTCATTATAACAATTGAATTTTCGTTCACCTTATTAGTCAATTACGTGCTTTCTTTCACATCAAAGTTAACGACATTCTATATGTGCTCAATACAAACTGGAATTACCCTAATATTGGATTTAAAAAAAAAATAATTACTAAATATTTATTAATCTAATTTCGTTTGTATTGTTATTTAATTTTGGGTTGTTGACCTATTTTCTCTTCGAAGTTTTCATATAACATTAATCTCACACGAATGTAAGGCTTAGTCTTATTTCCACACATTTTGTAACTTAATTTCTTAATTACCTCAATTACATAAACTAATATTTTATACTATTCTAATATATATCAAAGTTAACGACATGCTAGTACTATATGTGCTCAATAGAAATTGGAACTACATGAATATTAGAAAAAAAATATTAATTTTCTTAAAGATAGATTATTAAACATTTATTAATCTTTTTTGCTTATTCTTGTTTTAATTAAACCGTGTACTACGACTGTTTACTTAGGTTCTTAATTACCTCAGCTACATACAATAATATTTTATACGATTTTATTGTTTAAAAACTTCCAAATATACATATATAAGTTAATATTAAAAACACTCTTTTAGGTTTGGTTAGGGTTATTAGAAACCTAGACAAGACATACGCACTGGATTGACAAAAAATTGGTATAGGACGTAGATATGTTTTATAAAATAACAGACTTCATATAAAATAATTAATATGTAGGGTTTGACTGGTTACATTATCATTTGTAAACGAACTGTTTATTTTGTTACTTATAACACTTTGTTTGAAACGATTTTTTGCCAATGACTCACTACAAAAACTTTGAGTTATTGTGACAATTGTATTGTGACTATGAATATTAGTAATAATTTGTGATATTTTACATAAAAATTTTGTTACGAATCATTATGACTATATTCCGTAACGATTTGTGACAAAATTGTTACTAAATTCATTCGTCACAAGTATATTGTGACCTTTTTGTTACCAATATGCATTTGTGATACTTGTATTGTAACTATTTATAAATCGTCATAACTTTGTAACAATATCTTTATATTGTAACAAAATATGTGTTACTATGACAAAATATTACGTATCAATACAAATTTTTCTTGTAGTGACTTTTTCAAACGGTCGTTTTCAAAAGGTCATTTAGACTTATTTAAGTCGTTTTGTAAACGGAGTTATTTACGCTCGTTTGGTAAACGTCCATCATTTGTAAATACAAACAACCATTTTTTTTGTCAACAATTGGATCGATAAGACTCGATCCATACCCTAAAGTCCACCCCTATAATCCCTTTTTTAAGGTACCATAATGGAGCGGGTAGGAATCGAACCCTAGTGCCAAATCATTAGCTGGATCATTCTAACCACCAAACTGAGAACAACTCGGCAACGACCATTTATTTTTACATTTTACACATAATTATGATTGAAGAAAGAACAATTATTCATTTATTCATTTATTTTGTCTAACATTAGGCCACAACTGACCGACCTATTAGCTAAGTTCCTAAATAATGTAGGCAGTGGGACTCGATCCTTGGATGTGCAATGCGTCTGCCTTTAGTAGACTTACCACCTGCCACTAGACTAAATGTCACATGCGAACAATTATTCGTTTACATTTAAAAAAAATCATCATTTACTTATATAATATTTTTTCAAATATAGTAATTGTAATATATGTATTTAATCTTATATCAAAATGTTAAATTATATGTAATTGTTTATTTTTAGAATAATTATTTTAAATCAAATTTTACATACTAACTTTGATCAACCGATATAGTATTACTAATCAACATTAATCTTTAAATGATTTTTTTTTTAAATCTCTTCTAACCACTACTTTCAAACGATTTTCATTTCAATCGCTCATTTTTCTTAAACGATTGTTTCAAACCGTGCTACCAATCAGAATTACATTTTTGCTCATGGCTATAATCTAGTGATGTTAACATCCATTAAAAAGAAAAAAAAAGATTGAGCTGGATTTTATTTTGTTATTTTTACGTGAAAAATGGGAATGAAAATGTGAGTAGTGACATTTTTTTTTTCATAAATATATTTTTTATTTCTTTCCACGAGTAGTGATAGGTTTTAATAATTGAAAAAGGGATTCCATACAAACTTTTCTCAATATTTTGGTGGGAAAATTGTGGTAACCTGCGTCTTTTGCTGACCATAGAACCCACGATCTCGTTGACTCTATGCTTCTTTATTGTTTTACATACACAAATATTACACAAATATCGAAAACAATTGTGTTCGTTCCCGCTCTTTTCGGTGCATTCGATTTTTCTTATATGAAGACAAAACAATGTGTTGCATCCCAAGAAAAACCGAAGAACAAAACAAATTACTTTTAAAGAGCTTAGACTCTAATGTGAGTGAGTGAGACCAAAGTCAGTAAACTACGTCTTTTGTCTAAAGCTTCTTCCACCAAATACTTCCGGCAAAAGAAGAAAAGTAATGAAAAACATATTATAGGCATGTCTAAATTTTTATAAATACTAGACCCATTTAAATGACTTTTCTATCTTAATTTCATATAAACTTCCAAAAAATATATACTTACATTTTAAGAAATGAAAGATAAAATTGTAGAAAATATGACTTGAAAAGTTTTTCTTTTGTGAAAAACCCATACATTTACAAAGAAACTAAACTTATATTTTTGAAACATTTAAGTAAGTTTGGGGACATTGTAAAATCTTAAATTATTTTTTTTGTCAACATTGGACTTTAACTGACCGGTTCATTAGCCAAATTCCTACATAATGTAGACAAGTGAAACTTGATCTCTAGATATGTAAATGTACATGCTTTTAGTAGACTTACCACCTACCAATAGATTAAAAACCACGTGCGAAAACTTAAGTTAACTACATTACATAACTAATAACTTTGAGGTGTGACTTTTTTTGTTTTTATTATTACAGCTATATTAGAGATAAATGAATTTTCTTATAATATATGGTTTTGCGCGTTGTGAAATAGTAAAATGGCGTTAGTTGAAAAAATGTTGCAAGATATGATACAATCATGTGCAATAATTTTGTTTTATGTAATTATTTAGTTATTTGCTTAATTATTGAAAACTCGAAAGAGATATACCTGAAAAAGCTCAATATGCTTTAAGCAGTCCATTAATATCACTTCTAATATATATAAGTCCTTCCCTCTCTAAACACTTCAGCTAAAATCCATTGTCTCTTTTTCTCTCTTCACACACACAAACACAAATCAAAAGATCTTTAAAGCTCAATTTAGTAGAAAAAATGGAGAACCAAAGCATTGCTCTTCTTGGCTTGCCTTACTACTCTCATGGAAAGGTAAGTTCATTTTCTTTTCTTTTTTATATCTTTCTAGATTTGTGAGTATTATTAACATGTTTCTGCTTTTGCTTTCCTTTTATATCAGTTTTAGTTTTGCTTAAATTGACACATAATGTCTCTCCAAAACAAGAAATTTCTTGAGGGTTTTGCTTTCCCTTACTTAACTAACCCTAGTTGCTAAGATTCTTTCAGAATTTGGATAATGGTGGTCTTAATCTGCAACTAGATGACTTAATCCTTTATGGATTTACGATTTCGTTAATTACCCAACTGAAAGGAACATGTTTTCTTCACTTTCGTTAAAATCAGGCATAATTACCACTTTTATTGACTTAACTGTCCACAATAGGTTTCTTAATTTGCATTTGTGTGGCTAAATCCTTGATGATTGGTGGATTATGTTGATGACTTAGTCAAATTTTACAGAATTTTACCCTGACTAGACACACCAGCCATTTAATAAACTTAGTTTCCCAAAATTGGGTGTTAAAATTTTGGTATTCTTTACTATTTTTTCTTTGACCAAAACCTCAATAATTAGCACTTAAAAATGCTTAATTTAGGGATTCATTGATTTGTTTTTTTGCTCTGTTTCTTTCTTTGGTGTGTCTGATTGTCCTTTTAAAACTTTTTACAGACAACAGAAGAGCTAAAACAGTCACTTCTATACACAACACTAGAGCTAGACCAAACAAAGATATTTGCTTATGATGAAATAAGGAAGAGAGATGAGCAACTGATCCATCTCAAAAACATCTTAATCAAAACCATCAAAGAAAGAGATGAAGCTCTCCAGAAATGTCAGCGTCTGATGTTTGATCAGGAGAATAAGCATATAACCCCTCCATTATCAGGAGCTTCAAGCATTGAAGATGAACAAGTGCTGCCTCAACAACTAGGATCCAACAAAAGCTTCTCATCCTCTGATTGTGAAGAAAGCATTATGTCTCCCATTGATCATTTCATGAACCAATCACCATCTCACTTTGAAGAACTCTCAGGAACTGAGATTATAGATCCATTGCTTCCAGACAAGCCATTGCCTGAAAAGGGTAAGCTTTTGCAGGCTGTTATAAAGGCAGGACCTTTACTTCAGACACTGCTCTTAGCTGGTCCATTACCTCAGTGGCGCCACCCACCACCGCCTCTTAAGACATTCGAGATCCCTCCAGTTACTGTCCAGTGCCCAACTGTTAACAATGGTTGTGGAAAATTCAACAGGAAAAGATTATTCTCAGATGGATCGTATCCAGAAACTAAGTATCAGAAATTTCTTCTCCACTGACTGGAAATCCAAAATAGTACTAATATAGTCATCTAATATACCATTACATAGGTATGTTTCAAGATTAATCTCACTATAGGTTCAAGTTAGAGTGGTCTTTTGTACATTAGGGATTTTGGTTATGCTCGACTGTGGAAGACAGAGGGTGTGATCCATTTAATGTTTAGATTTAGAGCGATGAGAAAGAAAAGAAAACTCCCATAGTTTAACTCTCAACTCAATGGAGAGTTAATACTAAGTGAGAGAGTTTGCTACTTAACTCATTTCTGGTGATGCTTGCTTTTTGTTTTTTTTGGTTTTGTATCTCAAACCTAATTTCACATTCACGTTTTGGCTCCATGATGTGAAATTAAACTAGGGTTTTCTTATTTTTAAGTTCATGATTTTTCCCTTTACAATCAAGTGTGGATGATAACATATGTTAAACTTCAAGAATTTTTTCTCCCTCTAATGTGGTGTTATGTTCCTGTCTTCATTGTTCTCCCTCTGTTTGTACTCTGTAGACTGCAGTAGTCTTGGGTGTTCGGACGACCGATAGATTATCGGTTTGGTTGTTTCAGATTTTCGATTTTTCGGTTTCAATGTATAAGGTCCATTAAGATATTATTAAAATTTGGTTCGAGTTCGGTTTGGTTTTAGAATTGTATAATATCAATGGATTCAGTTTCTGATCGGTTATTTCACTCATGTTCTTTACGAGTTTATTAGTCTAGATGGTTATGTTAGATAGGTTTGGATTCGGGTATGGATTTTATGTTCTCACAACTACGATTATATTTCTAACCGAACTCGAAATAACATGTAATCAAAAACTAATTGGTTATTTGGATACACCAAAATCTAAATAGTTCAGTTGAATAGGTTCGAATTTAAGTTTGGATTTTGGTTATAGACATATGTTCAGGCCTACTATGTAGTAATTGAAATAATTGAGTTCATAGGAGATTTTTCATGTGATCGCTTGTGGGGGTGTGTTTGAATTTTGTAATTTTGAGGTATTTTATCTAAATATTTTGTTTTAGGGGAGTTAGGTGATAAGTCGTTGATAAGGCCCAACAACCAAAAGGTCCAGAAACAATTTCTTTGTCGGTTCGGGTGGGTCCTGAAGATCTAGAACCGGATCTTCTTGTCCATGTAACAAACATGGTAAGTTTTAAGAATGCCCAAAATAGATAAGTCAACTCATTGATTAATTTACACTGTTCAAATACATTATTTAACCGGTTTCAATCAATACTTTCAATAACTGATACTGTAGTTGAAAATTTACGAAGAATCTCTCTTGAAAAATTCAGACACCAAACCAGCTCTGGTTAAGGTAAGAGTTAACCGGTCAAACCAACAACCTGAGGCACTCCAGAGGAGCTACAGTGATTATCAGAGCCTCTCTGTGTCTGTCTAGTGTTGTAAGAACCGCAGCTACTGCATTTATGTGCAATCAAATGAAACCAAACGTTACTGTTTGAGCCACAGTCATTGCAAAGAATCCATACCTGACAACAACACATCATCGCATTTAAATCCAAATCAGAATGTGTACAAACATACATGAAAAAAACACAAGTACGAGAATACGATATGGAATTCAATGTCGTTTTACCATCTTGTTTTCGTACGATTTTGGCATTGGGTTTGCGGCAACCTGCAAAATATTGGATGTAAAATTTAATGAACATAAGAGATTACAACAAGAGATAGAATATTAGAATCATGAAGCCTTACCTCTTCATCAAGTTTCTTCCACAAACTCGTCATGTCACACATGGTTTTGGAACATATAGGGCATGTGTATCTACACAATGTATCAAGAAAATTCAAATCTTTGTTAATCTATGACTTCTTTCACCGGTTGCAATAGAGAGTTGAGAGTTGTTTTACCGGTTATGTTGCCCCATATCTTTCCTGCATTCTAAATGCATAGTGTGACCACATTGCAGGACAGTGATGTCTCTTGTGGAATCAAAAAGATACTGAGAAAAAATACCAAGTCCAGTTGTAAGAAACTCTGTATCATGACACCATTATTAGCATAACGAAACAGGTAGATTTGATTCTTTTTACCTCGAAACAAACAGGGCAATTGTGATGCATTGCACCTTCGACACATTGGTGTTTGTCCTCCATTGCCTTAGAGTAGCAACATCCTGGTCCATGAAAGTAGATTTAGATCTCCAAACAAGGAAAAATTGAGCATTTGTGGAAACGAGCACACGGGTTTGTCTCTTACGACATCTTTTGCAATGGAAGAAGTTTTCTTCTCCTCCAGTCCTATCAAACCAACAATCATGAGATTACATACACTAACTAGGTACCAAGTCACAAGATCTTTTTGAACTGGTAAAACAAAAGATTAGTTTTAAAAGTAGATATATACCGGCAAATCCCACACTCATTGCAGTGATATTGCTTCTTAGAAAGCTGAAACAACCAAATTTGAGTCTCATTAGTACAAATTCTGGTGACAAAAGGGGAAATAAATGAGATTAAAAAACTTGCATCATCGTCAAAGAATTTGCATTTCGAGCAGAAGTACTTCCCCATACATACACCACAGTTGGAGCAGTTTTGTTGAACCTGAAGAAAACAATCAAAGCTAAGAATTACAAAACATGTTCACACATAAAAATTCATATATCAAAATGTCGATACTTACATCTTGTTCTGTCTCACAAAGCGAGCATACAACCTGAAAAACCAGCCGAATCAGGATCAATAATGCTATCACAGTAAACAAAACAGATCCAAAATGTTCAGAATTCAGCAGATATTATCTCTCAGATGATGATAAAACCTTTGAAACTTCATGTCGTGGAAGATTATGTCTATGAAGCAGTTCAGTTTGAAGAGAATCCTGTTGAAACAAACAAAACACACAGTTTTATTACATGATCATCATTCACGACTATAAACCCAATTTGTTCTTCAAATATATTGTTTGAAGATTTACAAAGTCAGGAAACTAAGCAATAGATGTTGATATCAAGTAAAAGAACAAACTTTTTAAAATCAAATCGAAGTAAGAGGATAAAGATCATTCCTTTAATATTTAGTTTCTACCTTAGACTCGTTGTGGCAATGCCTGCAATCGAAAATTTCATCACAACATGGTGCTCTAATCTTGCATCGTCTTCTATAATGTGAGCACCTAAACATCACACGCAGATAATTAGATTCAAATACAACTGAAGATGGAAAATTTAGCTTTCAGAACCATTAAAAATATCAAAAGGAAATGAATGGATGTTCTTTACCCATAATGCCCAGATCCAATCTCCATTAAGGTCGAAAACTCAGACCCAAATTCTTGATTTTGTTCATGTTTCTGGAAACCCATCTCCATGTTTACTTAAAGTTCCCCTTAAAGTTTTGATATCGTCTACTTCAAATCTACCAATATCCCTAATAGAACCAGAATTGAAAATTCGTCAAGAGTAACGAAAGATTGAAGAAAAGGTGATATGAAGAAATACTCTTGAGGTTTGTTAATCAGAATCAGGGGAGAGTTGCACAGAAGAAATGAAATCATGTGGATGTTTATTTATGTTATATGAGATGAGTAAGATAGATGACTCGGCAACACGCTAATCATGTGGATAATTAGCGACTTTACGGTGCCTTAAAAGTTGATGATTGGGAATTTGAAAGCTTAAGGATACATGGTTGGACTTTTGTTTAAAAAAATCTTTTTGTATTACTCCAATAGACCAGATAATTCATATTTTCAGAAAATTTGTGGGATAAAAAAGGTTTAAAAGGACCAGATATTATTAGCAAGTAGATGGTTTTAGAAAACGGTGGGTCAAGTGTTACATCACGTCATTGTCTTTGAAAAAGTAGAAGAAGATAAGATTGAATAGGATTAAGATCCTGATCCTCATTATGGCTCCACTCTTTTTATATTCTCACCACTCAAAACACTAACGTTTTGTATTAGTATTTGATTCATTCCTAGATTAGACTTCTAATTTGTTTATGGGAAAACCCATATATGATAGTCACTAATCATTCATTGATTTACCAAAATTAGTTTTTATTTTCAATTTGTTTTAGTTTATCTGATTGTAATGGTTTTTTGAAATTAAAACCAACACATGTTGCCAAGAAGCATATGACCCAATTAATAGAATCACACTTACTCCAATTATAATATTTAGGCTATAAATTAATCTTTGTTAATCGAATAAATAAGGTTGACAAAAGAAAAAAAGAAATCCAACACATGTTACAAGAAATTGGTGAATAAATTTCAAAGTTGAAGCATCAAGCCGTTGACTCCTATGAAACCGGTTTAAAAATATTAAATGGTTTATTTCACTATGAAACTGTCTTCAAATCATCATAGAAGTGATAAAGTATGAAGCATTGGTCAAATTCTTAAATACTATCTCTAGTTTGAATTTAAGTTTAGACAGTCCTGTAATTTTCGTGTTAAAAATATAGTATATGTCAATCACAAAAATTATATTAGTAATCTCAAACTTAACTTTTGGAGATACTTTTAGTAGAAATCTAGTTTCTTATCTCCAACTACAACATATTTTAGTGTTAGAAATTATATATACTAATATTTATAAAAAAATTATTTTAAATAAATGAACGAACCTAAAGTTGAAAGCAATAAATTCAAATAAAAAAACTAATTACCATATTTCTGATCAAAATTATTTTTTTTGATAAAAGTAATCGTCATATTTACAAGTATAAAAACAAATTAGAAAATAACGTTATCAATACACTTTGGACAATAACTTGCTATATATTTATTGGTTATCTTGAGAAATATAGAAAGTCAGAAATCAAAACAAAGTTGGACAATTTGATTTAAACAAATAGAAAACTTATTGGAGTAGAAATTTAGTTCGTGAATTGATAATGATGAGTAGACAATTTTTTTTGTGATTTTCAATTTTTAAATATTATGTGTTGCATATACATGAAATAATCATGAACAAGATTAGTTTTCAATAGTAGTAGTTACAGTTATTAAAAACAAATCACTTCTACATAATTTTAGTAACCGGTAGGCAACTTTATTTTATATATGTTTATTGAGTTGTAATTTTCAACAAAAATATATAAATAAACTTGATCATATATCTTTTTGTAATTATTATTTTGGTTTCTTAACATATGTAATTAATTTTTTTATTTAAAACTAAAAATAAGAAGGAAATATTTTAACTCTTAACAGTTGATCTATATATTATTTAACTATATCATTTTAGTTTTTTATATAATATATGATGGATAATTGATACTCATATTATTATAGATTTACTCGAAATAAACTAATATATATATTTTGATTCGCTGTTTATATATTTTAATTTATAATAACATTCAAGTAATTAATTTTGAACACAATTGGTTTTAAATAAATATGATTGTATAATAATTTATATGTTGTACGACGCAAAGATTAATATAGTAAATGATAATGGCTTTTAACAAATTTAAATTTTTAAATTTTAGAAAAAATTGACATATATTTTATATATATAAATATGTCTTCTAGAAATTGAACACGCATGATAACACGCATGAGTTTACATTATATAGTTAGTATTAGTTTTTATCATAATATTATAAAATTTATATGGTAAATCTTTATTTGAAATTAATAAAATTAAACTAAAAATATTATGAAAATACACAACTTACAAATTAAATAAAAAAATTGTTTAATTTGCTAAAGAGTGAAGAAAACTAACCAGTTTTATAGTTATATTTAAAAATTAATATTTAGCATAGTAAAAGATGTTTTTGTCATGAAAGTTAACATTAAAAATGTGTCTTTTCAAAAAAATTATTATATAAAAGTTTTATATTTCTAAAGAAATAATATTAAAAAAATTTAATATAATTTTCATGAAATATAAGAAAAAAAATCCAAAAATTAGAAAAATAACTACTTCGTGGTTAACTATTTTGTGAAATAACACTAAATAAAAAAACTAAAACTTAACTGCAAAAAAAAAGAGATAAGTATTAGTTTACAATTGGTAAAAGTAGTTTGTGAAAGAAGTTAATATTAAAAATGTGTCTTTTCAATTGTTTTCTAAATATAAATTTTCTATTAACATATAAAATATGCTATGTTAGAATAACTTCTATGAATTAAAAAAACAAGAGATTATTATTCTAAATAGTTATGAGTGAAAAATACAAAACTAATAAAACAACATGCAACATAAGTTAAAAGAAAGTAATAATTTAATTATGAAAAGAAGCCAATCAGTATAAAAATTACACTTATATAATAGATTTTATTTTTTTTGTCACACTTATATAATTATTAGGAAAAAATAATATTAAATTTTTTTTTTGTAAATATTTCTAGATAAAAGTTTTAATATGTTAAAATGGAATTAAGATTGTTTTAATTTCTTGAAATGGAATTAATGCTTATAGTTTATTTCGAAAAAAAATTACAAAGAGACGTTACAATGAAAAAATACAATTATAAAAGACATTTTTGTTTTTTTGTTTTTGTCAAACAAATTGTTGCTATTAAATTAAACTTTTGAGAATACAACAATAAAAAAATTAAATTGCTCAAAATATATACGAGCATCATATATCCTTAAATATAAAAAAAAAATCCACACGGAAATACTCAAAACCCAATGAAAGCTTAGATATATGGTGAAAAATCCATTCACGAATCTTAAAAAGTTATAATGAAAAATACAACCATAGAAAAAATGATATTTTTTTCAAATATAACTTCCAACAAAAGAGAAATGGAATTAATATTTGTTGTTCTTTTTGAAAAAAATTTACAAAAGAGAAGTTATAATGAAAAGATACAATTATAGAAACACAACCATAGATCATTTTTCAAATGTAACTTCCAACAAAAGAAAATTTGTAACTTTTAAAATTGAACCAAATAAATAATAGGAAAAATGATAAAAATGAATGAAAATTTTATTTAAAATGCAAAAATAAACTTCAATTGAATTCATCTCCAAAAGTAACCCAAGAGAGTAGTGAATTTATAATTTTAACCTTAATGACCAAACAAAAAAACTGGAAACGCAATTACATTTATACCATTCACCAGATATTGCAGACTTCACATGAAGTGTGCTTACAAGAAAAGTGAAGTCTGCTCCATACTTAAATTTTTTAATTTAAAATAAAAATGATAATTATTATTATTGTATGCTTATAATTTGGTTTCAAAATCTAAAAATAAACAATTAGGAAGTATTAAAAATAAAATTTCACTAAAACATGGTCAAATAAATCAACAACGATCAAACCACAAAGTTCATAAACAAACTATGTAATGGTTTAGGGTTTAGGGTAATAAGAGATGGTAATCATGTGGGATTTGTAAATTTTGTATTTGAAATGTAGAAATGGAATAAAAGAGTTAAATTGAGCATATATTTAGAAAGTATAAGTTTTTGGTCTAACATTTGCGTATTATAGAAAAAAATATTATGTTTGCGGTCTAGAATTTACGATTTAGAATTTAGGGTATAGAGTTTAGGGGTTAGAGTAGACTTCATGTGAAGTCTACTTGTTCATAGGGAAGATTTCATGTGTCTGCTCCATGATTATATATTTAATTAAAAATTAAAATAATAATTATTATATGATTATAATTTTGATTACAAAATCTAATAATAAACAATTATGAAGTATTCAAAACAAAATTTCACTAAAACATGGTCAAATAAAATCAACAAAAATCAAATCAAAAAGTTCATAAACAAACTATGTAATAGTTTAGGGTTTAGCAATATAAGATATGGTAATCATGTGAGATTTGTAAATTTTGTATTTGAAATGTAGAAATGGAATAAAGGAGTTAAATTGTGCATATATTTAGAAAATATAAGTATTTAGTCTAACATTTGCGTATTATAGAGAAAATATTCGGTTTGCGGTCTAGAATTTATGGTTTAGAATTTAGGGTATAGAGTATAGGGTTTAGGGGTTAGAATAGACTTCATGTGAAGTGTATTAGTTCCAGGAGAAAACTTCACCTGAAGTCACTTCTTCTACTATTTTCATACGAAACTAAGTAGACTTCAGGTGAAGTCTACTAATAAAATTCATTATCATGGGTAATTGCAAATATAACCTCATGAAAAGTAAACTTCATATGAAGTCTGCGTCTGAAAAGTCAACATTTAGTCAAATGCAAAAGTAACCTATGGAGACTTCAAGTGAAGTCTACTATTTATCTACATAGACTTCATGTGATGTCTAAATGGTAGAATTCATGTGAAGTCTGCAACGTTAATTCTGTAAAAATGCATTTAAAGCATGTTTTAATTTTTTAAAAAATATTTTGTATTTTTCCTATGTGTGTTTGATACTTTGTTTGCTTTTCGACAAGATTAACATGGTTATATATTATAGTTAAGTATGTGGAAATTTTAGAAATAATACAGGTAGTTAGCTCATTCAAAGTAGACTTCACATGAAATTTGCTTCTGCTGCTATGTAAATTCATGTATAAATGCATTTAAAGCAGGTTTAAAATTTTACATGTTCTTATCATAAATTGTGAAAAAGAAACACTTCAAAAATTAGTCTGTGTTGTCTTTAGTTCAACATTAAATTTAGACAAGACTATTCAATATAAATAATTTAAAACTTGAATAGAAATATGTCATTTACCTTCAAAATTCCTTTGTCTACAACATAAATCAACAAATGAAATGTACAACAGATTATGTGCTTAATTAACTACTCAAATATAATAACAAAAACTATATGTAATTAGCAAATCACATGATAATCGTTAAGCAAATAAAAAAAAAAAAGTATGGCCATCATCATCGCCTTTGTCTCTTGTCGTTTAGGAGCCAATCACTCATCAAGAAGCTACAATATCTTAACATTTGCTTTGGTTCGATTGAGACAAGAAACTATCTTTGGCTGAAGTAAGTTTCTCCACTATAATAGCCTATACTCTTTGTTGGTTGAGGTTCAACACCTTTTGTGGAAAGTTTTCGTGAAAATTTTGTCTCGTCTATCTAAGTATGAGATTCTGTAAACAAAAATGAAAGAAAACCAAGTTTATTAAATACTATAATGAAATCAATAATACTATAGAAGTTTGAAAAATAAATCTTAAAAAGAATCTTCTTAAGAAGTCTACTTAATAAGTTTTCTTAAGAAGTTAGTTTAAAAGAACCAACGAAAATACTTATTAAAAATATAATCTTTAACGAAAAAAGATAAAAAAAATTGATTCTTACACAATAGTAAATGTAAACTTTAATTAAAAAATGTCAAAAAATCAAAAACTTTCATACAATATTCCTTAAAAATGTAAAACTTATATAATACAAAATTAATTTTTTGTACGAAAGTCATTAAAATTGTAATCATTAACTAGAAAAAATACAATATTTTTAGAAAAAAGCTAAAATACTAAGTTTTCCTTAAAACAATCTCAATCAAGTATGATTTAACAAATCATATAAAAAAAATAACATCTTTAACTAGAAAAGACTACAAAACTAGAATTTTTCACAAGATCTTATTTCAAAAAAAATCTTTAACTAGAAAAACACAAAATAAAAAAATCAAACTTGCACACAACTATCATTACAAATGAAATCTTTCACAAGAAAAAATCAAAAAAATGGGATCTTTCACATCATATTCATTAAAAGTGTAATCTTTAACTAGAAAAAGATTATAAAATTTTTAATTTTTCACGATATCTCATTTCAAAAACAAATCTTTAACTAGAAAGCACAAAAAAAAGCAAACTTTCACACAAGTTTCATTAAAAATGAAATCTTTCACAAGAAAATATCACAAAAATTAGATATTTCACATAATATTCATTAAAAATGTAATCTTTAACAAGAAAGGATAAAAAATAGATTTTTTACAAGATCTCCTTTAAAAACAAATATTTAACTAGAAAACAAAAATAATTAAACTTTCACAAACTTTTAAAAATAAAATCTTTCACATAATATTCATTACAAATGTAACTTTTAGCTATAAAATATAAAAAACACAAATTTTTCACAAGATCTCCTTTAAAAATCAGATTTTAACTAAAAACACAAAAAATCAATACTTTAACAAGAAAAGAAAAACTTAACATTTTTCAATTTTTTTTTACTTTTTTCAGTTGTGAACCGGAGAAGAAATGATGGATGTTGGCCAGAGACAAGAGGTTTCGGCGGCTGGAGGCTTCCGATGGAACATGCAAAAAAAAAAGGGCAAAAAATCGTGAGAAAAAGAGTGAAAAAAATCTTAGATCGTGAAGGAGGAGAGAAGAGTTTAGAGATCTTACACGTTGGCCGGAATGAGACATAACAAGTTCAAACAAATATTAACAAGATGAAATAAAATTGTATTTATAAGAATAATTTTTGGTTTTTGGAAAAACTCTTGTATTTGAAATTTCATATAACTAATGAGAATCATTACTCTTTTCCTAATTGGTTATAGAATTTCAGGATTACAATACTATTTAAAATTATTCATTTGATGATACACTTTTAAATGGTCCATTGAATAATAATAAATATATAGTAGATAGCCATATTGCTTAAGAATAATTTTTCATATTATGATCTAGTAGTATTGCTAATGTAACATCTAAATTTTGTTCCATGCAACCCATATAATCTGCTTTCAAATAATAAACATTGTTCTATATATAATTTCAAAAAAATCACTATAAGCATATTTATTTTAGGAAAATAAAGTTTTATGAATTTTTCATTAACTTTTTATATATATGTATATGTATTTTTAAAAATTCAGCATTGACATTATGAGTGTAAATGGTAACGGCAGAATTGTGCTAAATGCGGAATCTAGCAGAATTTTGCGGAATTACTTAAAATTAAATAGTAACAATTGAATTTTACTGAATGTAGAATCAAAATTTTTTATTTTTTAATAATTTGATCGACAAAATATAACTCATAGCGAAAATTTGTCATAGAACTCTATTTAATCTATTTTGAGTTTGATTTGTCTTCATATATACAAAAAGAGAGTCAACTTCTCGATTTTTCTCTCAGGCACTAAAAACAAGGTCCCTTTCTTCTTCTTCCTCGTCGACGCCGGCGGTGCCCTTGGCCGCCGACGATGACTCTTCTTTCTCTTTTTGCTTTCGTCTTTTGTCTCCTCTGTTCTATATCTCTCGTCCCTGTGTCTGATCAATTTTCCTAGCGGTGACATCGGTTCCATTTTGATGGGCGTAGATCTGGAAAAGTGGATTCGCCGTCTCTCCACTATGAGTGTCCAGCGAAGCAGAGCAAGCCACCGATCTCTGTCTTCTCGCTCTTTTCGCCGGTTTCTTCGGGATCGCTGACCTTCGGGTCTTCCGACGAAACTCTTTGGTGAGATCGTTCCACTTTTGCGTCGCGAGCTTAGTTCTCCGACTATCCGCCGGATTCTTCATGGTAAGACTCGTTATTGCTCTATTTTCTCTAGCCGAGGATGTACCGGCAACAGTAGAGCATTTCCTTTAGTGATGCGGTGAAAACCAAAACCACACCTCCGACAAAGCTCTACTACCGAAATCCCTTATCAACAGTCTGATTTCCTCTGTTCTTTATCTAACTTTGACCTCCGATCGTCGTCTTTGGACCGCCGATCTCAGGAGTCGAAGACCTTGCGGATATGTTAAATTGGTGTTAAATTCCACTTTAGTCGATTTCATTTCGACGAGGAGCCCTTCTTTCGTGAACATCTCCATGAAGCTTGAAGCATGAGTCTTCTCACCAGAGTTTCCAAGCTCGGTACGTTCTTTCGGTTCCAGCGAGTTTTGCTTCGGCGGCGGCGCCACATCTACACAAACCCTAGCTGAGTGTGGCTACCCTAGGGTTTTGTGTATGGGCTTGTTTTGTGTGTTAATTGGAAATGGTCTGCTGGACTCATTAGTTTCACACTTTTCCCAACTGTTGGGAGATGCATATCTAGCTTATTGGGCTTTTATTTTCAAATGTTTTATCACCTGCCTCTTGAGGCTTTTATTTTGTTTAGCCCAATTGTATCTCTTTTCTAATGGAATGCAATTGCTTGTGTGACAAAAAAAAAAACTCTATTTAATCTATCTCTTACTTTGATTACTAGGTTCATATACCCAAAAAAAAAATTGGAACTCGAGCTAAACCGAGTTCAAGCCAAAATAGGTGGGATATGAGAATGATCATACATCTATTGTTTAATTATCTTTCAAATTGTTTGTATTTAACCAAACTGTAAAGATTATACTATCAAAAGAAATATTAACAATTTCTAAAAGCATTAATAAATATTACTATAAAAAAGAGAATAGTGAAGTCACTACTAAAGTTAATCCATAAAAATAGAAATAGCAATAGTTTTTAATGTCTATGTAGGTAAGTTAAGGAAAAAGGAAAAACAAAACAAATATCTATTTTAACTAAAGGCATTATAGAATGGTGTGGAATAATGTCCAATGGTGGAATAATATGTTATTGTAACTGGTACATGTGGAATTGAAGAATGTGTGGAATTGAAAAATTTCACAAGTTATAGTCTATCACTCAAGATATATTTGGTTAAATTGATGATTTAGAAAGGTTAGAATAACGACACTCAACGTAACTCAATTTTGAATTCATCAAAACTAAAAGGATATATAGAATAACGATACTAAATAAAATAGTATTCTAGATTCAACAAAACTAATTGTAAAAATAATTTTCAAAAATGGATATAAATAGGTTCAAAATGTGCAATTAAAAAGATATTATGAAAAGTTACAACCGTATATTGCATCTATATAATGAAAAGACACAATAAAAAGTTAAGAATGAATAGTCACAACCATAAAAAATAAAACCATTATAATTTTGATTATATAATATATTTATCTATACATGAAAATATACAAATAAAAAGACATAACCGTACATCAGTTTTATTAAGATTGTTATTATTATATAAATTTGATGTAATTTTAACACAAAAATAATTTTCATTTACAATCACAATATTAAATATCACACTAAAAATAATATTATATATTGTTTATAAAATTTTTACCATTTAATAATTTTGTAAAATCTAATATTCTTTTAATAATTACCTCTAGTATACTATTAAAATTGATATATTAAAAATATTGAAAGAAAAATTATATCTTGAGTTTATTTTAAGGAATTTAATGTTTAACTAACCTAAAATTATAAAGGTTTTAGTAGTTTAATGTTTTATTTAAACTTTAGTTTGCCTATTGTATTTACATCTATAGAAATATTTCATTATGTAAGTATCACGTTATTTTAGTGTTGGATTAGAGAAAAAAAACTGTAAATTACACTAAAATAGTGTTTTAGTGTTGGTTGGAGATGTCATAGTATATATATGAAACAACTCAAGTTACAGGAACCAATGTTAAAATCGGTCCATATAGAACCAACTCAACATGAATCAGTCTAGTCAATTAGAATTCCCATGTATTGTGTGGTTCATAGCATGCATCTCTGCACCCTTGAATCTATTTTTAACTCCTTCTTTTTATAACATCAACTATTAATATCTTGGTTTATCAATTTGTGTAGGTGTAAATAAATATCCAGCTTGGTTTTGGCTCAATAATATGACGTATAACTCATGTAAGATGTGTATTTGTGTACGCAAAATAAGTATGTTTTTATTTATTAATAAGTATATGTACAGCTCAAAACCTAACAATATAATTTCAAAAAGAAAAAATTGGTCAAAGACCTCAATTATTGAGAAAAAACAAAAACTTTCAAACAAACCCGTTAACTTTTTTCATCAAGAAGATAAGAACAGAAGAGAAACAGAATTGACAAAAACACAAACCTCTTGTCCTCATCATGATCGATTCGGCTGCACTAATTCCTGAGCCTCTTAGCAACAGCAAAGTTTGTTATGAAGCCTCATTTTTCAACGTCTCTTCTTATGGATTCTTTGAAAATGATATCAAAACTGATCCATGGATCATCTTCACACATTCATTGCCTCTTCTTGAGATGCAAATCATTGTCATCTTCATTTTCATCCTCTTATCTCATATGTTCCTCAGAAGTATTGGCATTCCAAAATTCGTCTCCTACATGCTTGTAAGTTTCAAAATGCACAAATCTTCAAAAACCAAATGCATGTTTTCTTGTATCGCAAGTAACAAGTCTTTTGATTATTCAATTAGGCTGGTTTGATTCTGGGACCTCAGCTGATTGATCTGTTTGGCTATCCACCGGACCGGTTATCTTTATATATCCCTGGATATGTTGCGTTGGAAAGTGTGGGCAAGTTCGGGTTGATCATGTTCACGTTCTTAATGGGCGTCAAGACCAACAAGAGAGCTGTTTTTCAAACCGGTAAACCTACGGCTGGGATTGCGGTTTCGTCCTTTATGGTGACTATGATCATTGGAATAGCCTTCAGAAACTTCCGTATCGACAAGGTTGATCCTCTCTATATGCCTCTGAGGCTGGCCCCAACAGAACGTACAGTGATTGTATCCGTTCAATCGTTATCGTTATTACCTGTCGTAACGCACCTTGTACATGAGCTTAAGATTCCAAACTCAGAGCTCAGCCGCATCGCTATATCTATCGCTGCCGTCAATGATCTCCTCGCATTAATCACTTTGATAGGCGTCTCTTATGTAGCAACATACAGGTACATAAGTCGTTGATTTTGACATTTAATTGGTGCATTTGCATTATTCTTTGATACCAAGATCATTCATGTGATCAAGAAGTTAGATTTCTTAAATCTAAGATCTTATCTATAAATTACAAAAAACTTCTATAAAATTCTTACATCTGGAATATTAATTTTCTTATAACCAAAGTTCTGGAAATCAATTAGGTGTTGGTAGCATAGAGGTACTAGGATTCGAATTGCAGGGCGCAAACTCGCATAAGTTTTAGGTTCAAAGCCTTCTGAAAATTTTAATACTGTTTTCTAGTCAGGTAGACATTGAGTTTAGACCAAATAATTTACAAGTCTAGCAGCTAATGGACTAGAGATTAGTCCGGTGGTAAAAATCCAAATCATAAGAGTTATTAAAAAAAACTCTGAAAATCGAAGACAGGCGGCCAAAGCAATATGAATGGTCTAAAACTAGTTTCAAAGTTAGTCAACAAATTGTTAAACCATTTTTAGATGACAGATTAATTGGTCTAGCTAGAGGATCGGATGATATACATTTATATGATAAAATTTTTATGAAGATGGAAAAAAAGCAGACCTTAATGTCTCTGATTAGTAACTAAAGATCTTTTGAAAATATTGTTATAACAGTTTGTAATTTTCCTGCAGGTATGTATCGCCCACAATAGCCAACCGCGACATAATGGCAATGATCATCTTACTCCTTGTGATCCTATTCATTGTCAGGCCTATGGCACAATGGATAGTTGAACATACTCCAGAAGACAAGCCCGTACGAGAACTCTACTTATACGGAACAATCCTGACTGCAATCGCTGCGAGTATTTACACAACTTTTTTCAACCAAATTCACGTTCTAGGAGCTTTTATGGTTGGGTTAGCGATCCCAGATGGTCCACCTCTTGGATCTGCGTTAGAGGCCAAGTTTGATAGCTTGGTTGCAAACTTATTTTTTCCGATTTCAATCACAGTCATGACCATGAAAAGTGACATTATAAGGGTAATATATGCATTCGATGACATATCCTTTAACATATTTCTGGTTGGTCTTATATTGGTTGTGAAATGGACTGCCTCCTTTGTACCTTGCTTGATCTGCACGTTACCTACTAGAGAATCTGTAATCATCGCCACTATGATGAACTATAAAGGTTTTGTCGACTTATGCTTCTACGATACGGCCGCAGAAAAAAGGGTAAATAATCTTTACTTAAAAGCCTAGTTAACTCACTATACTTGTGTGTAATGTTTCGAATTAATGGATGGATGTTTTTTATACACAGAATTTGTCAAAAGCGACGCACACGTTATTGATAATGTACGTGTTATTGAATGCGGGGATTTTGCCTACCATTGTGAAGGCACTTTATGATCCAAGGAGGAAGTATATTGGATACGTTAAGAGAGACATTATGCATTTGAAATCAAACTCAGATCTCAAGATTCTAACTTGTTTGCACAAACCAGAAAACATCTCTGGCACTATCTCATTACTTCAATTGCTTTCTTCGGCTCTAAGCAACGAGAACAACGACAGAGGATTCATTGCAGTCACGGTGTTACACTTAGTGAAACTCGCTGGACGTGCGTTTCCCGTCTTGGTACCTCACGATCGGCGGTCTAAACCTTTGTTGCTTGAAAATTCTTACATAGAAACAATGATGCTTGCTTTCACCGTGTTTCATCGAGAGAATTGGTCATCTACGTCTGTTAGTTCCTTCACAGCTTACTCTCATGAGGATTTGATGGACCAAGATATTTGCAATCTCGCTTTAGACCACCTGACATCGATGATCATTGTCCCTTCTGGACGAAAATGGTCATTTGATGGATTATATGAATCAGACGATGTGATGATCAGAAATGTGAACACTTCTCTTCTCGACCGTGCTCCTTGTTCCGTCGGGGTACTCAATGATCGAGGCTACCGTAAAGGCAAGAAAATGACTAGTAATATCGTTAACGTTGGTGTGATCTTCATTGGTGGTAAAGATGATCATGAGGTTGTCTCGCTTGTGAAACGGATGAGACATAACCCGAATGTGTATGTCAATGTGACCAGATTTGTGTCTGGTAAAGAGCCAGACGAGTTAAAGAGTTGGGATCAAATTGTTGATGATGAAGTTTTGATTGATCTAAGGGCAACATATTCTAAGGCTAAAAATTTTGTCTATAGGGAGAAGGTAGTTAACAGTGGTCCGGCGGTGGCAACCACCGTGAGAGTGGTGGCGGAAGATAATGATTTGATGATTGTAGGTAGATATCACGACGATGAGTTACTGGATTTTTCAGGATTGGTGGAGTGGATGGAGCTTCAAGAGTTAGGAGTCATTGGAGATTTGCTTGCATCTAAAGATTTAAGAACTAGGGTTTCTGTTTTAGTAGTTCAACAACAGCAACAACATGGCTGAGTGTAACATGTCAATATATAATCTCTATAATTTTTTCTTTCATTGTATTAACATTCATGGCTCATAGGTAAATCTTAGAATATCATTGGAAGTGGAGATAGATACTCTAGTATATAAAGGACAGTATTTAATATATATCAATTTGTTAATTACCAAATTGATTTTTTTTTGTCTAACAATTAAATATAATCATCCATCTAAATCCTATCATGTTGGATTATGCGACTATATAAATACTAAGCTAATAAAAATAAACTTATCAGTTTTGTCTAGACATGAATAATGTTTTTCTTGGGTAAAAAATTTCCATCTTTTAACACTTTTGAGTCGAATATTCATCTATTCTCTATTATGTGGGTTATACGATTATCAATGCTAAGTGAATAAACATGAGTATCACTATTGTGACATGAAATATGGTTAAAATGTGTTCCATCTTTACCACTTTCTTTATTCTTTTTTTATGTGGTTAATATTCATCTCTTCTCAGCTAAACATTTTGGAGTATTACGTGTCCAGAAAGTAAAATTTGAATATACTAAAATGAAACGAAGGGAATTAAAATTTCTAATTTTACAATTAAATCTCTAAGACTAGAATGAAAAGAATGGTAAAAATTACAATTGAATTTGAAGTTATGAATCTAAATCATAAGTTGTTGTTGCTGTATAACCGAAACAGAAGCCTGAGAATTAATATCATGTGAAGTCAATAGATCTCCAATAACACCAAGCTCCTTAGACTCACTCCATTCCTCAAGACCATCTGTGAATACACTCTTCCTTCCTTCCCCTCTTCCAACTATGAACATATCGAAACCGGCCGCAACCGATTTCAACACACCTGCTGTCTCGGACGCGTCTTCAATTGCTTTTTCAGCGTAAAAGAAATCTACTTTTTCTTTGCTCCTTGTGTCTCTAAACATTTCATCGTCAAGCATTTTATCCCACTCCCTGTTTTCTCCAGCCATTTCATTGCTAGTGATCATTCGGACAACTGTTAAGTCAATTCTTTGGTCTTGGGACATTCTCGTTGCAAGAATAAATGCTTCTCTATCATCTTTACCGCCTAGGAAGATCATACAGACTCTGTATGTTGATGAGTTTGAAACGGTGTCATTGATAGTTCTTCGCCCGTGGCTGCTTCTATAGACAAATATTCCAACAGAACATGGTGCCACTTCGAGAACGCTCTTGTTAAGGTTTTTGATCATGTTGCTGTCTGAGATGATAGCTGATCCATCAGCTGACCAAGTCTTGTGAAAAGGAAGGAGTATGAGAGAAGTTGTGTTATTGAGAGCAAGTGTACAGATGTCTCCGTGCATCGTATCAGGCATAGACAAGGCTGTGTAGATGCTTACAAAGACCGATCCATGGTAATCCCTGCGAAACTTTTCAAAGGAGACAAGTACATTGTTCGAATAAGATGTTTCCTCTGTTATGAGAGTTTGCAATTTGTGGGATATGAATATCGGATTGGCTTGTCCCACAAGCTCCATCAAGTGGAGGACGTAAGATGCTACAGGAGTTTCCCTGGACGGACAAGTAGCTTCAAGAAGATTGATCATTGGGTTTATATCATCTGTTCTGTAAATGCAAGACAGAATCCTTAGCTCAGAGTTTGGTTTAAGGTGCTGCATATTCCGCTTCTCGTATCCTGCGTACATCCTTTTAGGGTCGTATAAGTGTCTCAAGACCGGAGGTATGATTGCGGAATTCAACAGTATGTAAAGACACGCGATAGTGAAGGTCTCAGGACGTACAGACTGCAAAGTTCAAAGCATAGACATGAGATAAAGCTTTTGTATTGAATGAAATTATGATTATAAAGACATATGTTCGTCTACATACCCCTCTCTGGAAGGCCAAGGCATAAGCTCCGAGCTCAAAGATACCTTTAAAGGACAAGATAAGAGATAGAGCGAAGCAGTCTTCCATTGGCATACGGTAGAACAAAGCAGGACTAGTAGTCAAGATGAATTTGACAGTGAAAGATGTTACTATGATGAGTATAATGCTATTGAGATCTTTCCAATCAAGTAAAACCGTGAAGTCGATATCTTTGGAAGATGAAGCAACGAAAAATGGGAGAAAAGTGCCGAATATAGCCGGTTCAAACTTCTGAATGATTGCAGAGCCCAAAGGAGGGCCATGGGGAACAGCGAGACCTAAGATGAAAGGTCCCATGAAAATAGATTGCTTGCACCAATTTGCAAGGACAGCTGTTCCACTAACCATAACGATGATCGTAGTTAAATAAATCGACTTTACGGGACGACCAGAAGGTGTTAATTTAATAACATAGAACATCAAAGGTCTGAAAACGTAAATGGCAACACAAACAAAGAGGACCACAACGCCTGCTCGTTGTAATGGACGATCCCCCGCAACAACATCCCCTATAAACACGTTCCCGAGCCGTGTTTTCTCGTCCTTGAGCTCTTTCAAGAAGATGAGAACCGAAGTAAGAAGTGAGGTAATGAAATCACTGATCACAGCAGAAGAGATCGCTAGACGGCCAAGCTCTGAGTTCTGTAGCCTAAGTTCAAAAAGAAGGTTTCCCACAACAGGAAAGACGAAAGACATTGGATTGAGTAAATCACTACAGATTCCAAGGAGTTGAGAGTAGGATCCGAGTTTTTGGTTCCTACATCCCTCAGGTTTCCGAAAAAGATAACGGAGCAAACCAAAGTTGAGAGCAACACAGAAGAGATCCCAATGGTGACCGCTTTTCTCCCAGAAGTTTTGATCAAACTAAAATCCATTTTAACTCCCATCAAGAACCAGAACATCATGTAAGAGAAAGCAGAGACATGACTTAAGACTATCTCTTTATAATCCTCTGTAAAGAAGAATCTCATCGCTGTTGAATTGTGCTTTAGAAACGACTTGCTGAAGAGAAAACCGGTCTGCATATAACATAACAACACAAAACTCTCAAAATCCAATCCAGATTAAGCAATGTAGACGTTTAGAGATTAGCAAATACTCACAAGCATATGAGAAGTGAAACGAATCATTCCGAAACGTTGAAGGAGGAAATGCAAGAACTGCCATACGACAGAAATAATGAGAAAAATCATCTGCAAATGTGGAAACGTGTAATTCCAGAAATGAACATTGATATTAGGATCTGAGAATTTCTGAGAAGGCCAAATGCCATTGGAGCTAGGATCGATAGGTGAAACGTCGCAAATCATGTTAGCTTCTCTCCATGTGTCTCTCATATAAAGCATCTTATCATCCCCCATTGATGAAAAAGCCTCCATGAAGAAAGAACAACAAAAGAAACAAAAAAATTAAGAGATTTTGGGAGCAATTCGACCGAAGAAACAATTTTACAAAAGATTTGATTTTTATATGTGTTTACTAAATTTTGTTACAGTTTGGATGACAGAATCGAAGAACAAAGCCATCATCCATATGGGTTTTTCAACTCTAAGATTAGTAAATTGGTTAAAGACCAAAACTATAAAAAATAATTCAACAAGAAACAGGATTCGAAGGTGACATATGTTAAAGGATGTTCTGCTTTACTGTCAGCTTTTTTTTTTCAGATGACAACTTGATTATGCTAAAATTGCTAATTTTACGGTTCATTGAGCCAACTTTAAGAATAGACAAATGCCAAAGATGATAAGACCAACCTCCGCTATTTTCTTCGGCGACGCCGATGGAATTTTAGATTGTGATGACGAATAATCATCTCTCCGATCTTTTCTTCTTGCTCATGTCCCCTATATTTTATTAGCATTATTCTTCCAACACAAATTTTGCTTTTATCTTTATCTATTTTGTTTTTGCTAAAAAAAAGCATCAAAGATAAATGCAAAATTTGCGTTGGAAGAATAATGCATCAAATAATACTCAAACGTTTTTTTAAAACCATCAAACGCATCAAATAATTCTCAAACTCATGAAACCACAGCTTATTAAGAGTTTACAATCGTCTTGGTGTTTTTTTTTTCAATTCAGAAAAAAGGAAATTTGATTCTAAACCAACATTAACACAGTCCAACCTAAGCCAAATCACTAACACATGCTTTACGTGTAGGGGTGAGCAAAATTCTTGAAATTCAAGTTTTGATTTGGTGTTTTCTTGGATTCGATCTGAAAAATTCGAGTACTGTGAAATTTCGAAGCAGAGCAAATAATAAAATTTAATATCAGTAGAAAATCACAAATTTTTTTTTTTTAAATGGATATCTGCTCTAATTCATATATTAATAGATATATTAAAATATTAGTGATATATAAATATATCATAATATAAAAAATAGTGTTTTGCATATTTATTACATAGTTAAATTGTATTTTAATTTTATGGTATTATTATTTTTCCACCGTGTGATTTTATTACCAGTGACATGTAAAACTATGAATTTTTGGAATTAAATTGATTTTAAAATTTATATTCACAAAATGTTTTTTTTAATTTAAAGTTTATATTGATTTTTAATATAAATATCAATATAAATTTTAAAACTAAAAAAGACGCATATAGCCTAATTGGTTTGTCCATGATCTACCTTGGTACTATGTGATAAGTTCGAATCTCACTCAATTCTAATTGAAAATTTATGTTGTTTTACTTTTTAAAAAATTTCTTTTTGAGATTTTTGTGTATTTTATCTTATTATTATTTTAAGCGGATTATTTGCGAATCTTTTTTCAAAAACAGATATCTAAATATCCAGATATCTAAAAAAATTTGGATCGAAAATAAATTATAAAATCAGATATCTGATTAAAACATAGTGAATCACATATATTGCAATTTTTTCTTATATCCGCTCGGTATTCACTCCTACCTTGCAGTTATACCTCATCAACTCCAATTCAATGTGTAGTTGAAACTTAGAAACTTTTTTTTGACTAAGAGTTTTATATACACGAAAAAACCTAGAACTTAAAATGAAATCTAATCAAATATATATATATATATATATATATATATATTAATTGATATATTTAGGTTATGAATTGTAACACATTTTTTCGTTTTTGATTCTTGAATTTTAGTTTTTGTGTTAACTGTAGATTCTAGTTTTGTAAAAACATGAATAGTAATTTGGTAATTTTTGTACTCTTTGGTTTTCGCCTTTATTTAATATATATATATATATATATATATATATATATTCTTATGATCGATTTTTCTAAAATTATTAAAAGATTATATTAAATTTAAATTGAAAACAAAAACTTACAAAATTTCACAAAAAATACCAAAATTAAACACACATATATATATATATATAAAGTAAAATATTATAATATATAAACCATCCTAGACCGCAAGTGGCCTTTAGTCTAGTGGCAGACGCTAAGTCCACATAAAATATGAACACTTGCACAACCAGGGATCGAGTCCCACCGCCTACATTATATAAGAATTTGGCTAATGGCCGGTCTGTTGTGGCCCAATGTTGACAATAAAAAAAAAAACCACCCTAGACCGAGCTGCTTGCCGGAAGTGACCTTTGCTCGCTTAGACAGCATCATCCATAATGCCCTTCTTGCCCACATGTATACAAAGCAAGGCAAGAGGCTCTTGCCGAAATGGTTCACTCATATGTAACCGCATTAACATGCTCAGCATCTTCTTATTCCTTAAACTATGTCTTTTACTCTTTTTTGAGGCATGTTGTAATGGCTAGAAAACTCTAACCTATATTTTGAAGGTTTTTTGTTGGTAACATAATAAACGTGTTATAAAAAAAAATATAAACTACTACTTTTAAAATGATAATTAAATTATTATTATTATTTTTGTCAACTTTACTTTTATAATTGGATTGACAATGCTCGATCTATAACCAAACCTCATATCCTAAAATCTTTTTTTTTTCATTTCCCTTATATCGGGGAGAAATCGACCTTTGGTGCCTGAGAATTTGTAAAATGATCACTACCACTGGCCACTTGTCCTCGACATAATTAAATTTTTAATAATATTTAAATTACTATTTTAAGAATAACAAAATATATATTTAATAATATTTAAAAGCATGATTTTTTAAGAATTGTATAGTCAATTTTTTTTTCAACTTAACTCAACATCGAATAAAACAAGATCAAGGAGGGGGTACAACATTCACAAAAGCTTTTCTCCTACATACTCCTCTAACTATGCGGGCTAGGTGATCGACTTTGTAGTTGAGCGAACGTGGTATCAGAACCAACAGACAGTGTCAGAAGGAACTTCGAAACTGAAAGTAGTCATCCAGATAAGGCTGGAAAGCTGGCCAGGCAAAATGGTCCTCGATCATTTGCAACAACGTCGAACAATCCACCAGGATCTCTACCTCAGTAATCTAAAGTGAGATTAGACACGTCATTGCCCAAAGGAGCGCCTCAAACTCTGAATGAAGGGCATAAAGGCTTCATCTTATGCATTGCGCTCCCATATTAACTACGTCGTGCGTAAAGGTAAAACAATACCAACCCAATTCTTTGAGGATATATGACTCATTCCATAAAGCGTATACCATACATCTATATCTGGAGAAAGCCAAATTTACCGTTAATGGTCGGGATATTGCCTCACCGTAGTGTCGGGACGGGATATTGCCCTCCCCTCTTTTGCGTGCTCTTTCTTGTTAAGCTAACTCCCAAAACTCCGCCTCCGCTTCTGCCGCAATGACTAAATCTCGTGGGTCCTTGTCTTTGATTGTGAAAGCTTTTTCATTCCTTGCCTTCCATAAATACCATAAAATCCATGGGTAGCTTTTGGTCTCCACCACCTTAGTTAATCTCCCTAGTAGATGGTCTAAGTTGGAAAATATGGAGGGTCCTGGAAACAGTGGACATGCAAGTATCTAGGATAATGCCCATGTCTAAAGAGCTGGAGGACATTCAAATAGGACATGTTTAATGGTCTCTGCCATATCATCGCATCTGTCATAATGTTCGTCATAGTTGAATCTATGTCTCACAAGATTTGCTTTCACAGTAAGTTGTCTTGATAAGGTCTGCCAGAGAAAATGTTTGATTATTTGTGGAGCCTTAACTTTCCAAACTTGAACCTGTAAATTATGAATATGTGGACCAAAAGATTCCATCGATTATTGTGCAATATTGCGCTCTGCTTTGTACCCTAATTTCACGGAATAGAACCCTGATTTAGTATAATGCCAGCCTAATCTATCAGAGGTAGGTCTGCTTGGGATATAAATCCCTAATATAAGATCCGCATCTCCCAGATCAAACATTTGCCGAATAAGGATTTCCTTCCATAGACGAGTTCTTGTGTCAATTAGGTCCGAGACCTTTAAATTCGGATGTATGTTCACCCCCACTCCATGTGTTGGTCTTGGAAACTTATCTGGAATACACGGATTATGCCAAATCTTTATAGAGCACCATTTCCTACTCACTTTATCAATCCTTTCATAACCAAAACTCATGCAGAGATAATGTTTCGCCATCCATAGGAGGGCATATATAATCTTCTGGGGTTCCAAAGGGGAAGAACCCACATAGTATCTTCCGCGTAGGACTTTAACAACGTACTTTAATATTATGAGAAAATGTAACATCTATCATCTCTTCATTCTCTATATAATTACATGGGTTTAATACAAAAACTCACTCCCTCTTCTTTAGTTTCTAGATTAAAGTGAATTATGATTATCGTTCCCATTCTTTATTACCTACATATTTTCATATTTTATAGTTTCATAATTTTTTGTTTTCAAAAATATGAAATAGTTTTATCTAAAAACTAAAAGAAATTTTTTTTAATAAATATTTTAGAAACATTAATAATTAAATTGAATTAATATCATTAGATAAATATATCCGTAGCCATTAGGAAATATGTTTACATTTCTAGTATATATTGTATTTTTTGATAATTATATATTTTATGGCATTAGTGGCCTTAATATATAGATTATTAAAGATTAGATATTAAGTAAAATAAATTAGTAAATTAATGTTTCAATAATTAAGTAATGAGGTGACATCATGAAGAGAGGTTATTTTATTATATATATATATATATATATATATATATATATATTCGCATTATTGTTGGAGGTGGGCCTCACTCCAAGTAATTCGGCCCATATGGCTTTGCAAGGTCCACTCCACGACGCTGGTCTCGCCACAACATAAGGTCAGAACACTTAACGACACGTAGAGAACAACCCATTACGGCATCGCGGTCTCTGTGGCATGCGCCTAGATTCGCCTATCACCTCGTCTCGGCCACGTGCAACGCATTTAATGCGTTGTAGAGACGTTCACCTAACCAATAGATAGGCCTAGCTACGCAGTAAGCATTTAATGCTGCAGAAGAGTAGCTCAATTACTCAGTAGCTCGGCGAATATGTCCAAAGCAATGATGCCCTAGTCAAGGATTCGTAGACTACGACCATAGGTCATCATAGCCAACTTGACAGGTCAGCAGAGTCGCTCAAGGCATTTCTCTTATAAAAGGAATCATAATGGACGCCGAGCATGGGATTTGGTCATCACTTTTCTCTCTAGAACTTTTTAACTTTTGTCATCATTTTTATCACTTAAAACTGAGAATTCAAATTCACTATTGTAATCTTTACTCTACATTGATCAATAAACATTGTGCTAATAATTCACTTTTCATGAAATGTTAATATTCCTAATTGAACTCACTCTTCGAAGACAACATAATTCAATTTCAAACGCATCAAACAGTACTCAAACTCATGAAACCGCAGCTTAACCTTTGAATCTTCGATCGTCTTACAACGTGTTCAAACAAATTCTTTTCCCAAGTGAAATACATTATATTTTTATGGTAGCAGCAACTAATATTACTGTTTTTATAACGTAAAATTCCTGATTGTTCTAAAAATAATTTACCAAAACTAACACAGAAAAACAGCATTAATCATCCATCACTTCATAAAAATTCCGATTTAGTCATCAATAACATTACTTCTTTCTAAATAAAAAATGAATACGAATAAACAAATTTTATTTTATAAGATCGCAACTCATGCCGATGGTCACAATACAACATATTTAGTGTAAGAACCAATAATTAAACCACACGTTTACAATTCATGTAATTAAGCAGACAAAGATTAGACGGGACGCAATTAAAAAAAACCAAAGAAAGAAGAGAAAGAGAGTTAGATGTAAATGTGACATCAGAAATGATATCAACATGGCAGTTTATATATATATGAATGTTATCCAAATATATAATATACACGAAGAGCATGGCATGAAATAACACTAAACCTTGACTTAAGTTAATCATTATATAAATATACATTTTGGATTTGACCTTCTTAGCTAAAAAACTCTTGTTAAGGTTTCATGTGAGGAAGGCTTTAAGTGGGGATGGTCTCTTTTGCTTTCTCTAGTTGACTTCCGAGTTATAAGCTTAATTACATTGCATATATAATATACTTTTATTATTTCATTCTTAACATGATCGATGCAGCTAATTAATCATACATATTTGACAATTTCATTTATAGGTGAAAAACATCACTTGTGACGACAATTTGAAGTTTCAATAGTTAGTGTACGTTAATGTAGTTATAAACTTACAATTATTGGTCAGCACCCAAATTTATCAAAACTTGACATTGACTATATAAAATACATGTATAATTAAATTTATTACGTCTTTCGTCAAGTTGTTTAATAATTATCTATGCAGTTTTCTATACCAAAATTGGATTCTAGACAATGGCGTATCCGGTCTAATAAAATTAATTTAAACTAGATTTATTAATTAATCCAATTGTTTTTTTGTTAACTAACTAGGAGATTGTACCGAAACCCGAATTAACTTTAATTCTGAGGGCCGAATGCGGTTAAGTTTAAACATCAAATGGTCAAATAAAAATGATTAGCAATTTCGTACGTAAGGAAAATTGATCTCTGGCCTATAACCAACAAGATAATTTTCTCCTCAAATGAAAATCATTAGACCAATACCACTCGCTTCGGTTAATCCAATTGTTTACATATGTTTTTTTCAAAACCTTGTACTGTATATTGTTTTGTATTAATCAATCAATGGATTGAGATTGAGAAATAATAGTATACATATTTGGCACGTATTTGTTTGTGTTTTTTCGTCGTTGTCGATGTACATGTCACAACTCGCAAGTATTTTATACAGTAGAAGGTAGATTGTCTTCTTCAATCCATCCCTCTAAATAGTCAGCCATATATATTTGAAACAAAGATACAACTAAGAATCGAAAGAATCAACAAAACTCAAGCTAGATTCTTCATATACATAGATGAATCAAAAAGTGCTTATTACGGATAAAGGAGAAGGTTCGATACCTAGCTTCTCCGGGAAGACCAATGCTTCATCAGAAGACGACGATGGTTCACTCTCTCTTCTATACAATCTCTCCACCATACAAGACAAGGTCCATCAGATTCAATCTTTGGTCAGCTTCTATATGATCTCTAATAACAACAATAACCAATCTCTGGGGTCAACGTCTTTAGACGTGGCTAACATTGGAAGTTTGGTTCAAGAGATCATTACCGCTGCTTCTTCCATGATGTTTACTTGTCAACAACTCCAAAATTCATCTAACAACAACCACAACAACAACAACAACAACAACAACAACAACAATATCGATAACGATCAAACCGCAGATGAAATGGTTATGGAGTTTTCACGACAAGAATCTGAACCGGATCATGATTTTGTGCAAAAATCGACCAACCTTTTTGGTGTCCAAGAAAGAGGACAGATCTCGTTTCCTGACCAGAATCTTAACTGGTGCAACGAGACCTTAAACCCTAAAAAAGACCATCATCGTTCTAGACCAATATCCGGGAACTACGAGATATTGGAGCTAGATGTAGCTGATCTATTAGCCAAATACACGCATTACTGCCAGATTTGTGGGAAAGGGTTTAAGCGAGACGCGAATTTAAGGATGCACATGAGAGCACACGGAGACGAGTACAAGACACGCGAGGCCTTGATTAGACCACATACGAACCATGACAAGAAAGGAGAAAATACGTTGAAGAAACATTACTATTCGTGTCCTCAACAAGGGTGTAGATGGAACCAGAGGCACGAGAAGTTTCAGCCATTAAAATCCGTGATTTGCGCTAAGAATCATTACAAGAGGAGTCATTGTCCTAAAATGTATATGTGTAAGAGATGCAGTGTGAAACACTTCTCGGTTCTGTCTGATCTAAGGACGCATGAAAAGCATTGTGGGGATATCAAATGGGTTTGCTCTTGTGGAACTAAATTTTCTAGGAAAGACAAGCTTATGAGCCATGTTTCTTTGTTCTCCGGCCACCAACCGGTACAATGGCCCATCGCAGCCGCAAGTCATCACTCTAAAGTGAAATTATTAGAAAGTTCGAGTTCTTAAGAGATTTGTAAGACGTATCTTAAAGAGATGACTTGTGGATTCAACTCTTTCTTCTTTCCACGATTTTCTATGTTGTCTAAATTAAATTATAGTCTCATTAAAAAAATTTACCAAGACTTATCACAATGACTTGTACGTGCATGTGCTTGTTGCAAGTGGCTCGTAGTTACGCGTTAAAGCATGGAACCAATCTTATATATTTTTTTTCACTGAAAAATCATGACAATATACGGAAATAATCCCAGAAACATAGCTCAACAGATTTTACCTAAACAAAAAGAATGAAGGCTTTAAAATGAGCTCCAAATGAGTTCTACTAGAACACAAAAAATAGAAGCCAATAAATAACCTCGAAACAGGAGATTGAAAACACTGACAAGCAACACTAAGCTTGACCCGTGATGAAACTGAAGATGTGTGGATTCCAAATCAAGGACTAAGAAGGAAAGAAAGATAAATCAAAGCTGAGCTGGACGAAATCTTGCTGACCGAGGAGGAGATCAAGACAAGGGGCTGTTAACATAATCAACAGATCGCTCTGAAGACAGAAATGGAAACTTGTCTTAACTTGAGAGTTTCCATTCCCGAAGGATTTGAGATATTTTAGGTTAAGAGGTACGACCTATAAAAAAGTCTAAGGTGTGTAGAGGCCATCTAACACTTTAGAAATTTTGGGGAAAAAATTAGATAAGGTTTAAATAGAAGAAAACTCTTGTTAGCCTGTTTAAGTGTTGATTCGTTTTATGTGTGTAACATTTTTGTAAAAAAGTTTATATCCATAAAATGAATCTTTCCGATCGAAATTGTGTGCAAGACTTGACAAATGTTTTAACTAAGTTTGATTTACTTGATAGTTGACACTATTAATTACAGTGAGTGAGTATTAAACTGGCCTAAATGTTTTTTTTTTTTCAACATTAGATCGATAAAGTCTGATACATAGCCTAAAATTTATTATCAATAATGTTTTTTTAAGTTACTATAATGCAGCAGGTAAGAATTAAACTCTGGTGCTAAATCATTAGCTGGATCATCCTAACCACTTGATTAAAAGTAATTCGGCAAATATTTTATTTTTAATTTTGAAAATATTAAAAAAAATCATGTATAATTACGAAAATATGTAAAAATTGGTAATTTTTACTATAATATACTTGTGCTTTTTTTTTTTTTTGGTCGAGATTGTGCTTTCTTTTTTACTACAACATTTAAAATTATAATTTCTACGTTAAATACCCATAAACCCAAAACTTGTTGCCAATTTAGCAGCCACGATAAAATAAAATCGTAGCCGTACTTGTGGTCGATTAGTAAAATGGCCACGTCAGCTATCCGTGCCAAAATCTATTCTACACAAATTAGTTCGCGCTCATGGACTTGTGGCGGTTAACGAAAAAGCCCAAGCGAAATTTTTGAATTTCGGTTTTTGGAAAAATGTTTTCGAAAACATTCGCGCTATAAAATGAAAATAGATCTGATCCGTCCATTTGAACCTATCTACATCGAACGGAAATTCTATTGCCCCGTCACTAATCTGCATTAAAGTATATCAGCCAATAAGATCTCTTTTAGTTCTCCTATATAAAAAAATCAATATCTCGAAATCATCATATCAATATCTCAAAATCGTTTAATCCTCTAACAAGTTAAAGCAAAACAAATGGCAAAGGCAGATAAGAAACCAGCAGAGAAGAAGCCGGCGGAGAAAGCACCGGCTGGAGAGACAGCGGCGGCTGCTGAAAAGAAGCCAAAAGCCGGAAAGAAACTCCCGAAAGATACCGGCGTCGCTGGAGACAAGAAAAAGAAGAGATCTAAGAAGAACATCGAGACTTACAAGATCTACATCTTTAAGGTGCTGAAACAAGTTCATCCAGATATTGGAATCTCTGGAAAAGCCATGGGAATCATGAATAGTTTCATCAACGACATCTTTGAGAAGCTTGCTGGTGAGTCGTCTAAGCTTGCGAGGTACAACAAGAAGCCAACGATTACTTCCCGGGAGATTCAGACTTCTGTAAGACTTGTTTTGCCTGGAGAGTTAGCGAAACATGCTGTTTCTGAAGGTACCAAGGCGGTGACGAAGTTCACGAGTTCTTAGATCTGGAAGGATCTTGTAATAGAACTATGTAGTTGTTCTCGAAATGTGTTATAGGGTTCTGCTTTTGGGTATCTTAGAACTATGGAATGTAATTTGGGAATTTAGGGGTTTAACTTTTGCAATGTTATATGAATTTCTATCTAATTTTCGTTAGTTCTTAGTAATGGCTTTTAAGTTTCTCAAGTCTGGATCTTTTTACATATAAATTGTTCACTGAGTAATTGTCTGTGTTCGTAAGTTAATAGAAGTCTTAGATAGAACATAAACAGAATCAAAATGTTGCAAACTGGAACTGGTTATCAAAATGCTTCCAAGTCTTCTACTGCTTATCTAATCTGTTTCTCCAGTTACATTCGTTTGAGGTTGAATTGGTGTTACATGAAGATGGATTTGATCACAAAACTTCTTGAGGATTACCATATAGTTTGGGATAAATTTGTGAATGTATACTACAGCTATCATTGAAAACTCGTGGTTACAATTTGTGTAGCAATTATCTTGACTTGATTGCATCATTTCTTTGGGTAAGTTCGATGGTCAGGTCCAACATCGCGTGAACCTGTGTTTATGTAAGGTCCTCTAAAAGTTGCTTGAGGAGGCAATGGTTTTGTGGGATCGATCACTGGTTGTTTTGATGATCTGCACCCAAGAAATAGGAGAGTGAAAGGAATAAGCAAAATGTCATTACGCAAGATCAGAAAAGATTAAACAGTTGCGGAAGAAAGGAGGGTTCTTACGCCATGTAAAAGGGGAAAGCTAAGCCTGCAGATGCAAAAACAACCAGTCCGGTGGCTACAATGATATTACGTGATGGTGCCATTGTAATCTCGTTTGGCTTTGAAACCAAAACGAAAAAAGTCTAGAGAGAAGCCAAATACAAAATTAGAATACGTCTCAGGACCATTGGAGTCACAGAGAGAGATATACAATGACTAATGAAGCCAAAAACTAAACCCTTTACATAACAAGAACTTAGAACTGTAAGAACTAGACAATGTAATCAATTATCTGTGTCAACATCTAAGTTACAACGACAAGGTCCTCATACTCGATTTATATGGAACAAGAGACTCGAGCTTTTCAATGTCACTACCTTAACCATCTAAAGATAAACTAATCAACTAGTCTTAAGTTGCTACACTTATGACATCAGACAGAATCAGATATTATCAAGACTTGGAAGCAGCAAGACCCAAATCCTGTATCGACAAAAACAACATTTACGATAACAAAAGCAACTTGAAGCTCAAAATACTTTGTCGAGATGTCAAGGATCAAGTGAATATCAAATAGAGATTCAAGTTCCCGAAACCCAAAATCCAAAATCAACTATAATTTCAACCAATCAAAATTTGACGATAAAAAACCAATTCCAACTCAAGTTACTTAATTACGATACTCAGAATCAAGTGAAGAGCAAATCGAGATTCCTGAACGCAAAATCCCAATCAAACTGTGATTTTAAACCAATCAAAATACAATCTTTCGCGCTAACTTATCACAATTGAGAAAACAAAAATGAATCTAATCGAAATATTATAAACGAAGAAGATCTCACTTGGGATTATGAGGCGGTCGAGTCGACTCAGTGAGGTATTTGGGAATTTGGGATTAGGCCGAGTCACGGAGGTCTTTGAAACCGGCGATTTGGACGTGATGATCTTGCAAAGAGAGATATTGGGCTGGAGATAACAAATTGGGCTTAAGCCCAAATATTTCTATTCAACAATTTATTGGACCGACTTTAAGTCCATTTGTGGTATTGTTTTAAGTAAAGTAGATGCGCGACAAAATATTCAGAAGCTAGAAAAGAAAGAAATAAAAATAGTCCATCTTTCTACATCTGAAGCAAAGAACATAAGAATCTAAGGCATTATTTACGTTTCTTGCATCACAAGTATCTACTCTATATATACAAACATACAAAATAAACCAATTCCTCATGCCTTAAAACCCTAACTAGAACCAATGGCCCAAGTATCTTATTCATCGCAGTCAACACAACGGCGTCGTAGCATCGTCTGCTACACAATCCTCGTCATACTAACCCTAATTTTCATTGCAGGTGTAAGTGTTCTGATTACCTGGTTTGTAATGAAACCAAAGAAACTTCATTACACTGTCGAAAACGCATCTGCCCAAAATTTTAACGCCACAGACGACAATCACATATCAGGTACATTCGAATTCACCATCAAATCACACAACCCTAACTATAGAGTCTCGGTTTACTACAATTCCGTCGAGACATATGTGAAATTCAAAGGCCAGACGCTTGCATTCGATACAATGGAGCCGTTTCATCAACCACAGAAGAATGTTCTGCAGATTGATGACACTTTGGTTGCGCAAAATGTCCCAGTTTCTAAATCTAGTGTTAAGGCTTTAAGGGCTCAAATTTCATCGGGAAAGATTGATGTTGAAGTGTTTGTGAAGGCAAGGGTTAGGTTTAAAATTGGGAAATGGAAGACATCATCTCGTACGGCTAATATTGAGTGTTCTCATGTTGTGGTTTCTTTGTCGCAGCCAAACAAATTCCAAAATACTTCATGTGATGCAGATATTTGATTAATAAGTTTGCTTTGGATCACACTAAACATCAAAGTATTCACTCTCTGTTATTAATAAACGAATATTTATATATATAGACTTTCGTATTTTTTTTGGAGTCAAATAATTCTATAACCAGCACTTAACTAATATACAAAAATTATTAATTTCAGGGCGTAAATATATTTTTCTGATCTCTAATTCAATGAGATTATGATCTCCTAAACGTTTTCTTTTTGGGTCTTTTTTTATAAAATAGAAAATCTGATATATGTAAAGGGACCCATATGTAAATTTAAACAACATTAAAATCTTGCACCAAAGATCCGTGGACTTCAAGTAAAATATCAAGAAGAAAAGAAGATCACGTTATAGTTGTGCTGGATGAGTCTTGCTAAAATTCTTGCCAGTCAAGGTGATGATCAAGACAGGGAGCTAGGCCTAGGTTTTTGGGATATCCGTTCGAGTGCGAATCGGATTTTTTCGGATTTAAATATATAAAACCCGTTTAGGTGTTTTAGAATTTCGGATCGGATTTACTTTGGTATATTTTAGGTTCATGTCAGGTTCAACTTTTATAAAATACCTTATTTCGGATCTGCTTCAGTTCGGGTTCGGATATTTTTATTTAAATCATTTTAAAAAACAGAAAAAATTCTTTAAAAAATCTTAATTTAATTTTAAAATTTGAATATTTTAGTTTTTTTTTCATTCATTATTAATAAAAATAAGTTTAAGCGTTGCATCGGCGACTTTCAATTGTATAAGCTGTGTTTAAAGTTTTCATACAATTTCATAAAAGTAACTAGACGAGTTGAAAAAAAAATCATTAAAATCATATGACCAAAAGATGTCAAAATGACGTCATATTCCCATATCATATGATTTCATTATTTTCAACAAAATTTTATGGGCTGCTAAAGTAAGGGAGAAAATAATGCTTGGTAAGTTAGTAAAGTTGATAAAAAGAAAAAAAAAGTAAGGGAGGAAATCTCGATTTTGTATATCTGAATTCTATATTTTAGGCCAAAGCATAGTGAATATAGCTAGAGGAAAATAGAACAGCTCATTGTGATTAACAGTAATTCGCATGAAAGATACAGAAAATTAATTATGTGAACCCATGACTCTTAATTCGTTGATGTTGTAAGATTTTCCATGATTATTAGAAATTTTTGCCTAAATTTTTTATAATTACCATTTAACCACAGATTTTGTCTCAAGACGTTGGAGAAAACAAATTAATTATTAAAAAATAAAATAAGTTGCACACTCATTGCAAGCAACGATGTTGGGATAATGCAAAGGAGTGTCCTCACCGTAATAAGAACCAAAATAAATGGAAGGGATATGATTGATTGATTGCTTTTAGCAACGTTGTATCTTATGTACATGAGTGCATTCTGATAAAACATTCAATTTAATTTTATATTTCCTATGCCTTCATGTCATGTTCTGACACTATACACAATGAATGGAATATTGGTGTGATTAGTGGAGATTCGTTCTTACAATTGTACTTATACCTTTGAAATTTGAAAGACGAAGTTGTGTTGTGATATCTGAAGAACCATGGTTTTTGTAGATTTATATCGTGGACATTTTTTGATATTATAAATCAAATATTGACATTACAATTTTTTTTATTGATACATAATATTTCATTACAATATCACATATTTCATCACAATATAAATATATTGTTGTGAAGTTGTGATGATTTGTAAATAGTTACAATACAAATGTCACAAATGTATATTGGTGACAAAGCACCATAATATACTTGTAACGAATAAATTTAGTAACAATTTTGTCGCAAATCGTTATAGAATAGAATAACAATAATTCATAACAAAATCATATATAAAACGTCACAAATTATTATTAATATTTATAGTCACAATACAATTGTCACAATGGTTCAAATTATTTGTAGTGTAATTTTATTTATGAAAACATAGAATAAAACTCGTCAAAATATTGTGATCAGAAGCTCTCTAGCACTTTTATAGAACCATTGTTATTCTCTCACAATTTTAACTCCACTTCTTCGTGGTCTTTTGAATCTCCATTTCGATGTCAAATATATGTTTATATTTAGCAAACCTGAATCAATAATTACCACATTATCTTATCTTAGACGGAAAATGAGACTTGCGCACTAGAGCAAGCCATCTTCCAAGAAACAAATATGATGCAACATAGTACTATAAGGTTTGCAAAATCCATGCTTACTAGGCAAAAATAGTGTTTAGCAAAAGTCTAATTTGTTAGTTTTAACCCTTTAAACTTACATAAGCGTATTACAATATTTTTAAGGTATAATTTCACTAATTTAATGATTTGATTAAGAGACTAATTGTTGGTCAATGGTCTCCAAATTAGGACGATTCTATTAATTATGTGAAAAAATTGAACATGAATACAAAATCGATTTCTTTGCCAGTAGAATTAAAGGTTTTAATTGTGAGTAAACTTTTCTCCATTTGAGTGGAGTTCACATGTTAATCAAGTTTAAGTTGACAAAAAAATTACAATATTACGTTTTTATTGAACAACAATCACTACAATTTTTTACCAAAAATACTAGTTGCATCCACACTTAATAATCTAAATTCACCTAAATATTTATGATGCTGTGAAACCTTAGTCCAAATATTGTTGTAGTTATAATTATATATAATTGATTAAAACATATTTAATATTTGAACCCGACATATATATATATATATAACTTGAAAGATACGTACAATAAATTTAGGGTATTTCTGAACTCATTTATGACACATTTTGTAGCGTTTGAAAACAATTTTGAACCCATTGGTTAATTGGAAATTTTGATTTCCAAAAAATATGAGAATTTTGGAACAAAAAATAATGGAACAGGACTCCCTCTTAAAATGGAAATACAATGATTTTTGAAGATTTTGTTTTTTGGTCAAAAAACGGGAGTTATGCTCCCAAAATTTATTCAAAATTAAAAAAGAACGTCAAGAATTACAACAAACAGAACGAGAGGATCCTAACCTATTTCTATCAGCCATAACTAAACTAAAAACACAATCTGGAGCAATATTAAACAAATGGTAACCTAAAGGTAAAGAAAACATATAGTTCGTCAATCCATCCGCAAAATTATTAATCTCCCTATACCTATGAGAAATTCAGACTATCCAGTTTTTTTGAAGGAAGGCATAACACAAATGTACTAGGAATGAAAGGGGATGAGAGTCATTAATCCCTTCCGTTAAAAAAATCCACCACTATCTCAGAATCTATCTCTACTTCTAAGTGTGAGACCCTCTTATACCATGCTAAGAAAATGCCATAATACACACCCCAAAACTCAGCTAGAGGAGCATTGCATATACCTATATTCAAAGAAAAACCTCCCATCCATGTTCCGTGACTGTCCCGCAATACCCCCCAGCTGTGGCGAGACCATGATTTTCCGGAGAGGCTCCATATGTATTTAACCAATACCACTCCCCTTTCGGAGGTAACCAAGCAATAGTTTTCACAACTCTTGGAGTAGAAGAAGCCGAGTCCCGAGAAAGAGAGTTCGCTTGACATATTTCCTTAGACAGATCCTTAATGAACTTCACTTTGTCACGACACTTACCATAATCACCGAAAATGTACCCACATCTCCACTTCCAACCCCACCGCACAGTTATAGCAAAAGAAGTCGACCACATACATTCATTATGGATACTTCCATCCCCAAGATTGTCAAAAATCCATTCCAAAAGGGACTGAGTAAAAGTTTGGCCTTCTGCGAACCGGTAAAAGGTGATCCCATAAGCCAGCCATCACTTGGCAATCTCTCAAAACATGTATAATAGATTCTTCAACTCCTTTACACAGTTGACAAGTGCTCGAAGGCGAAAGATGTCGCCTAAATCTCTCTTTATCCGTGAGGATAACTTGATGGATTCCCAGCCAAAGGAATACACGGACCCGTTCAGGAACTTTGAGCCGTCAGACCTGTTCAAACAAACGTGCCATATCAGGCCGAGCAGTGTCATCTCGAGTCAGAAAAGCATGCGCAGAAGATACCGAGAATGTACCATTTGGGTAACCTCGCCAAGTTAATCTATCTTTATCCTTAGTGACCTCATCCACTACATGAGCTCCCAACATAAGACTAATTTCAAGAGGAAGATATGGATCAATTCGATTTCGAATCCACAATTCGCCAGAACGCCAAAGGTCACAAAGAGCCATTTATCCGACCAGAATATGATGTCACGACCATCACCCAAAACCTAACTTAGGCCAGGGATGATGACTTCCGTTAATCTACTCTTGATGTTATTCCAAGTAGACGAGGCAATACCTTTACGTTGTAGCCAATACGTATCCGAAGAATCTGTTACTCTGTATTTGGAGCGTAAAACAATCGCCCATAAACTTGAGTTATCTTGCAAAAGACGCCAACCAAGTTTTTAGAGGACCACACGATTCATGTCCTCTGTATACCGAATACCAAGCCCACCATCACACTTCTTCTTACAAATCTTCTTCCAGCTAAGTAAATGCATTTTCCTTTTCTCAGAATTTCCTCTCCAAAGAAAGGTTCTCGATATGCGATCAAGGCTATTCAAAGTGTATTTTGGTAACATTGTTGTGCTCATAGTATGGACTAGTATCGAAGACAAAACAGATTTTGTCAAAGTCACCCGTCCAGCTAAACTAATAGTTCTTCCTTTCCAACCAGCGAGTTTAAATGAAACTCGTTCCAAAATAGAACCAAACGTGGTTTTATTAATATGCTTCTGAAGGATATGCATACCAAGATACTTCCCGAGGTCTTTAATAGTCAAAATCCCACTTCAAAAACTAATATCGGCTTCCAATTCTGGCGACACATTATCAGAGAAGAAAATTTTGGATTTCTCTAAACTACTACGTTGACCCGAAGCAACACAAAAGTTATCAAGTATCTTGCGAATTACTTGGACATGCTGAACCGAGGCCTCCACAAATAAAATGAGGTCGTCAGCGGAGCAAACATGAGACAGGCTCGATCCAACATGGGTTAGGCGAATAGGCTTCCAATCTCCAACTCTGACAGCTTCATTGATTAGGTGACAAAGTCGCTCTAAGCAGAGTACGAATAAATAAGGGGAAAGTGGATCGCCTTGTCATAGACCCCTAGATAAGGAAAAGGAATCCGTCATCTCTCAATTCCAAAGAATCTGCATACTCAGATTAGACACTGCTTGCATGATCCACTTCTTCTAAGAGCTAGAAACATCCAAAGCAGTAATTGTATATTCCAAGAAATCCCAATGAATATTGTCGTAAGCTTTCTCTAGATCAAGCTTCAAAAGCATCCAACCTTTTTTCCCTGTTTTGCGACGCATAGAATGAACCACCACTATGTTATCACAACTTAGTCTGCCAGGAATAAAACTTGCCTGTTCTGGTCCAATCAATTTTGGCATAACTGTCTTTAACCTCATGATCATCACCTTTGTTATTACTTTGAAAAGGACGTTACACAAAGTAATCAGTCGAAATTGATTAATATTTTCTGGTTTACCTATTTTCGGGATTAGTACAACCAAACCATCATTAAGCCCATGGGGAATCTGTCTATATGAGAAAAAGTCCAACACAAACTTGATCACCGATGGACCTACATCCTTCCAACATTCTTGATAGAACACTGGTTGGTACCCATCAGGCATAGGTGCCTTAAATTTACCCATGCTACAGACTGCTTGTAAGACCTCATCATGGGAGAAAGGTTTATCCAAATACGCAAGATCTGATGGTGAAATGGTCGGGAAACAATACTGTGATAACCCTGCGGGAACAACATCCACATCGTCCGTCGAGTAAAGTAGCTTATAAAAGCTCACAGCCAGATTCTCTAACTCCTTACCATCAGAAATCCACACCCATTTGTTGTTTTTAAGCATTTCAATCTTGTTACGACGGCGACGAATAATAGTAGATGTGTTAAAGAAAGACGTATTTCTATCCCCCAATGCAATCCACTTCTCACGAGATTTTTGGAACCAAACAATTTTCTTTTGTTCCAAAAGCTCATCGAATGTTTTAAGCAAGGGCTCTTCTGGCGCTAGTAAAACATCAGTCGGATGCAAATCTAACAAGTCTTGGGTTTTCTTGATCGCAGAAATAATAGATTCCTTCCGCTTATTAATATCTCCAAAAATGTCTTTGTTCCAAGTTAACAAGGTTTGTTGAAGAGCTTTTAAAGCCACTGGGGTCAACACACTATTATCCCAAGAGTTAGCCAATAAATCCTTGAAACCAGAGTGCTTAATCCAAGCTGCCTTGAACCGAAAAGGTCTCCATCTTGAGTTTTAGCGGACCTCATGGCATAGCTCTACATACAAAGGCATATGGTCTGACGACAAGAAAGGGAGATGCCTTACCGTTGGCTCTTTCCACTTAAGGCGCGCCATAGGGAAACAGAGGACACAATCTAATCATTTGGCAATACAAGTAGATTCAACTCTTCCACTCTCCAAGTGAATTTATTTCCTGTAAAACACATATCAATTAGAGCATAGTCATGAATCCACCGACCAAATACAAAAGAGTTACTCGATAAACTGCCATTGCCACCACTTCGTTCATCAAGCTGAACAATAGAGTTCAAATCACCTCCAATAATAACTCGTTTCGAAATATTATCAATTACTGAGTGAAGTTTATCCCATAAGGACGCACGACGCATAGGCGATGGAGCTGTATAGACCAATATGACATGGGTTATCTCACCATCGATCATAATCCGAGAATGAATAAATTGGTCATCAGACTCCAAAATATCGACCTTTCCCAACCCATCGCGCCAAAAAACCCATAGCATCAACACGGTGTGAATGCTCAAAACCCAAGCCACGACAGATGCGCCTAGCACTCTCTCCACCTGCATGAGTTTCAAAAATAGCCAAAAGATCATTATTTGCCACCTGACAATTCCAAAACATGCTGTTAAACATCATAAAACAAAATAATAGTTGAGGAACAAGAACTAACGGGGTAGAATGTTAAAGGCATGTAGCCTTCTCTATCCCATTGGCCTCTACATTCTGCAGCACTAAATTATTAGTGGTTTCAATCTATTGACACAAACGATCATCTTCACCCATCAGAAGCATAGTGATTGGGTCAATATTTTGTATCTCCAAAGACGGAGTAGAAGAAGGTTCCGCCACAATATCAACTACACTCAGTGTGGGAGGCAAGCTTGTTGCTAGGGGACTATGTGTAGAGACCGCCGAAGGCGAACCCCAAATTAGACTCTTCTCAAAATCCATACCGCCGTTAGTCCCATTGCTCTCTTCGTCAAGGCGAGCTCTTTTACCTGAGTTCCTGAGGTCACTACTCTGCAAATATGGGCCAAAGATCAAACCTTGATATAGAGGAGGATCACTTTTCTTACTTTTGGATTTAAAAGAAACTGTAGACTTCGTATTACCAATGTGTTTCCCTTTCACTTTGTCTTTAAGACCCTGGCGCACAGAGTGAAAAACTCTGTTAAGGCTGATAGCCTCATCGCTTCTCTCCGTAGCCTTCACAAAAGCCGAGCTCGTCGACGGAAAGGATTCATTTTCCTTGTTGGCTAAGTTAACTAGCAGTGAGGCGACCATAGCCTCTGACCACAGCCTTCCTAGGGCCTTTAGGCTTGGAAGCTCCCGCCATACCCTTGAATTTTCTTTCTCCTTACCACCAACAGAAACAGTCTTCGTACCTGCAACAACATTGCCACCTCTACCCCGTCGTCTAACTTGCGTAAAACCATCTTCCATTTGTGCGTTAGCAGCTTTCGGAAAGGTAACAACCCTTGGAACATAAGGTGCAACAGTAAGGGAAACAACATGTGATGGAAGTTCACCCACACCATCTTTAAGAGCTTGTGGACAATGTTGCAATGAATGTCCAAACACACCACACCGAGGACAGATGTTTGAAAGGCCTTCATACGAAGCAAAATATATGTCTCCGTTAATCGTGATTGATACTTTTAAAGGGAGAGTAAGGTCCACCTCAACATATAAACGTGCAAAACGCCCAGGGACAAAGTTAATAGTGGAATCATCAACACGAATTGGTTTGGCGACCAAGCTTGTAGTAAGAGGTAGCTTCCAAACATTCTCCACGGTCCACCCGTTACTGCAGCCAAAAAATATTTCTCAGTACCGAAACACAATAAAAAGATGTTTCGTGGTAGATAAATAACGTGCATACCACCCAAAGGATTCCAAATTTTTTGAAGTTTCCTCGTCATAGCAGCAATATTCACGCTCCTTCCCAAGACTTTCATGCACAAACAATTGTCCCACAAGGCATACATAGCTTTAATCACGTCTTCTCCCACCGAGATCACAACTTCACCTGATTTACCTAGGGGGAACTATACCCGCATCCTCGCCTTAACAAACTCCTTCGACACACGAGAAACCGGAACCGATCCTTCCCCAGCACTAGTCCCTGCAATAGCCCTAGCCCATGGGTGTGGAGCAATCAATGGCGCTCTCATCTCATCACGTTCAACCATCGATACATCCTCCCCACTCTCCTCCGAGACTATAACTCCTCCCTTCTTAGTCACATCACTGCCGCTCAAAACACCAGACATCCTCAATTCTCTTCCCGTAACAAGCATAGACTTCGAAGCCTAATCACTTGTGGGAGAGTTCACCGTTGCAGAACATGTTGGATGTGATAAGAGTGGCCTATCTCTTTCACCTGTGTCAATCATGTTTGCGTCCGCAACACTCATCCCAACGGCCAAGTTCTTTCCCATCATCGCCGAATTTCCACCTACAATGCCGTCAACTAAAACCAATTCATCTTCACGACCATTTGAAGAAGCCTTCACCAACAATGAAGACAGAGGATCCAGCGGTTGACCTCGATCTCCAACGTCAGCCATGATGGCGTCCGCTTCACGTTTTTCAGAAACCCTAATCGCACACGCTGTCATATTTTTTTAATTTTTGATTTTTGTAGATTTATAATGTACCTTAGCATATTTTTAAAACTACATCAAATATTGATTTAATTTTGAAAAGTAACTCACCTTTTTTTATTTATAAACATTAGAATCGATAAGATTTGATCTATGATCAAAATACATATCTAAAATTTTCTATTAATTATTCATGTAGTGGAATTAAGTTAAACCGTAAATACTTAAACTATTAGTTAGAATATTTAACCAAATAAGAGCTCCGCAAGTAACCCACCCTTCAAATGTTGATTTTCTTTCTTTCGGTAAAGTAAAATCCTACCCCTGTTTAATTTAATAATTTCTGATGATTACTATTAGGTTTGCTTAGAACGGTAGTGTTAGACTAGAGACTATATTCAAAATAACACCATCTTATTTAGAGTTGGTCGATGTCGTGTTATTTCTTATCAGATGAATCCAGATAATTAATAATTTGGTTGGGTCGATTAACATAAACTATGTCAAAGTTATGTGAATTTGAAGCTAGCACATTTTGAAGAACCATTATTATCATTTAAGAACTTTAATTCTCCACTTCTTCGTGACCTTTTGGAATCTCCACTCGATGTTGAACATGGCTACAAAACTTAGAAGTACTAATGAATATAAGTCACATGTTTTTGTCAGCCAAATATATATATTTCCTTAGGTAAACAATTAAATCTAGGGTGTAGAATCTGGCTGAATAAATTAAAATCAAATGGTAATAACTGAATCTAATGAATATAGAATCTGGTAGATTTTTTTTGTCAAGAATTAGATTGACAAGATCTTATATATAATTAAAGTCCATCCAAAAATCCTTTTTAATCTACCTACATCATATATTGGAAAGGTTCCGACTCCTGATACTAAATTCATATACAAAAAAAAAAATCTCAACCAAATCATCAACCGAATAAGTATCCAAATAACCTAAAATACAATAATATATCTAAAATATATAGATATATCGGGAAGTACATGGAATCTAGCGGATCCGACCTGAACATAAATTTATATAATTTAATAATATGGTTGTAGACTCCTGTCTATAAACCAAACTCTTTCTAAAGTTTTTAGATTTAGAAACACACTAATCATTAAAAACACTTTCATAGGTTTATTTTTTTAATCAGAATTAATTATATTTTATTTAGTTATTAATTAAGGAATATAATGATTATGGAATTGAAAATACGTAGAAAATAAGAGTATTCGAGTGTTGTTATTTAAATTGCAAAAAGAAATGACATAAGACTTTATATTGAAAAAGAAAAGCAAGACTCATAATCAAAAATTACTCAACAATAATTTCTTAAATGTTAACTGGTAACAACATAAAAAAGAAGAAGAGGAATACAAAAATTCCACTAATTCAGCTACTACAAGTTAGCAACCAAATGACGTACATATTACTATAGGGTTAGCAAAAATAAAGCAAACAACCATTAAATTTGTTTATTGAGCTACATAAACTAATATGAATTTTTTTGTTTTTAAGCTTTAAAATTTCATAAATATATTACAATATTTGGAGGTATAATTTCACCAATTTGATGATTTATTTAAGAGACTAATAGTTGGCCAATGGTCCCTTAAAACTACACGTTGAAGACTCAAATGAAAGTGAATGTCTTGTTCGAAGTGATTACAGATTTAATGGATGAAGCAAGCATGTATATTTGTGATATTTGTGGTGCCAATTGCCAAATTTGCAATGACCATGTAATGTCCATTGATTTGCACGCGCAATCTTTACCAACACGATTACATGAATATGAACTGTGACACACATGACGTTGATTACATAGAAAGGGATTAGCAAAATAGGTAAAAACTCACCAAATATATGATGTAGTGCATTATTACTTTTGGGTTCTATATAAAGGTTTATCTACACAAGCCTTGAAGTTACTCAGACAAAACAAAACAGTTTAAAAATGTCTTATTCATTTACAATGCTCCTTCTATTGGCTTTTTTAAGATCTTCATCTTCTTTTATCTCTCTTGCACACTCCAAAGTCGCTGGACTTGGGCTTTCCTCAAAATTGCTAAAGAATGCACCCGATGGGCAAACACAACAAGTAGTTGAATCTGATGTTGAAATGTTCTACTTTAACCAGACTCTTGATCACTTCACATTCACACCAGAAAGCTACATGACATTTCAACAAAGATACGCTATTGATTCAAAGCATTGGGGTGGTGCTAAAGCCAATGCACCAATTTTAGCATTTCTTGGAGAGGAAACGTCATTAGATTCCGATGTTTCTGGCATCGATTTTCTTCGTGACTACAGTCCTCGTTTGAAAGCGCTTCTAGTCTACATAGAGGTGTGTGTATATAAGTTTGTATATGAAAATATTGTAGTTTTCGATCTTGTGGTGATATATAGAAACAATATATATAATGCAGCATAGGTATTACGGGAAGACAATGCCATTTGGATCAGCAGAAGAATCATTGAAGAACGCAAGTACGTTAGGGTATTTGAACGCAGAACAAGCCTTAGCAGACTACGCAACGATTCTCTTGCACGTTAAGGAGAAGTACTCTACAAAACACAGCCCTATCATTGTCATTGGAGGATCTTATGGTGGAAGTAAGTATTCTTATCACTATGTGTATCACATATGCAAATTATCATAACTTAATTTATATAGTTTCGTCTCAAAGAAATATTCGGAATCATTTTTGTTTTTTCTTTTTTTTGGGCACACAAAGTGTTAGCCGCATGGTTCAGACTAAAATATCCACACATAGCACTAGGAGCATTAGCATCTTCAGCTCCACTTCTCTACTTTAAAGACACTCGTCCCAAATTTGGTTATTATTATATTGTTACCAAAGTTTTTAAGGTAACACTTATATTTCAATTATTACATCATATATATTGTTCTAATGCTATAAGAAAGTCGTCAAGAATATCAAAGCCTTAATTTCTTTTCCTAAAAATTATTTCATTAGGAAACGAGTGAGAAATGTTATATCAGGATACGTAAATCTTGGGAAGAAATCGATAGAGTTGCTGCTAAACCTAACGGTCTCTTGATTCTCGGCCAAAAATTCAAAACATGCGCGTAAGATACAAATTAATAGCTTACTTTTTTCAATTAATGTTCCCAATTAATCTATGATTTATACTACTTAATTTCTTCCTTCAAATTATTTGTCAGCCCAATAAATAGTAGCTACGATATCAAAGATTTTCTGGACTCAATATACGCAGAAGCTGTTCAATACAATCGCGGTCCAACTTATTTTGTGACCAATGTGTGCAACGCAATCAATAACAGTCCACCAAACCGTAAAATTGATTTACTCGACCGGATTTTCGCAGGCGTTGTGGCTTTAGTAGGCAACCGATCTTGCTATGATACCAATTTATTTAAGCAGCCTACAAACAATTTAATCGCATGGAGATGGCAGGCATGTAAATTCAGCTTATAAGAAACTTTATTTGTTTATTAATATACCTCTAATCAGAAAAATTACATGAATGATTTTAACTATATATATAGAGTTGTAGTGAGATAGTGATGCCAATTGGAATTGACAAACAAGACACAATGTTCCCAACGGCACCGTTTAATATGACCAGTTTCATTGAAGGATGTGAATCTTCATATGGTGTCACTCCTAGACCACATTGGACCACAACTTATTTCGGCATTCAGGTACATCGACCATATATAGAAATTTGTATATCAATATTTACATCGACAAAATTTTATCAATTACCCAAACTCTAAACTCTATGGCAATAGGACTATATGACTCTTTCTAATTGAGTTGTACGTTATATAAAAAGCTTGTATAAATAAACATTTTCATGTGACTAACCAGTTCCAGTTAGAGAATTTAGGCTATAGATCGGGTTGTTGTAGATTCAATGGTTACTTGTTGACAAAAAAAAAGAAGACATTTTCCTAATCACACCAACCTTAGACTATATCATACATGATTACACGATTCTATAAAACTGATGTGTAGTATAAGAAATTGTAGAAGTGGACGTTTTTCAAACCCTAGAAACTCTAAGCTCTATCACTTCCCACCAATCAAACTCTACACTTAAAAAAAATTGTGAAAATGGACATTTTCTGATTTTCTCCCAGAGATTTGTATAATTGTATTGATAATGTTGTATCTCCATATTATCTTACGTTTATAAGTTAAATTAATCAAAGGAATCATGGCTTTGATCTCTATCTGTTTGTCGTTGACCCATTTTATTTAATAGTTTGAAACTAGACTTAATTGCTATGGTATATATATTGCAGGATATCAAATTAATCCTTAAAAGATTTGGGAGCAACATAATTTTTTCTCATGGATTGTCAGATCCTTACAGCGTCGGCGGGTAAATAAATATAATAATTAATATGTTTATATTTGTCATTTAATTTACTGTTTTGAATATGTTATTGTTGTGGATCAATGTATAATACATAGTTTTATATATGATAGTTCTTTTTCTATATTTTCAGAGTTTTGGAGGATATTTCAGATACCATAATCGCCCTCAAAACAAATGGTAATTTATATATTTAAATTTTTAATCTTTACATATAATCAACGCTATGGCAATTGTACTTTCTATAATTTACAAAAGAAAAAAATTAACATATATGCAGGTTCACATTGTCAAGACATTATCTTGAAAAGCAAAGAAGATCCGGAGTGGCTGGTGATGCAAAGAGAGAAAGAATTTAAAATAATTATTTCTTGGATTTCAACTTACCAAAAAGATCTTAACATATATCAATATAAGTTTGGCTATAAATTATAATATAACAAAAAAAAACTATGATAAATCAATAATTGGTATGTGTAATGGGTGAGTTATTATTGATGAAATTAAATCAATATAAAAGAAAAATAATTGCCGAGTTTATTTCAATTTGGTGACTAGAATGATCTAACTAATTACTTGACATTGAGTTCGATTTCTCCACACAACATATAGTAAACTAAAAAGGGAATTTATGATATGAATATTATATAATAGATTACTCCTTGTCGATTCTATTGTTGACACACAAAAAAAAATAACAGTTTTTAGGGATTCGGCTAGAGTCATGGACCTTTTAATTAATTATATGTTAAGTCATATTAACAATATATGATTTAAGTTTGGTTATAGTAAACAAAATATATATATATATATATATATAATAAATCAATAATTTGTACGTGTAAAAAACCTAAATTTTAAACCTTAACCAGTATGATTTTGGTCGTTACTAAACCAATTTGTGTCTGATTCATTTTTTTGAACTATTTGATTTGTTTTTTTTAACAATTAATTCCATCAGATTCTCTCTATTTTTTCTTTTTTTTTCAACAAAAAAAAACAAATCAAATAGTTCAAAATTATCTCTATAATTCAAATTCTCTCAAACAAAAAGAAATGTGTTTTCGACTTTTTTTTTTAATTTTACAAACGAATTAATATTATCTCTTAGATTATTAGTGTATATAGTTCGGTTTAGGTAGAATTGTATATAGCTTTAGTTTTGGTTTAGAGTTTCCGGTTATTTCATATACTTATATATACTTATTCAAGTGTACAGATTCATTTAAGAAGAATATAATGAGTAAATTCAATCTCTCTCGAGTTTGTTACAAGTAAAATAGATATGAAACATAATTCACAGTTCAATTTATCGGACCAGAGCCAAAAAAAAAATGGAATATATATATATATAGCTGTCAAGTTCATGTGTAGTTGATGAGTGTGATTGATAAAGCTGTTATATACGAGATGCAATTGTAAAAATAATAATAGAAAATTATAAAATATACTTAGATAAATATTCGTGTTGAAACAACTAAATTATATGTTATATATAAATTTAACTTGTAAGTTGAAATCTAATCATGAAGTGTCTTGAATTTTTGATAAAATAATCATGAAGTGTCTAAACAAAAGAAGAAAAGTAACATAAAATCAAGATATATGATCGTAAGAAAACATGATTTGAAAATGGGACAATCAAAAGTAAAGTAAAGACATAAATACATGATTTAACAAAAAAAGAAAAGAAAAGGACCTCGAAACAATATAAAAGACATGCCGATGGAATGTGACACCAACACCTTCAATAACTTAGTCACAAAGGAAAATAAAGCTATTGCTTTTTCTTTGTTACAAAAATCTACAATCCAAAGCTCAATTATTTAAACTAGATCATGTAATATGTTGAAGATTTAGCTCGTTTTACATATCCAGTAAAACAGATCAAAGATTAAAAAGTGTCAAATTTGTTTAAAACTCGACAATTTATAAATAAATAAAGATTTACATTTTTTGTGTGTATATTAGTAAATACTAAATACAATAGATACAAGTAAAGCAAGAGGTGCGTCAAAAGTACGCATTATGTGGTTTAGGTAACCAGAATAATATTTAAAAAAAAGCGAAAGGAAATGATACCAAGAAAGAACCTTCCATTGACTGCTCTTCATTTTTCTTAAGAACCCTAAGTCATTTTTTTAATGTTATAGAACCCTAAGTAATTACTTGTTTGTTAAGTTACTTTTACAATGCCTAGTCAAATCTCAAATTTATCATTTAGTCGAAAGCATTTAGTCTTGATATAAAGATGGCTTAAAAGTATTAAAGAAAAAGTTGTGGGTAATAATTCCACTCCGAAATTAAACCGAAAAATATGTTTTATTTCGCTTTCCTTCCTCGACAAATATATATTTCTCTTATATTAAATAAACAACTATATAGTCTATATTGTTGTTAGCACATTACATAAAATCCAATATCAAAAATCCTAATCGAAACTGATCTAAAAAAAATCGAACCTAAACCGAATTCGTTGAAATATTCGAATGAGTCCTAAATTTATATACTCGAAAAATCGAATTAGAACTGAATCAAGAACTGAATGGATACCTAATATATTTTTGTTAAATTTAGATTTTTTTAGACTTATTTCTATTAAATCTTTACTAATTTTAAATTTTTATATGAATTTATATATAAATAAATGAACCGGAACCCGATTATACCCGAATTAAATCTTACCCAAAAAATAGAAATATTCGAATGGATTATAAATCAATAGAATCGAAAACTCAAAATCTGAAAAGACCTGAACCGAACTAGAGATAGAGATGACACCTGAATTAGTTAAAAATTTATAATAACCTATATCTTGCACGATGAATTATTGCTTAGACAAATAATAAATAGAAATTCACTCCACGGTTGTTTTTTTTCTCTCAAAAACGTCAAAGATATGGTAATTTTAATATTTTTTATAGTTCCAGTTAATTGCACTTAATAAATATGTGTAATTAATAAGAATAAATTCATTAATAGAAAGTAGAATCATTTAGAATTATAACACATGCTATTTTGGCGTAATCTGGACTTGAACGACTTCTGTTTATCCACTGTTACTTCTCTCTTTCTCTCTCTCTCAATACACAATCCGGAGAAGTACAAAACAAATCTGCAAAATCTTCTGTTTTTATAAATTTGGATACTACCGATTTGTAGTCGTTAACAAGATACGGCTTGATTCTCCGTACCGATGCAGTCGATTCTCCATTCTATGTTGTGCCCAGAAGAAAAAAAAATGATCTTTTATGATTGTTGATGAGATAAAGAGATCTTGTTAAGCAGACCCAACTTGGGAAAGTTATGGCGGCTGCTTGGTTTGCGGCAACTATTCTGATTTGTTGTTTATTGCCGGCGGCAGTTTTATCTTATGATTTTCCGGCGGCGCTGAAACTAGAAAGAGTGATTCCGGCGAATCATGAGATGGAACTTAGTCAGCTCAAGGAGCGTGATAGAGCCAGACACGGCAGGTTGTTACTGTCATTAGGTGGAGTCGTAGATTTTCCGGTGGACGGAACTTTTGATCCTTTCGTTGTTGGGTAATAAAAAAATTCTATCTTTCTTTGTATTTCGGGTGATACTTACATGTGATCGATTAATTGGCAATATCTGAGTATTGAGTAATTGATTCTCAGTCATCATCTGTCAATCTTTCTATGTCCCAATCATAAAGTTATTTTCTTTGATATTGGTGTGAACTCTCCTCAATTTGGTGTTCTGACTTTGGACAGATTATATTATACGAAGCTGCGATTGGGATCTCCTCCAAGAGACTTTTATGTACAGATTGACACTGGAAGTGATGTTTTGTGGGTCAGTTGTGCTTCTTGCAATGGCTGCCCTCAAACCAGCGGACTCCCAGTAAAGCTTTTCGAATCAGTTCACTATCTTTAGTATATTTTGACTCTGTGATTTGAGATTAATATGCTGATCATTTCGGTGCTTTTCTTTTGCAGATTCAGTTGAATTTCTTTGATCCAGGGAGCTCAGTATCCGCTACACCAATCTCATGTTCTGACCAAAGATGCAGTTGGGGTATTCAGTCCTCTGACTCAGGCTGTTCTGTTCAGAACAATCTTTGCGCTTACACGTTTCAGTATGGGGATGGAAGTGGCACCTCGGGGTTCTATGTCTCTGATGTCTTACAATTTGATATGATCGTCGGAAGCTCTCTGGTCCCAAACTCAACGGCTCAGGTTGTGTTTGGGTGAGTTATTTCATCGAATTCTTTGTCCGCAGTGATCAATATGGGCCATTACTCTTGACTATGTCGGTTGCTATGTGGGATTGTTTTTCTGGAACAGATGCAGCACCTCACAGACTGGAGATTTAGTGAAGTCTGATAGAGCAGTTGATGGAATCTTCGGGTTTGGGCAGCAAGGAATGTCTGTAATTTCTCAGCTTGCTTCACAGGGGTTAGCTCCAAGAGTGTTCTCTCACTGCTTAAAAGGAGAAAATGGAGGTGGAGGCATATTGGTTCTTGGAGAGATTGTGGAGCCAAACATGGTCTTTACTCCGCTTGTTCCCTCACAGTTAGTTCCATTTTATTCCTTGTAACTGTTTCAAATTAAAAGAGTTGGTTCACATGTTCATTAGAGAGTGACTGATCAGAATGATCTTATGGTCTGTGAAAATTTCAGGCCTCATTACAATGTGAATTTGCTGAGCATCTCAGTCAATGGCCGCGCTTTACCAATCAATCCATCGGTCTTCTCCACATCAAACGGTCAGGGAACCATCATTGACACTGGTACAACATTGGCATACCTCTCTGAAGCAGCCTATGTTCCTTTTGTTGAAGCCGTAAGTCATAAAACCACCCTTTGCTTTATTACTTTTTATTGTATTCTTCCATTTGGGAAATGTAGTTACCAAAACAGTACTCCATTGACTTGAAACTCTGAAAACATTATCTTAGATGTTGTCTGTCTTATGGACTATTTCAGATTACAAATGCTGTTTCACAGTCTGTCAGACCCGTTGTTTCCAAAGGGAACCAATGTTATGTAATAGCCACAAGGTTTATGCTCTTACCATATTCTTATCTCTTAAATATGTCTTCTTAATTTGTTTCTATACTGTGTAAAAATTTGAACTTTTCTATGGTATTGTGATGATCAGTCTTGCAGACATATTTCCTCCCGTTAGCTTGAACTTCGCTGGTGGAGCATCTATGTTCTTGAATCCTCAGGATTACCTCATACAGCAGAACAGCGTCGTAAGTACTTTAACTCTGAACTTAATCACAGCAATCTGGTTTCAAAATCCGAACCTAACTTTACTTGAAACGCTGAGTTTTTGTTGTTGTTGTTCTTGGTAGTTGGTACAATATTTGACTTTGCACTCTACTTTCTAGGGAGGTACTGCAGTGTGGTGCATTGGTTTTCAGAAGATTCAGAATCAGGGAATAACGATCCTTGGAGGTAAACCGAGTTGAAAGTTTAAGCCTTTGTTTATTAGAAATCTACCTTTTGTAACACAAAAGAGATTGGTATTCATCTTCTATTATGCAGATTTGGTTCTTAAAGACAAAATCTTTGTCTATGATCTGGTCAGTCAGAGAATCGGATGGGCAAACTACGACTGTAAAAATCTTAACTCTTTAATGAGATACAAGAGCAATGAAACATTTCCACACTTAATCTCCCAACTTTTAATCTTTCTTCAGGTTCAATGCCGGTAAATGTTTCTGCGACTAGCAGTAGTGGAAGAAGTGAATATGTAAACTCAGGACAGTTTAGTGACAATGCTGCGCCGCAGAAGCTATCTTTGGACACTATTGGAAACAGTCTAATGCTTTTACTAATAATAATTAACATGTTCTTATAGCACACAGCTTTTGCAACTTTGCCTAAAATGTAATTTCTATACCCTTTTGATTTGGTCACCGGAGAGTAAGTTTCTCCCAACCGGCGAAGCCCAGCAGAAGAAAATTTGACTTGTTTGTTGTTTGTGGTCTTTTCTCGTTTTGTTTGTTCATTGCATCGTTATAGGTTTGGATGTACATAATTCGACTTTTACATAGTGGCCTCTGTGTGTATGGCACTCGATCTCAAAGGTTAACTTTACAGTATTTATTTGTCAATAACAAGTAGATGGACAAACCTTTTTCAAAACCAAAATCCTCAAAAGTCCATGTTGTTAGTTGTTGTGCAAGTCTCTAAAATCAAATTCTGTTGGACAAACATTTAATTATTTGACGAAATTTTTTTCTCTTCGGTCATCAATGAATAAATTGATGATCCTAAAAACAATATAATAAATGAATAAAATTAACTTTTAAGATTTGTTTATCTTCTTAATATGTGGAAAGTAAAATAGATTGGACAGATTTAAAGTATTTTTCTACTATGAGCTAGTCTCACGACTATGCTTTAACTGCAACTTTTGTCTCACAACACTTGCCATTGTCCTTACATTCCTACGCCAACAGAATATTACATCAATTAGGCTCCTATATGTATCAATGGAAACTTATCTCCAGAGAGCAATGCTTCCTCTAATGCACTATCTCAACTATCCCACTCTCTGAATATGCAACCGCCAAGTCCACCAATACTGCAGACTCAAGAAACGAGCCCAACTATATACACATGTCCGGTTTTTGGGTTGTGCAACATGTGCATTTGCACAAGGCCCGAATGCTTTTTCAAAAATATTTATTGTATTTTAAGCCCAATTTTTTCAGATTTATTTTTTCTGCTTAGGAAATAAAGCTTATTTTATCTGAATTGAATATGGATCAATGATTTGTTGAGCCGGATCTGTATATACAATGCCACTTTCACCATCAGTGATGTGTTTGAGTCACAAAGAACATACGTAGAGCTAGGAACGCAGGCGGTCTCAGCTACCATAGACCAACAACAGGAATCCGGAACACATAGAGGCCTCTCCATCCAAACGCAAAAGCTTCCCTGATGATGAGCCTGATCACTCACGCAAAGAAACCAGAAGTATCTAAGCTTCACCAGTCCCACCTCTAATACCGTGGTCTTCTCTTTGATAGGGTTTTTTTTACTTGGCTTCTACTAAGTTTCCTTAGTCTGGTTATGCTTTTGTCTTAATTTTCAAGTTCTATGCTCTACTGTTTAAGCGTTTTAAGTCTACTTTTGTATAACTTTCTCTAGACCTCCTGGTCTGTGTTATCTTTAATGGAATATTTACTTGCGGGAAAAAAATAGATTGGACACGATTTTAAGTAAAGGATCACAAATAATTCTTATAGTTATTAGATAGATTTTAATCTAACAATTGATGACCAAAGCAATGGAATAAATGACCAAGATTAATTCTCAAAATTCTTTTTTAGTAGGAAAAATGAGATAAGTTGGATAACGTTTTCATCCAAACCTTAGATGTGATCAAATAAGTGGCTAAAACTAATATTTTAAGATTTTTTTTTATCTTATTAGGTAAGAATACTTATATATTTACCGCCTAATTCTTAATTAATTTTTACCGGAGTGCCGATTGCTTAATGAATTTTTGAACCCGTCTTAAATCTTAATTCGTTACTTACAATTTCAAAAAATCTATATGAACTATCACATTGTGGCATATTTCTAAATTGCATGTTATTTCCGTTAGTCAACGGTTAAGTCTCCATCATTTTTCTGTTAAGCGACATGTGTATGGCGAAATTTAATCGACACGTGTCGACCGATTAAAAATAAATAAATTATAAAAAAAATTAAAAAAGTTAAAAAATCAAAAAATTAAAGAAAATTCACAAAAAATTTAGAAAAATATATTAAAAAATTAGAAAGTTTTTTTAAATGAAAACAAACTTTACAAAATAAAAAGAATCTGAAAAAATTAAAGAAAATTCAAATAAAATCACAAATTTAGAAAAATATGAAAAAATTAAAATAAAATAAAATAAAATAACATTATAACTAACCAAAAACTAAACCTAATTAAAACCTCATTACAATCTCACTAATTCAAAATTGTCAACTTTAAAACTCTAATTCAAAATTCGTTACGAACCCTAGAAATTTTCAATAAATCAAGTGTTTTTGGCATGATAATATATGTTTCGTCATAAACTTTTGACGTTTTACTTCATTAACTCATTTATGTAGGCACACCTAGGGTTCCAGACTTAAGACAAATAAATAGGGAGAGAGAGGATCTCTCTGTCTCAAACCTCGTTCTGGTAAGAAAGCTGGCGTCTAATCTTTATTCCAAAGCACGTGCATGGAAGGCCCATAAACCGAAGCCATAATCCAAGAGATCCACAAATCTGAGAATTTTGCTGCGACTAAAGTATCCCTTAAGAAATCCCACCGAATTCTATCGTATGCTTTCTCAAGATCAAGCTTCAAAAGCATATAACCTTTATATCCTTGTTTCCTCCTCATAAAGTGCACAACCTCCTGTACCACCACTATATTGTCTGAGCTTAGTCTACATGGAATGAAACTAGACTGCAAAGGACCAATAAGAAGCAGCATAATTTTCTTTAGTCTCAAAACCATAATCTTAGTAATGACTTTAAAAAGAACATTACACAAGCTAATGGGGCAAAACTGGGTCATTCGTTCGGGCTTTAAAACCTTAGGCACCATGACCACAAGTGCATCGTTTGTTCCAGGCGGCAAAATACTAGTAGCAAAGAACTCCAAGACAAATCAAACAACAGAGGAGCCCACTTTATCCCAACACGTTTGGTAGAATATCGATTGGAATCCATCAGGCCCCGAAGTTTTATAACTTCCCATTCTCTGCATCGCCTTCTCAACTTCCTATGGTGAGAAAGCGGCCTTCAGTTATGTTCGATCATTACAAGATGAATGAACAAAACCTTCATGAGGTGATGCTGCAACTACTGCATCTACATCACACATAGAATAGAGAGTCTTATAAAAGTTCACCGCCATAAGTTCCAAACACTTAGGATCAGAGATCCATACACCATCATCCCCAAGCAGCATATCTACTCGATTTCGTCTTTGCCTAATGATTGTGGACATGTGAAAGAATTTAGAGTTACGGACTCCTAAGGCAATCCACTTTTCTCTTGACTTCTGAAACCAGATCATCTCCTCTTGTTCAATAACCGTTTATGACACCTTAGTTAACGTTTTCTCATCCGCTAGCAATGCATCTGTCGGACAAGTATCAATCATAGATTGAATGTCTTGACTTTTCCCCAACAGTTCTGTTTTGTGTTGATGCACATTACCAAACACCTCCTTGTTCCATTTCTTAAGCTTAACATGTAACTCATAGAGCGCTCGAGGAGTATAGAGATTACTATTCCAAAAATTATTAAGAAGGTCCTTAAACCCAATATGAGATAATCAGGCATCCTAAAAGCGGAAGGGACGTCTACTGGGATCTCTTTTCTCTACTGGACTAAGTTGGACAAAGAACGGAGCGTGATCCAAAGAGAGAAAAGGAAGATTAGACACCAAAGCCTCTTGCCAAGTTAACCGAGTTTGAGGATAGTAAAACACACGATCAAGTCTCTTAGCAACATATGTTCACTCCAAGTTACCTCAAAGCCATGTAAATCTGTTACCCTTGAAGCCCATATCCACCAAAGAATTCTTATTAACCCATTCACCAAACTCCAAAGAGTCAGGTAACAAGCAACCATTACCACCAGATCGTTCATCTAAGCGTAGAATGGTGTTGAAGTCCCCTCCAATTATCACCAGACTATCAATACTTTCCAACACTCGTGAAAGCTGGATCTATAAGCCACATCTTCGCGAGACTGACGACGCCGCGCATATAGCCATAACATGGATTTTTGAAACTCTATTGCTAATCATAACATGTACAAACTGGTCGGAGGAATTAAATACGATAACCGCTCATAAACCATCTTTCCACAACACCCAAATGCCTCCACTCTGCCCAACAACATCAACATGAAGAGAATGAGCAAAGCTAAGACCATGACAAATCTTCCTAGCATTATCTCCACCCGCATGAGTCTCAAATAGAGCAAAAATATCCACTGAATACCTCTTCAACATATATCTAATGGAACGACGAAAGTTGGGTTTATTTACCCCCCCAACAGTTCCACAGTAAACAATTCATCATAATAATCAATATAGAATTCAGAACCACCAGGGCTAACCATCACGCAGCAGTAGAAGGCGATATCATCATTGCACTCTCACTCTGGTTTCCACTCTGATCTCCCAAGTCATGTGTGCTCAATACTTTCGTAGGAGCACGCAACTCACTATCCATATTCGGTGACATCATTGTATCCAAAAGTGTACATTCTTTTTCACCAGTAGAACTTCGTTGGGCCTACAACTAATACTGTCACCCACACTTGAAAGAGTCACAACATCCGAAGTTATGAACTCATTTCCACCTGAGCGAACTCCACCAGACAAACCCGGGTCATCAAGGTCAAGGCAAAGATGTTTACCAACCTTCTCCAACGGTATGATGTTGTTTGCTAGACCAAAAGTGCGGCCCCGAGTTGTTCTTGGAGTCATCTAAATCTTTGCCTTTGGTCCAATATTCCTTAGTCCACCTACAGGTATTAACTTCGAACCTCGACCTCTTATATCTTTTAAGTTTTCCCTTACGCCACCACCAGATTGAAGATTCTGGTACAGTCCACTAATTTTCTCATTCCCAGTACTACCTTCCCAACCATTCTTATCAGCCTCAATATTGGTTCCCTTGATCACATCCCGATTTTCTTTATTTGACTCCTTAGTGATTGACACCTCCTGCAATCCTTCGACCAACGATTCTTCCGCCAACGTGCCAAATTTATTCGAGTTCAAGATATTATCTCGACTAGAGGATCCTGAAATCTCCTGAAGATGACATCTTTGACTCGTCTATGAACTTCCTGTGGGAATAGCCGCGCCATTCATCGACGAGTTTGTCTTAGCACGAGACCCTTTCACCAATGTGAAGCCATCTTTGGTATTAACCTTCTTTGGTAATGCTGGAGTAGAAGCACTGTGAGCGGTCAGAGACAGATCAGTAGTAGTAGCCAGAGGAACAATACCAGAGGCTGTAACTTTAGCAAATCGGTTCACTGACACATTCCTTCTAGAACACGTTCACACAACATGACCAAACAACCTACACAGTGAACATATTGGATTAACACCTTCATATTCCACAAAGTATTTTTCCTCATTCACCGACACCAAACCTTTTAATGGCTTCGAAAGATCAACCTCCACACAAACTCTTGCGAATTTGGCTATCTCAAAACCCAACGTCGTAAGATCCACTCGTATTGGGTTTTCAACACCTTTAGCAATCCCCAAAAGAATCTTCCTATAATAGAAAGTTACTGGGATATCCAGCAAGCGCACCCACACCAGAGTCGTAACGATGTTATCACAAGAGGGATTGAAATTTGGAGACCAGTCTTGCACCAATAAATAACTACCAAAAACTTTCTATGGTCTCCCAGTAAGTGTCACAAGATACTCCTCCTCCGATTCAAAACGCACCATAAAGAATTGTCGTGGAAGATCCAAGACATGCATAACCCTAGATGGTTTCCAAAGCTCTCGTGGCTTGCAACTCAAGATAGGCAGATACACAATGCGTCCTATTACCTTCACGATTATACAACATTTCTAAAGCCCCTCCATCACCGTCAAAACATTTTCATCAATTGTAATCTTGGCCTCACTATCTTCTCCATCGGGATAATTCCAAGCCATGTTTGTCTCCACAAAAGCATCATCCATCACACAATCATGGTTAAGCATACCACCCACCATACTCCCGATATTCTGTCTGCCCAAGTCTCTGTGGACGTTGGTGCCACCTTCATCAACACCCCCTAATCGACCCTCTCAACCATAGCCATATCACACATGTCATCCATCAAAACCCTAGATCCACCTTCTCCCGATCCCACAACATTTTTTGTTCGTGCCTGAGGTAAATCCGGCGGGTCTGGTGGCCGAACCATTCCCACCGTCTCAGCCATAGGTATGCCAACACCAGTTGTAACCCTAATCGCCCTTTTGTTCATAGCCGCCATCGTTTATGATATTTTCGTTTTTGTTACATGTAAATTTAAATTTTAAAAAACAAAGAGAGGTAGAATATGGGAAGACTTTTTAACCGGTGTAGAAGGTAAAAGCTCCAGAACGGGTACGTTTATTTCTATGGCAGGGAGTTTACAGAATTTTAATGACCAATGTTGAGAGACATCACCAACATCTCAATCCCTTAGATATTTGTACGGTCTGCAAGGCAGGATCTAAGTCAATCACCCATGTGTTGCATGACTGCTAAGCAATGTATAGAATCTGAGATCGTTTGGTTCCTCCCTCAAATCGACAAGCTTTCTTCACTGCTTTGCTTCTTGAATGGCTATTTTTGAATCTTGGATATTCTTCGGAAGTTCATGGGAGTACTTGGTCCACATTGTTCGCAATGTGTCTTTGGTGGGGCTGGAAGTGGCGGTGTGGAAATGTATTTGGAGTACATAGGACTTGCAGGGATCGAGTACGTTTCCTTAAAGATGTTGCGCTGGAAGTGAAGCTTGCAAATGCAAGTACTCGACAAAATTTTCCGACACGGGCTCGTGTTGAAAGCATGATCTCATGGAGTCCACCGGAAGGGGAATGGTTAAAGGATAATACTGCTGGTGGCTCGCGTGGGAACCCAGGTCATGCAGGCGCAGGTGGAGTGCTCTGTAACAATAAGGGAGATTGGTGTGGAGGGTTCACAATTAATACAAAAGATTGGTTTTCATTCATTTGAGTGTGTTCTAGATGTTCTTTCGATTTTGTTAGTTGATAATGTGTGGTATGGCATTGCCAAAATAAGTTCTTGTATGATTTTTTAGTTTAAAATTTAATAAAGTATGGGAGAATTTCTCTCATTCGTTCACCGAAAATATATATATAATTATCAATAGTTATTAACTTATTCTTTTTATTTAGATATTAAATATTATTTCACTAAATCTTAGTAATGAATGTAATTAACATACTTACTATGTTTACCAAAATAGTATTAAATATTATAATATCGTAACTAAATAATTTAATTGAAATATATATATACAAAACATATTATTTCAGAATCCATTTATATACATATATTAATAATTATGTTTTATAATTATAGAAATTACCGAGATCTTGATTATTAGACAAAAGAAAATTAATATAATGATTTAAAAGACAATCATTTAATTCCTATATTAATATATTACCTAATAAAATAAAAAATTATCAAGAAATTTAAAATTAGTCATTTATTTTGATATTAAATATTTTTTATTTTTATATCACTAATAAATATCAATAGAATTAGAGTAATATATTACCAAATGAAACATATAGTTACCAATAAATTTAAAATTAATTATTTATTTCTATTGTTTGAATTTTGTATCAACATTAAATATCAATAGATTCAGATCAAATGACTAATTTTTTTTTGTATTTAATTTAACAAGAAATTATTTATAATATACATCAAATAATAACAATATTTCATAATAACGAGTTTATGAATCTAAATGAACACATATCTAAACATTTAAATGAATACGAGTCTAAAAAGTAAAATGAATACGGATTTTAAATCCTAAATGAACGCAGATCTAAAAACTTAAATTAATACGAGTCTACAAAACTAAATGAGCATAGATCTAAAACCAAAATGAAGACGAATATAAAAACTTAATGAACATGAGTCTAAAAACTTTAACACGAGTAAAAAAAGTATATACAAACATTGTAATGCATCAAAATCTTAGTAAACAGAGATTGAAAAATATATTTAGTGTACAACATAAATCATTATTTATAAACTGCTTTTTAGTTTATTAAATATATATAAAATGAATAAATTTGTATATACAAATCAAATAAACAAAAATAAATAAATATTATATATTTATTATAAATAATTATAAATAAATAATTATATTTTATAAAAAATATCTCGTGCACTGAATTATTATAATAAATAAATATAAATTTATATCATTTTAATTATTCACCCGTATCAAATCTCAAACTCAATCATATCATTATTCGGAGCCAATTGAAATAAAAACGATAGATTTATGCTATTCTTGAAAGTAATATAAGTACTTAATGTCGTCTAATATTTAGCATTAGGAACCAAAAAAAGGGAACAAAACCCTAATCTTCGACACTCTTTGTCTTTCCACCGAATCTCTAATTTGTATGGGGTTTTATTAGGGGTTATTTCAAAATTGAATTTTTGGCAGATCTCATCTTCTCCTCGAAATTTCTGCTATTTGTCTCCTGGCCGATTGATTCGAGATTGAAAGTTAGTTTATTTTCTCAATACGGGCTGCTTCTCAAGTACTCTTCCGCATAAAGTCTTGGTCTTTTTGAGTTTACTTTTTTTTCCGGCGATGGCGGATGAAACGAATGGGGAACGTTTGTGTGACTACTCGTCGGAGGACGAAGGAACTGAAGATTACAGGAGAGGTGGCTACCATGCGGTTAAAGTCGGTGATATTTTTAAGAATGGGACTTATGTGGTTCAGAGTAAGCTTGGCTGGGGACATTTCTCCACTGTCTGGCTCGCTTGGGACACCCAAAAGTCGGTAAGTCACTTCCACTTCTAAGGTTTGCTGCTCAGAGAATCAACTCAGGGATTTTAGAATGTTAAGATTTAGCTTGGTTTAGATTTATGTAGAAGATAATGTAGAAAGTGGGAATTGCTGTAGTTAGGAAGTTTGGATTCTCTGGTCATTACGCTTTTGTTCTGAATGTGTTTATAGTGAAGGTTTTGTCTGATACTTTTGAATGTAGATTTGAATCTTGCCTTTCGATTATGTCTGATAGTTTTTGATGTAGATTTGAATCTTGCCTTTCAATTGGTACCTCGCAATTCAAAAGTTTCTCTACTCAGCCGGAAGGCAACGCTATATCTCTTGCTACGGCTCTTAGCTCAGGCGTAACATTCCATAGTTAAGGGTGTTCTTGTTTGTAGCGCTATGTAGCTTTGAAAATTCAGAAGAGTGCTCAGCATTACACTGAGGCGGCCATGGACGAGATAAAAATATTGAAACAGATCGCAGAAAGTGACGCGGAAGATAAGAAGTGTGTTGTGAAGCTTCTTGATCATTTCAAGCACGCAGGTCCGAATGGGCAACATGTTTGTTTGGTCTTTGAGTATTTGGGAGATAATCTCTTGTCGGTTATCAAGTATAGCGATTACCGAGGGGTCCCTATTCACATGGTTAAAGAGCTATGTTTTCATATTTTAGTTGGTTTAGATTATCTTCACCGCAAACTCTCTATTATTCATACTGATATCAAGCCCGAAAACATTCTGCTCTGCTCCACCATCGACCCTGATGCTGATGCTCGGAAATCGAGTACTCCTCTTGTTCTTCCAACCACTAAGGATAAGGCTGTTTCCGAGAGACAGGCTGAAAAAGAAAAACCCAAGACTTATACGTACAATGCAGATTTGACTAAGAATCAGAAAAAGAAGATTCGGAAGAAAGCTAAGAAAGTTGTAGGTCAAGGATGTGATGGAGAAGAGAGTTCAGAAAAAAATGAGAGAGATTCTAACTCCGAAGCTGGGGAGAGGTCGGAACAAAGTTCTGAAAGAATGAAAGATGCAGAGAATGGTAGCCAAAAGAGTCGGGGCAATACGAGAAGAAGTCGATCCTCAAGGCAAAAGTTACTTGCGGATGTTGATACGAAATGCAAGTTAGTAGATTTTGGGAATGCTTGTTGGACTTATAAGCAGTTTACGAGTGATATTCAGACAAGGCAGTACCGGTCTCCAGAGGTTATTCTTGGCTCAAAATACTCAACCTCGGTAGATATGTGGTCATTTGCTTGCATTTGTTTTGAGCTTGCCACTGGAGATGTTCTATTCGATCCTCACAGTGGTGAAAACTTTGAGCGTGATGAGGTATTTATTTCTTACTTGCTTTCATTATGTTCTGTGAAAACACTCGTTCATTTCACTTCCAATAGAGCTTAACAGTAATGGATTTCGGTATCAGGATCACTTGGCATTAATGATGGAGCTTATTGGGATGATGCCACGAAAGGTAAAAACCAGGAAACACAGTGTTCTCTTATCTATCAAAATGTCGTTCTTGTTTCGAGATGAGAACTGCGATGGTTAAAACTCGTTTTAACGGGAACTTTTGATGCAGATTGCATTAGGTGGACGCCATTCGCGTGATTTCTTCAACCGACAGGGCGAACTAAGGCATATTAGGCGATTAAAGTTTTGGCCGCTTAGCAAAGTCTTAACAGATAAATACGACTTCAGCGAAGAAGACGCAATTGCCATGCAAGATTTCATCATTCCCATTCTTAACTTTGTACCTGAAAAGAGACCAACGGCTGCTCAGTGCCTCACACACCCATGGATGAATCCAGTCCCTAGATCACTGAAACTGTCTTCGAGCCCACAAAAACCCAAAGAAGAAGCTGATGCGAATGAATCAAAGGAAAAGGATGAGAGGGAAGCTATGGAGGTTGGTGTTGGGAATATTGCTATTGATGGCTCAGAAGCAAAGCCCTCAGCAAGAGAAGGTCGTCAATCTGATCGTGATCTTCGCACTTAAGAAAAAACAAAATCCCTAAAAAAAGTTTTGCGTTTGTCTTCTTAATATTTATTTGCCAATCGAGGACATAGATACTGTATTATCTTTTCTCCCTGCACCTTCAAAAACAATTGAATTTTTATTCGCTTTCAATCCAACTTATAGATGATGCATTGATTTAACATCAACAAATAATGCATCGCATAAGCAATGAGGTAATAATAGCACACAAGTCACTTGGGTTCAATGGTGACCACTCAATATGTAATTATCAGACACTTTTATCATCTTCTCTAAGTGCTAGGATGGGCCTACAGCCACAATGTAACTGCCATGAAATTCTATTTCTTCACGGATTCACCTGTAATAAATGTTTACCGTGAGCTCTCTTTATCAGTTTTCAAGGAAAGCCCAAAGGGGAAGAAAAAAGAGATGGGTCTACCTCTTCTTTCAGTCTGTGGATTGTAGGTTCAAAAGATTTTGCGTTTACTAAGATAGGTATACATGAGGAAGAAGCCGACTGCAGCGCCTAGGATGATTCCACCCGTTGTTAGCCAGAATGCAAACTGCGAAAACCCGAGATTTTAATGGGTAAATAATGGCACAATGGTTGTAAATATGTGGTTGCTTAATGAGGACTTACAGCTTGTTCTTCAAGATAGGATCTCAAGTTCATGCCGAATATACCTGCATGCGCCAAGAATCAAATAGTATAAAACCATTTATCTTCTTCACAATGGAAAAATAAGAAATGTTGGCCTTGAGACCATGTTCATAGTCATAGGATAATGCTTCTTTGTAGTTAGAGTAAAAAATAGCTCATGGAATGTTGAATGTGGACACTCAGTTCAATTTTGGTAGTTGGTAGTATAAATGCAAAACAAAAAGAAAGTCTCTACCAAAATTCAAAGGTTTGAGAGAAAACGGATGCAAATCATAAACGGTCTGTGAATGTACCTGCGATGAGAGCGCCAACTGCAACACAAAATGTACCGACCTGCAGAAGCAGCTCGAATCTGCTGACCTCTAGCCTCCGAGAACTGAAAAAACAACATTAGATTAAAGTAACTATTGGTAAGGGTGCCTAATCATCTCAGAGAAAGGAGTGATTGTTCTTCCAAACCTTAAATTGACAGCAATTGAGTCTTCCATTTCTTTAGCAGAATCCAGAAGTCTTTCTGCTTGTCCATGGCATGACTCACATCTGCACATACGAATCCATAAGAGTTTAGTACATAACATATCAGTGTGCTTCAAAAGGAAAACGTCATGACCTTTGCAGATAGTTCTCCAAGAGCATTTCAATTTCCTCCTCTTCTTCTGCAAGGAACAAGACAGAGAAAACGAATCTCCATTAATTCACCTGTTTGTAGTGCATATGATGGAGAAAATGTTTGCAGTCTTACCCTCAGCAATCTGTTTCTCTGCGGGTATCGAACACTCCAAATCATCGTCTCCTCTTCTTAGTGTGCAATTCCTTCCCATGATGCATATACGACGAATTTCATGGGGATCCTCTAAAAGATCAAGGAGCATTTGTCTAAGAGCTCCAGCTCTCGAGCCTAATTCAACCTTCAAAAGTGCATAACGAAAAATGCAATACAAAAGGAACAACATTGAGATCTCTGCAGCAAACAACAGAATTGAGAATATACACAGATAAACAACTAAAGGAAGTTTACCAGTCTTTGTTTGCTAATACGAAGTTCCTCCAATACATCAGCAGTTAAGCGGTTGGGCAAAACCTCAAGAAGAGTTTGGACCTGAACCACATGGCATAAATTTGAAAAAAATTAAAAGCAACAGATGATCTTGAAAAGACGTAATTCACTTATTGGACGAAAGTACAGGGTTTCATGTCAGGACGTTTAAAGGAATTCATGCTCAGCTCTTTCATCTCATCCTCAATTAAATGTGATGAACTTTATATCATGACTCAGTTCCTTTTAAGGTACAGAAGCAACCAAGTCATGGAAAGTCACAGTCCAGCAGTCAAAGTGAAGAAGATCTAACTGAAATATACTCACTAGGTTCCATACTCACACGGGGTTCTATGTCCATAAGCCTTTGCTCTAGTCGTTGGATCCTTGAGATTAGCGCCGATTCAACAACCTTTTATAAGGCCAGAGTAATGAAATGTTAACATCAAGATGATAGGGAATGTATAAAAGGAGTATTACGAGCTCAAGTTAAGCAGGCCTAAAGAGATGATTGTCATAATCTTTGGTCTGTGTAAAAAATATAAAACTCTTATTTTCCACAAAAGTAACTAACTTTGATAAGACATCATCCATCAAGTTATTTATAAGCCAAACCAACCTCGAGTTCAAATGGCATAGAGGGTCCTCCATTCATACTTCTTGGGTTGAGCCGTGGCATCAATGTATCTACAAAAGCCCTTCCTCCCCTTCTGCAAGTATTATAGATTCACATAAACGATACTTAGAATATATTGAATAATCAGAAGAAAAGAAGATATACTGCAACCATGATTACCGGTTATAATCAAATATAAGAACACGATCTCGCATTGCTATTGCGCGTAGGGAGCCCAAATTTAGCAGAATCGCATGTTCACGGACCTATCGTGCATGTAAGGAAAGGTTTCATTATTGCCATATAATATTAAAAGACAGAAGGATGAAGCACAGATGTTTCTGGGGTTCATTAAAGAATTCTATTCAATCTTTATTATATAAGCTATTTACCAATAGAGATGGTACTGAGTTTGTCATAAACAATGATGGATCGACGCTTCGGATATCTCTTGGGCGAAGACCTGATGATAAGAGTAGACATATCATAGAAAGAACTAGAATCGAAAAGATTACCGGCATCAAAATAAAATCTACATTCACAATGTAATAGTTGAGGTATCGCAGTAGATAGTAAATTTTGTTCATTAAGTAAGGTGTTTAACTCACCACTGGACTTGAGAAGCTGTCGTCTGTTAATTTTCCTTGTAGATATTGCTCCAGTTGCCTTCACTTCGACAACCTTTTTTTGTTCCAGACAAAAAGTCAGAAATTTGATGAGACACAAAAAGTGGCAGCTTCAACCAAAGCTTTCAGATTTAAGAAAGAAGCAACTGTTCTATGACAAGCTTCCTTCAAATATCTATGTCTAGAGGAAACTATTGGTCCCTAACACGAATTCACCAACCAAAGTGAACGTGCAATTAATCGATTCGAGCAAAATCCCGTATACGATGATATGAACATGCAATTTGATTTCCTTAAGATGAAAAGGTCCTCTTTCGTCACTGATCAGTAAAAACCTAGAATTGGCGAGAAATTCTTCAAAATTTCACGGTAAATCAGTGAAAATAAGAAATAGATAAGTAGCATGAAACCTCATAAACCGGCTCACGAATTCCCAGCGACGTAGAATCACTTGAAGAAGAAGAAGAAGAAGAAAAAGAAGAATCGATCTTCTTAGCATCTCGTCCTCCGTTATCTCCATCACCGCCACTGTCACTACCATCATCGTCGCTAACGTTTAGGGTTTCGTAATCGTCGACAAATTCCTCAGCGGTTGTTGATGATTTCGCTAAACACTTGGATCTTGACAAAACCTTCAGTGCTTCAAAGTAGATGGGAGTTCTACTACTCAGCGCCGATAATTGGAGAGAAAAGGCAGGAGAAGAAGGCCATGCTGATCCACGAATAAGGAAATGAAGACATGGAGATGAACACGATGATTGATCGGAGATAGTGCAGAGAGAAGTGAATGTAGAAGGAGATGGTGTTAACGCCATTGGAGGTGGTTGAAGAAGGGGAAAGGTTTGGTCATGGAGAGATTCTTCGTTGGTTTTAGCTTAAGGATAATTTTATACTTGGCTCGCTTAAGGAAATTTTTTTTTTTTTTGGGCAACATGCTCGGTTAAGGATAATTTTATATATATAGATATTTTCTTCTTAAAGATCGTTAGCATTATATATATAAAAGTTGCCCAAAGTTGCAATACATCAGAATCGACAACAATCTATAAAGAGACCATTACAGAGAAAGGCCATTGGCCTCTTCATCAAAGAGATTGCGCAACCAAAAGAGGAAACCTGTAGCTAAATAGGAGTGACGTCGATCTTCACGAATAACTGATTGAGCTATTTTTGCAGCTCCTTTGTTAGTTCTACTCGCCTCAAAAGTTAGTTTCCAAAAAAAGATGCCTACTAAAGCATGAATTATCGACAATGATGAGGTTCTGAAGGAGGGCCAAGCCATTGGTCTGATGATCATTCCAATAGCATCGTTGTTATCCAAAGCAAAAATAACCCGATGCAGCCTTAAATCCTTTATACTCTCTATCGCCCATTTCAAACTTTTAACAATTACTTCCTAGTGAGAATAGATGAAGGTGAAAACTCTTATAGCGTGCAATAGTACCTTACTAAAGTCGTACCTTACCACAAAAGTTGTTCCGCCCAAAGAGGTATGTTTGTTCCATGAGCTTCAAATGTTACATTTAATCCAAGGTTTTGTAGGAGGCCTCTATCTTGGGGCCTGAGACACTGGTTGGATCGATTGGTTCCTTTCATATTGTCGTTCAATCGCTTGAGCTTAGAACCATTCATCGGAGTTATCCTGAATTTTGTTGAGAATGTCTTTCACTTGAAAAATCTGGCCCTCATAGATAACTGTGTTCATGTTTGTCCAAAGGGCCCAAAGAATCCAAAGAATACTTCTTCTTACTTGTTGCAGAATAGAGAAGTTCGTTGTTATCTGTAGCACATGGTGTATGTTAAAATATAATCCATGAGCATTGTGGCCACCAGCCGGGGTAGGGTTTAAAGCCATTGCCAAGATTTGTCTAGCCAGCGGACAAAGAAACAACAAATGATTTATTGTTTCATTTTCTTCCCCACAATTTTGACATCCTGTGTCAATGTGGATACCTTTCTTGAACAGGTTGGACGCAGCTGGGATGGCGTCATTGAGGGACTTCCAGAGAAAGGTTTTTATTTTCATGGGAGCCTCGATCTTCCAAACCATATCTTTGATGCAATTAATAGAACTTTGGGTTACCTTCATGATTAAATCTTCTTTTTATTTCGTAGATGCAACCCAATACCCAGACTTAACACTGTAATCCCCCGACTTGTTATACTTCTAACACCATAAATCATGGGATAAGGAGGTCGGCCTGATCATTAGAATGTGAGCTATATCTTCAGGGCTGAATAATTCCACCAGTTTATGAATGTTCCAAATGTTGGAGTTAGGCCAAAACAGCTGGTCTACTGTCATGTCCATATATGGTTGGAGGAGCTGCGGGTTTGGTGGTCGGATGTCCACATCTTGAATCCATTTAGATGTCCAAACTTTTATAGTTTTTCCATCTTCCACCATTGATTTGAGCCCTTGAATTAAGAGATCTCTACCGTGTAGTAAGCTCCGCCAGGCAAAGGACGGTCTGCTTCCCAATTGGGCTTGAAGAAAATCATTATTGGGGAAGTATCGACTTTTCAAGAATCTCGAATAAAGACTGTTAGGTTCCTGTAGAATACGCCAAGTTTGTTTAGCTAACAAGGCTTGATTGAAAATCCCTAAATCCTTGTAACCGAGGCCTCCTTGGTGTTTATGAAGGCACATCCTTTCCAGGAAACCCATCTGATCTTGCTTCTACCTTCATCTGCATTCCACCAGAAGGTTGCGATTGCACTGGTCATTCTCTTGATTGTAGATTTTGGTAATTTGAAAACAGACATGGCATATACAGGCATTGCCATTGCTGTTGATTTGATCATAAAATCTTTACCTCCCTGCGAAAAATGCCTAGTGAACCAGTTAGATAATCTGTTATGCAGTTTATCATGGAGATAGGCAAGCATTTTCTTTCCCCCCCCCCCCCACTGAAGCATTCAGAGAGGCCTAAATACGTTCATGCTTCACCCTCATTAACTACCCCAAAAAGATTTTTAATATCCCTCTTAGTGTCGTTGTCTATATGGCATCCAAAAGTCAGTGGTGATTTCACGAGATTGATTACGTGTCCGGTAAGGGAGCCATATAGCATTAGAATGTTTTTAAGGATCTGACATTGTTGCAGATCAGCTCTACATATGAAAAGTGAGTCATCTGCGAACAACATATGGTGAATCATGGGTCCTCGTGTTGAGAAAGAGACACATTCGATCATATTTCTTGCTGCAAATCTATTTAAAAGGTGTGAAAGGTCCTCCGAGCAAAGGATAAAAAGGAAAGGGGAAAGTGGGTCTCCTTGACGGAGCCCTCTCTGAGGTGTAATGAGGCCATGTTCTTGTTCATTTATCAAGACTAAATAAGTGATTGTTCTCACGCAAGTCATAACCCATTGCCAATAAGAGTCCTTGCAGATAATCCTACTCAACCCGATCGAACGCCTTAGATATATCAGACTTTAGGGCCAAAAAACCTTTGGATAGCTTAGTGTTTGCTCTCAGCCCATGTTATAGCTTAGTGTTTGCTCTCAGCCCATGTATAACCTCGTGAGCAATTGTGATGTTGTCAGAGATTAATCTTTCCTGCACGAAAACATATTGATTAAGTGAACAAGAGATGGCAACAAGGGCTTCAATCTTGTGACCAGAATCTTAGAAATGGTTTTATACATGAAGGAGCACAGACTGATAGGTCTCATGTCACTCATTCCATCGGCTTTTTCTTTTTTGGGAATGAGGCATAATAATGTGAAATTCCAATGTTTATCAAAGCTTCCCGTAGAGAAGAAATCCTTAACCTCTTGGCAGAATTTTGTACCCACTATATCCCAGTACCTCTGAAAGAAGAGGTCAGTCATGCCATCTGACCATGGGACACTTGTTGATTTTAAAGAGAAAACAGCTTAACGAATCTCCTCTACAGTAACCTCTGCAACTAGTAAGACGTTCATGTCTGATGACACGGTCGGAACGAGACCATCAAAAAATTGAGAAAGCAGGTGTGGAGAGGATGATGTGAAGAAATTCTCGAAGAAAGCTGTTGCCACCACTCATTTACCATATTTTGATATTTGGGGTACTCCATATTCATCAATCAGGGATGTTAGACCAAGTCTTGACCTATTGGCTTGAACTAAAGCATGAAAGTATTTGGAGTTGCAGTCTCCATCATTAAGCCATTTTTGTCTACTTTTTTGCTTCCAGAAACTTTTCTCATCACGATGAGCTTAAAGTATCTCTTTTCTCAGGAAGGTTAATTTATCGAATGATGGAAGGTTTAGTGTTGATTCCTCCTCTAATTGGTTTCGAAAGTGAGACATTCTGTCTTTAGAATTGGTATTATTTTTCTGTTTCCATAGGCCTAAAGCCTTCCTCAATTGTTGATACGATCTAAAACCGGGTGATCTAAAAAAATTTCTTTATGCGACTAAGCATCAGAGGTTGTTTCTTTAACTAAAGGCATGTTTAAGAATCGTTTGTCGAATCTGAATGTTACTCTGAAGATAACTTGCGGAGTAATGAGAGATAGGACCATAAGACGATGGTCTGATCCATTAAAGTCTAAGAAGGTTTGATAGGCACACGGAAATTGATCAAACCAGAGAGTGTTACCGAAACTACGGTCGAGTTTACTTTGAATCCATAGCTCACCCCTTCTACCTACTCATGTGAAAGGGTTACCAGAGCTATTCATTTCGACCATGTTACATGTATGTAACATTTCACAAAAGTTGTTAAAAGAGGTCGATGATCTAGATGGGCCTCCAATCTATTCCCCTTTATGGAGAATATCATTTAAATCTCCAAGGATACACTAGCTATTATTTCTATATACTCTAATCCGTGATATTCTTTCCCAAACCAAATGCCTTTGATTGAAAATGGGGTTACCGTAAGTACAAGTTAAAAAAAAAGATAGTTTTCTGATAAAGACATGTACATCCATCATGTTTTTATTTACACTAAGAAAGTCGATGGTGACACATTTCTTCCAAAACAAAGCAAGACCGCCACGTCTACCATGAGGATTAACTGTATATACACCTTCATAACCTTGCCATTCCTCAAGATCAACAAGAATGTCACGAGTGTTCATCGTCTCCATCAGGAAGTTAATCTCAGGGAAATATTTTTTGTGTATTTCCATGAGACGGGGAACTGTCAAATCTTGGAGCCGCCCCAAGCCTTGACAGTTCCAGCTATGTATATTCATTGATCCTGGGACGATCCCACCTTGGGGATCATCCTATTGTTTGCCTTCTTTGGTGGTTGTTGCTCTGTTACTCCTTGTAGAGCTTCATTTCTTTTGGTTAATACTCCTTTTGTTACTCCCAACTTCCGAGGGAAAGGCCCACCTTCCGCATAAATGGATCCTCTGGAAACATCTCTCCTGGATTTACGAGGCCTATTCCGTCCTTCATTCTTTGTACCTTTTGTCCCGGAAGTGTCTCCTTCAAAGGAAGAAATCACTTTACGTGTTGATGAAGGTAAAGAAGAGAACTAGAATGTTGGAGAATTAGTAACTTCTTTCATCGTGTTAGCTAAGAACTTCTTAGTAGGTTGGGCATATGCTGCAGAACCAGCTGATGACTCAGAGGTATCGTAGCCAAAGATCAACCCCTTGCCTTTGTCTAAAACAGTAGTAATGATTGGAGGAGGCTCCTTCAAAGGGTCTTTGGTTGCATCAGTTATGAACTTCTTGATTTTGTTTTCTCTCGTCTTCTTTTCTTCTCTCGAGGCAACTGAGAGGTATTCCCGCATTCCTTGGAGAACGTCTACTGCAATTTTGGGTCGATTTAGTACGGGGTGAGGGCCAACTTGGTATTCAGAGAGAATACCAAAGAGATGATCAGTTTCTTTGATGATTAGTGAAGATGGAGCTTTATGAGGAGTTTTGATTCCCAGTTTTCTACCAATCGCTTTGTCTTAATTCCTTTTGAAGGAGACATGACAAACATCTTGCTCGTGAGTTAGGCGTTGGGAGACATATCATCTCTTTTGAACTCTTTCATAGAAGAAAAGCACTGAGGTTACTGAGTTATCCAGCAGGACTATCTCTTTAGACTTTCGTAGAGGTTTGCCACATCAAATTGACATTTACTCAGACATAATCTCTTATTTGTGGCTTGGACGAATCAAAAATCACTTCAGTAACTTGACCAACCAGTTCCCCAAGAACCATAATAACTTCTTTTGTATAGTAATTAATCGGGATGTTACGTATTTGGACCCAAATTGGAATGTGTTGCAGAGACTCGGAGGCGGGGTTAAGGGTCCATTTTTCTATTGCTATCGCCCATTCATTAAACGTGTGGAGACCTTTGTCGAGAACATCCTGTAAATCATGCTCAGTGGTGAAGATAAACTGGAAGCGTTCACTGGAGAAAACAATACCTCACACTCGGCCCTGTTTTTGCCATTTCCTTGGCATGTCGTAGATGAGGCTGGCCATTTTCTGATGCAAGGGGTTCAATAGACGACTGATTAGGCTAAGAGAGTTTATTTCGAAGGAGCTATACTGTGGAAGATCTGGAATTCGAAAGGGGGTGTTATCCTCGTCCTCTTCCAACGACATAGCCATTAAGCCCTTATCCATTGCTGTCGACATTGAGATCGTCGGAGTTGGCAGAAAGGCTGAGAAAATACAATTTTGCTTCAAGAATGCGGCTGATACAAACAGCGAAGTGATACTGAAAGGCAGAGAGACAAGCCTAGCCGCCGTAGAAAGTGTTTTTCCGATGAAGATTAACACAAGTGAGTTCTACTCTTTTTAGAAAAGGAGCCTCCAAACGAGAGAATGTCTTAAGCCCAAAAAAAGGAATCACGTTGTATTAAATATACAAATGGATAATTATATATATATATAAATAATTAAAAAGATAATTTTTTAGAAAAGAACATTTTCCGATTCGTGTATATATATTTAAAATAATTTAGAAAGATATACACCTTGTCCCTCTCAAATATTTCCAAACCATCTACAGTCTAATCATTTTTGGCATTTTACACAAAGAAATACGAATTTTTTCAAATAAAACAAAAAATTAGTGCTATATCATAACATATTTTTACTATTTCGTTGGGAAAAAAAAACATATTTTACTATTTTTGAAAACAGGTTTTCTCTATAAAAAAACTATTTTAAAAGAAAATAATAGAGAAATTAACATGTTACGAAATTGTTATTTTTCAGAAAAAAATTTCTTCAACCTACAAATATTCTTTTTGTTTTCCTACATTTTGTTCCAAGCAAATTTTTTTAATTAAGTAACATTTTTGGATTAATTAATAAACAATTTATGGTTGTTGACCGTTAATTTGTGCCGGAGGATTAGTGTGATTATTTCTTGCCACCTGGACCATTTCATTTGTAAACAGTTGGCAGATTTCGTATGGTTTGTCCGAAAGGGGTTACATTGTTGTATTAAAAAGCTTAAGGTAGTCTAAAAGATAACAAATTATTGTGAATGTCATAAAGTGAATATGATACAGTACAAGGGCTTATTTGTAAAATAAGTAAAGAGTTCGAATTTTCCGGCGAAAGAAGGAAACAAGGGCAAAGGAGAAACTAAAAACCCAGAGAGGTTCAATGGAGGACGATGAAGAGAAGCAGCAAAGCAACCTTGAAGAAAACAATTATGATGAAGTAAGGGAAGAAAAAGGAAAAAGCTTACCCTCACATCATCCTCCTCCTCCGTCCGATGAGGTAAGAGCATCAAATATAGTGGTGACTATTTGCGTTTGGTTGCTTGATATTCTCCGTCACTTTGATCTTCATTTTCGTTGTTTGTATTTCTAACTGAACTCAAAGGTAATTTCACTGGTATTTTGTGCAATTAAAGAGTATATTCGATTGAAAGTTCTGATTTTTGTTTTGTTTTGTATTGACAGTGAATTTTAAATTTTTTATGTTCTGCAGTTGTTTGACATTTCTACTACAGTTGATCCTAGCTACATCATTTCACTAATAAGGAAACTCCTTCCAATTGATTCGGGCTATAACGAACAACATAACCATGATATGAATGTCAATAATGTGGTTCAAGGTGTTGTAGCTAAATCTGGAAATGAGGTTGTCGACAATTCTGATGTTCATCCAGAGAGCATGGACATTGGAGGTAACCGTAGTGAATCCACTTCTGAGGAGAAGAAGACGGTGGGTTTATTTAAAGAGTTTGGAAAGCTGAACGGGTCATCAGTGGAAGAAGCATGGGAAGATCATGGTTGCATTTTGTGGGATTTTGCCGCCAGTAGAACTCATGCTGAGCTAATGGTAATGGATTTAGAGTTTGAAGTATTGCCTTTGAACCAATAGATATTTGGGGCTGAGTTGGTTAAAGAAATCTTTTGTTGGTCAAAGCCATAGTTATCTATTTATTGACTCTTGAGAATGGAATGTGTGATTATTTTCTTATTCTTGCTTTGGCTATGCAGATAGAGAACCTAATTTTAGAAGTTCTTCACGCAAACCTTATGGTTTCAAATTCTTCCCGCATTCGAGTAAGCAACTTAGTATTTTTGTGATAAATGGCTAAGTCCAATCATTTTCATGTTATCTTGGTCTTCCTGAATTGAATTTAATGTTTGTATCTCTTTTTCATTTGGGTTGCAAGGAAATTTGTCTTGGAATTATTGGGAACCTTGCTTGCCATGAAGGTATTCTGAAACATATAGAGTCTACAGCCGGACTTATCAATATACTTGTGGGGCAGCTGTTTCTTGATGATACCCAGTGCCTAAGTGAAGTTTGCAGGCAAAAAATCAATGTGACATCAGATTTCATGCTTGATCTTTTGGTTGAGTTATCTAATTAACTTGCATGTATATCCAATAGGATACTCGCCACAGGTCTTCATGGGGCTGGGTACACTTTTTGGGCCAACTGTTTGCACTCTGATGATATACTTGGCCGTATTTTGTGGATTGCAGAAAATACCTTACATCCTCATCTTACTGAAAAGGTAAATTCTTATATTTGTGCTTGTAACTTAGTTATTTGATGGTTGAAAGATTTATCGACGTGATGAATTTTATAGGACTCAGTTTGCGATGGAAATATTTTCTTAACTCGTTACTTTACGCCTTTTCATGTCCCTCAACCATCTTATTTGATTTTTGGATTATCATGTCTTTTATATTTTGCTAAATCGTTTTTTGTTTTTCCATAGAGTGTAGGGCTATTATTAGGTATCATAGAAGGTCAACCAGAAATTGGGCAGCTATTAATCCCTCCTCTAATGACTCTGGGTCTGACGAGTCTCTTGATCAATCTTCTTTCCTTTGAAATGAGCAAGTTGACTGAAGAAAAAATTCCAGAAAGGTATGGAACTATAAAAACTTTTCTTAAAGGCCATCAGGTGTTACCAAATGCCATTCCTATTGTTGCATACAACAAAATAAGAGTCATGTTTTACTATGTAGTATGTAACATTCTGTATGATTTCAGGTACCCCGTCCTTGAAATTATTCTCCGAGCTATTGAAGCCCTTTCTGCTTCAGATAGCCATTCTAAAGATATTTGCTCCAGCAAAGAACTTTTTCAACTAGTCTGTGATCTTATGAAATTTCAGGAAAAAGCCGAGGTAGTTTTAGGTTGATATGAAGCTTTCCGTTAAGTAGATCTCAAGTTATAGTTTAATAATCTACACTTCATTGTAGGTGGCAACATCTTGTGTTACTGCTGGAGTTTTAATCGCAAATATGCTGTCGGAAACTGTCGCTTTTATTCAAGAAGTATCGCAAGGTAAATCAATTTCTTTTATTGCATTATATGTATGGTCATAGTTTTCCTCTTTGGGTTGACAGAATGTGGCATGACTCTAATTTATTCTGTCATTGTGGTGTTATGAAACAAGTTATAATCAAGTTTGTTGAACAGTTATATTTTATGTTGATCAAAGCACTCTGAAGACCTTTATTTTTTTGTTATACACAGTGAGAGCTTGTAGTTGACAAACTAGGATTACCAGAGTAAATATTTGCATACTGTTGGTTGTTCATCTAGTGCTTCATGTCTTTATCTGACACTGTTAATCTGCATAAGCAGATTTTTCTTTCTTGGAAGGTTTATTCAGTACTTTACCATTTGCTTCGGATGACTTGGAAGCAAGAAGGGCTCTTTGGAATATTATTGCGAGGTTACTTGCCAAAGTTAATGAGTCTGACATGAATCCATTCTCTTTGCGTCAGTACGTATTAGTGTTGTTAAGCAACTTGGATATTATAGAAGATGATCTTCTCGACACCCAACTAGAAGATGCAAATGAGGACTACCACAACTCATTCCCTTCCCAGATAAAGTCAAGCTCAAGAACAATTGCTGTATCCACTTTTATGTTTTCTATGTTTTTTTGCTCCTTACTAGATTCTATGAACTTGGCCTGTACCAAACCTTTTTGTGGACCTTTAGCAACAGCAGATACAGAAGATGGAGGCGATATTGAACAACTGGAATGTTCACAAGGAGAATATAGAGGAGGAAACCATGAACGAGAAGTGCTCCGTAAACAAAGCTGATGTAAAAAGGTTACTAGATTGCTGTCACAGATATTTCAAGTAAGCTATTCTCCATCTCGAGTATAAGGATTGTAAGACTTGTTTGCATTACACTACTTTTTAAAGTGATCATGAGAGCCTGAAACTCATAAAGAAAGGTCTCATATTACAATGGTTCTTACAGTCCCATGGACGTTGATTTTGGTTTCCTATTTCTTGCAATAGTCAGATACTTCTGCTGCTGCCACTTCGATTGTTGTCCCAGTTGGGAATATTCACGCCAACTGACTCATAAATTTCTGTTTTTCTTAATTGTAGATGTATTAGAGGTACTTAATTAATGGGAAATCTTTGATTGAAGGAACTTAATCAATGGGGAATCTTTCTCTTGAAAGCTTTTAATCTTGACGTTGACACATTAAGTCTCAAGCTTCAAGAAATCGCCAACCCAATGGAGTTTTGACAGACATATTCAGGTTAGAGCTTGCTTATCTTTCTCATAGGGCACAACCTGCTAATTTGTATTACACAAGAAGAAGAGATGTACAATGCAACAGAAAAGATTCCTCAACTATTTGAGAACTAGAAGTTTCACTGAATATCTTTCGACATAAATCCGAATCAAATGAGCATAACAACAAAACATACTGAAGATAACATCTTTGAGAAGAATAGAGAGAGAGAGATGGATGATCAGGAGATGAGAGAGATGCCAGAGAGCAAGAGAGTGTCTGCGAGAATCTTGTTAGCAGCTTCTGTTGGATGAAATCCATCCCAAAAGACATATTCAGTTGCATTAGTACATGTCCCTACTGACTTAGGGTTACACAGTATCGATGTCTCTAGTAATCCTGTTCCACAACAAGCTCTTCTTGCCTCTGCAAATCCTGAAAATGTACACAAAACACACACCAAAAAATGAGTCCTGTACTATAAATACCAAATAGTTTAATGCTTTGAAACATATTATATACCAAATTCAGATGGCCTTGTGGCAAGATCATAAAGAGGGTTGTAGATATCAAAGACGACTAGATTGAGTCCAACTAGGTTTGCTTTGAGATCCTGTGACGTCTTATTGAGTTTGGTGTTAAATGAGATTGCATCACTGTTGAGCTTCTCCGAGCATCCACCCTCGTGTGGACCTGCCACAGTTATTGCCGCCGGTAAACATCCCAGAGGCGGAAGTGTCGTCACTCCTATTCTTCTTGCTCCTAACGAATATAGATTCTAAAAAAAAACAAATACAAAGACTTGTTCAAATAACAATAGGTATAACCAATGTTTATTTCATATTGTCTATAATACAAAGTTAAACTGCAAAAACCAATGCCGATGTGCAATAGACTTCTAAACTGATGTAATTAAATTTAAACAAATTATCAAAATTTTGTGTATAGATGGTGTTATATCCAATTTCCGAAGGAGAAATAGATCGTCGATTCTATCGAATATCATCTCATTAATCTAGATATATAAAGAAAGACATGAAAGGACAAAAGGGAAGTAATTAGTTAACCTGAATGAAACTGGAGTAGGAGAGGATAAGGATATCAGAGAAGTCATCAGGTGATTGGTCTTTATAGAGGAGAGGATTAATATAGTAATTTTGAATGAAGTCACTGCTTCCTGCACTGACGATATAAATGCCATCGGAGATTATGGAAGTGACGTTTGGAGAATTATTGTATGAGACTGAGATTTTATTGATTCGGTTTATGTAGTCTTTGTAGTGTTCCAGCTGTTGAGCCAACGATATTGCACTCTTGATAACATAATTAATCATCAAAAATGTAAATTAGTTTAATAAAAATAAAAAGAGTAATGATGATCAGAAATGTGAAAAATGGTAAAAGCTACTAACGTAAAGCTTAGCTGTGCCTTCGTAATAACCAGAGGCTGCAGATGCAAAGTTTGCTCCAATCAATAGGTTTTTCCCTTTTGCTGTTTTACTTAGATAAGCTTGTGGGTATGATGTGAACCCAAGATTTTCAGCTACACACAAAAAAATAAACATAAATATGTATGTAATAACAATATGTGTTTATGCATGCACAAAAGTCGACCTTTTGCATGTACATTGTTTTCTGATCATATTTAATTTCAATAAATTGTTCGCACATCTCCATGCAAATACATTTCAATAGTCACTTGTTTTGTCTTTCTCTTACTGTTCTTTAAGTCATGGCGATGGTGTTTTTCAAAAATCCGTAGTTACCTAAGACCAATCTAAATTTCACTCCAAATTCTATATTTTGAGAAAATGTCTCTCCAATTATACACTATCTTTTACTCTGAAAATAGAGATCTCCATTTTTTACTCCACGTTTAGAACAACTTTGTGGAGTTCTTTATTTTTTACTCTATAATTCATTTAGAGCAGATTTATCTCTATTTTTAGAAGAGATAGTAGAGTGAACTATTGTAGATGGTCGTATCCATTTGCTATTAAAACTATAAGAAGCTAAGCTTATATTCACATCATGTCATGGTGTTTGTAAAATCCGTCAAGAGGGTCTGACGGATTTCTTACAAATTACTCTGCAATAAGATGATTTCTTGTAGTAATTAACAATTTTTTCTCAGAATCATGTCAATGGTTCTGCTTAGTTTCCTAAAATATATGCCTCCTAAAGAGTAGACAGACGTACATATATATATATATACGCATGCATGTCATTATTATGTTGAATGTCACAATGTACATAAGTCAAATAAAGGAATAAAAGAAAGAGAGAAGTACCGGTGAAGTCAGTAGCTAACTTTCCGTTGCAGAAACGTCCGGTAGGTCTATGGTTTGTGAAATCTCTTCCATAAGGAGGGAAATTAGCTTTAACGATTGTGTAGATATCATTGTTATTTCCCACATCAACCACTGAATCACCAAATATGAACATTGATGGAACCAATGGCTGTGCTTGCATCACCACCATTACCTCAAGAGCCATTAAAAATCCAACCACTACATAAACATGTAACCAAATTCTCACCAACTCTCCCGAGAAACCCATTGTTTTTCTACTCACAAAGATGAAGATGAAGATGATGATGAGGATGAATGAGTGTGTATGTAGTTTGCCATGCAAGGGACTGTATATATGGTAGTATGGTACAAACAAATATTTGAGGGTATTGTAATTGTATTTAATGTGACAGAAGTAGGTGGATCATTATAATGCTAGTAATATTGTAACGTTTATGTGTATGTTTATTATGTAGACAGACAAATACAACTCAGCGGCAGTGAGGCTCTATTGGCCTGAAAAAAGTGAAAACCATTGAGCTTATTGATTTGACTTTCACATTTATAGTTTACACTTAATGTGTGTCAATTGACACTTGTCTCTCCCCAACTCTTAATAGGTCATTGCGTAAGTGTGTACTGTAACATATAATTTGGTACCAAAATTTTAGGTTTTGAATGGTGAATGGAGTTCAAAAAATACAGATTATGCAGATCACGCATAATATATATGCAAATCATATAAACCAAAAACTAAAATTGAATACGTATTTTGATTTTTCAATAACAAATTTACAATATTTTCTCTGATATTTGTCATAAGAGATTTTTCTCATGTTTCTATGACTTTTATGTCACTTGAGTTCCAAAATTTGCGTTGTTATTCTATGTACAAAAATGATATATAAGTTTACCTACAATTTTCAGATTTGTTGTACTAATTGTCTTTGTTGCTCTTAATAAGTAATTCTTAATGTTATAAATTGCTTTCACGAAAAAAATTTAGTGTTTGTTTTATATTATTAACTTTTACCATTCTTTTCTATTTTTCATCAACAATTACAACTATTTTTCTGTTTTGTTCTTTTGCTATAAGTTACACGATCCCAAATATTGAACTCATCATGTCACCATATATATACGATTATGAGCTTTAGTAATTAATATATATATATATATATATATATATAATTTTTTCAACTAAATGAGTGGTTATATTAATTTTAGTTATGTATATATTGTTTATTTTAACTAAACGAAAGATTATATTATCTATTCAAATCTTATAGGAATTTATATTTTATCATTTTACATTTTTAATATAATTAATAGGTCATCTAAAGAATATAATTTTGTACATGATTTTATAGGAACTAGTTAAAATATTTAATTGATATTTAACTAATAAATCTAGTTTATTAGGTGTACATAAATAGAAAAAAGGTTGCAGATTGTGTTATTGAGCACATGAGTGCATTTTTTTTTCTTCTTTTATTTTGATCTGCAACAAACTATTTATTATTTTATTTTTGAATCTACATTAAATCTAGAAAACATTCATACCCTTAGTTTTATTCGTGTAACTAGGATTGGACATAAAAATTAGAAATAAACCGAAAAAGTGTTCAAATTAGTTTCGGTTCTATTGAAGTAACTTTGGTTCATTAAACCAAAAAACAACTAAAACTGATAAAAACAGTGTTCAAACAGTTTTTTTTGTTAACAATTGGAGATCTAATCTATAGTTTAAAGTCCATTCTTTATAATACTTTTTTAATATTTTACATGTAATGGAGAAATGTGGAATTCTTAATATCAGAAACATTAATTGGGTAATCTAAACCACGTAAAGTGGTGAATGATGAATGCAGTTCAAAAAATACAGATTATGCAGATCACACAAAACATATGCAAATCATGCATATCATTCAGAATATACAAAACAAAAATTAAAGTTGAGCACATATTATGAGTTTTCTTTAACAAATTTAAAATATTTTCTCCGATATTTGCTATAAGAGTTCTTTCTCTTACTTCCATAACTTTTATGTCACTTGAGTCCCAAAATTTACGTTGTTATTCTATGTACAAAAATGATATATAAGTTTACCTACAATTTTCATATTTATTGTACTAATTACCTCTGTTGCTCTTAATAAGTAATTCTTGACGTTAAATTGCATGTGTTGCTCTTAGTAAGTAACTCTTAACAAGAATAACAAAATGTATAGGTAATTCTTAACGTTAGATTACTTTTGCTCTGGCGAAAAAGATTTCGTGTTTGTTTATATTATTAACTTTTAACATTCTTTTCTATTATTTCATCAACAATTACAACTATCTTTTTGTTTTGTTCTTTTGCTATAAATTACAAGATCCCAAATATTGACTTCATCATGTCACTATATATAATTATGAGTTTTAGTAATTAATTAATATATATATATATATATATATATATAAATTTTTCAACAAAATGAGAGATTATCTTAATTTTAATTATATATTAGTAAGTGATCCGTCCTTCGAAGGGACTTTGAATTATCGTTAAATATTATGACATAAATCAGGAGCGGACAGAGGTACATAATAGGTGGGACATGTACCCCATACTAAAAAAAATTTGGTTAATTTTTTCTTATTTTTAATTTCATATTTTTTTGTATTGAGTATGAAGTTATGTGGTAGAATAACTGGGCATCATAACCGGAACCAAAACATCAAACCAAAATTTTTGGTTTGGTTTGGTGTCGATTCCTAGAAAAGTTCTAATATTTAGATAATTTTGGTTTTTGATTCGGTTCAAAAACCAAAAGTTACCAAATAGAAATAGAAATTATTTAGTATTAAAAATATTCTGGTTACTTTTGGCCACAATTAATCATGTTTTTTTCGGATATTCGGTTACTTTTGAAAAAAAGTAACTATTCAGAACTGAACCAATATTATTTCGGAACTAATTTGGTTCCACTTTTCGGAAGTAGAACCGAAATCGAACTGAATTGTAGTCGATACCCATTGGTTACCACAATTTCAATATCGGAAGACTTGAAAACCAAAAGATTAAAATCGAAGAACTGAATGCCCATGACTTGTGCCCTGGATTAAAAATGTTTATGGACTGACATAAATAGTTGTTTCATTGTATGAAAAGTAGTAGATGAATAGTACTAAATTGTTAATGCACCTAAAGTGACACAATACCTTTTATTTTTAAATTCTATATTTCTCTTTTTCTCATTACACTCATAATTCTTTTTCATTTTTCTAACATTTTTTCAAAATCTTTGTCACAAATCAAACCAGATTTACTTTTGTGAAACATGAAGTAAACCTCATAACTCAAGGCTCAAAACTCTTGTCTTCTCCATTCATTCTAAACTCAAACACACAAATTTTATTTTTATTCTAAGAAGCTGAAAAAATGTGATTATAGGCTTATTGCATTAATGATTATACTTATGTAATTATGTAAAGTAAAGAATATATATATATATATATATATATATATGTTTCATTTTCATAGTATTTAATTTGAGATAGTGGAAGAGTGAAATATTAATAATTAAAATTAAATATTTATTTTTAGTTACAATATATTTTTAATTATTTTTGTTTGGAGTATTAAAATAAATTAGAAAGCATCAAGATTATCGTAGTCTGGTGGGTTATATACCCCATTTATTGAATTTGGATCAGACTTCGATTCCACAGAATCACATAATTTCTATAGGATATTGTTGAGGGGGGATTTAAGAAAAATTTCGACTATGAATCAGGCCTTAACAATTTAATTGTTGACAAAACATAATAATAACAAAAAAGCAAAACATTTTTGTTAAATCATAATCAAATATTGCAATGTAAGAAATGATTTTGATTTATGGAAACTAAAAAGTTTGTAAATATAATTGAAATGATCTAAACTTTATTTTATTTTCTCATATTTTTCATAGAGATTAAAAGGTTTTTAACATTTTTTCAAATTAAAATATTTAATAATTTGAATAGTATTTTCACATAAGTTTTTAAAATTTAGAGATTTAGATGTTTTTGTATTGTAAAATTTATTTTTAAACTATCTAAAAATATTTAAAAAATGATCTTAATGGTTACATATGCTTGATTTACATAATTTTCTTATCATTTAATTTATTATACATATTAGTAAAATATTAGAGATTAAGTATTAGATATAATAAATGAATATGATGAATTAAAAATAAGTTGATGATGTGGCATCATGAGAAGAGAGTAAAATTCAACTAAATGAGAGATTATATTAACTATTCAAATTTTATAAGAATTTATATTTTACCATTTTACATTTTTAATATAATTAATAGGTAACCTAAAGAATTTAATTTTGTACATGATTTTATTGGAACTAGTTTTATTTTGTCAACTTTACTCTTATAATTGAATCGATAAAATTCGATCTATAGCCAAAATCTATATCTTAAAATTCTTTTTTTTTCTTTCCCTTGCATCAAAGAAAAATCGAACCCTGGTACCATGATGATTTGTAAAGTGACAACTACCACTGGACATTTAACTCATATAAAAACTAGTTAAAATATTTAATTGATATTTAACTCATAAATCTAGTTTATTAGGTGTACATAAATAGAAAAACAAAAAAAGGTTGCAGATGGACCACATGAGTGCATCTTTTTTTTTCCTCTTTTATTTTGATAAGCAACATAGTATTCATTATCTTATTTTTGAATTGTATTTTATTGTGTAAATGGTGATTTTAATTGCAGATAAGTTAGACTGCAGATAATCTGCATTAAATCTGGAAAACATTCATACCCTTAGTTTTATTTGTGTAACTAAGATTAGACATAAAAATTAGAAATAAACCGAAAACAAGTGTTCAATTTAGTTTCGGTTCTAATATTGAAATAACTTTGGTTCTTTAAACCAAATAACAACTGAAATTGATAAAAACAATTTGGTTATTTTTAGATTTTTTTTATAACAATTGGATAAATAAGATCCCATTTATAGTCCATTCTCTAAATACTTTTTAATATTTTATAGGGTAAACGATCAGGATCTCCCTCGAAAGTTTCATATAGCATCAAAATTATACGAACTATTACCCTCTTTTTATTTTCCCCTTAAACTATTTAAAAATTAATTTCCCCCTATTATAGTTTAAAGTTTGATTTCCCCTTAAGAATACATTGAATTCCAATTTCCCCATCAAATTGAATTGGCGTTGGTTTACTGTAAGCAGTATTGAATTGAAACTAGACATGATATTCTCTTTTTTTGGGTTGCTCGTATGGTTATGATGGAAATGAAACTAGGTGGTGATGTTCCATTCAGCAAGGTATGTGTAATTTTTTTTGTCAAACTAGGATCATAATCTCTTCTTTATAAATGCATGTATTACTTTGTGAGCAAGTATTTATATGCAAAAACATGTTTATTGTCTTTGTTGTAGGTTTATTTGCATCCTATGATACGTGATGCACATGGACGTAAGATGTCGAAATCTCTTGGCAATGTCATTGATCCGCTTGAAGTTATAAACGGAGTAACTCTTAAAGGCCTTCATAAGAGATTAGAAGAGGGTAACTTGGATCCAAAAGGGCTGGTTGTTGCCAAAGAGGGACAAGTGAAAGACTTTCCAAATGGTATTCCTGAATGTGGTGCTGACGCACTCTGGTTTGCACTAGTCTCGTACACCGCTCAGGTACTAACCATCGCACACATCCTAACAACCTCCATACAGTATATTTAATAAACTAAACATTGCTCTAATCTTTGATTTTTTTTTCTAGTCTGATAAAATTAACTTGGACATCCTCCGAGTTGTTGGTTACCGTCAATGGTGTAATAAGCTGTGGAACGCTGTCAGATTTGCGATGATGAAGCTTGGCGATGATTATATCCCTCCGCAGACGCTAAACCCTGAAACCATGCCTTTCATCTGCCAATGGATTCTCTCCGTTCTAAATAAGGCAATATCAAAGACAGTGGAGTCATTGGAGACATTTGAGTTCTCCGATGCAGCCAACACAGTATATGCGTGGTGGCAATACCAATTGTGTGACGCGTACATTGAAGCAATCAAGCCTTATTTTGCTGGTGACAACCCGACGTTTGCTTCAGAGAGGGCCCATGCACAACATGCTCTCTGGATAAGTCTGGAGACTGGCTTGAGACTGCTTTACCTATTTATGCCTTTTGTTACTGAAGAGCTATGGCAACGGCTTGCCTCACCCAAAGACACTGTGAGAAAGGCGTCTATCATGATATGTGACTACCCATCTGCCATAGAGGTCAGTAAGATTTTCTTAGTAACTCGTCATAATTGTTCGGGTTTCTAACTCTTCTTTTGATGTCGTGAACCCAGTCTTGGAACAATGAGAGAGTGGAGAGCGAAATGGAAACCATTCTTGCGACCGTGAAATGCATGAAGGCACTCAGGGCAGGGTTGCTGGAGAAACAGAAAAATGAAAGGTGGGTAAATGATAAAAGCCCATCTGGAAATACGCATTTTGATAACCTTCATGTATCTTCTTCGAATATACTGTCACTAAAAAGGTTACATTCTGGTTGTATATATTTCCCAGGTTACCTGCTTTTGCTCTGTGTGAAAACAACTTAACACCTGAAATTATAGAATCTCACGAGTTGATTGACCATTGTCATGTTAATTCTTTATGCTTAAAGCCTTGAACCTCTTTTTTTTTTAACGAATATAAAAGGAATTTAAAACTATCTGAAATTAAAAGGGAATGGATAAATAAAAATAAAAAAAGCTCGAAAGGCTCTCTGTGTGTCTGGTTGGCTCTGAAAACTCTCTCTGCCTCACACTCTCGATGAGTTTCTCCAGAGCAAGTCTCTTCGATTTTCCTCTTAAACCATTCGTGCTTTCGCATCCTTCCTCTTTTCTCGTTTCTAGACGTAAGTTTTTGAATCCCGACACACATCGGAATTGGGTAAAGAGACTGGTATAAGAATTAACTTGTTTAAGAAATTTCCTTCTTCTGTCGTAATGCACAGCTTACGGAAACGTAACTTGAACTAGTGGGGATATAATTTTGTAGGTTTTGTTTCGTAGAAACCATAGTTTGCTCAACTTTTTTGTTCTTCTCTAAATTGATGAATTTAATCTGGGTTTTGCTTTCCGGTGAAGCAGAGATTTCCTAATTAGAAATTCACTGAGAGCTTGTTTTTATGGAAATTTTACAGTTATAGCTCTTAATGTCAGCTTCTTGAGCAGCACTGCATTCTCTGACTGTTTGAGTTTTGGAGTTTCTACTAGTTCTGTTTTTCCTTGGTCTATATATTTTAAGTTGTGTATCTTACTATGAATTTTATTAGATTCCAAATGAGTTTGGTTTTATTGAGTTTTTGTTTGTTATTTCTCTGATTGCTTTAATTTCTATGTTCCATGTGAATATCCAGGTGTTCATTTCGTGTTATCTTCTCCATTAGTTACTGGAACTTTGGTTTGCAGGTTTTGTTACCAGAACCTCTTCAGGTGCTTATCCTGCTGTCTTGCTACCCAAATCCAAGCACTCAGCTCAGCATATTGCTAAGAGCTCGTCAGGTTTTGCACTTATTGTTTCTGCATATTTTATGCTTTTTCTTTCTTTGTTAAGTGTTCACAAATTGCTCTGTCATTATTCTTTATTAGCATCGAAATTGGAGGACTGAAGTAACTTTACTATGCGGATTTTTAGTATCAGTACAGCATGTTTCTGAGGACGCTAGTGAGACGTGTCACTCCAAATATGTTAGTGGGGATTCAATACGACGCCGTTTTCTTGAATTCTATGCCTCTCGTGGGCATAAGGTGCTTCCAAGTTCGTCTCTTGTACCAGAAGATCCTACTGTCTTATTAACAATAGCAGGAATGCTACAGTTTAAGCCTATTTTCCTTGGAAAGGTATAAAAATAATCCAAGTCAAACAGTCTTGTATTACCGCATAGACAATTCTTTCTTTAAAGACTTGAAGATAATGCACATTGGTGAATAATCTTATTATATGTTGCAGGAATCTAGACAGGTTCCTTGTGCAACTACTGCACAAAAGTGCATACGTACAAATGACTTGGAGAATGTTGGAAAAACGGCGAGGCACCATACCTTCTTTGAAATGCTTGGGAACTTTAGCTTTGGTGATTACTTTAAGAAAGAAGCGATAAGATGGGCATGGGAGCTATCAACCATAGAGCTTGGGCTACCTGTTAATAGAATTTGGGTTAGCATTTATGAAGACGATGATGAAGCTTTTGAGATCTGGAAGAACGAAGTTGGTGTGCCTGTTGAACGGATAAAGAGAATGGGTGAAGCGGACAACTTTTGGACCAGTGGACCAACTGGTCCTTGTGGTCCATGCTCAGAGTTATATTATGACTTCTATCCTGAGAGAGGTTCTGACGATGACGTTGATCTTGGGGATGATACCAGATTTATTGAGTTTTATAATTTGGTTTTCATGCAGTATAACAAGACGGAAGATGGATTACTTGAGCCCTTGAAACAGAAGAACATAGACACTGGTCTTGGTCTGGAACGTGTAGCTCAAATCCTTCAGAAGGTTCCAAACAACTACGAGACAGATTTGATATATCCAATCATTGAAAAGGTCTCAGAGTTGGCAAATATCTCATACCACTCTGCAAATGACCTGGCAAAGGTTAGTCTAAAAGTGATTGCAGATCACATGAGGGCAGTTGTCTATCTCATATCAGATGGTATTATGCCTTCGAATATTGGCAGAGGTTATGTAGTAAGGCGGTTGATAAGAAGGGCTGTTCGGAAGGGGAAGTCTCTCGGAATAGATGGGGATGGAAAAGGTCATCTGAAGGAGGCCTTTTTGCCAACAGTTGCTGAAAAAGTGATTGAATTGAGCACTTATATTGATTCAGATGTAAAAGTAAAGGCCCAACGCATCACTGAGGAAATTAGGAAAGAGGAACTTCACTTTAAAAAAACTCTGGAAAGAGGAGAAAAGTTACTTGAACAAATGCTTAACGATGCCCTATCAAAGGCTGATAAAACTGGAAATAAGCCTTACTTATCTGGAAAAGATACGTTTATTCTGTATGACACATATGGCTTTCCTGTAGAGATAACCACAGAAGTTGCTGAAGAACGTGGAGTCAGTATGGATATGACTGGTTTCGAAGTGGAAATGGAGAATCAAAGACGTCAATCTCAAACTGCTCACAATGTTGTAAAACTGACAGTTGATGATGATGCTGACATCACGAACAATATTGCTGACACGGAGTTCCTTGGATATGACAGTCTCTCTGCTCGTGCTGTTGTTAAAAGTCTTCTGGTGGGTGGGAAGCCTGTGATAAGAGTTTCTGAAGGCAGTGATGTAGAGATTCTGCTGGACAGAACTCCGTTCTACGCTGAATCAGGTGGTCAAATTGCAGATCATGGTCTTCTTTATGTAAACGGTGATGGAAACCAAGAGAATGCTGTTATTGAGGTAAGTGATGTGCAGAAGTCTCGTAAAATATTTGTTCACAAGGGTACTGTAAAAAGTGGAACTCTGGAAGTTGGCAAGGAGGTGGAAGCAGCAGTAGATGCAGACTTGAGGCAACGAGCAAAGGTGCTTTTCAATGTCATCTTGCTTCCTAATATCCCAACTGTCTCTATCCTTTTCAAATTCTTGATCCTTTCTGTTAAATATCCAGGTTCACCATACGGCCACCCATTTGCTGCAATCGGCACTTAAGAAAGTAGTAGGACAAGAAACATCACAGGCTGGTTCATTAGTAGCTTTTGACCGTCTCAGATTCGATTTTAATTTTCATCGGTCGCTGAATGATAGTGAGCTTGAGGAAATTGAATGCCTGATCAATAGGTGGATTGGGGACGCTACTAGTCTTGAAACAAAAGTCCTTCCTCTTGCTGATGCAAAACACGCTGGAGCCATTGCAATGTTTGGGGAAAAATATGATGACGAGGTAAGGTAGATGTCATCATCAACAATTCTAAAGTTGTAATGGCGCGGTGAAACATCAAAACACTTGTCAAGCAGCTTCATAAAGCCATAAATTAAGAATTAGAATTTGGTTATAAAATGATCTGAACTGACTAAGAGGAGCGTTTCATTAATTTGCAGGTTCGTGTAGTAGAAGTTCCTGGCGTCTCCATGGAACTTTGCGGTGGCACTCATGTTGGCAATACTGCAGAAATACGAGCCTTTAAAATAATCTCAGAACAAGGCATTGCATCTGGAATCAGGCGTATCGAAGCGGTTGCGGGTGAAGCATTTATTGAATACATAAACTCACGGGATTCTCAAATGACACGTCTGTGCTCAACTCTCAAGGTATTTCGTCTCTACCTAGTTTTACTTTTTATAATTAAATGCTGTACGCGACTCAGACAAATAAGCTACCCAAAAAAATAAAATTTTCAGAAGTGTGATTAACATATTTGCTGCTTTCAAGGTGGTCGGTACGTTTGACATAACAAATTGTTGTTTGGTTTAATTGGAAGGTGAAAGCAGAGGATGTTACGAACAGAGTGGAGAATCTTCTAGAGGAACTGCGTGCTGCTAGAAAAGAAGCATCAGACTTGCGTTCAAAAGCAGCGGTCTATAAAGCATCTGTCATATCAAACAAAGCATTTACTGTAGGAACTTTACAGACAATAAGGTTACAAAATCTATTGTTTCTTGCTATAATGGTTTATATGATAATTATATTCAAAAGAACTGGCACAATGATCTAAACACTATAATTTTCAACTTAATTTCTTTAGAGTGCTCGTTGAGTCGATGGATGACACCGATGCTGACTCACTAAAGAGTGCAGCCGAGCATTTGGTAAGTACTTTGGAAGATCCAGTCGCTATTGTACTAGGATCATCTCCAGACAAAGACAAGGTTAGTTTGGTTGCTGCATTTAGTCCTGGAGTAGTCTCTCTAGGAGTTCAAGCAGGGAAATTCATTGGCCCCATAGCTAAGCTGTGCGGTGGAGGAGGTGGTGGAAAGCCCAATTTCGCTCAAGCAGGTGGCAGAAAGCCTGAAAATCTCGCTAGTGCATTAGAGAAAGCTCGAGAAGATCTCGTAGCAACTTTATCCGAAAAACTCGGGTGAAAAACAACTTCGAAACACTATCTATGCAGAAAGATTGTACAGAGAGAAAAGACTGAAAAATTGAGAATTCTCAACAAGACATCAACAGCAAGCTTGGAAAAAGATTGAAAGCACCACTGGAGAAACTACTTATCACAAAGTCTATGGAGGTATATGCATTGATGATGATCAGTTTGTGAACAATATACATATCCAAATGATATCTACCATCTCCAATCTTTCTTGCTTGTTAGAGTTTTCTCTCATTGTTTTCACTCTTATCACAAGTAGAACTATACCATGGACACAACTGTAATGTGTAAGGAAATGTGTAGAGTGGCCTAATATTTTTTCTAATTAAAAGTTAAAACGTCTTGGTGTTGTACTTTGGACACGTGACGTATAAGCGTTGGCTTCTGTTGCGTTGTAATGAATGCATCAAACCCTTGTGGACCGGCTCAGTATAAACCAGAAGGTTTTAATTCTTTATTTTCACTTTTGTCGAACTGAATCCTTTTAACCAATCAGGCGTAGCTACGTGTATACATTCAGTAGACACAACCGTACAATATGATCTTTCTCTCCCTTGGTCGTGTCGACATTAAAGCAAGAGTTGATTTAAAACCCTTAAAACCTCGCCAACTTATTAAATGCATAGCATACATAAGTCCGCCTTCTTCTTCTTAAGCATCTGGGTACTTTGGATCGTTTGTTTCGTAGATCATACGGACTCGAGAATATTGGAAAAGGCAAATGTCTATGTCCTTAAAAGTTTCCCACAATTCAAATTTCTCAAACGATGTGTACAATGGTGTAGAGTCGCGAAAGCAATACGGAGCCGGTCAAAGGTTTCGAATTAGGTCGATTTGTTTCCGTGGAAACTCTGGTATTGAATCCAGACGGATACATTTGAATTCAGAGGGTTCTGGTCGGGAATTGAGAAACCGATGTGTGGGATCGGAAGTGGTTACTGGGGAAATCTCCGGTAGATCAGTACCGGAGTGGGCTTACAGTGGCGTAAAGGATGAAACTTTAAGCGATTTGGAGCCGCTACTTGATGGCGACGGTGGCGATGAGAATGGAAATAATGACGGCGGTGGAAATAGTGGTAATGGAGGGGGAGGTGCAGGACGAAGCGGCGGAGAAGGAGATGATGGGGAGGGTGAAGCAGATAAAGCTGAGGAGAAGGAGTTTGGTCCGATACTGAAGTTTGAAGAAGTTATGAAAGAGACAGAACGTAGAGGGATTACGTTACCGGAGGATATGTTGGAGGCAGCGAAGTCCGTGGGAATTCGGAAACTCTTCCTTCTTCGTTACCTCGATCTACAGGTTTTTCTTTTGGAACATTTGATAATGAAAGGGGGTCTGCTTTTGATCGTTGATTGTTTGTACGATGATGATTCATGTTTTGCGTAAAAAATTTGCAGGGTTCTGTTTGGCCACTTGGGTTTCTGATGAGATCATGCTCAATGCTTCGAAATAGAATGCTTGCAGATCCTTCATTTCTCTTTAAAGTTGGAACGGAGGTTTGTAACGATTAAGCCAATATTGTCTCTCTTTAGTATTGATGTATGACCACGGACATAAAGCTTGTGTCCAGGATTGACTTGCTGAATCAATGTAAAGATCTACGGGTTTAATGCAGATAGCCATAGACTCTTGCTGTGCAACTTTTGCAGAAGTACAGAAGAGAGGGGACGATTTCTGGTCAGAGTTTGAGTTATATGCGGCTGATCTTTTGGTTGGTCTTGTGGTTGATGTCGCTTTGGTTGGACTTTTGGCTCCCTATGCGCGTATGGGGAAGCCAGCCATGGCATCAACAGGTCTTTTTAAGGACGTTAAGCGTGCCTGCGCAGCCCTTCCTAGCAGGTAAGACTCTTATTGTCTCTCTTTATTTCTTCACTGATGGCTCCATTTAATGTACAAATGGCTTAACTCGTCCCCTTGATATATATCGAGTCGGTAACTGTATATTCGGGCTGAGATGTACTCATTAGGGTTTTCTTTTTGGTACTTGTCAAGTGTTTTTGAAGCTGAAAGACCGGGTTGTAAATTCTCGGTTAACCAGCGGATTGCAACTTTCTTCTATAAGGTATGGTGAAGAATTGCTTAAAATGTTCTTTGTGGAATTTCCAAACCTTTGGTTTGATTAATCAATGTGAGTCTTCATCCAGGGCCTCTTGTATGGGTCGGTCGGATTCAGCTGTGGTCTCGTTGGTCAGGGAATTGCAAATCTGATCATGACGGCAAAACGGTATTCTAACAAACACCATCCAACTTTATCTTGCTACTTGCCAATTCTGAGTTAATCTTCTGTATTTCTCTCTGGTTTGATTTGATATTATCGAGACGTTTATACCATCTAAAAAACTGCTGTTTCACTGAAATTTGGGGTTTCTTTGTCTACAGGAGTTTTAAGAAATCAGAGGAAGACATCCCTATTCCACCACTATTCGAAAGCGCTGCTCTCTGGGGTAAGTTTTACGTTTGATACCTTTGACCTTTCTATATTTACGCTGTTTTCCTCTGATGTTGAATAAAAACTGCAGTCTTGAATATTGTGTTGTCTAGTCCTTTCCGACGGTTCATCATCCTTCTCCGAGTATCTTAGATAGTAAAGAACCTAAATTGCCTTTGATACCAAAAATCGAGTGTGTTTACAATTCTTTACAATTCTCAGTGAAGGTAGTAGCTGGATTGTTTGCATTATTAGATTCCAGCTTCTGGTGCGGAACTGAGAGATAAAGCTGAAAATTTCTCTTAATCACGTTACAGAGACTCACTCTCTTCTCTGTCTTGTATTCTTGAGCAGGTGTGTTCCTCGGCTTATCCTCTAACGCACGTTACCAAATCATCAACGGCCTGGAACGCGTCGTTGAAGGTTCTACAGCGGCCAAACGCGTCCCTGTGGTCGCGATGGCTTTCACTGTGGGAGTCCGGTTTGCTAACAATGTGTATGGCGGTATGCAATTTGTAGATTGGGCTAAACAGTCTGGCGTTCAGTAATAAACCGGTTCGTCCTTGGTAGGGTTCAAACCGGTCTAGATGTCTCCTTCGGAGATTCTTATCTGATGGAGATGTTGTTTATCTAAGTATTTTTAGTGATTAGGATTTGTTTACCGAGAAAGCTATAGAGAAAAGAATGCGGTTGATGATCTGGACCGGATTCTAACCGGAATACTCGATACAACATTTTAGATTTGGTTTGTGGTAGTAATGTTTCTCATATATGTAATCTCCTTGTCCTCTGAACCTTAATGGTATGCAATAAATTACACAGCGCTAGATCAAATTCTGATGATCGCATTTGCATAAAATTGAAAACTTACGAATATGTAGCGAATTATGTCAAGTAAACGTCATTTATTGGTATTTTTGACGTTCGTGTGGATCCATATATGCAAAGATGTGTGTTGTGCGATTCACTCGTGGACTCAGAGTCACAGTATCGACACAATTTACCCTCTCTTTTCCCCTTTTCCCGTTATAAAAGGAGAACAGTTGGTAGGTGGAGATATTAATATGTTAATAAATAAATATTTAAATGAATACACTACTACAGTACTACTAAAGAAAATAGACAAAATTATTCGGATGTTTGCAAAGGAATCAAAATATTCTTAGGATTGTTTGATGACAGCATCATTTGATAGACAAAAGGATCTTCTGAGTGACAGCTTGGTCACCACTGTCATCCAACTGCTGCACAATCCTCTCATTCGACTGTTACTTTTTTTTATTTTTTGAAATTTTAATCAATAAATCTCGAATTAGACATACGAAATACTTCTTCTTCTATAGACCGACAACTTCTAACCTACTCGATCCGGTCCCGTTAATATTGCGGTGGGACCTGCTTACAAACACCAACGGCATGATTCGACCCGAATTTACAACCGGATTATCCATCGTTGACCGCGACCGAGAACAACCAATTAAGACCAGCTGTGTTATATATATAATTACCTTAAAAGGTACTAGCGGATGACTTTTGACAAAATAGCCCGCAACTTATAAATACTCCAATTTAGTCCAAATGACTAAACGAGTAAACTTCGGTTTTCCACAATCAGATTTCATACTTTTGTATAAAAGAGACAAAACTCAAATACACAAAAATAGAATACTCATTTTTGTAAATAAAGAAAATTATAAGTCGTCTCCCATCGCTTCCCGCAGGATTCTCTCTCTCCTAATTCACCCTTCTTCAGATCACTCTCACCTTTTGAATTCTTTCATTGGAGGCTGCCATTTTCGGTTTCTAGATTAGGGTCTCGATCTCCGCTCCCGCCAATTTCTGTTGCGTCAATTCTAGTCTGCGGATTAACTTCGTAGTTCGATTCAGTTTCGCGAGTTTGAATCTGCGCCGTGTGTGGCAGCGGAGGACGGTGGATTAGAGTACTTGGTTTCAGTATGGCCGGAATGAGAGGACTCTCCATATTCATCAGTGACATACGTAATTGCCAGAACAAGGAAGCGGAACGACTTAGAGTTGATAAGGAGCTCGGAAACATACGTACATGCTTCAAAAATGAGAAGGTTAGAATACTTAAATTTCTTATTATCTCCATGTTTATTTTTCTATCTTTATCTTCATTTAAGTGGCAGTTCAGTGTCGAAGTAGTATTCGCTAAGGTTCTGTAAAAACATTTGGAGATATTGAAGTTCTTTGCAGCTACCTATTCCTGCGAGATTGTTTAACATAGACCCAGTTGCAATGCAATAGAATGTAGGAGCTACTAGGTTAATAAGGGAGTTAGAGAAGAATGTAGTTAAACTACGGATGCAGCCACTGGCCGAATCTTTTATCGGATCAACCTTAGTTGCCGAGTGAATAGTTTTGGTGTCTGTAGTTTTGTATTTTATCGGATAGGGGGTATAGTTTCTTACACTAGTTCATATGCTTGGAGTTTAACTCGATAGATGGGGCCAATGTGCTACTATTTGTATTAAAAAGTATCTTATGATCAATCAAGATGTATGAGAACATTGATTGTTTGAAGATATTAAGGAATTAGAAGGAAAGATAGGCCCGGCAGTAAGTTCAGTTTTGTGGTGATGGTCGCAGCAAAGAAGTTAAGGTTACAGCAAAAAAATAGCTCATTATGAAGTAGATTAAGAGGTGCTGCTGCAAGCAGTTTTGGGTGAAATTCTGGTTCCATTTTGTAAGCACGAGAGCTGTAGCTGGGCAGTTGTGTTTATGTGTGGCCGGTTGGATGGACACCAAATTTATTCTAGTGCAATTTTCTTGTTAAAAATGAATTGATCATACACTGTTTAATAAATTTTCAAATACTTTTTCATGTTTGATAGGTTTTGATACCATATAAAAAGAAGAAATATGTCTGGAAAATGCTTTATATACATATGCTAGGCTATGATGTGGATTTTGGCCATATGGAGGCGGTATCTCTTATATCTGCGCCAAAGTATCCTGAAAAACAGGTAAGCCAAAATTTTGTTTGCTCAAACAATGAAGAATTGCTTTCAAGGCTAGGTGAAGAATAGGTGGACATATATTTGTTTGAATGATACCAATCGTCTAATCCTAAGGCTTTTGCCCTACTAGTTATATATATATATATATATATATATTATGCGTCCTACCTATGTATTGAACTTTGCATTGTGATTACAGGTTGGCTACATTGTTACATCTTGCTTGCTCAATGAGAACCATGACTTTTTAAGGTTGGCAATAAATACAGTGCGGAACGATATTATTGGTCGGAATGAGACTTTCCAGTGCCTAGCATTGACTTTGGTATGTGGTCCTTTATCCATATTGTGCTAAGATTTACCACATAGTGAGGTCTTTGAGATTAAGAGATGCAGTTAAATTACTGTTATAATGGAAGGGTTTGGATACATTTTGACTTTTGTGCTCTATTATTCTGTGATTCTAGCTCTCTTACCTTTTACTTCAATTTACCAGTGTTTCTTTATTTTTTTGTTTCTAGCTCTCTTACCTTGCCATGCGTATTTTTTCCTGTAGGTTGGAAATATTGGTGGAAGAGATTTTGCTGAATCATTGGCACCTGATGTTCAAAAGCTACTTGTAAGCGACTCTGGAAGACTGACATGTTATGGTGTTTTTCAATAATTAAACATATTAATATTATGGGGATTGCTTGTTGCAGATTTCTAGTAGTTGCAGACCTCTCGTTAGGAAAAAAGCAGCACTATGCCTACTGCGCTTATTCAGAAAAAACCCTGATGCTGTCAACGTTGATGGCTGGTGTGTATTGTTACTCTGGGGTTACTGGTTATTCGATTTTACTTGTGATTTTTCATATATATTCTCATTGATGTACACCTCCAGGGCGGATCGTATGGCACTGCTTTTGGATGAACGGGATCTTGGTGTCTTGACATCTTCGACTAGTCTTCTTGTAGCTTTGGTATCTAATAACCATGAGGCGTACTCAAGTTGTCTACCCAAATGTGTCAAAATATTGGAACGTCTTGCTAGGAACCAGGACGTTCCTCAGGAGTACACATACTATGGCATCCCATCTCCTTGGCTCCAGGTTTATCTTAACTCGACTTATCCACTCTTCTTTAACATGGCTTGAACTCTTATAATCACATCTCTTTTCCAATTCCGCTATTGTAAACATTTTATGTGAAATTAGCTCATGAAAATAGAGGTTTTCACCAGCCTTGGTGTAGTTTTGTTGCTCAGTAATTGTATCTTGGATACTTATATTCCTTGGTCAGTACAGGTTAAGGCAATGAGGGCTCTTCAATATTTTCCAACCATTGAAGATCCAAGTACCAGGAAATCCCTATTTGAGGTTCAATTTTTCTTTTGTAAATCTCTAACATATATCTTCGAATTCGCTCTCACGTCGTTTCATGGAAATTTCAGGTCCTTCAGCGGATATTAATGGGGACAGATGTTGTGAAAAATGTGAATAAGAACAATGCATCTCATGCTGTGCTATTTGAAGCTCTATCCCTGGTAAGTTTCTCAGATAGCTGAGGAAGTTGATGCCATGAAATTTACTAATGCACCTTCATACCTCCTCGACTTCCTGTCAAAACACATTTACTCTAGAGAGAGTACTGATCTGTGCGTGGATGGTTTAAAGTATTTTTTTTGGCTGTTCTGGAGAAACGTTTAGTGTTCGAATTGCTGGCAGTTACTTTTACGCTACTATATATCTGTTCTTTTTCGTTTTTAAAAGTATTACATGCTCTGCTTGAAGGTTTTGATGCTATTGCTCTAGCCTAGTGAGCCACTTCCTAACTTGTTAATGTGTTTCAATATAGGTCATGCATCTTGATGCTGAGAAGGAAATGATGTCACAGTGTGTTGCTCTTCTTGGCAAGTTTATTTCTGTCCGTGAGCCCAACATCAGATATCTAGGCTTGGTGAGATTTCAAATAACTTCTTTCTACATCTAAGCCTAGCTAGAACAGTAATTTGCTTAGTATTGGGTGGCGCATGTGTGATTTTCTTGTAGGTTACTCATCTGTTAGTGGCTTCTCATGGTGCATTTTCTGACAACATTGCAGGAGAATATGACACGAATGCTGATGATCACAGATGTTCAAGATATTATAAAGAAGCATCAGCCTCAGATAATCACCTCCTTGAAAGACCCTGACATCAGGTTTGTTTAAATTTTACATCTCAGTATCAGCTTGTATGGCTTGTGAATTCCAAATCACCATCTCTTCAATGCTCTAGTTTGGAACCAGTACTGCAATTTTAAATCAAGGAATCAGTCATAGTTCTTGTTGTTTTTAAATACCATATGTTACTCAGCCTGAAGATTATTTGATTTAGGTTGTATATATGAAGCTCTGGAAAGATGAATCTGTAATTATAAAATAAATTTTAGTGAAACATGTTTACTTGTGAGAAACAATTATTGCATTGGTACAATTTATCTGTACGTTCACATTAGAATATTATATTTTCCGCTGGTGGGGCAGTACTATATCTATGATATTTGTTGGAAAAAAAATTACTAGATTGGCTGAGTACCAAATACACTGGCTCTTATCCCTTTCATCTATTACAAATGGAGGCTGCTGTTTCCAGAACATTAAATTTATTTTTATATATCTTGGTTCTTTGCTAACAGTTTAAGACTCATAATTGGTTGAGCTTTCCTGCAGTATTCGTAGACGTGCTCTTGATTTGCTATATGGGATGTGCGATGTGTCAAATGCAAAAGATATAGTCGAAGAGTTGTTGCAGGTAAGTGTTGTTGACCTTGCTTCATTTTTTTATTTTCTTGATTTGTAGTGTCCTTCTAACTGTGAAATTTAGCAGAAAGGAAAGAAAGTTGTGTAGTATTTATGCTTACTTGGACCCAAAAATATAATTGCAGTATCTTAGCACAGCAGAATTTTCCATGCGTGAGGAATTATCACTTAAAGCTGCTATTCTCGCTGAGAAGTTTGCTCCTGACCTATCATGGTAAGGAGAACTATACATGAAGTATATGTAAACTTTTTTTTTTGCACACAATTTTGACATGCGTTAGCCATTTGGTTATGCTATTTAGTGTGACCTATAGATCGCTATTTACACAAGTAATTACTCAATCTTTGATACACCACATGTTAATTTTGATGTTCTCAGGTATGTTGATGTGATCCTTCAGTTGATCGATAAGGCTGGGGATTTTATTAGCGATGACATTTGGTTTCGTGTGGTGCAGTTTGTAACAAATAATGAAGACCTTCAGGTATATAAAGTTGGTAGGATAAATCCTTTGTAGATCGTATTCATAACACTCTAAAGCTGATTACAAGTTTCTTTGATCTGACAGCCTTACGCCGCATCAAAAGCAAGAGAATATTTGGACAAAATTGCAATACATGAGACAATGGTGAAGGTTGTACATCCTCGCTTCCCATAACAAGTTCTCTATATTGCATAGCACAGATAAGTTATAATATAATCTAAATGGGGAAATTGGAGTTAGTATCTTGTTACATTCTGACACAATCTTATCTGTTTCAAAATGCAAAGTACAACAAACAGCTTAATATAAAAAATTGGTTTTCAATAATAAATAATATCTCTTTCTTAATTCCAGGTCACTGCTTATATTTTGGGGGAGTATGGTCACCTTCTAGCTAGACGACCTGGGTGCAGTGCAAATGAACTCTTTAGCATTTTACATGAGAAGCTTCCCACAGTATCGTAAGGACAACACAAATGCTGCATTGTGCTCTTCTTATCTTTGGGTATGTCTTAAATGCTTCATTTTTTTTTCAGGACACCTACCATTCCTATTCTTTTATCCACATATGCTAAGCTTCTGATGCACAGTCAACCCCCGGATCCAGAACTGCAAAAAAAAATTTGGGCTGTATTTAAGAAGTAAGACTTGCTAAACCTGTTTTCCTTCCCCGATGCTTTGCTTCACATTTATGTCTGTTATTTTGTGGTAACCAAATCAAGCTTGCTAAAATGAGTTTTGTTTGGCAGGTACGACAGTTGTATCGATGTAGAGATACAACAAAGGGCAGTTGAATATTTTGAATTGAGTAAAAAAGGGGCTGCCTTTATGGATGTTTTGGCTGAGATGCCAAAATTTTCGGAGCGTCAGGTTTGTAAATCATTTTATGAATTCATGAAAGTTACTTTGATGGGACATTTGTGCTGAATTATTTGTTCTGTCCCTTCCATAGTCTTCGTTGATCAAAAAGGCTGAAGATGTTGAAGATACCGCAGACCAGAGTGCCCTCAAGCTTAGAACACAACAACAGCCTTCAAATGCTATGGTTTTGGCTGACCCACAGCCTGTTAATGGGGCACCCCCGCCTCTGAAGATTCCTAGTGTAAGTGAAAGCACCGTGTGTACTTTTCTTTGTATGCCCTAATTGACAAGACAATTTTTTGTGTGCTTATAGCTTGTACTTTTATCTTATTGTATCTGACATTCTGTTTTTCCTTGCATTTGTAGCAGGATCTCGAGTCAGTGCCCCGATCGCTCCCTCAGCCCAATGGAACACCATCACCCGATCTCCTTACTGACTTGATCGATCCTCTTGCTATAGAGGCCCCACCTGGAGCTGTCTCAAATGAACGCAATGGTCCGAAAGGCACAGAAGGAGTTCCAGATGATGTTGATGGTTCCGCCATTGTACCTGTTGAAGAACAAAAAAATACAGTGGAGGTATTGTTTTCTTTTTCCTTTTGCTTTCTTTGGCACGGTGGGTTTTACATGACGGAAAATATATATATATACTGTTTCTATCTCATTTCTACGCTAGGTTTCTGTACTATTGGCCACTTTATGTATTTTTGCTTATCCTATTTGTATTTATTACGGGGAAATGGTATAGCCTCTACCTTAGATGGTATCCTACCTAAAATGTTCTAATTAGGCACTCTACTCTCTGAGGAGTTTCAAGATTTTGTTCCATTTTCACAGCTGCTAAACTTTATGGACTTGTCGCAATTGGCACTGTATACATTCATATCAATAAAAGAAACAACCCATATTTGTGCATCATGATACCATTTGCATGCTTGAATTGTTTTCTTATTCAGTTTTGTTTTTGTTTCCTTCAACAGGTGATAGGAAATATTGCCGAGAGATTTCATACTTTATGTTTGAAAGATAGTGGTGTCTTATATGAGGATCTCTATATCCAGGTTTGATTTTTCTCTTTTAAGTTTTTCTTTCTCTCTACATATATCTATTCTGGTATGCAGATTGCAGACAAGCAAGCTTCCTACCTTCTGAGCTTCTTTGACCGGGTGGCTTGTTATTGCCCACAAACTATGGCTTATATTTGCAAAGATCTAGCTTTACTTTGTCTTACGTTCCTCATTATTTTGATTGTTTATGTTCCTCAGATCGGCATAAAAGCTGAATGGAGAGGACATCAGGGGAGACTTGTTCTCTTCTTGGGTAACAAGAGTACTTCTCCACTTACATCAGTCCAACCAAAAATACTACCCCCTGCTCATTTAAAACTGGACCTATCTCCAATACCTGATACAATTCCCCCTCGATCACAGGTACTTTTGTTAGTTAGACTTTTTTGTTAGTTAAGACTTTTTTCAGTTTTACCATTCAACCAGTCAATTCTCCTCTTTTTTTGTGTCCTTATTCTTTGCTTATATTTCCAATTTCTTTCGTTGTGATAGGTACAATGTCCACTTGAAGTGATGAACATCCGCCCTAGTAGAGAAGTTGCGGTTTTGGATTTCTCCTACATGTTTGGTGTAAATATGGTACTTACTGCAAACATTAGCTTGTTTTGGTGAATGGTTTACTAGCATCTTTGACCCAACCTGATGTGCTTGAATCTTTCGTAGGTCAGTGCTAGATTACGCATCCCAGCAACCTTGAATAAGTTTCTTCAACCTCTACAATTAACATCTGAAGAGTTCTTCCCCCAATGGAGAGCACTTTCAGGGCCACCCTTGAAACTTCAGGAAGTTGTATGTATTTCCACAGCTTCTCTGACTAAAAATCAAAAGAAAATATACTAGTAATGCACAATAGAAGTCAAATGCTGCTGCTAAATTTCCTTTTAAAATAAAATAGTGAACTAGTTTCTCCGTGAGAAAAACTTTATTTGATTTTTTTGAGTTAAATCAAACCGCTCATATTCTGAATCTGCAAACTTTCTTGCAGGTTAGCGGTGTAAGACCTCTAGCTCTTCCAGAAATGGCGAATCTGTTCTACAGTTTCCGGGTGACAATATGCCCTGGCCTTGTAAGTATTTGTTTACAGTAGAGGTCATGCTTGGTGCACACATGTGTACTTGAACTTAACATGTATGGTTGTCTGTTGCAGGATCCAAACCCTAATAATCTAGTGGCTAGCACAACATTTTACTCTGAAAGTACTGGAGCCATGCTCTGTTTGGTGAGATTTCAACCAAATTTCTCTAACTAGTTTTAGCACCTTGACATGATTCTGCACTCTCGGAAAGTTTTTTGTGTGACATTGTCCGTTTCATTTGTGTGATTTTCAGGCAAGAATTGAAACAGACCCAGCAGACAGAACCCAACTGCGAATGACAGTAGGCTCAGGAGATCCCACCCTTACATTTGAGTATGATTTTATTTATATGCCTTTTCGCATGAACTCAACCTCAAACACAGCTTTTCTTTTTCCTCTGCATTTGTTGACGTCTTTTATCCACAGGTTAAAAGAATTCATGAAGGAACAACTCGTTGCTATTCCAACAGGATCTCAAGCTCTAGTTCCAGCAGCAGGACCAGCACAAGCACCACCTGTAGCTCAACCGCCTAGCCCTGCAACTTTAGCTGATGATCCAGGAGCCTTACTTGCTGGCTTACTTTAAGTTCATTGGGGGTAATAAAATGCTTACACATGTCGAAATAGAGTGTTTTCGTTATTGTAGAATGTATTAGTGAAAATATGGAATGATGCTGAGAGTAAATGTAGGGCCGGGAGTGAGGGAGGAGGGTTTTGCAATGGAAATGCTAGTTTTGATCCTATTTGTTGTGCCTGTTTCCTGAGCAGGCTGAGTTGAGTTAGCTACGAAATTTTGCATTCATTCTGCACATTTGTATTGTGCGAGGTCAGTCGGTGGTTGTATCAGCTTATTCTCGTTCCTATTATATTTTCAGTCTATTTCTCCTTGATTTATTCCAGAAAAGATGTTTCTTAATCACTTACTATGAATGAAATGACAACCAACCAATTGTCTCATCTACATGTACTATTATCATTCCAGACTTATTATATATTCTTATTATATCGACCACTAGATCTTACAAAGATGTTCCACCAAACTTCATAGTTTATTTTTTTACGTGTATAATATCATTTCAAATAGGAATACGACATTCTTATCTTCTGCAAACACAAGGACAACTTCTACTTACTTCACATGAATATAATTTACTTCTTTTGACAACGCATTATTTTGTATTCATCAAAAACCCCTAGAAGCAGCTGCTGCAGATGGGGCCTAGCCTATAAGCCAGAAAACTAACTTTGGGAGGAAACTTAACCTTGGGAGCTACATCCACTCACAGCAACGACCGCATCTCCAGCTATCTACGGCGTAGGTAGACTCCTCCCATGGAGAACAGTGGGAATGTATTGTCATGGTACAATTCTGGCATGTGAGATCAGGTCCTGACATGGAATATTTCTGTTAGAAAGAATTGTCGTACACTGTTCCACTATCTCAACTTGCTGGTTTAGGTTATCTGTGTTTCCTGAAGCATCCTTGTTATCTCCGTATCCACTATCATCTGTTGTAAGCAACTCGTTAAGCGAGAAATAAGTTTGGGGTTCAAATCCCATGTCTTCGTAGTCAAACATCAGCTCGCCTTCAACCATGTTGTTGTTGCTGCCAGATGCATCTCATTCCATGACAGGCAACGTTGGCTCCATTTCTGGTTTCACAAAAAGCTGTGATTCGGATTGCCCCTCAATGAAAGGATTATTATAATTCCCGTCTGTGTCTTCACATTTCACTTGTCTTCTAACTGGTAGCTTCTGGGGTCCTGGCACAGAACCATCGTCACTCCAGTCCAAATTCAAATTGTTAGGTGTAATATGTTCGACTTTTGAAACTGACACCAAGAGGGGATCATCCTCTGGAATAAACACATCTTCAAGTGGAATCGAGGAAGTAGAGGGCATGAGTCTTTTTGCTCAGACATTCTTTCAGAATCAAAATCCATCCCGATATTTCCTTGGCCATGATTCTGGCCCTTGAAGAATACCTTTTTCACCTGCTTTTGAGTTTGGGATTCATATAAGGGCAATCCGGTGATTGTATACAACGGCATTTGCAACACTTGAATCCAACAAAAACAAAAAAAATTAGATTGACAAAATCAAATTCATAGCTAAAATCTGTCCTAGAATTCCATTTATTCCTACCTCTGGTAGTGGGTTGAACAGTTGATATTAGATTCATATATCCAAAAAATATGAACTTGAGTTAAACCTAGTTCGAGCCAAAATAAGTGAAATATAACAATACATGCACAATATTATTCATAGTTAATTGTATATTTTATTTTTTATGTGGAATCTAGCAAAATTACTTAAAATTAAATGGCAACAGCTGAATTCTGCTGAATGTAAAATCTTGCATAATTTTTTTTAACAATTAGATCGACAAATCACGTTCCAAACTAAAACCCACTCTAAAATCTCTTTTAATCTATTTCATGTAATGTGGAGGGATCGAACCCCAAATGAGAGATTCATATACCAAAATAATCAAATCTAAATCGATTCAAAAGGAGAAAGGAATATTGTTCTAAAGTTTTTAAGGAAACCAAAACAATCAAACTATGAAATTTTTTGAAGGATTGAAATATAAATAGAAATAATATATAATTATTATTTTTTGATAAAAATAAATAAATATTAATTTAAATCAATTAGTTATTTGATATTAAGAGATTTGCTTTGATACTTATAATAATTATATATATTATTAAATTTTTAATTGTCCAATTAAGTAATATTACTATTATTTTGTCAACATTGTGTCACAACTGGCCGGCCCATTAGCTAAGTTCCTACATAATATAAACGGTGGGATTCGATCCCTGGTTGTGCAAGTATGCATGTCTTAGTGGACTTACCGTCTGTCACTAGACTAAATGCCACTTGCAAGTAATATTATATCTAAGTCATTATCTATACAATTAAGTATTGCCTAAAATAATTCTATTTATTGCTAATTGTATATTTTATTTTGAAAATTAATTAAGTAATTGAAATTTCTTGGAATTATTTGTGGAATAATATAAGTCACATGTAAAACTAGAAGAAGATAAACAAAAAAAATACAAACAAATAAAGAGTACAAAATTACTCAAATTCCACAATGTTAATTCCACAAAATAAATGGTAAATGTAGAATGGAAAAATGTGTGGAATAAAAAACTCATCAATTCCACACCATTCCACATGTACCAGTTAAAGCCAATATCTTAGTTGCTATTGACAAGTCATATATATATATATACACATTTACAAATTTGTATAAATAATTTAAACTTGTTCAGTGAGGAAAAGATGAACTGAATCCTTGTTAAAAAAAACTCTCCATGTTGACCTTTTTTAATGTTTGCTAATTCCTCTCAATGAAATTATATGTAAATCTTAAATTCTATACACAATATATGAGCAACCCGAATAAAATCAGAAGAAACTATTATTATATATGTACGTCGCCATTACGCATATTTGTCAAGGAAACCTTCTTTTCATCAAGTAAGAAAATAACATAATCTAAACGGACATATTTCCTTAGATTGAGGATCTTTCGGACAGAAAAACAAGTTAATATGCATATGTTTCAAACTAGACACATATTCATGAATCTATGGAAGCTTTGCCATCTGCAACGTTATAACCTATAATAACTATAATTACAAACAAAAACCTATAATGATTTATGTTTTTATTCAGTTTCGATATTTGAATGCTTTATAATTTATAGTTTAGTATCACTTTTGAACCCCAAAAAGAGAGTTAATATTGATGATGATCCACAAGAATAAAACAGAGGATTTATTTGTTTCCGTAAGTTATTTGACGCATTCTTAGGAAACAGAGTATATTTTCGATGCCAAATTTATTGTATAAAGTTGAGTCTAAAGTTTCGGCTTGCAATAAGGATTTGCGGAACTTCGAGAGAATGTACTTATGACGAGTTTCAAGTTTCAACACATGGACAACGTAATATCCGTAAAGTAAAGCTAGGTGAACTATATTTCCAAAACCAAAATATGAGCGATTTTTTTTTGTAAACACTGGATCACAATTGGCCGGTCCATTAGCCAAGTTTCTACATAATGACTTACCGTCTGCCACTAGACTAAATGCCACTTACAAATATCAGTGATTAGTATATTAGATAAATGGGTCTGTTTATATAGCCGATTATTATGATTTATAATTATGAAAACTTAATAAAAAGGGCTTTCAAAGTTAGACTCAACGTGAATGACGGTATTATTCGGACGACTGATAACGATTGACTCACGTTTCTTAACTACTTCATTGCAGTGTATAAAATAGGGTTTTTGAACTAATAATATATAATCGTAGGGTTTAAGCTTTAAATTTAAATATAGATGTCTATGAGATATATAAAAATAGTAGTCTACATGACAAGTTGTTTTTTTTTGTTAAAACAAGTTATGTTAAATTAGACCAAATCACCATTTATGTTAATACAATCTACTTTCTCATTGTAGTGGTTGGTGTAAATTAGATACATACCTAATCTTTATCTTCTTCAAAGTCGATCCAAGAGTTAGTAACCTCTTTTCTTTTTCTTTGTTAACGTTCATAAGTTAGTAACTTCGAACAAAAAAAATCTAAAATTTTGTAGGAATTAATTAAAGTTTATCTATTAGTTTAGATTTATCAATTTCTAGATTGTTTATGAACTTGAAATAACAAGATGAATAAATTACCATAATCAAATATAATAGTTAGAAAAAGTTGTTTAGATAGTAATTAAGGGTGAATGATTTTTTGTATAGTTTATGACTGAAAACCATAAAATTTAAAAGTATTTTTGTTGCAAAATATGTATTTAGTCTTGAATATAAAAATTTGTGAAATTATAAATTCTGGTCAAAAGTCAGATGCGCATGCTATCCAAAGTGTAGACATAAAATACAATGGAATCTAATTAGCTAATTAACAAACTAACAGTAGACATTAGCTTATTTGTTTATCTAAGTAGATTATGTAAGTCTTTAACAAAATAGTAGATAATCTAAAGGATCGAGTAATTAGTTCCTTTTTTATAACAAGGAGTGAATAATTCTATTAAAAATACATATTTATAAATAAATAAACAAACAAACAAGTAGTCCTAGTCATACCTCAAACACGAGATTTTTGCATTGTCGAGCCACTTTTTGATAATGTTATTGAAAGAATTTTGTGTTATGTAGATTTGGAAAAAAAAATCATATAATTTTAATGAGACATACAAGTTTATCGTGAAAACAGTTGAGACATCACCTGAAAAAGTGAAGTAGAAGTTCGATCACAATAGTGATTAGTAAAACAGTTATGCAATTACAAATTAGGAATCAAACTTGTAAATGACCAACCTAACCCTTAATAATTACTTGCAGTCAAAGTAATGCCCTATCTTTTTTTTCTAAGTTTAACTACAGTTATAACCTATAAGTGAAAATATGAATTCTCCCTATTTTATCTTATTTTACATTGGGCTCATTTATTATTAGAAAAATAAAATAACTGCATTTGGAGTTTAGAAAAAGGTTGGGGTTATGGATTGGTTTTATTGATCTAATTATTGATTAAAAAATGCATTTTGGATAAGTGTATTTAGTAAAATGATTGAATGTTTATTTTTATAATTCTTAACCAGAATTTGACTTAATAAAATCGTGTAACCCTATAATATATGATGGGTTTGGAAATTTTAGTTATGAAAATAATTTTTATTTTGTCTATAATAGAAATTATCATTGTTGACAAGAAAAAAAGAAATTATCATTGAAGGAATTCTAAAAGAGATAAGAGTTTACACTTTAGGAACCATAAGCTGATTCTCTAATATAGTGAGCTAGATAATCAAGCCTATAATTCAGATAACTAGAGATTACATGTACATGAAAAAAACGAAAAACACTCTTCAGTCTTGAGTAATTTTCTAGGTAGGGAGCAAAAGTCGGCCACTACTCAGAACATCAGAACAATCTGTAGTTACCTCTACTTTCTAAGATGTCCATCAAGATAAAAACACTCCATTGCCCAGAGCATCGCCTTGATTTCGATATGGAGAGAGACTTCGTCTAATTCCCATAGCACGAGAGCAAGAGTTGAATCAGGGAAGCAAATCCAACCAAGACCTGAATGGACACCTAAAGCTTTTCAAGATCCATCGACAAAAGATCTGTAACATGTGAAACTTGGATCTGAGGTAGAAGGGTATGATACCTCTGACCAAAGAGATCTTTGGTTATAAGCCCCAGACCGAGGTACCGTATTATCTTGAGAAATGGCAAAAAAACCAATTAAAATCTTTGTTTCCAGCCAGTTTAATGATTGAACGTGGATCATAATCCATATTTGAGAAAGTTTTCTTGTTCCTTGTTTTCCATATATTCCAAATGATCGAGAGAAATTTTATAGTATTTACATACTGAGGAATTCCCCATAATAGATAGTCTAAATTAGACCATATAGACTTTCTCGTGAAATTGGTTATTGCATATGAAATATTTGATACAAGCCATGTTTGAAGAGCATGAGGACACTAAAAAAGACATGGTTTATCGAGTCTCCATCTACTCCACAGATACTACAAAGTTCATCACAATTTAATCCTCTTTGTTTAAGTTTATCATTGACCGCAATGCATCTAGAGATTGCTTAGTAAATTATTATTTTTATTTTAGATGGATAATTCAACTTCTAGGAATGCGCTTGAAGGGCCTAGAAGTTAGGACCATAACATCTTGCCTCCACAATAGATACAACCTCCTCGGTTTTTATAACATGATTTCACCGTATAACAACCAGTCTTTGTGCTCGAATAATTGGTACAATAAAATTTCTCGCCAGGATCTTGTTATCAGATCAATAAATTGATCCAGAGTTAAATTCAGATAAATATTTAGTCTTATACCATTTATTGGCTTTGGGATCATGTCTAGAATCCAGGGATCATTCCAAATTGAAATTATCTTACCATTGCTTATCTTTTTTATAATTCCCTTATTGACCAGGGATCTAGCCAAGGTAATACTTCTCCACCCAAAGGGAAATTTGTTGTAACGGGATCCAATGGGATAATATTCTTAAAGTTAAGTCCCTTCATTACTTTAGATAATAGGGAATCAAGAAAATATGTTAGACCCCATAATTGCTTGGCCAAAAGAGCAGAGTTAAATTTCTCTAAAGCTCTAAAGCCAAGTCTTTTGTCCGACTTTGGTTTACATGGTTTCTTCCACTTAAGCTAGTGGAATCTTTTTGAAGTTTCAGAATTCTTCCACCAAAACTGAGCAATAGCAGAATTTAGTTTAAGAATTATGGATTTTAGTTTTCTAAAACAAGACATAACATAGATATGAAGTGTTGTAAGGACAGATTTAGTTAACACTTTTTCCCTCCTTTCTAAAGGAATTTTGATGATCAATTATTAATCCGCTCTTGAAGTTTCTCTTGAACAAAAGCGAAAATCTTTGTTTTGGCTTCACTGATACTTTCAGATAATCTTGGATATGATCTCCCCCCTCCAAAGAATAAATACCCAAAATTTGATGAATAAGAGGTTTTTTGGCGTTGGGGAATTAATTACCAAATTAGATTGACAATTTATCAAAATTAATTTGTTGTCCTTATAGCACCTCATATTTCTTAAAAGATTCAGAGAACTGTTTTCGTCTCTTCTTTGTTACCCTTGCAAAAGAAGAGACTATCATTTGCGAATAACAGATGTGATATCCTTGGACTTGTCTTGGCTATGGAAATACCAATAATATATTTTTTCTTTTCTGATTGTTTTAATTTTGCAATCATGACTTATGTGCAAAGAATAAAATAATACGTGGATAGTAGATTTCTTTGTCGCATTCCGCGTCTTGGAATTATCTTTGTCCGTGGGGACCCGTTAAATAACACATAGTAATCCACATATCTTATACAAAACATAACACATTTGATCCAATTCTAATGGAAGCCTAATTTCCATATGAGATTTTCGACAAAATTCTATTCAACTTTATCATATGCTTTGCTCATATCAGGCTTGATAACCATAAATTTAATTTTAATCGACTTATTTGTTCGTAGGGCATGAAATATTTTTTGAGCAATTAAGATGTTATCTAAAATCAATCGCCTAGAAATAAAGGTGAATTGAATTTTAGATATCAACTTTGGTATGACGTTCTTTACACTAAGACATAACACTTTAGATATAATCTTATAACTCACATTACATAAACTAATAGGTTTATATTTCGTCATTCGAGAAGGCTTGACCACCTTCGGAATAAGACAAATATTAGTCATATTTAAGCATGGTTCAAAAGATCTCGTTTCAAGGAAATCATTAACCATCTTAGTAAATCCTTTTTAATAACCTAACATGATTTATGATTTCAGAAAGAATAAAGCAGTTATCTCATCTAATCTGAGAGTCTTCCTAGGATCCATCAAAAATAATGTTTTCCTCACCTCCTCCTCAGAAGCTCGTGAAATTAGGACCTGATTTTAGAATCAGAAATTTTAAAATCAACTTCCTTGAGCAACTCCTCCCCAACATGAAGGTTATAAGAAGAGAAAAGCTTAAAAAAGTATCTGACGAATTCTTGAATTAAATCATCATCTCTAGAAATCCAATTTCCTTCCTTATTGTAAAGGCCTATAATCCTATTCTTCACCTTTATTTGTTTCGTTTGCGCACGGAAGAACTTGATAGTATTATCTCCTTCTTTCAGCCATTTATTTTTACTTTTCTATTTCCAGTAGATTTCATCTTCTTCATAAGCCTGCTTAAGCTGAGATTTAACCTCTAAAATAATTTTGGTTCCATAACGATTATTACTATGGTAATCATCCAAGTTTACTGAGGGAATATTTTCTTTACACCACTTGGAAAGTTCTCTTGTACAATTACTGACAGTTGTTACCATCAGAATGACGCAGTTAATGTTTCTTTCTTCCTAAATGAGCCTCATCATTACTCAAGAGAGCACCCTTAAATCTTTTGTCATTGATACCTGCTCGAGAAACCTCTCTTCTTTCTCTTGCCATCTCTCTGTCAATGTTGATCACCTTTTTGCAGATTGAGGCATCATGTGTCAAGCAGTGGCAGATCTTACAAAAGCTTGTGATCTTTTCATAATCCACAGAGATTGGTATCTCCTTTGCCTCCTTAAACTAAATATCAGACTAAAATACCAGTGGCTGAGAGCAAGAAAGCTCTAACTGAACTCTTCCGCTTTGCTCATCAATTGCCAGAATTGTACCTAAAGAATCCAAAATAGCTCTCATAATATTCCAACTTTGAATTCCTCTGGAATGCCTTTAATTCTTGCCCATAACATGATTGTTGAGGGATAATCCACTAGAGCTTTTGGCTTCCACCTCACCATAATAGTCATTCATCAAATCGAGTCGTTCCCAGCTTAAAAAAGGTAGCTATGTCCTTTACTTCCTTAAAGTTAAAACGGAATTGGCCGTACCCCAAATTAAGACCTATAACTTGTCCCTCTAAATGCCAAATTTTGGTCATGAGAAGAGTCATGGCATTCACATCATTCTTCATGGGATTTAAGCAGCAGCCTAGAATTGCCTTGGAGCATTTTGACACAAAATCAAAGTTGTCAAAATACAGTATCTTCTGTATTTTTGTAATTTTGTGATCCAATTGTTGAAAGCAAAAAATTATTTTTTTATAACAACCTTATTCAATCATGATTCAATATGGGCAACCAAGAAGATGGCACAATGTTTACAAAAGAAAGATCTTTGGAAATCTCTCGAGCATTATGGACCAGAAAATCAGTTTTGAAATTGTGAAAACATAGAAATAAAGATAAAGAAAAAAACTAGAAGAGACTTGATTAACAAAATTAAAGTTTTAGATACTTATTAAGGTTTTTGTTGTCAACAAGTAACCATTAGATCGACAATGCGCGATTTATAACTTAAGTTCTCTAACTGGAACAAGGTGGGATTCAAACTCACCATATGGTACCTAGTTAAATTAGGCGTAAGCCAAATAAGTCACATGTTTCTTGGAAACTTGATTAAGGTTTAACTACGATATATCATGCTATTTTACATTATATAAATGCTTATTATTATTCGAAGACATCAAATTCTCCATGTGATTGTGTAAATTACCCATTTATACTTTTCTAAACTTTTTAGAAGACATTAAACTGATAACATGCTCAGTAAATATATAGGGTTTTGTGCAAAAAAACTTTCAAAGTGACCACTAATTATAAGATTATCCTTCAAATAAAAAAAATGCAAGTCAATCATATAAAATAAAAAGTAATACGCAACATAACCTTCTATCATTATTATCAAAATTTTAAAGTGATGATAAGTAATATATAAATCTAAATCTACTCTTAAAATTTTGAAAATCTATTCCATGGGATCATAAAAAAAAAAAAATTTGTATAAGGATTATGTTGCATATTATTTTTATTTCATAGGATTGATTTGCATTTTTTAATTTGGTGGTTAATCTTGCAATTCATGGCATTTGGAGGGTTATTTTGCACAAAACCCAAATATATATGATATTTTTCAATATATATTATTTTCTATATATTGATCGTTTAACATATTCACAACGATAAACTCTCCTAATTTAAAAAGCATTGTTAATAATATCTCCATATTTATTGCCATATTGGCCGTTTAAAAGTTAGTAAAGTATAGTAATGGTATATGCTTAGATATTTACCTTATTTGATTATTTCTTTCTAAACTTCCTCATTTTCTTCTTAAATGTGATTCAATACAAAATTGTTATGTTAACGTTCCATTAGCGGGCACGTAACTTACTTACATTTATGATTTATTTCTTAATATTGTTATCCAATATTGTCTAATTGTGACAACGAGATTTCTATGCAGTAAACTGAATAAGCCCAAGCAAAAAAAAAAGAGTGAAAATGAAATTCTGTTTTTATTTTTTCTCAACCATACTTCATACTCAAACTCAATAATACTCAAAGAATGATTACAAACAATTCTTCTAGTACTACAAGTGAAATTTTTTAACTTGACAAAAATAATATGTGGTTAAGTAGTTAAACATTTATGTCTGTTTCTGCAATTTTTTTATTGAAATTAATTTATAGAGAAACGTGTATTTTTGACAAATAGAGATTTGGATTATTTGATTGTGTTGACAAAAAATACAAAAAAAAATAGTATATGTTCTCAAAAGTTGACTTAAGATAAGTAAACTGTTAAAAATCTATCGAGAAAAATGAGAAAAGCTGCAAAAAACCAAATTCTATAAATGGTAAAAAGTTAAAACTTTCATCAAATTGTTAATCATTATACATTGTTACAAAAAAATAGAAATCATTGCAATGATAAATTCAAGAAAAAAATCTATCTCTCTCTTCCAGTCTTCTCTCATTGGCAGTGCACAGATTCTGAATTAAGAAAACCCAGAAAAACTGAAGAACCAAAAATCCTCTCTTCTTATTACCACAGCTTCTTTAACTCTTTTAGAACCCAAAACACATTGGCTTTTATCTTTTTTATTACATCTGTAAAAAAACCACTAATAATTCAATCAATAAAAGGAAAAAATATCTTACAAAAAGGGAGAAAATAAATAAATTAATTAATTAATTAAAGTTAAAAAAAAGAAAACAAATTTCCCCATTTATATTCCTGGTTTATCCTTCTCTTCCTCTTCTCTCTTAACTCACATTTCCTTTCTCCTCTCTCTTTTCCTAAGTTTCGTCTCTCTAGAACTATAGAGAGAGAAAAAAGCCTCTCCCACCTTCTATTTCACAAACACTGTCATTGTAGAGGAAGAGAAACCCAACATTGTTTACACTGTAAGAGAAAAGGAGAAGGAAAATGGATGGTGATACAGTGACTACCCCGAAGTTTGTGTTGCCGGAGACATTTGACGGCGTGAGAATGGAGATCACAGGTCAACTAGGTATGATCTGGGAGCTTGTAAAAGCACCTGTGATTGTTCCTCTTCTTCAATTAGCTGTTTATATCTGTTTGGCAATGTCTCTTATGTTGCTATGTGAGAGGGTTTACATGGGAATCGTCATCGTCCTCGTCAAACTCTTCTGGAAAAAACCTAACAAACGTTACAAGTTTGAGTCTATTCAAGATGATGAAGAGCTTGGTAGCTCCAATTTCCCAGTCGTTCTCGTCCAAATCCCCATGTTCAACGAACGAGAGGTTTATTAATTACTCTGTTAATTGCTCTGTTTTCCTTCAAAGTCTTTAACTTTCGAGGAAATTAGCCTGAAAATTAGACTCAAAAATCACATTTTCCGACGAAGAAATATTCCTCCGCCGTTTAAAATCCCCAAATTTCTTACTTTTGAGATTTTAGGATTTTTTTTAATTATTTTGGTACAAACCCATAAATAGGTTTTAAAGGGGTTAGTAGTTGTAAAAAATGGCTAAAAAATTGGACTAAAAAAGTGAAAAAGATTGAAAATTGCAAGTCCGTGATTTGTGCCATTTGGTAAATGGAAATTGCAGGTTTACAAGCTATCAATAGGAGCTGCTTCTGGACTATCATGGCCGTCCGATCGTCTCGTGATTCAAGTTTTGGATGACTCAACAGATCCTACTGTTAAGGTACTCCTTTTTATATTTTTACTTAGTCCATTTTATTATATATTTAATTTAAAAAAAAAAATGGGTTTGCATTAGTTTTTCCATTAATCCTCTTATTACCTAAACCGCTCGTAATGTTAGAGATTTATGTTATGATTCATAGTACCCGAATTTATGTTAATGAAATATATAATTGACAATTGATTTCCTTTATTACAAAAAAAGAGTGTAATAAATTGGTATATTTAAAATGTGCAGCAAATGGTGGAAATGGAGTGCCAAAGATGGGCAAGTAAAGGAATCAATATTAGGTATCAAATAAGAGAGAATAGAGTTGGTTACAAAGCTGGTGCTTTAAAGGAAGGACTCAAACGAAGTTATGTCAAACATTGTGAATTTGTTGTCATCTTCGATGCTGATTTTCAGCCTGCACCTGATTTTCTTCGTCGTAGCATTCCATTCCTTATTCACAATCCTAACATTGCTCTCGTCCAAGCTAGATGGCGTTTCGGTAATTTCTTTTAAATTGGTACTATATAGTATATATCTTAAATGTTGATATAATGTAGAATCTAATTAAGATAGAAAAAATGAAAAAATTGAGAATATGATAATGTTGTCAAGTGTCAGGGTCAAATTACAACTGAATCGGTGTCTTTGTTTATGTTCTTATGAAAAATTTAATGTGGTTTAGATCATTTAATGTTAGCTCGTGGTTTTGGTTTTCTAGCTTCATTTGTTGTGTCGGTGGTATATGATTTTTCATGTTTTTTTATTTTATTTATAAAATAAATTAATAATATTTTTTTCTTTCTCTTTTTACTTTTCCCTTATTGTACGTTCACTTTAATTTTTACTTTGGCCTTTTTGAAATAGTTTTTTAATGAAATTTGTCTTTAAAAACCCCATTATTATTATAAATCTATTAATTATTGTCTGATTGAAGTAGGGTTAGTTCTGTTTGTGTCGGCGGAGTAGCTACTAGTTCAGTGGTATAGTGAATCAGTTTTTTAGTGGTTCATTCTTTAAACGAATCAGAATTAGACACGTAATTAAAATTAGAGTTAGGTACATCATGCTGCTTCACTTCATCCTTGAACCGGGTCGGATTGGTTACGGGTCTGCGGATCCGAGTCGAATCCGGGTCGGGTTTAAGAGACGAGTGATAAGTGTTGGGTCTATAGAAATTGTCGGGTCTCTGATACAATCCACGTGCTCTTTGCCTTTCTTTAAACGCTCAAGTAATGGGACCCAAACTTGTCAGTATTAGTATAAAAAGTATTACTCTACAGTATGTGTATCCAACTCTACTGTGGACCTGCGTTTTTCTTGCCGACAATTGGTTACGTTTTATTAATTATTGAACATGAGTCCAATTTAGTGAATTTAGAAAGCCAAATATAAATATGATTTGATTATTAAAGCTATAAAACAAAAAAGAAGGACGTTACTCCCTCGTAATGCCACATTTTTGCAATTCTTTTATATTAAATAGAGCTTTTGTTTTTTTATATATCAATTGTTTTTATTTCAGTGAATGCGGACGAATGCTTATTGACGAGGATGCAAGAAATGTCGTTGGATTATCATTTCACTGTTGAGCAAGAAGTTGGTTCATCAACACATGCTTTTTTCGGCTTCAACGGTAAGATAAAATTTAGTAATGATTACATCAATTAATTATTGTAACGTAACAAAAATTTAACAAGAATTTTGGAAGTAAATATAAATGTGGTAAAATTATTAGAGTTTAAAGTGATGGAGTTGGTATATTGTCCGACCAATTGAAGCACAGTACGTGGACCCCAAAAACTTTTTTTTTTTTTTTTTTTACGCACAACTGTTACTAGAAAACTATTATAAGGAATAAAATGAATTATAAATAATTAGTCAATCAATAATTGATTGAGAGGAGTGGGGAATCTGAAATGTGAAGCAAGTAGGTGTAGATTTATAGTAAATAATAGTTATAGTCGTCCCTTGTATTATAAGTAAGATTTGCAAGCTTTATAAAACCAATTTTTAATGGGGTTTTTTAATATACAAAAACTCATGTGTTTGATTATTTTATTAGCTAGTATAAGGGGGACACATTTATTACAGTAGGACTTGCAGATGAAGCTAATTAAGTCAGATCTTAAATGTTCTCGATTTTAAATTAAAACTACAGTATATATTAATATATTTTTGTCTTAAAATAATTTCTTTGGTCTGATTAATATATCAGTAAGTTATTATTAATATGATAAAAATTTATAGATAATTTAACAAAACTAAAAGTTAAATGTAGCTAAATGGTAAAGTTTATTAAATTTTTAAAATTAAATTAGGAACGGCCGGAATATGGAGAATAGCGGCGATAAACGAAGCCGGTGGATGGAAAGATAGGACCACCGTGGAAGATATGGATCTCGCTGTCCGAGCAAGTCTTCGCGGCTGGAAATTTCTCTACCTCGGTGACCTTCAGGTTTTTATTTCATTTATTTGTTTTATTAATTTTAATACATAACAAAAAAGTAGTTGGTGAACAAATTGCTTCACTCATTAAATACAAAATGACAGCTGATTCAGATTCTTAAGTTAAGTTATAATGATTTTACCTTTTTAAGGAGTAAAGATATTTTGTTATTATTTATGAAAATTTTAGTATGAATAGAATAAATATGAAGTTTTTTTTAGGTGAAAAGTGAGCTTCCAAGTACTTTTAGAGCCTTCCGTTTTCAGCAACATAGATGGTCTTGTGGACCTGCAAATCTCTTTAGGAAAATGGTTATGGAGATCGTAAGAAACAAGGTAACAATCTAAAAAATATTTAAACTATATTTTTAAAAATATATTAAGAAATTCTTTCATTAATCTGATTCAATTACTGACATGACGCAGAAAGTGAGATTCTGGAAGAAAGTGTATGTGATCTACAGTTTCTTCTTTGTGAGGAAAATCATTGCACATTGGGTCACATTTTGTTTCTACTGTGTTGTTCTTCCTCTAACCATTCTCGTACCCGAAGTTAAAGTTCCGATTTGGGGTTCCGTTTATATTCCTTCCATCATCACTATCCTCAACTCTGTCGGTACTCCAAGGTAGATTAGATTGCTTGCATGTCAAGTCATTTGTTACCTTGTTGGTCAAGTAACTGTGTGTAATTTAACATTGTTTACATTTTGTTAAAAGGTCGATTCATCTACTGTTTTATTGGATTCTATTTGAGAATGTGATGTCGCTGCATCGAACAAAGGCCACACTCATTGGTCTGTTTGAAGCAGGAAGAGCTAATGAATGGGTTGTGACTGCTAAGCTTGGAAGTGGTCAGAATGCTAAAGGAAACACTAAAGGTGTTAAGAGGTTCTCAAGAATCTTCAAATTGCCTGACCGGTAAGTATTTACTTGAACATCGATAAATTAATGTGTCATCAGATTGTTACTGATTATGAGTTTGATTATGTGATCAGATTGAATACATTGGAGCTTGGATTTGCGGCATTCTTGTTCGTGTGTGGATGCTATGACTTTGTCCATGGCAAAAACAATTACTTCATCTACTTGTTTCTTCAGACAATGTCTTTCTTCATCAGTGGACTTGGCTGGGTTGGAACTTATGTCAACTAAGTTTGTGTCCATTTCGATGGTTTCGAGGAGAGAAAGAATAGAAAGGTTATTAATTTTCTGCAAAAAATAAATACAATTTTCATGGAAAATTCACAGAGGAAAATTGATAGTGAAATGGTTTTGAGAAGATATAGACATTTGGGTAACAAGTAGGAAACAAAAGGAGGAGAGACTTTTATCAAAGAGGAGGAATGAGGAAACGCTCCAAGTTCTGTTTTATTATATAAAAAATTTATTTAAAGTTTCTGCTATTTAATATTTAGCTATGGGCTTTGTGATTCAGTAATTGTGAGATTTTTTTTTTTTTTTTTTCTAAAAGTGTAGTTTTGAATTGGTTTTCATGATTTAGAATTCAAGATTTGGTGTGAGATTTAAGTGTTCAATTATTACCAAGAGTTCAAAATTTTTTATTGTCACAAGTTGATTAAAGATTTGTGAATTTTATGGAGTAAACTCGCTCGATTGCTGAATCAGAAGTGTGTATTTTCTTCACTCAATATGAGTGAAACTATCGATATATTATAATTTCAATGTCAATTCCATGTTCTGCATTTGTATTTAAATACCTTATATTTTCATGATTACTATGTAAATATCAACAACATTAGGTGAAAGAGACAAATAATATGCGTGACAAAAAAAAAGACAAAAACATATATTTTTTTTATTTGTAATGAAAAATGAGTTAAGTTATAGGCTTCATACATGGAAAAGGTCAAAAAAAACCTTAAAAAGACTCTTGAATTAGAGTTTCAAGATGATGATGTCTCAATGACAACAGGAACAAAAAGCATGGAGGAAGATACATGTTTAGCCGGAGAATCCCAAGGCGATGATGAAGATTTCGACGTCGAAGACGAATGGACAAAATTCCAAGAAATAATCCAAAGCCAAATAAACGCCACCGAAAAAGGAGAATCATCCAGCTCAAAAGGAAAAGGAAAGACTGCATGATTAAAGAAGACAAAGAGGGCCCCAAAGGAAGAAAATAAGTGCGACGGGGACCTGGATGAAGAAAAAGGAAGAGATTCGTTTAACTTTAATAAAACAAAGGTCGAATCGACCATAAAAATATATCATTATATTACTTTTGTATGGTAGTGTCGGCAAAATATAAGCTGTTTATTTTATGTTTCTTTTACTTTACTGAGTCTATATAAGAAGAATGTATGTAAACGGAGGGGACATCCAAAGTTCGCTCTAACCCCTCTCTAAAAACCTCTCTCTAATAAATAAAAATTTGAAAGTTTATTCTACTGGTATACGAGTCAAGAACAAAATTTGTAAGTTTCTCTACTTTCTTTATTTTGTTTTAAATTAATTGTTAGCATAAATGATATGCTAAACACCTAAAGGTGTAACTCCAATTCATAATTGGTTATGAAAAGATAAGTCAGGTACTTAATAAGGAGACTCGGGTTTAACACTTAAGAGTGTGGTTAGATGAACAGGGGTTCAGACGACTTAGAGATACAGTCAGAGTGGTTCTGATATTAATACCGGATGTTCTAAAATAAGTTCCGTTGAGCCAGAAAGGCGTTAGGGCAAAAAGGGAACTAGTTTAGAACCATTCTCGACAGGTCTCTTAGTTTTGCCAGAACCTACATCTGTAAAATTCTAGCAGTGTTAAGGGTTAAATATGACTACCAAAATTTTGGTATATATTTTATTCAATATATATATATGTGATTTATGCATATATTTATATTTAATACATGATTTATGTATACCTTCACTATCATAATTCTCTTTTATTATATGTTTTATATATACATTCATCTTTAAATAGATTCTGAAGTGTTTGGATTCTTTTGATATATATATATATATAAACTATAAGTAACTACTAACAAAAATAACACATACCTACAATCTCAATAATACCTAATAATATCAATAATACATAATGAACAATAACAAAAACAACACCAATCAATGTCAACAATCTAATATATAAAAAGAGAGTTTCACTCTTCCTTATGCCAAGTGGACCAATTTTGAGGATGTTAACAAAAACATGGTAAACACTGTATTACACATAAAAAATAAAATAGTATTATTTCTGTATTTTAAAGAGTATTTAAAGTTAAGTGAACCAAAAAAAAAGAGTATTTAAAGTTAACACTGAAATCGCTTCACTTAGCCATTCCTAAACAACATTATTTGATGGTGTCTTACAGAATGCTAATACGTCATTTGAGATGAAGAAACTTGTCTTGCAACAAATGAAGATGTCGATTTCAGTTTAAGTTGAAGAAACAAGTGATTGATGCCTTGAAGCTAGATGTTGGATCAAAAAGTTTACAAGTTTGCACCTTTTTTTTTTTTGGGTATCAATCTTGGTATGCTAAATTTTATGTAGGGGAAATAGAAACTTTGCACTATTTGTTTACTTCTTGATTGTCTTTTTGTATATATATTGATTATGTTTAATGGTATTAGGTTAGGTAACAAATGAAGTCTCACTTATTTTTTTTCTAGATTTCATCTTTTATTCCTATAGTCTTCCAGTTGTCTAATCTTGTGTAATTCCTTCAAACAAGATATAAGATTCAACATTTTTTTTTTGGAAAGACAAATTATAAGCCCTTCATTTCAATTTCGACAAAAAGAAAAAGAAAAAACAAACTCTTCATTTGAATTCACAAATATAGTCAGGTCACTAAAACTCTTCATTTCAACTCATAAACACATACATACTCGATTCCCTTAAACTCTTCATTTCAACTCATAAACACATACTCAATTCACTTAAACTCTTCATTTCAATTCAAAAAACACATACTCATTTCACAAAAGCTCTTCATTTTAATTCACAAACACTTACTTAATTCAATTAATTAGCTTCATACATTTCTTCTATCCTCGTTTTTAGAGATTAATCTCGCATATTTGAATCTTCTAAACAATGGACTTGATTTTAATGTTTCTATTTTTATATTTGTGCAGATGAGCTTCCCTTATAAATTTTTTTTTGAAATTTTATCGTGATACAGTAGTATTACAGCCATTTGGCCTTGTAAATTTGGAAAATAGGTAAAGATGGATCTATTCTTAATTTTTCTTGCTTGATAATCTTAAAGTTAGGAGAAAGAGTAATTTGAAATTTTGTACTGAGAATTTTTTAATTTAGTTATGTATTAAATATGTCTATGATTATCACTTTATTATTCTTATTATTTTGTAGCTGTTATGCAAAAGATGTCCTTTAGTGTTTGGCATTTACTTGGAAAATGTTTGTATTTTTCTTCAAACTGTGATTTACTTAGTCACTACTCCATTATGATTGCATAATTCACAGCTTTTAAACTTTCTAAGATGAGTTATATTTCAAAATATGTAAATGATAAACTCAAATTTCTCTAAAATTTCATTAGTATAAAAATTGTAAGATAGAATTTATACTCCTCGTTATATCAATATAAGATGTTTATTTCACATGCTTGATATTTCCACTAGTCTCTTTAGTAAAATTAATTATTCTAATTTTGGAATCAAATTTCGATCTCATTATGGGTAACAAGCAATCATGGAGCTAGATACGAATGACTTTATCACAATTTAAAGTCAAAATATTTATTCCTCATCAGGTGAAAGTAGTTTTGGTTGTATTGTATGGTTTGTTTTTATTTGTGTAGCCATATGGTTGAATTCAAAAAATAAAAGTAATAAAAAAATACACAAAAAATGCACGATCATGTTTTTCTTTAATTGTGAGTATTGTAACATAACAAAATATTCACTAATTAACTATCTATTACTTTTGAAGTAGTCTCCTAGTTTTCTCTTGTTTGTGATATATTTTGAATTGTGTTATGCATAAAATTTACTAGAAGAATTTATCAAGACAAAATTTCAAAGACGAAAAACCATATTTTAAAATATAAAGAACTTTTAGTTTTTTATACCACTTAATTTGAATTATTTTTAGTATTTTTAATTAATAACTAAATTATAATTATTTTTAATATATATATCAATATAACTTCTAATACAAAACTGAACATATCTACTTAGTTATATTGAGTTTAAGTCAATCTTAATGTCAAAACCTAACCTGAAATCGAAATACCAAATTCAAAACTCAAAAATTCTTCAAATTCTAATAATTAGTAAATATGTTTATAGACTATTGATAATTGAATCTATAGTTATTCTATATCATATTAAGGTTAAATTTTTATCTAGTTTGTCTATATATGGTCTTTAAAGACATTTATTGTTAACAAAAAAAAATCTATTTAACTTTTTTTGGTATATCTATTGAACGTTCTGGTTTTCATCCATCATTCCGTATATGTATTAATATATGTAAAACATATATAACAGATTGTATCTAATGATATCTAATTGTATAATACATACTAATGATACTTTAGTTGTATTCTCTAAATCTTAATATGCGACGTGAGGATTGTATTTTAGCATTTGATCCCTCAAAAACTCGAGAGACTTTAGTTTCCCTCGTGGCACTTGCATTCGAGTCATAAAGATGATCGTCGAGCTTTTTTAATAACCAAGTTAGATTCACCTTCGAAGGTAAATATTGCTCTGTCTTTGCAGGTAATTGATAGGAAATAAAATCATTTCATCTTTGCATTCCGATTCTGTTTCTTCTTGTACCAGCAATTTTCATACCGAATTACATAGGAAAAAGGAGAAAATTGCAAACTACGTAAATAGCACTTTCCAAATATTTTAAGAAAAAGTAAAGATAGAAAATCCAAAAGCCAGCCTCGAAGACTCATCATCATCATCAATCTACTCAACCAAAAAGACCTCTCGTTGCTTCCATCAACCTCTCTAAGCTCTACCCTTTCCCTTGCCCTTGTTAGAACCAAATTGTTTACCAGAATTGAATTGCCTGCACAACATATACAACATACATTAACCATCATATAATTGCAATTTGTGCTTTTATTATGAGAAAGATATAATACAAACAGAGAGACACTCACTTCTTGTTAGAACCACCAGATGATTGGCCTCCAGTTTTTGGGCTCTGGTTGGCATTCGCAGGAGACTTTCCACCCTTTTTTGGGTGTGGTGTGGCTACGTGTCCTCCCTTCTTCTCCTCTGTATCAATTAATCAGAATCAGAATACTATAACAATGTTATCTATTATGCTTCTTTTTTCATAGCTAGACTCGAATGACTCTTCTTATCATCAAATGATTCTCAACAATTAGATTGGAAATCTACAAAGATAATGATAAGTTTTTTTACCTGTCTTCTGAGGAGTAGATGCTGGTGCTGCTTCTGGTTTGGCCTTCTTTCCAGACACGGGTGCTTTGGATGCAGATTCATTTGCCCTCTTCTTATTGATTGGCTCAGGCTTCTTAGGAGTCTCCTCTTCTTTTTCTTCATCCTCCGAGTCATCTGAATCATCTTCATCAACATCCATCTACAATAATTATCATCAGAGAATTCATCAGCCATCTCATTCCTTAGCGTTTCTGTAATACATAAGAGGTCTAAAACACCAATCATAGACAACTACAAAACCCACTCCTTTCTCAGAATCGGAATCATCATCTTCATCATCAGAATCATCTTCCTCTTCAGAGTCAGAGTCATCTTCGTCAGATTCAGCCTTCAATTCTGCAGCAGGTTTGGCCTTTGGTTTTGAGTCAGCCTTGACAACATTTGAAGCAGCTGCTCCAGAATTTCCTGAATTACGAGGAAACAGACATTTGAGATAACAAGTTTTCAAGAAAAAACAGGGACAAAATAGTAGCAGCATCCCAAATACATACCATTAGCAGTGACAGTTGCAGGAACCTGCACCTCTTCCTCTTCTTCCTCCTCTTCTGAGTCTGTGGATATGACACAACGCTTAAGAGACAATTATAATATGGGAAAGGTCAAAACAGAAACGTTACAAGAAAGTTCACTTACCAGAGTAATCGCCCTCCCCCTCTGTGGGAACACAACCAACAAGAGTCAAGGAAAGTAACAATTGATAAGACCTTGTATCTTTCGATCCTACGATAAAACTAAAGACTAAGCAGAAAGAGAAGCACACACACAAAACTGTGAAAAAGGATATTGTTCGATGTTGGGGGATTTGTAGCCAATGAAATGGACATTCCCTTTAGTACAGTTGTGGGAAAGCACAAACACTTGCTCAAATACAAGATCAAAGCTAATCTGAGGGAACTTTTCTTGTGAAAGAGTTCCAATAACAAGCTTAGTCCCATCAACAGTCACAGATAAGATCACAGGTTCTTCCATTTTGCCCTTGCAGTCAAGTGTTGCCTACAGATTAAACAATATTACGGAAAAAAAAAAACTTAAAAGATTGTTTCATAGCTCTAACCCTGAAAATTCTAGACTTCCTAATATGTATTTGAATATAACCTGAGAGATGTGGATAAGGCAATCTTCTTCAGGCTTAACTTTATGAGGCTTCCCAGCTTTAACTTCAGCTCCTAATAAACAATAAGAAATCGAACATGAGTCGTTTGTTACTCAGAACATGAAAGAACATATGAACAAATCCAAGGTTGATACCAAAACCAAAGCTCGATGTGAAAAATCTACAACCTAAAACTTAAACAAGCCACACGCAACAAAATAGGAGCACATACATGATTTAACAGGCCTAAAAATCCAACAGAACTCTTCGAAGAATAAAAATCGAAAACGAAATACGTGAAGCGAAGATACAACATCATGCAAAATACAAGTTTCTCTATGAACTATATCGATCAATATTCTCGAAACGTGAAACTGAAACAGGTACGAGATGCAGGAGAGATAGATATACGAAGATAAAGATATAGAGAATTCATACCCCAGAACTCCATTGTTGTTGGACGAGTAAGAGAAGAGAGTAATAGGGATTTCTTTTTTGCAGCGAAAACAGAAAATTGCAGTGGAAGAGGCAGAATACGAAGTGAGGTTTATATAAGCGAGAGAGGTTTTAGAAGAGCCTCTTTAGGGTTCTTTTGGCGAGTCTCTTTACGACGTCGCTTATACGCGTAACGTTCACATTTTTGGAATATTGCTTAATATTGTTTATTTTATACAAAAATGATTTACAAATTTGGTAAAAAAAGATCCAGAACTGTCCATATAAAAATAAGTCAATATTCCGAGATGATTCTCATAAATTTGTGATTATTAAGAAAGTTAAACAGAAATAATCTTTTGAGTTTTTTTATAGAAAGTTGTGATAAATTGACAATGCAACAAAAATTCAAAAAACCTTGTCTCATCAACGAAAGAAAAGCCTCAATGTACGTACACAATAAACTCGGAGCTAAAGCTACAGAGTATGAGAACTCAAGACAAAAGAGAAGTCTCTGCAAACAAATCAGAACATTTTGTTGGAATTTGCAGTGACAAAACCCGGCTCATTTCCTCAACAGGTGTTTCCCAGAGCCAACATTGATCTTGTTTCCTGGAAGCTTTGAGGTCTTTACCGGGGCTAGTATCAGGGGGAGAAGGACATGATGCATTGCAAGATAGTAGTCGTGATAAAGACATTAACTGAGACTGAGATCTTGAGCGGCCATAGCTATTTCTGTGGACAAAACTTGGGTTTGATACCTTTCCCATCTCCAATCTGGCTTTGTTACTCGATGATGCAGGAAAATGGATTGAAGCTGATGCGTTCTCTGCACCTTTGATTGTTCCTGGGATCAGTTTTGATGGTACTGCTCGGCGCTTTTTCCATGCTAGAAACGATCTTTCTAGTCTTAATTGTACCTGCAAAACTTTACAGATATGAACACTATATTCTTCTATCAAAGATGAACTAAATGCTGACTAATAAAGAGAGAATATATACCCCGAGAAAGAGGTTACACGAAGCAAAAGAGAGTGACGATGCTGAAAAAGGAGAATTCCTGCTTCGTTTGTCTACAGATCCAAAACTTGATGTTCCGAGATCAGCATCATCATCGTCATCATCATCTTCTCTGTCTTCACCATCATCATCGTCGTCATCATCATCTTTGTATTTTTCTTCCTGTTTCTTCTCTTGTATCTTCTCTTTGACAGGGACATCTTTCTTTTCTATTTCAACCGAGACAAAGACATCTTCATCCTCTTCAGCCAAACCCATTTCAGTCTTCTTTTCCTCTTCTTGTTCTTTCTGCTTCAGTTCTTCATCCATATCCTCTATAGCTTCCTCTAAGCAAATCTCAGCCTCTACTAACTCAAGCTCCTTCTGTAACATTTCCTTTCTCTCCTCATTGGCTTTCTTTTTCTCTTCTGTCCATTTCTCTAATCCGTCAAGCATAGGCTTCACTGCTTTTTCCATTCCAAGTACAAAACTTTTTACCGGGTGTTCCTTTTTCACCGCCACTTCTTTCCCATAGAATTCATCGAAACCAAGTGGCAAAAACTCTACTTTTGCAGGATCCACATCTTCCCCTTCCTCCAGAGGAGGCTGCCAAAATAGTCGAACTCCATGCTTTTCATCCTCGATATAGTTGATTATCCGACCTGTTGGTGTATGTAGAATAACAGGGTCCTCCTTTTGGACAAGTTTCGTAGGATCTTTTGGATCAGGTTCAGGTTCTTTGTTCAGTAAGACAAACTCCGGTGTCACCTCCACTGATCAAGAAACATAAAACACAAAAAAAAATATTCAATAGAACATCAATATTAGACCATGTAAGATCAAAAACTTGAAGGATCATTACCATTTTCCCACCAATGTTCAAGCTCAGAGGGCATCGGTAACCTCAAAGGAGCTTTGTAAAAAGAGTTCAACCACATTTCCCTTTCTTGATCCACCTCATCTACGTAGGTTTCCCAATACTCAGGTACCTACCAATAAGAAAAAAATTTATGTCACTTGTGTGATCAGAGAACTAACTCAGAAAGCTTGACAAGAAAACGTCTCACTTCATAAAATTGGTTAATGAAACCTGGTGCCATCCAAACATCATCGTCTTCATAAAAATATGGATGTTGAGGATCACCATATGGACCCCTTTCTTCCCTTACCACTGCATATACAGAAAAATAAAAACAGAAGGCGACACTTCTCACATGAGTATGACCAGTTTTCAACAAGACTAACACCGTACTATAAAATGACCAGTTTTCCTCCTCTTCTTTCATAAGCTAGACATTGCTTGACAGAAAGGAATTAAAAAAAATTGAAACAGAATGATTGGTTACTTGAGAGCATCCTGCACTGATCTAAAGGAATCAAACAACTCCTTAAATATGTCTTGGTTTATACATTATACACAGAACAAAAAGAAGTGAAGGTAAAGGAGAGGGGTCATACTCCCGTCGGGTTTGTTAACAAACATTCGAGCCTTAGCTGCAGCCACCTCCGCCAAACCAGAATGCAGCTGAAAGTGTTTTCACATCAGTATAATTATCGTTCCTTTTCTTGCTTCGCTGAAAGTTGTATGCATCATAGAGAACAAATATGGGTAACTACCGCACAAATATCTACGGTACAGCCATGCTTCTCATCCAATAGCTCCCCAAAGTAGAATCTTCCCTGCATCGCCATTAAGATGGAAACTAGTGTCACAAACACAGTTTTTCACTAAAGAAAAAATGTCACATGGAGGAAAAGTTTATACTAATTTAGCCATCAATGGACTCATACAAGGTATACCAAATATAAGCTGTTGTAGGATCAATCAAATTAGACAGAACTTTGATGTAAACCACCAAAATTGTTACTACTCACATATAGGATGCGTTCATTGACTTCATAGACACCACAACCGTGCATTCGACTGTGCTTCCATTGACCAGCATAACGATACCGACCTTTCTCCCTGTCATAATTCAAGCACTCGTCTAGTTCAGCAACATATCTCATGCGACCAATAGATTAACAGTGTTTAGAAGTAAGTCATCTACTAAGGATCTTATCATAGCAACTCACGGTTTTTCGCCAAACTGTGAGACCCACTCTTCGTTTTCATAAAAAGGAACTTGGAAATTTTGACCAGTAAGTGCAACACTGTCCTCAACATCCATTTCCAACCACTTTCTGTCTTCTGGAGTCATATAATCTCTCTTGATAATCCTTCCTTCCGCACGCATCTTAGCTTCCAGCCTACATAGACAGAAAGAACAGTATCCTCGTCAGACAACTATGTCCAAAGAATCCCCTGAGAAGATACATAGGAACGTTTATCGTACTTGGAACCTGGCATGGGCTCAATGTCAGGAATATCAACTTCCACGACCCCATGACCTTCCATGTCATTCTGAAGCCATTCACCCTCATACCTAAAAGATTCAAATACAGAGTCGTTGAAGACCAATGTAAAACATTAACAAGGAGAAGCAGAAAACATGTAAAGCTGTGTAACAGATAACTACCTAACAAGCCCATTTTCAGCAATGTAAACGCCTTTGCCTTGAGCCAAGTCATCCCAGACTGTGCCTTCGTACCTTTAGCAAGAGACAAATAGTGAGATACCAAGCTACTGAATCAAGAAGAAAGTATCTAAAAGCTGTCCAAACAAATGAAGAAAATCGTTAAAGTTTCTAATGCCCTATCACTCAACCTGCATTGTCATTCCCTACCTTCAAACTCTACTTATATAAGAACAATAAGAAACATAGAATACAAAGTTTCAAACTGCAGCTTATAGAGCAGCAAACTAAAGTCACTAGCTTTGGAATTCTCTCATGGTAACAAGAACAAAAACTGTATGCCTTAAGCTATATTGGAGAAAACTATCAAATGAATCAAAATGAAGAAAACATGCTACAAATTGCAGAAACAAGAAAAACTAAAAACAGAGATAAAGGGAAATGCGGGTATTACGAGCTTCCGTCAGGAAAAATGTAGCTAACCCATTGAAGAAACTCCTCAATCCTATCAAGCTCCTCAACAACAGCTTTAGCATTCTCAATATCATAGTGATTATCAGGAATTGCTGGGTAAGGTTTCCTATACGGAACATAGAAAGGTTGAATTCCAGGATCTCGCCCTTCCTGAATCTCATCGTTAACAATCTCCCAATCCTCGTCGTCAGCCCATGCTGGGTCCCAACCAGGTTTCTTCATTTCCAATGGACCATCAGCCCAAATCTCCCTAAGATCCTGTTCCTTCCACCTCTCAGGATCCCTGGGGAAATCAAAAAGATCCTCATAGAAAGTGTACTTATCTTCTTCTTCCTCCTGTATACGCTTGACGCGTTTGCCATCCAGCACACGATTGAAGCGACGGATGTTAGTCTCCGGGTTAACGTTTGGATCAGGAGGCAAGTCACTTGGTCGGACGTAGTTGAGGATATCATTATCGCCTTCTACTTCGTTCTCAGACTCGGAGATATAGTAATCGTCACCAGAGGACTGTGAAGAAGAATCGGAGTCAGAGTCTGAGCCATTTCCTTCCTCCGCATTGGGTAATTCACTAGGTTCCTCACTTTCCTGCGACTCAGTGAGCTCAGGTGACTCGTCGTCTTCGTTAGCCATGAGAAAGAAGGAAGTGGATAGGTGAGAAGAATGTGAAGCAGATAAGCGTGAGAGGGTGACGTTTTGGTGTTTTGTTCGTTCGAACGGGGTTTTTTTGTCAAACGAAAACTCAAACCAAAAACAAAAAAACATTTGCAGATCATTTATATTTCTCCCCCTTTTTATGTATTTTTACGTTTCGGCCCTGTAAGTTTAAAACCGTACTATATGGGCCAAAGATCAGAACATGGGCCGTTTCAAGCAGATAAAAATTGATTTGCATGGATCCTAAAAGAAGGCCCAAAATTGAAACACAAGAGCCTAACCTAATGTATATACACTCATACACATTTTGCTACGTAAAATTGGATCCAACTTTACGTAGAAAATTAAACTTAAAAATCAAATGTCTACTATAACTCTGTTGAATTTAATATTTTAAATTTAATCCAGTTTGCTGCTAAATTTTCTCTAACATATTTTAGGAAATAACAAAAAAATTCAATCCTGCATTAATTTATATTAGAGTATTTAAATCTCTAATATTTTGACTAAAGTTTATCAGCTTAAATAATGGTCATTCCTCATGTACCAGTACTACACATGACCTATCGTAATGTTCAAATTCCAAAGTGAAGTGGAAAAAGGTGTTTCGAACCAACTAGACCATTATTATTTATATAAAAAAATTTTAAAAAAAATTAAGTATTTTTCCCTTTTTAAAATTTTGTGACAAACCAAAGTATTTTTCTTTATATAGTGTTTCTGCAGTAGTTATGTAAGCTATATGTAAAGAAGATAAAACCATAGAAAGATAGAGAATACTTCAATTTTTCTTTTTTTTTTCTAAAAAGAAAGAGAATACTAATCATAAAATGAAAAATGTAAACTATATATTAAAATTGAGTGATGTAGGTTTCACTTCACATATAGAGACGTAAAAATAACCCTACTTGTATCAAATATACCATTAAATACGTCGTTGAATCTTATGCCATTTCTTGGACATCACAACTACAATATTCAATAGAGATTTGCCTACTTTAGATTCCGGGTTAGCTTTTGGTGTTGTTTCCGTTTAAGTTACATTTGGAACCAAAATCAAAAACTAAACCGGAATCTAAAAAAGTAGGCAAATCCTAAGTACATGATCATAAATGGCTCTTCTCCACAGACTCACCAACTACAACAGTGTGTTCGATCTCTCTTTCTCCCACCTACCACACCACTCCCGATTTCGCCACTTCTCTTTATTAATCCCTTCTATTTATATAATTAATATGATAATTAAAGCCTTTAATCATATTTGTCTCACTGATCATGACGAAGGATCAGTACATCATAAAGTTGGTTTCAAATAATATGACGATGGAAGTGTTATTATTATTTTTTAATAAGACATTTATTAATTTCCCCAATGCAACTAGATAAGTAAGTTCAAGTTACGTAGTTGTGTCTTGTTTCAGACATTTTTTTTTGTTAACTTGTTTCAGACATATTTGTTGTACCATCATACTTTTACAAACTAATTAGTATTAAACATAAGCAAAAAAAAAGAGATAATCAAATTTCCAATTTATCCCAAACATAAATACATTACGAGATTAATAAAACTTTCAATTGATATGTTAAATTTCCTACCACTTCTCCCACCAAACCCTTTAAGGTCAAATTGACATAATTATAGTGTCATCAAATTTGTCCCACATAAAATATAATTAAAACTATTATATATTCCACAGATATCATTAGTTCTTAGAAATATAATTATAATATCCGGCCTAGACATGATTCACATCATCGCGATAACAATCAAGGACCCACCAAATGCTCAAATGAGTTCGTGATCGTAGTTACGACCAAGACTATTCTCTTTTCAATTCATTATTGGTTAGCTTTACATTGGCAAATTTTGTCAATCTCACAAAACAAGTTATACATTATTTATTATTTAGTACTATGGTGGAAATCCTTTGTTATTAATGTACGACATTAAGATGTTCTAACACTATGATTGTGCCGAAAACAATAAATGTTATTTGTGAATGTAACTAATACGATTCTCAACGATAACATTTGTTGTCATATTAGTATAAATTTATTCTTATTGCAATTTTTTACCACACCTAACTGTTTTGGCATGCAAAAGAGCTCAAACACAAAAAAATTATCCAAAAAAAAAACAAAAAAGGTTTAAACCCTAACCTTTTCACTAACAAGAATTCGACGACTCGTTACATATATATTATAAAAGGAAAACTATCTTTAGAAAATGTCAAAAAAGAATATATATTTATCTTCCAAACTTAAGACATAAGTGGGAACACATATATAATATATAGTGAAGTCGTGTTTAAAATCTAATAAAATATTGACACTAAAGTTTCGTGGAAATTCTATGCTCAATTCTTTGGCACTTTTTTGTCATTTTAAATGTATTAAAACCAAGAAGGGTTATAAAGATCGGATACATTAGCCGGCAAAAATCAAAAATTCCCCGAAAACTATGTCATACAAGGGAAGTTAATAAAAAAAATTACAAATGAACTAACTAAGACATTTAGAAATAGACTCAAAAATATGTTATTCCAACCTAAAAAACGAAATTACCACTAACTAAATAAACCGTCAAGCTGATAACAGAGTATCCTATGACGAATGAGTGTATTTTACAAGTAAAATGAAAGTTGTTAAATCAGGAAAAGAGGATTCAAAAACTTGAACTGCACGAAACCACATAAAGAAGCTAAAATAGCAAGACTGGTGTGAAATAAATGGCAGAAAAATTGAAGTTTATGAAGATAGAGAGAATTTTAATTAATAATCAATGAAAATTCATGGAAGTTAGCATAGTGCACGACCTGGTCGATGATGGTTTTCTTTTGTTTCAAATTAAGCAAGAAACATCAAACCGGACTCATGGTCCCACATTAAACTTGACTTTTGTACATTGGCGCTTCAAACCGTAAACGCTACATCTCGCCGAGATTACCTCGGATCTCAACTATGAATTAGCACTTCTCAGATCAGACTAGGCCTCCCCCGCAGAGCTGGGCGCCGGGGACCTGAAACCGTTTTGATCCCCTTGCCCAGAAACTAAAAGGGGAGTTGATGTTTTTTTTTTTTATTGAATCCGCCGGGACTGACGGGGCTCGAACCCGCAGCTTCCGCCTTGACAGGGCGGTGCTCTAACCAATTGAACTACAATCCCATGGAAATAAAGTGGGTAGCTTCCTGGGCTGCTGTAAGTAGATCGAGAGGTCGTTCCGCCCCTTGTCCCCGAAGATGCTTTTTTAGAATAAGCCAATTCATTTGGGACCCCGCATATCCACTCTTTTTCCTATTCAAAGATCAGCCCTTTGTCTCTGTGTTTTCACATCAAGTGTGAAGAAATTCCTTCTCGATTAGAGACCAGCACTCCCCTACTCTCGCCTGTCTATTCAAATCAAAGATGGAATTGGGGCTCTAGTCAGAATCTAGAAGAGAATGGTTTACAGAACTAAGGGAGACAGGAACTGAGTGATTTTGCATTTTTGTATGTAGGTATAAACAAACATAAGTGGGGCCTCACCATTTCCGTGAGAGATCCGATCTCAGTTGTTTTCGCAGTGTTTAGGAATCAGACGTAAGGTCCTGACTGCTTAATTACAGTATTGATTTTGGAAGAGCTGATATACTTAAGCGTCGAAAGGACTGTTTGCTTACGTGCTGGATTGCTTTTCTAACTAGCCAGTATATAGTCACAGTTGATATTTCTATACGAAAGAATTTAATAATAGATGCGATTGTGAGCAGGCTTTGTGCTCGTTAGAGGATGCTTTTTTAGTTAGCTAAGCGACTACCTTAGTTGAAGGTGGGAGAGCAGCACTTGGTTTGTAGAGAAGAGCCATCGAATGATATTTTGTAGAAATTTCAAATTCATAGTAATGTAATTTTCGACTAAATGAAATACACTCAGTATTTTGACCCCTAAGATTCCGTAACGAGTAGATACTTCCACAGAAGCTCGATTTTCTGGTTAAATACATTACGAGAAGTTTAATTCATAGTAATGTAATTTTCGACTAAATGAAATACACTCAGTATTTTGACACCTAAGATTCCGTAACGAGTAGATACTTCCGCAGAGATTTGGAGTACAGTCAATTTTCGTGCCATGATCTTATCCATAATGTCCCCTTTTAGAGATTTTGTAGAGAACAACCATCGAACCAGATTTTTCATAAATTGGAGAGTCATAGGAAAATGAAATCCACACTTTGACACCTGAGATTCAGTAACGAGTAGATACTTCCGCATGAGCATAATCGATTTTCTGGTTAAATACATTACCAGAAGTTTTTCTATGCTTATAGCATTTAGTTTGAGCTTTTTCTGCTGCGTCTTTTAATCGACCGGAAAAACTTTTGTTATATAACTTGTTTATATTGACTTGTAATTTAATAACTTAAAAGTTTTACAATCTGAAAGTCTAATTCTTGTTTTAGTGGTTGACGTAGGAGTTTAAGAAGATAACTAAAAAAATAATTATTTATGATACATTAATACTGCTAAATTTTTCTTACAATGACACAAAACGTTATAGAGAAGTTGATGAAAGAAAGAAGACAAAAAATATACATTTAGACTTATTTGTACGTTTGTGATCTGTCATATATAATATATATATATATATATATAATATTTGGCTTTTTTAATTTCAATCAATACACTTTTTTTTTTTTTGTAAATTACGTGAATTGCTAAGAAGTTAAGTAAATGATGATTTTTTGTTCAGAAAACTTTTGATTATTTAAAAGACTATAACCCGAGCAAAATGAGAATATAAATTTACATAAGTGATATACTACGAACTATTAAATCGACTTTATAATTTAAATCATGTGGGATATAGAATACGGATAATGAACAAAAAGATTCCGAGAGACGAAAATAGCTTCGGATAATTTGAACAACAGTATTTTGATTTTACATAATTAGGAGAAAAATAAAAGAGATATATATTCAGTTGTAAGCATAAGAACCAAAGTAGAAATTGGTGGTCGTAATAGTTGAACACATGCAAAACGAGGTCTACATATCTACTTGTATACCAATATATGATATATTTTATGTTATCATAATAATTAATTTAGATAAATTACATATTTGTCATACATCTTCACTAGATGACGTGGACCATGGCGTCATATCCATTGGGTAACTTCCCAGCACCCTGAGGAATGACGTGTACTCCTGAACCTCCGCCAACGCGTTTTGTGCACGCGCCTCCGCCATTGACGCTTCGAAATCTACGTAGAATGTGTATTCGAAGTGTTTCGATGTTCCGACGTTTTCGTCGCCGACGACTCTGAGTGGGCAGTTGTGATGTGGACGCGATTCGATTTTGGTTAAGCTGATGTTTCGAAACGCAAACGCGGAAAGCACTTTGAAGAGAACGCTTGTTCCTTTGTGTTCCTGAGCTGCGAATACGATGCTGGTTTTGAATGGTCGATCTGTGCGAGGGATGATTGGATCACGAGCCAGCATAAGGAAGCGTGTGACATTTCCTGCGTCGTCTTGGATTCCGTCAGCGAGGACTTGGAGTCCGTACAGCTCTGCTGCTCTTGCGCTTGCTACAGCCGCCGTGTCGTGGAGGTTGTTAGCTGCGATGTATTCCGCCGCCGCGGCTGTGTCGTGAAACGCCTCAATCGCAGCTCTCGGAGTTAGTTTGTTGAGCGATCCTTCCGTCTGAGCCAGAGCTTGGGGATGCGAAATCACACGCGTTATGCAATCTGCACGGACTCCAGGAAGAGCGAGGAGGCAGTGGTGTACCGGGATCTGAACTTCTCCGACGATGTGGAGACGGTGACGAAGAAGGAGATCGTAATTTCTGTGAATTGAACCACCGAGAGAGTTCTCAACAGGAAGAACAGCACGATCGGCGATCCAAAGCTCCACTGCCTGAAAAGCAACATCGAATTGATCACACGGAATGGCTTCAGAATTCGGGTAAGCTTTTCCGGCAGCCGCTTCGGAGTAGGCGCCGGGAACTCCTTGATACGAGACACGGAGAGTAGATCCATGCGACGGCGCCGGAGATAGATCTGTGATCGTCAACGGCTGAATCAACCCTGGTTTACCGTTCTGCATCTTCGACGGAACAAGGCTAAGATCAACAGAGCCATTACTGTGTCCATTAACAGCAGCGACTCGATCAGCTAAACCGCCGGTGATTGAGCTTGAATTCTCAGCCGAAACAACTTTACTGGCTAAGATAGCGCATGAACTCTGCCAATCAGCTCGGCTTGAGCCAACACCATTAGGGAAGCTAAACGACTCAGACCTATAACCGCAACGAACCGCAACGCGCTTTCCATTAACGTGAGAGTAACGCGCGTTCTTATTCCTTAGATTCTTCTGAATAACAGATTTAAGATCGCACGAAAACGCAGGCGAAATGGCTTGCATGATTTCTGAGTCTGAAGATCAAAGATGCGTTTGCGTCTTTTAAATTTGGTAAAGAAAGAAAATACTAAAACGACGGCGTATTTAATGTACAGTACAAAGCTTGTAGTTCTTATTGCTGCGAGAGAACTTGCAAGCTGAGAGAAAATGAAGAAGATTAAAGGGTTTATATAGTGGAGTAGATGGAAATATTGAAGAAATAAAAGTCTTAACGTGTCTTAGAGGGTAATTTCGTCAAATCCTTCACCTACCACATTTCATTGTATTTTCATCAACAATATCTAATTTTCTTCTAATTATATAATTATATTATAAAGTTGTTTTATTTGAACATTTCCCTTTCCGAGAAAATGTGCTAGGAATAATGGTGAATTTGTTCGGTACTTGTTAACCAGTGGAGGCCTCTATAACATTTGTTGCTACTAATTATGAGTAAAAATCTTTAATAGTAAAATAAAATAATGTGATTTAGATTTATTGATAAATTGTGACATACGTACGTGGCAGTTGTATACTTGTTGTCTCAAATCAAATGTTAAAGTTTGTTCCTTTGAGATTTTGTTATGTTTTCAAGTTTCCTTTTTAGTTTCAATTACGTCTATTATCCTTAACAACATTACTAAACAAAGTAATAGAAATTTTTTTGAAACAGGTCATGTGTCTCGTTTATATGAATGAACATGTGGATTTATATAAGCAATCAAGTGCTGGTCCATAATCCAAAATCTTTTGACATATAAACTCATATTCCGCAAGACAACATGATTATTTGAAATTCGAATTCTAATAAAAAACAATAAAAATTAAATATTTAATGAGACCAAAAACATTTTTCTTGTAAACACTTACATATTAAAAAACTTATATGGTATATAAGTTTTTTTTTAATAATTGGAATCGATAAAACCCGATATATAGTCAAATTAATATTATTAACAATAGTAATAAGTAGTATTAGATGAGTATAGTTTAGTTTTGATACATTAACCAAAAGAAAGTATAAACTAAATTCTTAAATGATAATATGATATCATTTTTGGTAGATTGATACATTAATTTGGGGTCGAAAACTTTGTAACTTTACAAAACCAAAGGTAACAAAGAAACGACATGAACCTAATTAGCCACTTGTTCAATGTTAGAGAGGGCAAAAGTCATGGGAATGAATAGCAGCCACTGAACCAGATCTGCATGATCTCAGAAGCTTTGACGTCGAACTCTGAATGCCAAAGGAAAGCAACTTTGTTTCGGACCATAGCAAAACGTATGGCTTCGAAATGCTAAAGTATTGGTGGCTAATTCTCTTCTTGAAGCAGCCGCTTGGAAGTCGGCTAATATGAAGGCTACTCAGCAGAATAGGCCTTTACTTTCCACTCGACGTGATTCCCAGACTTGGAGAAGGCCACAGATCGATTCCTTGAAGTGTGACACAAATTTATCGTGGACAAGTTCCCATAGTCTGTCGGGGGTTGCTTGGGTGGTCCGTGATCATACTGGTGTTACTAGATATCATGCGAGAGATGCTATTACTGCTTCAGCTTGTCGTTTTGAAGCTGAACTACGATGTTTATCATGGGCTGTATCGAGTGTGTTAGATCTCCGCTGTCGGAGGATGGACTTTGGTGTGGAAAGTAAAGATGTTGCGGAGGCAATCCTAAAACCTTCTTCTTGGCCAAGATTTCGCTCTTTACTGAATGCTCTAAGGCGTAAATTATCTCAGTTTCAATCATGGAACATATCCTTATCTCTTGGTCGTGCTAATACAGGTGCACGACGAATAGCTCATAGCGTTAACCGCGATTGTCGTTTGGTCTCGTACTTGGCTGCAGGTGAACCGGCGTGGCTAGGTCCAATCTTCGCGGAGGACCGGCGTCAATGTCAATTGGCTTCTCTCTAGCCTTTGTTTTACAAGCTCTGTTTTTATTTCTCTGAGTGTGAACTTTTCCTTTTATCAGTATACTGCCTTTGCGTTAAAAAAAAGATTAAGAACAAATAAATTTGAGAATAGAAGTTTTTGAAAAAATGGAAAGAAAATAATAAACTGTTAAGTGGATTGATTTTAATAAATTTCTCATGGTAAATTATGTAATAATGTTAAAAATACAAAATTATATACTTTAACAATTTATCATTTTATGAAATAGCTGAAATCTCTAAGTCTAGCTAATAGAATGTATATTGATCACACACCTTAATTATTACAAATTTTGTTGTCATCTACTTGTAAAGATAATTAAGGGATTGAATGGTTGTAGATTTTCGAATGGTTTTTGATTTTAATTTTTAAAACATCTAATTGTTTAACCAATATTTATAACTAATGTAGTTTTGCAATATATGTATATAAAAGAAATCGTTGGCCGTAAAAAATAAATCGATGGGGTTGTTGAAACCTTTATTTAATCCAAGTATTTGTAAAGTTTGATTATGGCAAAGTTGGTGAAACCCAAGTGGGACTATCTAACATTGTACCTAAGCTTGTTGAATTGATTCTTTCCACATTTCTTTTCCTCTCTTTTTTGTCTCTTTGATTAACGTTTTACAGTCATATATTAACCTTGTTTTCAAATTTGATTAGTGACTTTTTACCTTTTAAATAGAGCTTAAAATGCCACCATTAATTTACCGTAATAGATTGGTATGAATGTGAGTGAAGAGCCAATCGCTTTTTTACGTTTTGCTGCAAATGACTTATTACGATTTACTATACTGCTTTTTCATATCATCAGGTTTTAATTTTGCTTTCGTTTCAAACCTAACAACTAGGAAAATAATATTACTTTTCTTTTTACGTTTTTAGTTTAAAAAAGAATACTGGTCTATATATATATATAGAATTATTTATCGAAATACTATCTTTTTGGCCAAAATTATCTCGGATGCCATCAGTGTTTTTTCTTTTGTATTTGCCATAAAATTATGATTTGTGGCATAGTCAAAAAGACGAGCATACCCCTAAAGCTAGGTCAAAAAAGTGACGGACATATGAGGTAGACGTCTATAGTAAACAACAATGTGGAATGGTAAAAATGTAGACATCCATTTCCACCGTCATACACATGTTGTATAAATAGATTACTGACATGTGTCAATCACTCAAACAAAATGTAAGTTTCTTTTTACTCCCGAATGCACTTGTCTTTTTTAGATGTTTATATTTTTACTTTTCCACATTGTTGTCAATCATTGACGTCTAATCCATATGTACACTACTTTTTTTACCTAGCTTAAGGGGCATGTTTGTCTTTGTCTATCCTGGAGGTCTACATTTTAATTTTTTTATATTGTTGTCCACCATAGATATCTAATCCATATGTCCGTTACTTTTTTCCCCAATCTTTAAAAGTATATTTGTCTTTTTGTCCATGCCTTTATGGCAAATATACAAAAGAAAAAATTATTATGGCATCACACATCATTTTCGAGTTAAACATGGCAGCCATATAATTTTCGCATATATATATTATTTTATTTGGGGATTTTGAAAAATATCCATATATTTTGTTTAAAATACGTACATATATATATATATAATTCTTACTACATTATAGACCAACCCAAAGAAAATAAACGTAAAGTAAAAAAAGTCATAGTTAATTACTTAATTTGGCAAGATAAGAAGATTATTATTGCCAGACCAAATTAAACAAAAGAAACCGATGAAGACCAAACCAGTGGACTAAATTGTATTAGTTTCTTGACTGATGCCTTTATGTTTTGTTGACAAGATTAACTTCATATTCACCTATGTAACGACCATGCACGTGTTAAATGTTTACCTTACTGATCAGGAACGTTCGACGCCTTTGCATTATCAATATAGTAAACCAACTCTCACTAAACCGGCACGTGAACCTTATTAGTTTTTGATCCACTTTTAGCTCTATTGGAAACTTTTGAATTCCGTTTCCTTTTTCGTGAGAGTTTGTGTTCTCCCACGTTTTTATCCATCCTTAATAACTTAATTTAACTGGGTAGAGCCTAGTTAGTCTACACTCCAAATATTCCAAACCCCTAAATTTTATCATGTAAGACTACACAATTCTATAAAATGTAATTTTAGTAGAAAAAGGCAGAAGAAATGAACATTTAAATACTTGAGTAAACATATGTTTTATGTTCTTCATGTTTACAAAGAACACAAATTAACAGTTGTCTTCTTTTTGTTCGCATTGTTTCCATTGTTCTGTTTTCTCTTGTATTTTCTGTTTGTTAGATTTTGCAATTGTTTCAGTATTTTCATTTTCTTGTTAAATCTCTGTAAAAAATTATGGTATAATATCTTAACACTATTACCCATAAAAAACACACTTAATTTGTTACTTGATTCTTTCATAAATTAATTTGTTATTACAGAATATATTACTTTGTTCTTTTCAAATTAATTATTCTTTTCTAAGAAAAAGTTTAAACCCAAATAGAGATAATCCCGAGCCCACGTTATTCGAATCAAAGCCCACCACAAACAAACAAAGCCTAACGTTAATTTTCTTATATCAAAAACTCAAGATCTTACTTTTATTGATCAAACTTCCCGCGAACTGAAATAAAATTAGTTCTTATTTATTTCTGGAAAAAAAAGATGATATCTGTACCACACACTACTCCGATTTTTCCCAGTCGGTGTCTCCTCCACCCAATCAGCCGACGGAATACTAATCGCCGCCGTATCTGGATTCGATCATCATCGAGCTTAGATGAACAAGTCACCAAGAATACGACGACGACGACGGCGAAGAGAGTGGTGCTTGTGAGGCATGGTCAGAGCACGTGGAATGAAGAAGGCAGGATTCAAGGTAGCTCCGATTTCTCCGTATTGACGAAAAAAGGCGAGACTCAGGCTGATATTTCTCGCCAGATGCTCATCGAAGACACCTTCGATGTCTGCTTTTACAGGTCCTGCATTTTCTTAAGTCATGGATTTGAAATCCAGTCACTTGGATTTGGATTTTAGATTAATTTGAGTGTTTTTGTTCTTATTGGTATTTGGTCGTTAATGGAATAAGTTGGCTAATAATAAGGCTTCTGGGTCGATTGAAAAGAAGAAAATTTATAGATGTTATGGAATTGAAGAATCAGAGATTGGATCTTGTGAATTAGATGATTGAAGTTGTTTATTGATTAGTTTTATTTCCGTCATGTCCGATAGTCTAATTTCCACATCAGATTCTTCATAATTAATTATCCTATTTTGTAATACAAGCCTTCTGTAAATTGGCTACATTGGTTCAGTCCATTGAAGAGATCAAAGCGAACAGCTGAAGTCATTTGGGGAAGTCGAGAGAGTGAAATGATCTCTGACTATGATCTCAGAGAAATTGATCTATACTCTTTTCAAGTAAGTCAAGCTGGGATGGTGAATGGTGACATATAGATTTCAGAGAATGGTCATCATACTTCTAATTGATGTTTATACACTAGGGTCTACTTAAGAAAGAAGGGAAGGAAAAGTTTGGTGAAGCCTATTCACAATGGCAAGAAGATCCGGCAAATTTCATTATCGATGGACACTATCCCGCAAGAGAGTTATGGTCACGTGCTAGAAGCTGTTGGACCAGTATACTTGCTCATGAAAGCAAGTCTGTTCTTGTTGTTGCTCATAATGCTGTTAACCAAGCTCTCATGGCAACAGCAATTGGTACTTCTATAGTTCTTTTTCTTTTTAGGAACTAGTAGATTTTCCATTTCTCTGTTTAATCTCTCCATCTGTGATCTGTGCTTACATGACAGGACTGGGAACAGAATATTTTAGGAGTTTGTTGCAGAGCAATTGTGGTGTAAGTGTACTGGACTTCACACCAAGCTCTGATGGTGGATCTTCGCATGTATGTCTTAATCGACTAAATCAGGTAAAATGTGGAAAGCAAGCTAACTTTTATTCGATGAAACACGAAAGTTCTTTCGTTAAACATATGTTGGCAGACACCTAATTCGCCTCTAGCTGGTGGAAGTTCTGGTGGCCAGAAAGCTAGTAAGCAGATCATACTTGTCTGCCATGGTCAGGAGGACAATGAGGTATGGTTGTATGAGTTATAAAAACTCCATGGATGCTCGTGGAAGGTGTTTCGCTCTTATCACTAATTCCTGAGCTAAGAAAAGTTGGAGGCGTTGGTTCAGATTTTACCAGCTTTCCTTCTTTTCTCCATTCTTTAAACAGTTATTAAGCAAGCAGTCATTTTGACCTCAGGCTGCTGTTGCTAGTACTAATGATCAGCCAATGAACATGCTTGGTGTGATACAGGTGCGAGACATAGCATTTTAGGAATAAGTTCTTAAGCCTGCATTTAGTTACTCTTTTGAAACTTTTACTTGTTGATAACTGCAGTCACAAAAAACCGCGGAGCTTCTTCTTGATCTAAGGGTTAGTTCAATAATTTGCAGCCCTAAAACAGCATCTATTGAGACTGCTGGAGTAATATCCCGGGTAAGTTATATATAAAAATTATATCTACCTAACTTCAAGTGCATAACAAACTCAAGATTTTGAGAAATGTATTCCTTTTTTTGTTTTCCGGAATCTTGTTTTCTTTTTTAACAGTCTAAAGAGTTAATAGGTGCAAGAAGCTGCGGGTAGTTTGGGTGTAGATAGTGTAGCTCGCTATGTGAAAATGAAACAGATGAATGAGCTTGATGTTGAGGACGTTCTTCGCAAAACCAATAAGGCAAGATTATTTATATGCCTTTGTAAAGTTAACACTAGTGTGATATTTCTGATCCTTAAATTCTTCAGGAAGAAGCTGTGATTGCATCTACCCAACCTGGTTGGCTAAGTCAGTTAGACGAAGAAACGGTTTCAGCTCTATGGAACAGATCCGGGAAAGCCTGGGAATCAATCTTAGACGAACTATCTGACGAGAACCCAGAAAAAACCATTGTGGTTGTTAGTTCCCCAGTGGCTCACATATCGCTCATAGCACAATGCCTTAACCTCACTAAAGAATGTCTCGAGTTGTTCCACCTAGACCAAGGCAGCATCAGTGTCATAGATTTTCCGGATGGTCCTAACAGAGGAGGAGTCATCCGTTGCACAAACTACACGGCTCATCTTGGAAGATGGTCAGTCCCTATCACAAGACTCAGCTAAAGAAGAGCTTTTCAAACCATATCACTTCAGCCAGAATCACAATCTTGGTATCTTCCAATCTTAAGGCACATTTTTACTTAATTACATCATACGAAAGCTCACAAAGATGGTGAACGTTGAATTTCATTTGTCAATATTCCTTCAAAAGAGGAATTACATACTTGTATTAATGGAACCAATTGTTGTTGTTTCAACTTTTACGCAGCTTTTGCTCTTGATCTTGCAAGATGAGTGTTCCCTCTCATTTCGTCACGCTTTGAATAACACGCGCCAGAGCTGAGTCGGATTGTGTTGCTGTTGGGCTTTGTAAAGACATGTTTTTAATGGGCTTAAATTAAGTGAATATACAAAAATAATACAAATTAGGCAAGTACACATTAGTTTTTCTAATTAAGTTTGTAAGGTAGCCCATACGATTGAATGACCATAATAACCCTAGTTTCAATAGACAATTTTGTTTGTTGATAATGCACGGGTAAAATTTTATTATTTGTTAACTCATTTTTAGTTGGTACCCGGTAACAAATATACAATATGTTAGTAGATAGTACATATATTACCAGATAATATATATTTTATACATTAACAAATTTATTATATGTTAATATATATATTAGCTGATAAAATGCTAATTTGATTGATATATATTGACATGACAATGAAGATCGTCGATGATTCGATTCTTTTTGAATTTGCGTTAACATATATATTACGAAAGTATATAGCTAGCATAATTTATTATCGGTTAATTTATTTATTATCGGATAACAAATATTTGAATAACACATAAAATGTATTGTTATCCGGTGATAAAACAGATGCTAAAGCATCTATTATTACCTGTTAACATATCTTTTTCTGATAAAATGCCTATTAACTGATAAAATTATATTACCTTACCAAATCTGCAGACATTACAAAAAAGCCATGGAAACAACAATCAGATTCGTACAACGCACAATCTACTCAAAACACAGAAGATATGATCCAGATTCGATGATCAAAACTCCAAAATCTACACAAATCACGAATTATATGATAAGTCGATGCGTCTTCGACTTAAACCTGAAAATATTACGGGATGAAGAGAACCCAGAAATATCTCTTTTCTCCAGAATCTCGGGACCAAAAATCGCGCCACACAATAGAGTCACGTAAGAGTCAGCTCCATCTTCCTTCCCATCTTTACTCGGCGATGAAGACAAATTAAAGAGTGTGAAATTGGATCCGGATCTACCGGGTAAAAATCTATCAAAGTATATAGATCTCGATGGGGATTGGGATTGATTGGCATTGATTAATCGATTGATTATTGTCAAGTGAATACTATGGTGAACAATGAAGGTAAGATAGGAATAAAAGAGAGAACGTAAGAAATTTGGAGAAGAAGAAGAGAAAGGCCCAACATAGTAATTGACATACATGGGTCCCTCAGTGATTTAATAAAGAAAATGAAAATGATAGTTCGTGAATTTAGGAAAACTTTTTAGATACCAGCCCAAATTTCTTTTTAATAAACACTTGAAAAATGCATTAGTTTTTCTCAGCTCGGTGGTTACGATAATCCAGCTAATGATTTGACACCAGAGTTCGATTCATACCCACTGTATTATGGTAATTTCAAAAAAAATTATAGGGGTGGGATTTACGCTATAGATCGAGCCTTGTCTAATCAAACCAGGTTCTTATTATCCCAAACCGAAAATAAACGCATCAAACCAAAAACATACTTAACCAACCGAGTTATACATAACCAAACAACTTAAAACCTCGATTACATTAAGCAACAAGCTTTGATATGATCACAAAATTCACGGCGTTACAACAACGGCAGATTTGACGGCAGCAACTGGAAAATCCAAGAGGACAATCTTATCAATCACGGCGGTGAAAGCAGCTGAGAATTCAACGTGAAGAGGATGACTTGTGAAAGCAACATAACCATCTTTGTTCTCAAAAGTCATTGAAAATGCATGAGTGAATCCTTGTCTAAGCATCTCGTGACTCTCTGTATCTTCTCCCCTAATCATCATCAAATCGTACTGTCAGTAATTAATCAACAGATCAAAAACATTATTATAATCACCCAAACAACAAATGACCAACCATTCAAAGGATTTGACAGAATCAATCTGAGAAACAAGATTCTCTAAGCCCTTTAAGATCTCATCAACCTTTGTATCTTCCTTAAACTTCACAACCACCAAATGCTTAAACCCTGAAGTCGCCATTAGTGTTTACTCTTTTAAGCTTCACACACTTATGACTTACATACACTTCATTTTGAGGCAAGTCTTATATAGAGGAGATTCCTAATCCTATGTACGTGTGAATGTACACGTGTGGATGTGTGACTGTGCGCATGTGTGTGAACAATAATGCTTTATGCTGTGTAAGATTTCAGTGTACAGTCTTCTGTCTGCTCTTTGACCTGACATTACCTAGATGACTCTTTGTCTCTAAATTTTAACATTTTTCTTTGTTGGTTTTCATTAGATTTTTTTCAACTGCTCTTTGACAACTTGCATAATTTGTCAGGTTATTATTGTATTTTGAATTTTCTAGTCCGAAATTTTAGGTTTTGAATAGTTTTGACCTTTTAGTGGAATGTCTGTGTTCTCATTCACCAAAAAGAAAAGATAACTTGTTTAGCTTATGCATAGCACTAGCTAGCTAGAGCGTTCCACGCAAACTCTAGTACTTGTCTGAGTATTGGGTTCGGTTTTTGATATTCAAAGTAGAATATGTTTTTACTAGTATTCAATTTTTTTTTGTTTGATTTGGTTTTAGTTCGAGTTTATTTAATTTTGGTTAGTTCGCTCATAAATCTTTAGAATAAAAAAATACCGAACGTTATTGAAATTATCCAAATTTTATTTTAAATATTAGAATATTTCAAATTCATCCAAAATACTCATGAAATTACCTAAAATGTCTACAAAATATTCGAAATAGAAATATCCAAAATACTCATTAGACCTATGCATCAATGTATATGATATCGGGTCAAGTGGATACTCAATCAAATAATATCATCGGTTTCGAGTATTATCTGCTAGCCACGAATATCAACCAAAAAAAATGTGGAACTAAACTATTATTCACTATTTTGATTTGCTTTCAGTTTTTTTTTTGGGTTCCAAATATTATACCCACCTACTATGGTTCACATATAAAATTTAAGAACAAAATTTTATTTACATTCTAACTTCTCTTATCGATGGTGACAAATTTAGCGTGTGAAATATTTGTTCAATCAATTTTTTTTATCACAATGTCCAATCGTTTTCTATCGCTACTAATTGTTACTTTTTACTATTTGGCAATATACTAAAAAGATTATTGCGACAATAATCGTGGCGGTGACGGTTTTTGTTTATTATTTTTGTAGTATATATGGATCTGATCACGAGAAATGATTCCTTCTGGTTCTCTCAAGTCTCATTTGAGAGATGCCCTACAATGCGTACCCACTACACACAAAAGAAAACTGAATATAACTACACATAGATCATTATTTCTATTTTCTTGTAATTTTCTCCATATTCATGCATGTGTTTCGATCATTCTTTCTGATCATAAATCTATGATGGGGTAGGCCGGTTTTGGGTTGGTTTGATTTCATAACATGAACCAAAACCGAAGCTATCATGGAATAGGCTGGATTATCTATGAATACATATTTTTCACGGTATTAGGATATACATCGATTAGGTTTGTTATTCTTGGAAATAAATAAGTATGTGATAATATTTTTTACATTGAGTTAGCTTTCAGATATGAGTGACTTATACTAATAAACGAATTTCTATCCATAATGCAATCTGTCGAGGAAATCCAAACAGATTCTAGACGTAAAAATTTGTATCATTTCTTTGTATAATTTATCAGATTATTTGTTTTGTTGGCTTGGTAATCATTAAGAGGGATAAAAAGTATCAAAGATTTTTCCTTTTCTTTTGGGGGAACAAGAGATGAGTGAAATCGAAAATCGAATGAAAAGAGAAACATGGAACATGGATTTATGTCAGCTCAATATCTTTTGTAAACCACTTTTAACAATAAAGTTTAATTCAGCCATACCATTTGCTTATGCTCTAAGCCTTAGTTCTTGCGTTTTATCTTGTTCTCGTGTCACATGAAACTTGGACCCATCAATTTTATTCATTTTCATTATTTCACTCTTAAAGATATCATTTAAGCAAGCATGTGGCCATGCTCTTAAATCAATTCCCACTGAAAATGACATCATATCGACATGTTGTCTTATAACATTATTGGTACTATTTTAAGAGAAACAAAACTGTGGACGACGAGATTTCAAATGGAATGTCCACTTATAATTATTATCGGGCTTAACATTTTATCCCAACCTCTCAGCTTCACTTTGTTTTTTTTTTTCTTTTTATTCTTTAACAATTAGATTGACAAAATATGATACATATCCTAAATTCTCCCCTAAAATCTCAAATACTACATGGGAATCTAGATACAATTCTCTAATATCAAATTTAACTGGAGAAAAAAACATATATAAAATTAACTATTTAACCAAAGATATTTCCTCTCACTTCGTTATCTTCGTACTTGTGCGTTTTACAACATGAGTAATGAGTTCATAGGCCAGGGTTGTGAGGTTATATACATATAGATCATTTTGGATAGTCCTCTTTAGTCCAGCTATATTTGAACTAAGATCTCTCCATATTTTTTTGCCAAATCAGGACCGGCTTAAACATTTTATAGGTTCTTGAATAAAATTAAGCATTTTTTTAGGTCTGACTTTTTCATAGATCCGAGATTATATTGTTATAGGTCCGAACCCAACAATACAATCTCGTCCTTTGCAGTGTTCTGTATACACTAACAGGCTTTCATTTTTGGGCTTTTGGTGCTTATGCTTGTGCATAACGTGACACCTATCCTTTCAAGCCCATTTGTTTTTTTCCCAGTCTTTTCCTTAAATTCATCAAAAAAATGTGTTGCTACTTTGGGTTTTAGAGCTAAGTAGGCCATTCCCACATATTGCATTTAAATAATTAATTTTCTTAGGAAACAATCATATGTCCTTTCTGTTAATTTTTCACTGGTAACCTAAATTTTCCGACTGGAGCTGAATAGGATTAGAACTCACCACATAATGCCTATCTAAATCAGGAACAAATCAACTGAGTCACATATTTCTTAACATGTTTATTTAGATTCGTTATTATGAAATATTGTTATTATTTTATGTATATTATAAATTATTTTTTATTAAATTAAAAAAAAACCTTTTCATAATTTTAAATATAAATGAATTTTATTCGAAAATATAAAAAAATCTTTTTTACCATTAAATAAATACTTTTTTAAAATTGCACTTATTGTAAATTGATATAATAAGTTCAAAAATTTAGTATTAATATATTTTAAATACAAATAAAATTTATACATATTTTAAATAATATCATGAGATACTTATTTGAAGAAACATGGTAAGTGTGTTAATTATTTGAGAAACCATTGTAATACTAATATAAATATTATTTGAGGAAACATGATAAGTGTGTTAATTATATTTCATTAATAATTAAAATTTTTATTAAGGAATACCGATTATACTTTTATTTAATGATAATATAAAAAGCAAAAATTATTTAATATCTGATAAAAAAATAATTTAATAACTATCAGTAATTATTTGTAATATGGAAATATATTAAACATTATGGTAAGTGTCTTAAATATTTTTCACTATCAATTAATAAATAAAATTGTTAAGGAAATTCAATTCTATTATTATTTAATGTTACTATAATAGGCAAACATGTAGATTGTAAACGATTTATAAATGGTAAACAAAATGTAATAAATATAATAGCTGTTATGATAATACTAAAAGCTGTTTACAAATGAGAAACGAAATATTTATTTTTTGTTTGTAATAAATAAATCTAGAAAGGATTTATATTGATATATTAGTACTAATAGTTGTTTATAAATGATAAACGGAATATTTATTTTGTGTTTATAGTAAATAAATCAAAAGATTTTATTTACAAATATATATATATATATATATATATATATATATATTTTGATATTATTTGAGTGTTTATTAAAATTATACTATTATAGAATATTGATTACATTATTATTTAATGATGATATAAAAGGCAAAAAATAATTAATACTATATAAGAAGAAAATACTAGTGATGATCGACAATTAATCGTATCATGATAATATATAAAACATGGTAAATGTCTTTAATAATTTTAGAAAATAATTAATAACGTAAATTGGTTAGATCTCTCTTCTTCTTCTCTCTAGAACTCTCTCGAGAAGCAGGAAGTAAAACTTCGAGACTTATTCATTGCCGATAACTTGTGTTAATCCTCATAATCCTTGCATTGTTGGAAAAGTATTACACTATAGATTATAATCAATAATATAGCTAAATGTTCCTTTAATAAGTAAAGATTTAAATCTAGTTTTCGCTAGCTGATCCAAAAATCTTGCATTCTAATACGAATTTATCATAATCAATATTATAGGTAAATACCTTATCTATAATATGAATCTATTATAATCAATAATCAGTATTATAACTAAATTATAGTATTATAGTCAATATATTATAAATATATCCAAATATTACATCCTAATCTTATATAATAAATTCTAATCAAATCAATAATAAATTCTAACCAATTAAATGTCGCGTCATTAATACGGATCTATTATAATCAACACTATTTATGTTAGTTCATATATTATTAGTTAAATTATAGTATTATAATCAATGTATTATAAATACATCCAAATATTACAAAGAAATCTTCTACAATAAATTTTAAATATGTCGATTTTAAAAATATCTTTTTTTCTTCTATATGTCGTGGTGTCGTTACCAATGTACTATAAATAGATTCAAAAATTTCAAAAAATCCTCTATAATAAATTATAATAATAATGAATTTCTGAATTATAATAATAAATATTATACATTAATCATATTATAATCAATATAATATAGATAGATCCAATTATTACGAATAAATTACCTTTGTTTCGTTCAATTATAGTAAATAATAAATATTATATGGTTGATAATTTTATAGGTGATAATACAAATACAATTATACATTCTTGTTAAATTATTAGTGTAAATCAAGATCTTTATATTTGAACTCTTTTGTTTTGATAAGTTAATTCTCTTCAATTTTATACGTTAATCATATAATGAATGTATTTTACAATTACTCTTCGCCTGCAACAAAATGACATTTCGATAAAATAAAATAAATTACTATTGGTGTAACGATTAGATAAGTGTCTATATTATATTTGATTTCTTCTAATTATTACATTAAAAACATGTAATAGTAAAAAGAGTTCATAGAATATATTGAAAGAAAAAGAGTTTATAGTTTATATGAAAATAAAATATTACATATTAGGCCATGTTCGAAGTAAATAAAGATTTAACATAAATTAAATATTATATGTTTTTAATACATGACCACAAACATACAATCTAAATTTTATAGTTTATTTGAATTCGAGAGTAGCACAATATGACAAATTCTATCACCAGAAAGAATTCTACCTTCAATAAATCTTCTTGTAATTTTTAAAATGTGAAACTTTGTTCCATTCGAAAATCTGGATCTTGAATCCATGTATTTCATTAACATAATCTTATACATAAACAGACTTATAATTAGTAGAAACATTAAGGAGATAAATTTTTTAGCTAATATGAAATATTTAACAATAGTGTGTTAGTTGTATGATAAAAAAAGAAATAATATGAATTATATCAAAAAAAATTATTCGAATAAAAATAGTAGAATTGTTTACCTAGAAACCATGGTGGAAAATTATGAGAAGTGAATGACAATTGTGAAGCAAAGGTAATGTATATATATATAGTAGTGTATTTGGGTATTCGTAGTCAATTAAATTAGAATTTTTCTTAATTTTTATAAATTTTGAAATGTATATTACAATTGAAATTAATATTATTCCAATGAATCTTCTATTAAAATTAATATATGATTTAATAATTGTATATTACAATTAATATATTTCGAATGATATTGTACATTAATATGCTTTAATATATTTTCCTTAGATAAGTTATAAAATAAATAGTAAACAATATTCGGATATTAATTTTGATAATATACTTAACATATAAGTTTAACACAATATTAAATACCATTAGTTGGCATGTTTTGACAAAATTAACGTTAATAGTTTTCTAGATAAAAGACTAATCTCCAATCATATATGATGTAATATAACACATTCTTCTAACGTTATTTTCATAAAAAGTTACAATTTTATTATATAGAAGATATAAAAGGCAAAAAATATTTAATATCAAAATAAATGAATAATTTTAAATTTATTGGTAATTATTTTTTCCATTTGGTAATATATTAATATAGGATTAAATGACTGTTTTTAGATCATTATATTTTTTTCTTTTGTTTGATAATCAAGATATTTGTAGTTTCTATCATTATAAAAAACATTTATTAATCTATGTATATAAATGATTCCTATTATTTTTGTGTTTATATATATTTCAAATAAATTCTTTAGTTACAATTCTATAAGATTCAATGCTATTTGAGTAAACAGAGTAAGTGTGTAAATTACATTTCATTATTAATATGTAGTGAAATAGTATTTAATATCTAAATAAAAAGAAAAAAATATTAATTATTGGTAATTATTAGTAACATGATAATATTATATACAATAAGTATATTAAGTACCTTTTTACTAATATTTGATATACAAAGTGTCAATAACCCCAATTTCATTGTTATTGAGTTCTATGAATACAAATGTTTACAAAGTTGTATCTTGAAAGAGGTCTTCATAAACTAATTTGTTTACCATATAAACTAATAAGAAAATTATTCACTTAAAGTTACACTATTAAGATTAAGATTTAATCTTAATTATGAAGTCACCAAAGATTTATAATACCGATGCAGTCAACAAAATAAATTTTATTTTATATTTGAAATAAATCAAACTAATATTAACGGATTCAATATAATTATAAGAATAAACATATTCGAAGATATAAGATCAATCGTTGAACATTCAAATAATCCACATTTATTTCGTTAGTATGATAAAATATAAGATTACATAATATCCATGATTGAAGTAAATAAAGATTCAACATAAGCAAGTGGTCTTTAGTCTAGTGGCAGACGGTAAATCCACATAAGACATGCGCACTTGCACAACCAGAGTCGAGTCCCACAGCCTACATTATGTAAGAACTTGGCTAATAGGCCAGCCTATTGTGGCCTAATGTCGACAAAAAAAAGATTCAACATAAATAAATTATGATAGGTACTTGATTCATCACCATAAACATACAATCGAATTAAAGAGTTCATCTGACTTTTGGAGTAACACAATATGACCAATTCTATTCCCAAAAATAATTCTACCTTCAATAAATTTTCTTGATATTTTTATGAAGTGAAACTTTGTTCTATTGAAAAAACAGAATCTTGCGTCGATATCTCTCATCAACATAATTTTAAACATAAAGTAAACAAAAGAATACAAAATTAATATATAATCTAAAAGTTTTGTAAATATTATGTTAGCTGTATGGAAAAAAACAAGATAAATAATATAGCAAACACAATTATTAGCATAAGATAAAGTGTTAATATTATAATATGTACGATTTATTATGTATCCGAATTACAAATTATACTAAAAAAATAAATAAAAATGAAACAAAAGAATACAAAACTATTCTAAATGATTCTTAGGATATGAGATACTATAGTGGAAGATTATAAAAGGTAAATGATAATTATGAATATATGAATGATAATTGTGAGGCAAAAGTAATATATATATATATATATATATATATATATATAATAAAGAAGTAATGTTTTTGGTAACAAATATGTCCGAATTATGTTTAACTTATTACGATTATTATGAAATTATATATTCCTTTATTAGATTCATATATTATAAAATAGAAATTAAACAGTAAAGTTTCAAATATTCGGATATTTAATTTGATGTTACACTTAACATAAAAGTTTGGGATAGTAATAAATGCTATTTGTTTATAGGTTTAGACAAATTTAACCTTACTCACTTTCTAATTAAACAACTAATTTCTAATGGCATAGAATATACTATAACACATCATTGTAAGGTTATTTTCATAAAAATTTATCTTTTTATTATATAGAGGATATATTTCAAATCTATATGATATATATATCAGGGTTGGACCGTGCCATAAGTCATGACTTAGTACCCACATATATTATGGTCTAAAATTTCTTTAGAGTTTAAGAATTTTGTAGTAATTAAGACCAAAATGTATAGAATTTATATAATTTTATAGTAATTAGAGACCAAAACTTTTAGACTTCATAGATTTTTTTTACTAATTAGGCCTAAAAGTTTTAGGCTTAATTGAAATTTTTAGTAAGTAGTACCAAATTTTTTTTTGTCTTTTAAGTTATTGTCTTTCTGAGTTTTAGAAAATGGGGTTTCATTACATTTTTTATTATAAAATCTTATCTTTTCTCTTTTTTTCTTCTAAAATTAATTAATACTTCTATTATTAGAGAATATATCGAATCATATTTTTTTAAATTTTTTTTGAATAGGATCTTAATAACGTTGGACCGGCTATGATACATATATAAGTGATTACTTGTTTTGTACAATATTTTGAATAGATTAGATCACTATCAAATGAACTTGACACTAGAGTATGATTATGCATATTTCAGCTCACATCATACTTATCAAATTATCAGATTGAATCAAAACGGACTAAATACAATTTGCTTTAGTTAGACAATATGCAAACTCAGACAAAACAAGTAATACTTCATGCTTGAAAAATTCAGGCCAAGCAGGTTTGTAACTGTAGTACACTAATTTGCCATGCACAGTTATAAGTTCACCAAACCTAAGGTTCCATTTGCCAAAATTGACTATATCAAATGATCGCCAAATTCAAGCATTCAAAAGGCCTTTAACCTACTAAACTAGTGGTGGTTTAATGATTTTTTTTTTTTTTGGTCAACTAGGTTTAGTAAAATCCTTAATATTAGATAACAATATATATATGTGGTATAGAGAATATGCGACCACAATGTTTTGGCTGTTTTTTCCCTAAAATGGCATAAAGGAAAAGCTTGGCTTTTTGTATATTTAAATTTTCTGTTCAAATTAAGAAATTTGATAGTGTAACTTGGATTTGTTTTGTATTAATTTAGTAAAAAGTATTAATCATATATTCACAAATAGTAATGGACTTATGAGCTGGCCACTAAAATTTTTCTGGCTCCATATGTAAGACCGCGATCAAGTATGTGTTATATATCTTCTTACTATGAATAGTATAGACGTCAAAAATATTCATTTGATTAAATCAGCAAGCACAAATTGATATATAAATATATTGAATTAAAAAGTCCAGAAGAAGTTAAAATGAGGATAAGTTTTTGAGTCTTGTTGGATTATTGAAATTGAGGAAAATTGGGATAAAGTCGTCGTCAAATTGAAGAAGACATGGAAACTACGTTCCAACTACTAATTAGCTAATAAATTAAAATATATAAATAAAGTTATCTCTATTATTGTCATGAAAGTCTTGTTCACATTCATTCACTCTCACAAAATAAATTAATAAGACTTGCAGACACATATGGCTTTGCTTGACTTGTGCATTTGTGACCTCTTTCTCAATATAATATGCCAAAACAATTTTCCAACAAAGTTTAGCAAATCGGTTATAACAAGTACAAAATACATGTGTGCAACGAGCTTCACATATCAAAGTCACATGCAAACTTTTTGCGTATGAACATATTAATTAACAATTATTTACTCGTAGAAAAAATAGAGTTCTAAACCAAGCTAGAATAGTTTAGTGGTAGAAGCGACTTCAGATAAAGCATAAACTCATAAATTATAGATTCAATTTTTGCTGATAACTAAATTGTTCTTGTTTGTTAGGATGAAGATGAAATCATCTAGTTCTATTAGAAAAATCAAAACTAATTTAGTCGTCTTTTAGTCTAGATATTTATACGGTTAAGAATTTGTTTTTTTTTCGCTTTGAAAACTGTATAGTATTATTAAAAAGTCTAAATTCCAAAAATTACAAATTAAAAAACAAAGATTATACGAGAATGAATCCAACAATGATTCAAGAAGCATCAGCCCTAGGTTGGAAGGATCGAGATCCTGAATGGCCACACATCCGAAAATGACTATGCCATCTGTCTATCTTTTGGAAACACCGCCATGCAACCACCTCCAATGAAACAGCGAGGAAGACGTCAATGTTTTCCTATCCAAACCGCCTGCAACCAACAAGCAACTAGATATGCTCTACCAAAATTGAATCAGTACCAAAAGACGGTTAAGAGGAAACAGCGCCGATTTGCTAGTCTAAAAACTTTAACGCCTCAAGATTCAATCCTATTGTCTTGAAATTTATCCATAGGCAGTATGACAGCACTTAAAGAATTACTGTCGAAAATGAAACAACCGCCGATAAAGAATCCTAAAGAAAAGAGTCTCCTATGATGGTGAAGCATATGGAGAAAGGAGCAGATCTGGAGAATCAATCGTCAAAATAACACCATTAAAACCACCTAAACATGGCCAAAACGATACAAAAAGGAATAAGGGGAGAATTCTTATAACTCACTTTGTTGACACAATCGATAAAACTGCACCAAATCTAAAACAAAACAAAACCCTAATGTAGGGAAAAGATGAATGGAGTCAACGCCAGTGCTGTCAGAGTCACCATCACCGATTCTAAAGAAGAGCCAAAGTGGCTGGTTCAAAGAGAAACGAATGTCTCTGTATTTTTTTCAAATATAAAATAATTCATAATTCCAAAAGGGAAGAGGCTAATAGAGTTGTCATTTAAGTGTTGTTATATTCACCAATACTTTTATAAGTCATGATTTATTAGAGAGTTGTAAATTTATAGTGTTAATGTATGACTTCGAAATTATAACGAAGAATACAATCTTACAAGTATTCGGATTGACCATCTAGTATTACTCAAGATACGAACTATAATTTGGATTGTTTTTAGTCAACTAAATTTTATTGATGAAATTTTATAATTTGGATTGTTTAGTGTTCAGACTTTTTTTTTTGGGGTTTAAATATATATTAAAAGGAACTATAAATCTATCATTTTGTCTTTATTGCTCACAATATTGAAAAGCTTATTGATTAAAAACATAAAATATTCAGACCAAGGAAGCCAACACGTAAATGAGAAATATCACATAATAATGATCCTCTGTCATGACGTCAAGTGCTGATTGCAGCAATTCCGACAAAATTACGTCACAACTTAATGACGTCGATGTCATATTTTGGATTGGTCCACTAGTCGACATTTGCCAGCTACATTGCAGTTATTATAATCCTCTTGCTTATTGATGTCATGACAATGATCTATTTCGCCTTAGAATTTTGATTATATAAAGATAATCTTAATTATATCATTATCAACTAAATTCATAACCGATGTCTGACTCAGATAACTTATATATCACAAAATAAAGAAATTGAATAGTAAATAAAGTTTGTTTGAAAATGTTTCTTTAAAGAGTTTTAAATACTGGTTTCCAAATATTACCTAAGTGAGTAAAGTTGACAAAAAAAAAAGTTTTAAATGCATTCCATTATACTATATATATACATTTGTTATTAAAGTATAAAAAAAACTGATGAAAAAAAATCTCGTGACAACACCTAACATAATTTTTTTTTTCAATTTCTCTTATAATATAATGAATAAAATTTAGTATAGTAACTCTTTTGTTCTGGTACATGCCTTTACATTTTTATTTAATAATTATGAATTATGAGAAATAATAATTAAATTATTCACATACATTTTTATTTTTCAACAATTAAATTAATAATATCCAATTCATAATTAAAATTTAGTTCATACTTAACTTTTAAAATTGTAATTTTAAATTACTATTCGTACTTAACTTTTACTTTACTGTCATCACATTAACCCGAACGCTCTCAAGTTTCTTTGAAGTTATGACTTTGTGTAGAAACACATATTTTCTGTGTGTAGATTCCTCTTGTCTGTTACTATACCACACCTGACAAGCGATTAAATACGTTATTTAATTATGAAAAACTTAGTTAATAATAACAATTTCTTAAGCGAAACGCGTTAATTTGTGTAATCAAACTTTGGAAAATCAAATAAAATAATCTCTATTTGTCATTACATGACAGATCATGTGGAAGGCAACTGCGCAAAGGTCCAATTTTATTCAATTATAAAAGTTTACTAAATCAAAAGCCCATTAGAACAAGTCCCACAAACGAGCGGACGAATCCCACAAAGCCAACACGTATATTTTAGAGCTCACATCTAAACATGCATGCAGGATGACACGCGTATGAAAGACAACATCCTATAAAAGAAAGAGCCCGTATTTATCCAAAGCAGCCTATAAAAAAAAGCTGGAAAGAAAAAACAAAGGACATGAAAAACCCTTAGGAGAGGAGTTGCACAACCTAACAAAAAACGAAGAGCACCGGAAAAAGAAACTCAGAAGAACAAAGAACACTCAAGCAGTGAAGAACACTTAACAAAGAAACCCATAACAATAACAAACAGAAGATAAGGGGAAGAGGAGTACGAGTGACGAACAGAAGATACACGAAAAGGAACACCAGTGACGAGCAGGAGAACAGACGCTCACAACCGACATAAAGACTTCATATACAAAAATCTTGACCCCTGGAAAACAAAAATGACGAACAAAAAAAAAGAATTACGACCGGCTTGATTCCATTTTAATGGGTACATAGGCAACCGAACTCGGTGCAACCACTTGTATAAAACGTTTGTGCTAAAACTGATACGAACAGTTGGTGTCGTCTGTGGGGACAAAGATTCTTCTAGACGCAAGAAGTCATAATGACGGTTGACGAGTCGATGGCAGGAGCTCGAAACAGTGACGAATAATTGCTACGAGAGGAAGACGTCAACGACCGATCGCCAAGACATGAGGAAGTCACTCTCCACGACGAACTGGAGAACGACCAGATTCGTCAAGTAGCATTGTCAGTGTCACCCAACGAACAGATGGACATCCCAGAGCTTCTTTAAACCCTCTTAAGGAGATCGGAGGAAACAGCTCGAAGTACGAACAAGAAGCTTGAGGAATTCCAGAATAAGATCATTGCACTCGAAGAAGCAAGAGCGAGTGCTACCGTGACGAGCGCAGACCATTCTTCCCATCAAAGAGTCTAATTCGAAGAGTCACCAAACTCAGACGTTTGATGAAACCAACAACTGAACGATTTGCAGGAAGAATGGACGACGAGCAGACGGACCGAAAGCCCTCAATAGCAAAAGTTACATGTCAATCCAACAGAACCATTATCTCCGGCGCTCAATTGTCCAAAGGACCAAGTGGCAACTATTAGAGCCATGAAAGCAAAGATCAAGAGGATGGCGTCACGACTCTATAGTGGGATTAGCTCAGCCCCGAAAATCGAACAAATGCTAAGTTAGTGCAGAACACACCGTTAGCAGACGACTACTAGGAATCAGGGTCCAACACAACGTCAAAATAAAATGCCCAACGTATAATGGAAAAACATATTCAAATAGATTCTTGACAACTTTCGGAATTACAATCGCAACGAGTCCAAACCTCTCACGACGCGTATACGAGCTTAGTCCTCAAAATGCAGTGACGAGTCTCTCGCAACGCGTATACAAGCTTAGTCCTTAAAATGCAGCGACGTGCCCAATTTCTCACGATGCGTATACGAGCTTACTCTTCAAAACGCAGCGACGAGTCCCAATCTCTCACGATGCGAATACGAGCTTAGTCATCAACGCAGTGACAAGCCCAGTCTCATCAAGGTAACGAGCCCAGTCTCATCAAGGTAACAAGCTTAGTCTCTCTATACGCTAATAATCTTGATCTTGATGACGAACAACAGAAATGACGAAACGTGAAGACTCGCATTCAACATGTACTTAGATCAAGAAATGCATCAAAGTACTTAGATCAAGAATCACATTAAAGTTCCATAAGAAGTTCATTCCAAAAAACAAAAAATAAGGAACTACAAAATGCCGAACAAAACAAAACACCAAAATGCAAATACAACGCGTATGGATCGTAAATGCTCAGGCCTTTGGATCTCCGGCTTGGACTTGGGGTATCTCCCCATCTTTCAAAGTCGTGCCACTCGCATGTACATCCTCAGAAGCAACGATCGCTCGTCCGCATTCCTAGAAGGAAGAACTGTTTCTGCACCACCATCACGCGGGTTCTCAGGAGTGACGAACCCAACATCCAAATTGCGTTGCTCTTTAGGAGTATAAGCTCGAATGGCCCGAGTCACTTCCAAGGGAACAACAACCGTAGCAACAGCGAGAGTAGAGACGAAAGAAGATCTTCATCCGCAATGACAAATGGCTCAACAGCTTTGATCTGAAGATCATACGCTTTCAAGTCCTCTTCCATCATATCTAAAGTATCTTGCGAAATATCAACGCCGGTCTCCTTAAGAAACTTGAGGCTGTTCAAAGTATCTGCACATTGGTCAAACAAAGTTGACGATCCTTTAACCTCAAAGAAAGGCAAGGCGACGACGCAACATCTCTAGACAAGCAGAAAGAGGATCGAATGATAGGCGCAATCGATCATTCTCGGATTTGACAAAATCGTGGAGCTTTTTATTGCGCTTGCTCGTCGATTGCAACTTACGATAATTATCCTTTAAAGTGTCGAGCTTAAACTCTTTGTTGGTGAGGTCTTCCTTCAAATTAGCAACAACGGATGCACTCTCCCTCTTGAGCTCGCCAACTTGCTTTTGGGGATCCCCAATTTAAGCCTGAAGAATAGCATTTTCATTCTTCTCCCTCTTCAGCTCCCGAACAGCGCTCTTCAGTCTGTTGGATCCACCACAGGTGTCCGCCAAGGTTTTACGAGCAACAACAAGTTTAGACTGGTAGTCAGCCATCAAACGGTTCCGCATCGCTCTGTATATAAAACATAGAGAATAAGTACGAAACATACGCAGCATAGGAAAAACAAGTAATTTATAAACGAGAACAATTACCCGCATCTTGTTACGAGCATAGTCCAAAGTGGCCTTTTTTTTTCAAGTTCATACAGCGGAGGAAAGTACGAGGTGGAGTTTCTCATCGAATAGATGTAATCACCACATGCTCGTCTATTGTCAACAAACATGATCGGCTTATCGTAGTAAAAATTAAGGAAATCTGGAAGAGCAGATGAACTCCCAGCCCTGAATCGTATATTGTCTTTGAGCTAGAGCGGCGAACATGACGGTCCTCCTAAGGAGCAGAACCCAATGGTTGACGAGGATCCGACCTCTACGTAGTTTTCAGATGATCAGAGATCTTATCCGCGTCTAACAGCTTGATCAAAAGCCAAGGAGAAGGCCTCTTAGAAGAGTCGCTGTGTTCCTTATCGATCGAAGGTTTCTTGGGGAGACTTTGCCAAACAGTCGCATCGCCTTTCCTCTTTTTGGCTAAGTCACGAAGACGAGCAGAATAATCCATTGAACTAAAATCTGGTAAACCTGTTCGTTAAAATGAAGAATCAAAAGAAAATCAAGGCCGAACAAGTGTGAATTTACCTCGATCCAGAAGCGTTATTTTCCGCCGAATTCGAGCTTCCAGAATTGCCGGAAGTTGCTAGTGCGATAAGTCACGAATTTTGTTAACCTCTGTTCGAAACTGTGGGCGCAATGGACGACCAACTAGATGATGATCTGCATAATAAAAAAGTTATTACAAACAGTTAGAACTGTTCAAGATAACAAAAAGGGGCTAAAACCAGACCAACAAGGGCACTCCAATATCCTTGAACTTCTCGATGAACATCAACAGAAGCTTCGTTAATTTTAACGTAGAAGAACCAACGCTTCCAATTATATAGCTTGTTAGGAGAACCACATATAATTTTGTATTTGGGCTTCATGCTCACATAGTAAGCGCCCAGATAATTGGTACAATGAGAAATATATGACAGTTCTTCAAGAAAAATGCAGTCGACTTCCACCCCACACTTGTCCGCCATCCAAGATAACATCAAAATATTATGGACCGTAGTAGGAGCTAACTGGGTGAGAGCCATCTTCCATTCGTCACAAAAATCGATGAACATCCGTGGGAGAGGAAATCAAAGCCCACATGTAAAAAAGTTTTCATAAACACAAAAATACCCTTTAGGAGAACGCAATGGACGATCACTGGGTCGTAGAACGAGAAACTCAATACTTCCTCCCAACTCGCGATTCTCTAGCAGTTGACGAACATATGCATCAATACAAACGGAGGGAAGACCCTTTAACGAGTCGAGCCAATCAATCAACATGCTCATGATGCACAGTAGCAAGTTGGCCAGACGCATCCACATGCTCTTCAATAGGAGAAACATTAGAATCACTCCCTCAAGAACCACCAGAAAAGGGAGTCGAATTGCTTAAGTCAATGAACCGCGAACCAAGTGGCGACACCATACGTTCATCGCCTAAAGGGGCACCTCCCATCTCTAAAAGCATATCCTTGACTTTAAACTTATCAATGAAAGCTAACTCGTGTTTGTCGAATCGCCTGCTTGTGTCACCAACCTCGACCCGACGATCGCCAGTAAAAAGGACGAGAGCTTCGTCCTGCTGAAACTGATGAGCAAACACCTCGTGTTTGTCAACACTATGACTAAAGACCTTCTGTTCGGCGTGATGAGTAGATGATGCGTCATCCCTTTCCAATTGACGAGCACGCGTATCACGCTCCTGAAACTGTGACCAGAGATCCCCTGTTTGGCGTGACTAGAAGACCAACCCGCGTTCTTTTACAACCGATAAACATGCGATTCTCATTCGACAATCCTAAAAGAAGAAACTTCATCCTCTCTAAAAGACAGACACTCGGTGAAAGAAACCAACGAACCGACGACATCGGATCCACCCGCGAACAAACGTTCGACGGGAAGAAGAGTCCTCCCGAGACATGAGGGATCGAGACTCTAATGCCAAACATAAATGGATTTAGACTCCGGAGAATCAAAAACCTGAAACAAAAAACAAAAAAGGAAAAAAGGGGAAGCAAAAAAGCCTGAAGAAAAAGAGAAGAACCTTAAGGAGACAAGGGAAGAATGAGGCAAAAAGGAGATGAGACACTTATTTATAGGAGAACAAAATAACTTCTCAACCCTAGAGAAACAAAGAGACCGTTCACTTCCCCAAAAACAAGCGGCCCAACGAAGATGGGACACGTGGCAAATATTGATGTCAGTTCTTCGAAATTCAGATACTTTCCTTTTTCGAACGAACTTGGAGAGACTGATTGTAGAGGGGCAATTGGGATAAGACCCAAATACAAAAGCCCATTAGAACAAGGCTCAACAGTGAAGATGCATGCGTATGCCGACACATGTATCCCACTGACGAGCGAACGAATCCCACAAGTTCAACACATGTGCTATAGAGCTCACATCTGGAACATGCATGCATGATGACACGCGTACAAAAGACAACACCTGGATTCCACTGAAGAGCTCATGCTCATCTAAAGCAGCCTATAAAAGGAAGCTGGAAGAGAAGACAAGGGACATGAAAAACCTTTGGGAGAGGAGTCGCACAACCTAACAAACAACAAAGAACACCTAAAGAAGAAATCCAGAAGAACGAAAAAAACTCAAGCAGTGAAGAACACTTATTGAAGAAACCCAGAACAGTGACGAACATAAGATAAGGAGAAGAGGAGTACGAGTGACGAACAAAAGATACACGAATAGGAACACCAGTGACGAGCATGAGAATAGACGCTCGCAACCGACATAAAGACTTCATATACGAAAATCTTGACCTCCTAAAAACAGAAATAAAAATAAAAATGACAAACAAAAAAATAGAACTACGACCGGCTTGATCCCATTTTAATGGATACGTAGGCAACCGAACTCGGTATAGCCATTTTTATAAAAAATTTGTACTAAAACCTGTAGGAACAGTAAGTTCAACACCTAATCTATCTTTCTTCTATTCCTCTTTGATTAGTTCACCCAAAGATGAAGCTGATCAAGCACGTGTTCTAATTCGATCGAAATTCTTCTTTCCAATTTTCATAATAAAATATAACCTAATGTGTATAAACATATTTGATAAAAGTCATTAGGTAATGTGTGTGGCCCTATAAATTCTTGACTTCTCGATCGGCTCAAAATTTTATAGCATGAAGAAAGAAACTTGACAAAAGCCAAAACAGCCAAAGAAACACACACAAGCTCACACTACTCTATAACAATGACCTCTATTAATGAAAAGGCTGTGCAAGCTATTCTTTATGGTCATAGCTGTGCCATAAAGTTGAAGCTAAGGCTCGATGATCCAATGGCTGATTCTGGACCGGTTTCAAGTTATGATCTTGCTTGTTCGATCGTTGATTGTTTTTCTAATGCCATCTCCATCTTAGCCCTTATACCTAAATCTGAAGATGATCAAATCTCTGATCTATCTTCAAGAGATTCTTCACCTCCTCCTCCTCCACAGAAGAGCCACTCTAAGAAAAGGTATGCATTTAGCCGCCTTTGTTTTTTTTTTTAGTGATTTTGTTTTTTTACAAATGAAACTGCAATTTTTTTAATAATTTGTTTTCTTTTTGGTTGGATGTTATATGAAATGTACATGAAAGTTATTTTTTTTTTGGGGCTACAATGAAAGTTATATTATAGTGTGTTAGTTCTACTCAAACTCCTGTAATTCGATCTGCATAATATCATTTTGGGGTTTGAAAAGTTTTGGATTATATCGATCTTCGTTAGGTGTATATTCTTTCGATTTAATATATAATATACCATTATTGTAAATTATAGATATAAAACTATATGATTTTTTTTTAAAAAAATTATGTTTTATAAAAATGTTATTTTTCCTAATATCTCGGATTTTATAGAATTCCTAATACATCAATCGTCTGTGATTAACTAAGATAATGAGATCGAGTATTCTAATATTTTGATTCTATTATGTAATTTGCAGAAAGATTGATAGCATAGGTTCAAGTGAGAATTGGAGGGACGATTCACCAAATCCGAATTATTACGACGGGTTTCTTTGGAGAAAATACGGACAGAAATGTATTAAGAAATCTGATCACCAAAGGTATAATTATTGATCTTGTCCGATCACTAATTATTGCTTTTTGTTTAAATCTTGTCCGATCACTAATACTAAATGTTGAATGATGTTACAGGAGTTACTATAGATGTGCTTACAACAAAGATCATAACTGTCCAGCAAGAAAACATGAACAAAAGATCAAAGACAATCCTCCGGTTTATCGAACCACTTACTTTGGCCAACACACTTGCAATACCAATCATAATAAAGCTGCAATTCATACAGATGTTCATGATCCAGTAGATGATTTGAAAAGTGTTAGAATGATTCGATTCGGAAACGATTTGGATCAAACGAAAGAAAACCGTTCAAGTGATTTTTCTTTACCGGTTAAGGATGAAGAAGATATCAATATGATCAAAGAGGAAACCATTGATGAGTCTCGTAAGTTAACCGGTGATGATCAAGACAATTTTCAACATGTGAAGGAAGAAAATCAATCATCACCATCAGGTTCATCTGGATCTGAAAGTTTCGAGTTTGATTCAGATCTGTTATTTGATAACATAGATTTATGGGCTCGTTATGATCAGTTTGACTTTGGCTTGGTAGATTATTCAGCTAGCTAAGAATTATTTAAATACACGCTTTCTTCTTTTTGAGTGTCTACATCATGAGAAATGTGACCAATTTGTGTTATTGAATATATGGTCTTATGTCAAGCAGAAGTAGAATTGTGAAATGAGATTGTTAGAAAATATGTACTAATATCTACCAAGTTTTACCAATGAATAAGGAATAACAATTTGAAATAACAAGTTACTATGCGTTTTTTCTAATCGCCGTATCTGAGCTAAAATCCTACTAATCTTTAAGAGAAATAACATCAACGATTAGTTTCACGGTACCAAATTTCTAATGAAGCTTAAGATATAATTTTATATTAGTTTGACCAAACAACTACTTAATTTCTTACAGTTACAACATATTTACGGTTTGACTATCTTAGACTACCATTCCTTGGTATCAACTATAGTTTTCTTGGTTTTTTTTTTTTTTATAATCCAGGTATCCTAGTTCTTACCAAAGTGGATCTAGACTAGTCAGTGACATCCCTTAGGAACCCCATAAATAACATACGATGTTGTTCTATAAGCACCATCGGTAACGTATCACCGTTGTCCTATGGCGCACTAATCCAGTTCCAAAGAGTTGTTAGTCCCTCAGATAAAATTTTGCAGTAACTATTAACTCGATTCGAAGTGGTGATACTTACCGTAAGTTCATTACCACCCGACCACAAGGCATGTTTTGTTTTCTTGGTTTTACATGTTAAGTTATTATGCACAAACCGGAATTTATTTGTAGTCAAAGTTAAACTCATTGACAAAATTGGCATAGGAAATCTAATCATCAAATAGGTCAGTCAATATAGATCAATCTTTCCCAAAACAGAAACCTTTGGTGCAACCCTAAAAAGAAAATGAAGAAAAATATAAAAAGTGAATAGAGTTATGACACGTTGAACATCTACACGTTGTCGTTTCATACCTAAGCTGATATTTTTCCTCTCTTTCATTTTCTTCCCCGACAAAATTTCCTTTGATTCGAAATTTTTCTATCTTCTCTAAAGTTGAATCTTGGATCATCAAAGTATGTTTCGTTATCTCTTCGTTGGGGATGTTTGAATTCCCAATTTCTTTATGCGGTTGTTTTGATTACTTCCTTTTTGCAATCTTTGAGAAACCCTGTGTTAGATGAAGAAAACACAAATGGGTCGGATTTAATGAGGGAACACTGGTATTGGACTTGGTCCAAAGTGTTTCTGTTTTTGATTTTGGGCTAAATTTGGAATAAAGTTGGGAGTTTTTCTTTGATTTTTGGTGTCTGTTTCATTCATTTCCCGTTTGTGTTAGGTTTGATGATTTCTTAACCTAAGTTCGATTCAAGCTTTACTGGGTCAAATTGTTTCCACTAGTGTATATGTCTCTGTTGAAGTTTAGATAATGCTTTAAGAATGAGTATTTTAGGTCTAATTAGCTCACTTTGGAGTCCTAGAATTATCTATTGCAGCAATATCTTTGGAAAGTTATATTTTGCAGTTTGCGCATTAAAAAACAGCACTTTTTTAGATGTTCATTTCAAGTCTCTTTTGTAAAGTTTGTTCTTTTCTGATGGAATCCCATGTCTTATTGTCCAATTTTTACAGGTACCAGCTTGAAGTTTTATCAGTCCTTCTAGCCATTCTTCTGAGTTTACAGGGTAATAAAAATGGCAGCTTCAGAAATAGCTCTAGGCATTTTACTAGGATCTTTGTCTCCATCTTGTAATCTGGCTTCTTCCTTTGTTAAGTCGACTCCTATCTTCTCGTTTAAACCCGTTAGTAGAACTAAAAGGGTCTCAAGAGTATCAAACTCCGTGTCGAGAGAAAATTCATCTCATAGTCCAAACTCTGGTTTGAAGGCTCAAAAAATTGTTTCCACTAGATGTAAATGCCAAAAACATGATGTTGAGGAGAATATAAGATCCAACGGTTTGAGCAGTGAATTTAAAAGTGACTTGGACGAAAATCCTCTACCTGTAAATGGAAGCCTTTCATCAAATGGTAACGTACAATCAATTGGATCAAATTCTATTGAGGATGTAGGCATGGGATCTATTGAGGCAGTCCGTTGTTCACTAATGTGGCAGCTCTATCGGAACTATTGCTGCTAATGACCCTAACTCTACTAGCGTTCGGAATTATGATCAGGTCTTCATTCGTGATTTCATACCCTCAAGGATTGCCTTTCTTCTAAAAGGAGAGTATGAGACTTCGCAATTTCATCCTTTAGACCTTCCAATTACAGGTGATAGAATCTTTCTTTGTTTTTCTTAATTTACTTCTCAGACCAGATGAAGTGCTACTTAGTATAATGCTTTAGAAAAAACAACAGATACTCCTATGATTAATGCATATGGAAGCATGATGCTGTCAAATGTTTCTGTAGTTAAGGAGAATTGATTATATCTGCACTTGTAGTAAACCTAGTTCAGCGTAGATTGTTATCTTGAAGTTAATTAGTTATGCTACGAGCTGAGGTGATGTTTGTTCTTGACCAGAATTGGGAGAAAACCATGGATTGCCATAGCCCGGGTCAAGGTTTGATGCCTGCGATTCAAGGTGAAAACTGTTCCTCTTGATGGCGATGATTCAATGACTAAGGAAGTGTTAGATCATGATTTTAGGGAAGCAGCAATTGGACGTGTTGCCCCAGTTGATTGTGGTAAGAGAAGCTTCTGTTCTCTATGTGAATAGGACTTTTTGAAATCGTTCTCTTGTGGATAAATTGACTCACTTTCTCATTTGTTTCGGAATCCCAGGCTTGTGGTGGATCATATTGTTGAGAGCATATGGAAAATGCACTGGTGATGTTTCCGTGCAGGAGAGAGCTGATGTGCAGACCGGAATCAAGATGATCTTAAAGCTTTGTCTTGCTGATGTGATAAGCATTAGAATAAATAGAAGGTTATTAGTATAAATAGAGGTTGAGGTTAAGAGATTAGGGGACTTTTGGCAAATTAGTAGTGGAAGCCTTTGGCTTAGGAGAGTTTAGGGTCTATAGAACAAACCATGTTGTATTCTTATCCCCTTCTTTGAGTAATGAAAAGAGATTACGATTCAAAGTCCCAACCATTGTGCGGTGAGCAACCTCACGCGTGGCGATGACCATGACTCACGGTCAACGACTTTCCGATTTGGAAACTTCGGTCCTAATCTCTTTTCATTACTCAAAGAAGGGGATAAGAATACAACAGGTTTGTTCTAGAGACCCTAAACTCTCCTAAGCCAAAGGCTTTCACTACTAATTTGCCAAAAGTCCCCTAATCTCTTAAGCTCAACCTCTATTTATACTAATAACCTTCTATTTATTTTAATGCTTATCATGATGGTTTCAATATGTTCCCTACTATATTAGTCACTGATGGATCCTGCATGATAGATCGTCGAATGGGAATCCATGGTCATCCCCTGGAGATTCACGTGAGCAGTTCTTTCAATTAGAAGGTGCACCAGAAGGTATCTGTACAGTTCTAAACCTGTTTTGTATATATATTTGCTTTGTCAAGCACTGTTTTATTCAGCAATGGTCTGTGAACGTGAAATGCTTACGCCAGAGGATGGATCAGCTGATCTAATCCGAGCTCTCAATAATCGTCTTGTAGCATTAAATTTCCACATCAGGGAATATTGTTGGTTGGACCTGAAGAAAATAAACGAAATATACCGTTACGAGACAGAGGAATACTCTTATGAAGCGGTTAATAAATTCAACATATATCTAGACCAAATTCCATCATGGTTAGTTGACTTTATGCCCAACAGAGGGGATATTTGATTGGAAACCTTCAACCAGCTCAGATGGATTTCAGATTCTTTCCCTGGGAAATCTTTTGGTCTATAGTGAGCAATTTGGTTACAAATGAGCAGTCACATTTGATTCTTGATTTCATTGAAGCCAAATGGGCAGAACTTGTAGCAGACATGCCGTTCAAGATCTGTTACCCTGCCCTGGAAGGTGAAGAATGGCGGAATTATAACTGGTAGCGATCCAAAGAACACATAATTTATCTCTCCCATATAATCTCTCAATTCGATGTTTTATACTTTTTGAGTTTTTCCTCCATCCACATTATCATCTTCTTTCATCTTTTGTTTGTGTTGCAGTCCTTGGTCTTATCAATGGAGGTGCCTGGCCTACTTTTTTTTTTTCTTTCCATTTTCTTAAACCTCATGAGCTGTATTATCGTCTGGATTATCACTACCAATTCCAAAGCCACATTTGTGTTAACTTGAGTTCCCGGTTATAATATTGGTTCTTTTCAGCTGTCAGTAGCAAGCATCAAAATGGGTAGAGCAGAGATTGCAGAAAAGGCGGTTGAGTTAGCGGAGAGACGTATTTCATTAGACAAATGGCCTGAATACTATAAATACCAAAAGAGCAAGATTCATTTGTAAGCAGGCACGGCTTTACCAGACTTGGTCCGGTCCATCGCAGGGGTTACCTTGTAGCTAAGCTCCTCTTTGCAAATCCGGCTGCAGCTAAGTTTTTTCATTACTGAAGAAGATTCGGATTTGGGAAACGCATTCTCATGTATCATCAGTGCTAGTCCTCGAAGGACACGAGGACCCAAAAAGGCTCAACAACCATTTATCATATGAAAAGCTCACAAATCTTTTCTGTTTTCTTTTCCAAAGTGGGCTATGGACTAAATGATGCAAAACTAGATTTGTGTGTGTGAATAGTCTTTGCACAACAATAAATGTATAACACAAAGCTGAGTCTCTATTGTTTCGTCCCATCGAACTAAATTCAACTGACAACTATTGTTTTTGCCTTGATGACATTTAAATGTAACATTTCAGTGGCAGTTGTAGCTGCAGAACATTTTAATTGTAGACATATATACTTTTGTAGCCATGGTAAATGTATAGTTATGTTTTATATTTTATTTCTGGTAATAATTAAATGAAAAGACTATGGTGTTATGATGGTGAGATAGAATGGTTGTAAGACTACTGAATATAATATCTTGATTCAACGTCTTTGTTAGAATATGAAAATATCTTACTAAAATAATTCTACTAATTGCTAATTGGTTTTGAGTGAAAACTATATGATTCCTAATATTGTATGAGAGTTTAAAGTTAGTCCAACAGACAATGTGATCTGTCTTGTTGTAGTATTTCACATATGATGAATTTTGAAGTGGTGTTTACCCACATATCGAAAAAGCATAAGATATATATCTTATTCAGAATCTGGGATCATTCTAATTTAATATATAAAACTTATGAGTCATTACACTCATCATAATTCCCAATATCATTCATGGAATAGTTGATTATCAAGCCGACAAATATTGTACATTTTTAGATGTAATTAAGATTTGCATGAAACCAGAAAATAGAATTTGATTACACATATAATGATGATATCACACAATAGATTCACACTCATTACAATAGTTCCAACACGATTTTACTAGTTTTTCAATCATATTACTACTATTAAATTATTTCTTAAGCACATAGGTGACGAGTCCAGGAATGTGTGTGTTTCCGATATAATCGTCCCAATCGATGGACTTGGGATCGAACTCCAACGATCCATCTAACTCTTTGATGTCCTCCTTTCTTTTCATTCGCAGTTTTTCCGTATTTAAATCATCAAATCTGCACCAAACAAGAGTATAAATATATATGATAAACTCATGTGTTTGGTTTCTATCTTAAAGATGTTAAGTGGATCTTAATTAATCTTAAAGTTTGGTGAGAGTTTGTGAGTGATACTTACATGCCCTTAAAGAGTAAATAAGGCAGGTAAAGATCAACTAGTCGCATAGCAAGATTGACTTTACGGCTGAGGTCAATGTATTTATCTCCTAATTGACTCCATGGGTAAAGTATGCTAATCAGTCGAAGTATCTGAAATGGAAAAGAAAAGAAGACAGATGAGAAAAAATGGAAAGAAAAATGAACCAAGATGGGGTCCTTTTGAAGTATAAGAATTTGAGGAATGAAATGAAAGTAAAAGAAAATTTAAGGACCTTTTTGTAAAAAATTAAAAAATAAATCATAGAATTGATATTAAGGTACCTGAAGAGGAAGCTTGTAACGAATGGTCATGTATAGGCTAAAATGACTCATAGTTGGCAAAATGGTTCCTTTGGACACAATGATTGGTGAGCCATTGCGACCAACCAAAGGACTTTTAGTGAAGTAACGAGCCGCGGTATCGTGAAGTTGTCCCCACGTGACCGGATTCTTACAAGAAGAACCAACCTGATATATAGCCTGAATCCCTGTATCTTCCGAGTGAGCTGTAGCAGCTACAATCATTGCATTAACTACCATATCTGCCGGTATCTGCCAATGATATTATAAAATTTGTTACCATCGATAGCACGAAATCACAATAAACCGTCTGGAAGTCATCTAACACAACTGTTCAAATGGCTTCTAGATCTTTGTGTGAACAAGAATGTCAGAAATAGGTAAGATTACTTCATCGAAAATCCCTTTGTATATATGTGATTGATTTTAATGATTGATTTAAACAAGTAATGTGGTGATTTTTTTAATATGCTATAAATTGATTTAGGTGTTGACTTTAATGGGAGTTGGATTAGACTTACAAGGTCATAGACTGTGTTTCTATCCGCAAGAAAACAATGAAGCCTTCCTTTACCATATGCAACAATCACACTATCTAATGTTCTGCAAATACAAAGAACAATAACAAATTAAAGATGAATATTGACTACGATATAAAATTCGAGATAACGATGATATATATTGACACATACTTCACTCCTTCGATCCAACCAGGAAATGGTTCGGCAATAGTACTAGTTATCATCGTTGGACGCACTATAACAATTGGTAAGTTTTCTCTTTGGTTTCCAATCAGCATCTCTCCCATTGCTTTCGTGAATACATATGTATTTGGCCATCCATGAAGCTTTGCCCTATATTAATTATTAAGACCATTTTTGATTCAAAATTTGACAGATGATCCAACAAAAATTTAAGAACATAAATGGTGTGTCTAGCCCTCGAACCTTGCCATTCCAAGATCTTTCATTGTTTGTGAGATATCTTGTTTAGGACAATCTTGAAGCTCTTTTAACTTCTGTTTCATGAGTTCGAGTTCTAGATTGATGTCTAGTTTCCTATCTCCGCTTAGCGTCTCCCCCATTTTGAATGGTTTCTCTGTCAATAATCCTGATTTTTCTCCGCAAACATATGCTAAGAGAATATATATTTATTGGTAAGCCTCGGTGCATATATATACATATATCTATCAAAGGCTTTTGTAAGAAAAATATTAGAACTCACCGGTTGAGACATGGAGAAGCAACTGGATTCTAACACACTTTTTTGCGAAGTTGAGGACATTAAGGGCTCCAAATGTGTTGATGCCAAGACCAATATCATATCTTTCAATAATAAACAGAAGAAAAAAGAGAAGATAAAAAGGGTTAAATTCCAATACTTGACTATAAAAAGGTAATATATAATCTGTTTTTGTTATACCTTTCATCGAAATTTGTGGTCGCTGCAATGTTGATAACCATGTCAATCTCACTCCACATACGTTGCATGAGCTCAGAATCTTCCAAACCCAAATTATCGATCGATATATCACCTGCAACCGGCACGATTTTCTCTTTCACCAAGGCATTCAATTTTTCTTCACCTAGATCGTTCCTCAATACCCTAAAGAGATCTATCTCCAAAACCTGTTGTATCATTGTAATTAGGGAAATAATTTATATATATAGTTATTTAATGGATCGACTTCTTATAGGTTTAATGTAAAAAGTAATATATGGTTAGAGGAATTAGATCTCAACCTCATTACGTAGGCGTTGCATGGCTGAGTTACCATCCTGAGCTCTCAAGAGAAGGTACATCTTCTTCACATTTGGTTGCAACCTCAAAATTTTCTCTACCAAAACTAAGAAAACGAAAACACAATGTTTATTAAATAAATCGTCTAGACTACATATGAAATCCCATTAGGTTAAAACATGAAAAAGTGTTTATATATATACAAGAAACGGAAAAAATAGACAACGATCTGGACAAAAATGGTGTTTATCTAGATTTTTCGACCGGAATACCAGACGAAATGAACAAAGAACATACCTTTGGCAAGAAAACCAGGAGCTCCAGTGATGAGAATGCTCTTGTTCCCAAGAAATTGAACACAATTGAAGTCCATTGAAATAAGATATTTTTGTCACAACTATCTTAAGAGAAACAGATTGTATTTGGTAAAGTAAAGTGTTTGTAGTCTATGTTTCTTTCTTGTTTTGGTTTAGGTTTGGAGTCAAGGTTACTATATATATAGATAGACAAACCTATAGATCCATTACACATATGGTTAGAAATTATATCTACAATTTCTTCATCTACCACATTGATTAAAGAAGATATAAATTGAAAAAAAACCTAATAAGAAATAATTTTCGCTAGAAATAAAAAATATCAAGTCGCTCACCATTTAAGAAACGTAACTACATGTCGGCCCTACCATCTCAGATTTACTGGTAAAGTCATTTATTACTTTAAGTGATGATATATATACTATGACATAGGAACTACATGTAATAGATTTGATTAAACAATAAATTCTTATTTTTCTTGTCACAAGTTACCAAATGATTGTGTTAATATCTTACGTTACGCGATATAATAACTATTCTTGTTGAAGAATTCACGTGACACTCCCATGAAGATATATTCGTACAACGTTAGACCTATAATAGTTATTTCATTAAACATACTTTCTCTATAAGACTAGACTAATTAATTCGTCGTTTAATTAGACTAATTAATGTAATAATTCATTTTTTTTTGTCAACCAAAATAATATTAGAAACCAAAACACCACAATGTGATGAACAGTTTAAAACACTAATCCATTAGCTGACTCTCTAATAGAACGAGCGAGAGCATCAGCTTTATGGTTTAGAGATCACGAGATTACATGGAGTGAAAAAGCACGGGAAAGAGACTTTAACCTGAGAAAATCCTCCTGGTATGGTAGGAAAACCAACTCCTTAGAATGTAACAAAAGTTTTAGAACATCCGCACAATCAGTAGCCATCCACCTCTAAGTATTGGATCATGATCAGGGATTCCATAGCCCATAAAACTGCTTCCACCTCTGAATGTAATGCGGAAAGGCTTCTTCGAATTTGGCGTGCCCCCATGCATCCCCCCGCAACATTGTCTGGAAAGCAAAACCAGCCAATCCCGGAATGTATATATTGACTTTTCCACGACGCATCAACAAAGCACCTATAACCTGTAAAAGCCGGATTCACCATCAACGGCAACGACACCCCAGGCCAAGACGAAGCATTGTTGAGCGATCCTAGTTGACTAGCATAACACTTTTGACGCCTAGCATTAGACCATTCCGCCTCCTCTAGCTTCGTTTGGGATAACACTTCACGAGGATCTTCACTCACTCCAGTGAAGCACGAGTCATTCCTCGACTTCCAGATATGCCAAATCACCCATGGAAAAACATTGACATTGATTGAGTTTGGAATTCGCCATAATAGGTAATCTAAGTTATACCATATCGACTCCCTCGGGAACACCTCAACTGGCGAGGGTACAGGGGAAAGCGCCCATGACTGAACCGCCGGGGGACACTCAAACAATACATGATTAATGGTCTCATTGTCTGCCCCACATCTACTACATCTAGGATCGTAATTAATTCCCCGAGTATTTAGGTTCTTTTTCACTGCGACACATCCTGACAAAGCTTGCCATATAAAATGTTTTATTTTATTTGGATAATCTAATTTCCATATTTTTGATTGTAATGCCCAGAAGTTTGGACCAGAGGCGCCAACCTCCAACAAAGACACATTCTCTTCCGTCTTATATCCAGATTTTACTGAATATCTGCCGATTTTTGTGTAATGCCAACCCCAATAATCTGGACGTACCCGTTTTGAAATTGGTATGCCCATTATCAACTGAACATCTGAAGGGATAAAATATTTTCTTAGTATGACCTCTCGCCAAGTTCGTGTTTGAGGTTCAATAAATTGATCAACAGTAAGATCCGGAAAAATTTCCGGGTCTATACCAATTGCCGCTCTTGGTTTAATATCAGGGATTCATGGATCTCTCCACACCGCAATAGATTTCCCATCACCAATCTTCTTGATTAACCCTTTTGTTACGAGAGAGCGAGCTGAACTAATACTTCGCCAATCGTATGAAGGGTTTGAATTTGTATTTGCCGTTAACGGGCAATGATTCCTATAGTATCTTCCACGCATAACACGAGCAAACAATGAGTCTGGATGATCAATCAATCTCCATTCTTGTTTAGCAAGAAGTGCTGAATTAAAATCTTCCAAAACACGGAAGCCTAGTCCACCTTCCTGTTTTGGTCGACATAATTTTTTCTATTTCAACCAGTGTATTCCTTTAGATGTTTCGTTATTTGACCACCAAAAATTCGCAATAGCTGAATTTAATTTCGTCACTATTGTCTTAGGCAATCTATAACATGACATAACATATGTTGGAAGAGCCGTCAGAACCGATTTAATCAGAACCTCTTTACCCCCTTTGGATAAGTATTTCGCTGACCAACTATTTATTCTTTCTTGAAGTCTCTCGCGAACAAAGGCAAAAACTTCTGTTTTTGCCCCTCCAATGTTCTCAGGAATCCCAAGGTAGGATCCCATCCCACCCAATTGATGTATCCCCAGAATTTGATGAATCGAATTCTTGTCCGTTTCGGGGAATGAATGTCCAAATTGTAACGAGGACTTTTCAAAATTAATTTGTTGTCTTGATATTCGTTTATATTCTGTAAGAATCCTAATAATATGGCATGCTTCCTCCGTCGTTGCTTTACAAAAGAAGAGACTATCATCAGCAAAAAGTAAGTGGGATATTCTTTGACTCGCTCTTGCGATTGGAATCCCCGAAATAAGTTTATCATTTTCTGCCTTTTTTAACTCGAAAACAAGGACTTCTGTACATAAAATAAATAAATACGGGGATAACGGATCGCCTTGTCTTAGGTCCCGGTTTGGGATTATTTTCCCTTTCGGTTCACCGTTCAATAAGATTGAATATTCAACACTGCTGATACAGTGCATAATACATTTAGTCCACATAGTACTGAACCCCAATTTTAATAAAAGTGACTCTATTAAATTCCATTCTACCCGATTATAAGCTTTGCTCATGTCTGTCTTTATGGCTATAAATTTACCCTTAACCGCCTTATTTATGCGGAGGGCATGAAACATTTCTTGCGCTATTAGTATATTATCAGATATTAACCGACCAGCAACAAAGGCGAATTGGGTTTCCGATATCAATTTTGGCATTAATTTCTTAAGCCTTAAGCATAAGACCTTTGAAATAATCTTATATCCCACATTACAGAGGCTGATTGGCCGAAATTCTGACATCTTCGTAGGAAGTGACATTTTCGGAATTAAACATATGTTCGTTGCATTTAGTCCTGGATCAAAAAATCCCGTGGACAAAAAATCATTAACCAAACAGATTATATCTGGTTTGACTACCTCCCAAGATTTTTGGAAGAATAGAGCGGTCATATCATCGGGTCCCGGAGTTTTACCCGGGTCCATCATAAATAATGCATTCATGATCTCATCTTCTAATGCTTTACATAGTAACATCTGGTTATCGGCCTCGGTAATACGTGGCTCGATCTCAGATAATAATTCTGGACCACATTTTCTCCCTGTTGTAGCAAAAAGGTCAGAAAAATATCGTGAAGCTTATAGAATAAGCTCATCTGGCTTAGTCACCCACTTCCCGGTAATATTAAATAGTCCAATGATTCGGTTCTTTGCTCGTCTTTGTTTTGTCTGAGCATAGAAGAATTTTGTATTTTCATCTCCCTCTTGAAACCATTTATTCCTGCTTTTTTGTTTCCAATAAATCTCCTCCTTCACATATGCTTTCTTTAATTCTATTTTAGCCTTTATTATATCGTCAGGACATGAGGAATTTGAGTTCTGTAAATCCTCCACAATTGACTGCCATGTATTAATCATTTGTCTTCCTGATGGGACATATTTACTTCGCCAATATGATAATTCCTTCCTACAATTCTTTATTCTCCCGGTCACTGTCACGCGTCAGCGACAGGAGATTCATTTCCATCCTTTCTTAATTGTCTCCTTAAAACCCTCCTTACCAATCCATCTCTTATCAAAGATAAACTGGGATCGTCGATTATATTGTTGATCACTAAATCGACCCACAATTGGTCTGTGATCCGATCCTATCATGTTGAGATACTCAATCTCCGATATAGGAAATAAATCATGTCAATCTTCATTGCCAAATGCTTTATCTAGAATACACCAGACCACACCATTGTTTCGTACTCCTCTTCATGACCAAGAATTTCCTATCTTCAGAAATTCTACGAGGCCACAATTTTGAATCATTTGATTAAAGGATAGAAACGCATTGGGATGTCTCAATGCTCCACCCTGTTTTTCATGATTACTGGTTAATTCGTTAAAATCTCCTATAATCAACCAAAGAGAATCCCGGAGAATACCCATTCTTGTTATTCGTTCCCACACATGATCCCTTAAATTTTGGTTTGGTTCACCATAAATAAATGTAATGTTAATAGTCTTCCCATTTTCCTCACAGGACACATCTATCATTCTTTTGTCTTTATAATTTAAAACAACATTAGAATAATCATTGTAAAATAGAGCCAAGCCCCCACTACGCCCATTTGGTTCCACTACAAGCATCATGTTATAGCCTAAATGAGCTTGAATTTTTTCCATAAAATAAAAATTATTCTTAGTTTCAGAAAGGAACAAGAATTAAGGTTTATGAAATTTCCAAATATCTCTTAAATAGTTTATTGTGACTCTATTGCCAACACCTTGACAATTCCAACATAGGGTTTTTAACATTAAAAAATTAAAACTTCATTGAGCTTTTTCCAAGCTCCTTGTTCTTCTTCGCCTTTGGTTTATTCTCCTTTGGCAACTTTGAAGGTGACATAACAATCATGGCATTCATTTTGCGGGAACATACTCCAGGAAGTGGTGTGGAAGGCTTTGAAGATGGTTTGCTCGGTCCAATAGGAGGCTTCACTGCTATTATGGCTTTTGCTTTTGTTTCCATCAACTCATACTCCACGTGGAATGCCTCATGCTCAGCCAACTCTTCAGCAGTGAATTGGTGGTCATCATCATTATCCCCATCCATCAAACATAAGTCTTGAATCTGGTCCCCTTCCTCCATTGTATCATCGTCAACATTTCCAGCCATAAGTTGTTGGTTGTCCACACCTGCTGCACCTTCACTTGTTTCTCCAATGATAGCAACCGCCTGCGGAATGTCCTTTAACTCAATCATCAAGTTTCTTTTGAGTTTCTTTGATGAGAGTGAGGCCGGCTGTTGTTTCCCAACTGGCATATTTCTCATAGCAAATGGTGGAGAAACCTGCTGCAATTCCTCCTTCAAGGTCTCACTTGGCACTCCCTCAGCCACCTGTAATGGCCTCTTTGAGAGAAATTTATCATTAGTAGTATCAACAGCAGATGGACCAGAAATACCTTGTTTTGAACCATTTGAAACCCTTATTTTGCCTCTGGAAATGGCACGACTGGAACTTGCGTGATTATTACCAACAACAAGTGCACCCTTGTAACTAAGCGGCCTTGCAGCAGCAGCTTGTTTTTCCTTTACATCCTGGTTCACAGCTTTTAGCTTCTTCTTAGCCTTGTAGCAGTGGTCCGCGTCGTGAGTCATTCTATTACAAAGAGTACAAAACCCCTCAAGTTTCTCATACTCAATTAAAAGTTGAGATTCTTGTCCCTCGGTAAATTCTAGAGTGGACGAGAAAATGAGGGGCTTAGTACAAATATACTCAATCTTCACCCTTCCTTTTGCAACATCAATGTCCAACACCCCCCCCCCAAGACTCACCAATGAGTCTATAAACCGCCTCCACTCTATACTCAAAAGGAATGCCCGTGATTCGAGTAGATAGGCAAATTGTGTTTGGATAGTTTGCATCCGCCAATGGCTTCCACAGAGCATGTGCCACCATCCATTTGTCAAATCGGGTTGATCCATAACGGAGGACTTCATCACAATCTTTCTCCAATGTGAACTCAAACTGAAAGCGGCCATTCCCAAGATTAAGGCCAGTTGCCTTTCCAGAAATCCGCCAAAACTGTGGCATCATGTAGATAAAAGAGTACATTTTGCACCATTGGGTTTAGGCATCTGCATTAATGTAATAATTCATTAGACTAGTTAAATAATATTTTCAAGTAAATGTTGAAATTATTTTCCATAGTTAAATTCAACAAATAAATACGAAGGAGTCTTTCCGCACTACATTTAGAGGTGATAGCTGTGTTATGGGATATGAAATCTCTGATCTTGATCTAGTACTTAGAAGTGGAGATGGCTACAGATTGTGCGGACGTATTGAAGTTTTTGCTTTATATTGAGGAGTGACCAGTCTTTCAATCCTACTAGGAGGATTTTCTTAGGTTAAAATTTTTTTTCGTGTCTTTTCTTTCTATGTAATTCTGATATTTCTAAACCATAAAACTGATGTTCTCGTTTTATCTATTAGAGAGTCAGATAATAGTTTAATGTTGTAAGCTTTTTATTTATCTTGTGGTGTTGTTTCTGATATTGGTTGAAAATAAAATCAACAAATAAATATTATTTGCGTTTAAAAAAAAAGGTTCAACAGATAAATAGTACTATGCAATTAGGAGTTGCCGTCCATTTATTTATTAGGGTTTGCAAATAATCGGTGCCCACTTACTAATTTTACTTCTAATATACCTTTTCAATAATGTTTGGTTGAGATAGCTTTCTCTATTTTTGGACTTATCTAGAGCAATAATAATATATAATTGAAATTTTAATGCCATGATCTTTGGATGTTATGTTCAACAATCTAAGACTACCAGTTGCACTAAAACAGTTGGGATTTGGCTTCTTATAATACTTAAAAGCGATATTTGTGTCAATGTGAATAGTTTGTCAACAAGTTGCGTATGTACGTGTCTTTGACATTTCGCTTAGATAAAGTCTGACATTTTGAATTGCGAGCCATTTTTGTTGCACATTACAAGAAAGAATATGAACGTATAATCTGTAAACATCATCTTTATAATTCCTTTTTTTATTTACATGAAATATATATAAATCTTATCATTCAAATTATTTTCTTTCCTTTTGACAACACGACCTATAATTAGTTACGATAGAGTTGGGATTGAACCATTTTTGGTCCACTAGTCATATAACGTTAGACGAAGGCGATATATATTGTGCGTTCCAAACGTATCTTATCAACAAATAAATTTGACAAAACTTTGATCTAAAACTCAAATCATATTACCCGAGATTACACGATGATTTGAAAACGAATTTTGGTAAAAGTAATTTGAACTATTTAATCAAATATATTTCTCATAATACTATTGTTAAATAACACTATACATTATAAGAAGTGATATGAATCATTGGAAAATAGAAATGAGATTATTTGCTTTTGGCTAAGTGATATTAAGTTTATGATTTGGTATATAAAGTGCCTAGGGAAAAATAAAATTCTCAGGGGGAAAAAATGTATAATAGAAGGTTTTATGATTGGATAGTGAATGACTTTGGTTTTAGATTTATACATCATTTGATGTAAAAAAAGTATTACATAAATCGTAAAAATGTCGGCTGTGATATCTTGTCGAGGTTTTCTCTTTTCATAGTCTTATTGACGCGTAAAATAGCTGGCTGTGTTATCGATTTCAACTTTGCGATATTCAAAAGGTCCGTGGAATTCATTTTAGATCTCTATTTTTCATTATTGAGGAGGTACACTTATTTATAGAGGTTTCGCCATCGTTTCGAATTTCATAATGTTTATCAGTGTTTTCGATTTTCGGAGTAGCAATTTTTTAGGTTTCTGTCTTTCGGGTTCTAGCTAATTTTTTTTTGCGGTTTGTTATATTTAGCTTCATATATTTGCGCAATGATTCCAGAAATATTTATGTTTTCCAGTTGATTTCTGTATTTATTTGTAATGTTTGTATTCATCAAAAAACTCGTAGAACGTGTCGGCTTAATTAGGCATCATAAAGTTAAGTACAGCCCAACATGTAAGTGGTCCCTCCCTCTATTGGTCTCCAAGTACGAAGTCCCGAGTTGTCAGCTAAGAAGAGCTGGTCGATGAACAAAGCGAATAAACACAATGATAACACAAAACATGCATTAACAATATCGATCAAATCCACATCACAGTCCGCAATTACAGATGAAACTCCCATAAGCAAAAAAAAAAGAGACTACCGCGTTTCAAATCAAAAATTTAAAAGCATATATACAACTATCGGACAAAAACATATTTGACTTAGAAGTAAAACTGAATGACTTGTTTTCATAAATGTCTATAAATTATATATTTTTCTTACAAGTATAGTTTTTTTTAACAGTGACAAAAACTTCCACTATTCTTCACCAACACAGAAGTTATTTTGTTTACAATTTTTCATACAACATGTAAGGAACTTTTAAATTTTTTATCGTCAACAAAATAATATTTTAACAAATTCAGATCTGAACAGTTATATATATAATACTACATGAGAAAAGTGTAATCTATAGTTTAAAATTATAGATTGTGCAGGCTAAGTAGTAACTACTAAAACAGTCGCAAAAATTTATAAAAAACAGAAGCGACCAGCCACTATTTTTTCAGCTACAAATATAACAACGAGAATTCATCGAATAGTCACAAAAATTCATAAAAAAAGTCATGATTAGCCATCATTTCTTTTAGTCACTAACTACGATCGTATAGTTACGGTAGTAACTGCGAAAGTCACACGCTTTTGTGATAACTATAATGGACTATGTATGGATATATACTGATAAAATAACACGCTTATATTAATGGCACCGATATGTATGGAGTGTAATAACGGAGACACTTTAAGATGGGTATGAAATAAAACATTCGAACCCCTTTGAAAGCTCAAGAGCACATGTACGATGGCTAGTTCATTGCATTTTTATGCTATTTTCGTAATTTTAGTTATGGGCATCATGTGGGATTTGACTTTGTGAGACCCTCTCTTTATACTTTTGAATCCATACCGTCAAACAGCCATATTGAATGAGTGATGATACCAATTTTCTAAGTAATGTTATTTACCATGAATCAAATCTTTGAATTTTATAAGTTCGAGTTATATAATGTATTCTTATTCATTTACAGTAACTTTAAATGTTGATCTTAAAATTGGAATTTATAGGTGATATATATATAATACTTGAAAAGGGTTTTTTACACTACAAAAAAATTGGAGCTATTGTAACAATTGTATTGTGACTAATAATATTAGTAATAATTTGTGACGTTTTATATACATTTTTATTATAAATTTTATTTGTTACGTTTTTAAAAAAAATCATTATGACTCTATTTTGTAACAATTTGTGAGGAAATTGTTACTATATTTTTTTTATCACCAGTATTGTGACGTTTTTATTACGAATATACCTTTGTAACGTTTGTATTGCAACTATTTACCAATCATCACGAATTCATAATAATATGTGACGAATATGTGTTATTGTGACGAAATATTACGTCTCTATACAATTTTTTTCTTGTAGTATATGTAGTTAATACCACTTATAGTTTCTTACTAGAATGACGTTGAAACTAGGAAACTTGCTTCACGGCTGATTTACACGAATCCTAAACAGTTGATTTGTCATATTTTCAATATTTTTTTATTAACAATTAGATCTACAAGACTTGATTCATAGTGTAAAACACACATGACACACCCTAAAATGCTTTTAATATACTATATGTAGTGGAAATGGATCAAACCCCTGATACCAAAGTCATTAGAAGAATTCGGCTTAATAGACCGAGAAGAACTCGGCTTAATAGACCGAGAAGAACTCAGCTTCACATTTTCAATATTTGTTCTTTGTTTCCGGATATATATCTATACTAGCTTTCCATTTCTTTTTTTTTCTTTTTGAAGAAATTTCTTTTATAAAAGTTTCGGTTTCACTACTTGATCTATATCTTTTAATTAATGAGTACGATGTGTTTATCACTCGTGGACAACTTGTGATATAGTCGTGGACGAGACATCATAGACACATAGACGAGATGTCACTTTTCTTTACAACTTTAGAAAAACAAATTAAAGCAAATTTGAAGCGAAAGATCTAACGTTAGCATGTGAAGAAATGGCGACCACGTCGCACTGGAAAACTAGGCAAAACTAACCTGAAGCTAATTCAATCATCACCACTGTGTGAGCAATCAATTTATAAGCTATATATTGGTATATCACAATTCAATAACCCAATGCTTTAATATTTCTTCCATTGGCAAGGTTTTTGTAATGCAAAGCTCACAATGAAACTCAGTTTTGAAAGCATGATAAATAATAGGGATTTCTGCAAAAAATAATTCTTTCTAAATCACTGTGTTTTGAAACTTTATCTTTTAACTTGAGAAATGCAAGTTTTAATCATGCCAAATCAATAATTGTAAAATAATTGACTTATATAGATCTAGAGATAAACTATTAAGTTGTAAAATATGACGACATTAATTTCATGTTGCAAAATACTCCAAAGTAAATCTTAAAAAAAAAGAAGTAAATCTATATAATAATAACAATCTCAATAAAATTTATTTACGACTATATCTTTTCATTTTTGTCTTTTCATTTACAACTTCTACAATTGTCTTTTACTAATATTATTTACTTATAAAAAATGTATTTGATTATATCTTTTTATGAAGAGATACATTCTTTATGATCACACTTTTTAAAATCTATTTATATCCTTTTTAAAATTTGAAATTGAATTATCGATTAGTTTTATGTTTTGATGAATTTATATCAATTAGGTTCTAACAAGTGTGACTTTTTTTATCCATATAAATGATTCCGCAGCCACAACAACACTTGATGAAAGGTACCGAGTTTAATATGATCATATCAAGTCATATTGAGTCCTGACTAATGACAAGTGAGTGACGAGTCTTATTTTTATGATAAAAGCTATGAAGTTGCACTTGGAATCAATACATTTGGAACTTTTAATGTCCTCAACTTTGCCAAAAAGTGTGTTAAATTACAAGTGATTCTTCATATCTCAACCGGTGCGTCTTGTTAATCTCTTATCCATGTCAATATTTATATATATATATACTCATTAAGAATATGATGAAACGAATTTTATTCATAACGATTTAAAACATAGAAAATATTTTTACATATTAGTATACAATTTATACAAGTACCTGAAAGGGAAAGAGAAAGGAGACAATGTGGAGGAAGAAAAAAAATTGAAAATTTTAATAAATAAGAAAAATCAGGACGAAAATATTCGTATTGATTCCTTCAATATTTAGTTTTAAGGGAATGAAAATTTACAATATACAATTGGCAGTAAGAATGTAAAAATTTTGACGAAATTTTCACAGAATATCTATCAAAAATATGTCTATAGGCGGAAAAATCTGATTTACTATTTACATGTCGTTCGCTAAGAATATTTAAAGATTATTTAACAAAACTTTGGTGTCTCATTTTGGTTAAATATTTTGTCAGACTTTTAAGGGTTTTTCGTAGCGCGTACTCTAAACATTTGAGTTTTGCATTCTAGCCTTTTTATTTTATTTTTCGCTTTGTAGTTTATGTTTGTGGGGAAAGATCTACTCATATTAGAGGAACCTTTTGCTATGGAAGATAGTCCAAATGGAAACAACAAAGTAGACATAAGTACCGGTAAGTGACCTTTAGTTTAGTGGCAGACGATAAGTTCACTAAAAACAGTATATTTGCACAACCAGGAATCGAGTCTTACCGCCTACATTATGTAGGAATTTAGCTAATGGATCGGCCAGTTGTGGCTCAATGTTGACAAAAAAAAAAAAGTAGACATAAGTACCGAAACACAATTGGTAAAGCAAAAACGTAAACAACTCTTACAACAAGGTTGTCTAGAAGAGGACATTAAACGAGGCCATGCAAGATTTTGGATTACAAAGGTTTTTACTATCTTTTCTTTCCAAATGCTAGGATCTTCATCAATATATGAATATATGTATTGATCATTTAATTAGGGGGCTTTATGGATGGCCAATTTTAACTATTTTTACTATCTTTTCTTTCCAATTTTTTTTGTTTTGTTATAGATATTTGGTCTGTGCTTTTTTGTTTATTACGTTTAAATTTTTTTATTAGAAACTGATTAGAAAATAATGTAACTGATATAACTTTTTACTATCTATAACGCAAATACAAACACAATATTTTAAAATTTTACGTTTGGTTGAATCAAAGTGACGTGAAAACATTCTCACGACAGATACCAGCAGATATGGTAGCAAATATAATGCTCATGGTTGCAGCTGAACATAGTGGCGATCCGAAGCGCACATTGTGTACCGTGTTGGCTCATCTTGTTCGATATTTCCATGAAAGCCCTTTCTTTGATCAGCCACAATAGCTTGCTAATTGTCGTCTCCAGTTTTAGGATCCTAGCTATGCCTTTGGTCCATCTCTTCATCTTCTTTCGTTACAGACTGAGATTACCTTTAATGGTATGTAATTATTTCAAAGTACTCTCTTTTTCGTTTGTTAGTCCAACTCTGTTCTTTGCTCTGTTCCTTGAACTGCTTGAGGTACAAAGCTCTCTGTTTCTTGTGTTCTGGTGCCCGTACTTTTGTTCTCTCTCAAAACTCATACAAGTCTATTGTTTAAGTTGAGATTTATTAACATTTGTGGTGCCAAGCTTTAGAACCTGAGGATGCAATCCTTCACATAATGAAACAGAACAAGGAAAGGACTTCTTATAGACGGAAGTAGCTAATATTTACTGTGTAAATCTATTTACATAGCCAAAAAGCTTTACACAGCAGTAGATTTGCAACTAAGAAACAGTTTACACTTCAGTACAAAAGAAACCACCCCCTACATTCACCATAGCAAACCCCAAAAACCAGCTTTTCTGCCGCTCTAACCGCCAAAATCCAAACGCTGTCACCATCTTCTACTCTGGTTCAGCATCGACTATCTCGGTATTCTTCTCCTCGTACTTCACTTCCACTAAGAACCTTATACTTGTCTGTCAAGCAAATCAATAAGGCAAAAGCCTCGGATATCTTGTGAAACTAAAGTATGAACAAACTCTGTTTTCGTCTCAATTACCTGTTTCGGATCATACACAGCGTACTCGTTATATTCAAGAGGACTGTCCTTGTTTTCTGATGGAACCAATCGTCCACAAGGAACCTTTATGTCATCTCTCCACATGAAATGCTCAGATTCGTCTGTCTTCTTTCTTCCTAATCCTTTCACTCCCATCTTCTTCTCTTCCAATGTCTTTGTCTCTTCTGGTGGACTTGAGAATTCTGTGATCTCCTCACCTAGGGAAGCCACTGCCAATACAAGGAACCCTTCTGGTCTATCCACAGCCGTGAAACCATACCTTGCTGCTTCTGCCGCTGTATCAGAACACACTATTGCTTTCCCAAACTACATGAAAAAGAACCACAAAAGATAGTTGAAGTCTAATTCTACACATATGTTGCAGAAGAAGAAAGAAGAGCAGTTTTCACTACCATGTAACCAGGTACTGGAAGAGGGCAGACCGCAGGTAAGAACCCTTTGTAAATATGTCTCAACAAATTTGAGCTTCGAGTTCCTGTAAGAAAGAAAACTCCAATGAACAATTTGACCAAATCCAAAAGGCAAGTTAACAGTTACACCGGTTTTGGACTCCTTACCACACCATAAAAGGACCTTGTTTGGTAACTTCTTGATGTCATCTAGTGATTGAATTGCCTCCGACTCAACAGCAAAAACGTTCTCCACTGACACACCGTATTCCTAATACAACACCATTACACATCATTTTACAGTCAAATTATTGAAACGTCTTCCAAACTTGCATTACAAGACTGCGCTTACAACATCAGAGACTTTCACAGGCTCATAAGTAGTCTCCAGGTACTTCACAATCATCTTGTAATCGTCAGATTCTTTGTCCACTACAGAAATCTTGCAACCGAGTTTCTTGTACCGCTCAGACAACGGATCTTCAAGTGTGTCTCCTCGCATGTCCCCAATCAAACGAGAGGCTGTGTTTATGTCCCTAACCGTCTCAAAAGCAGACACAGCCTGGCACATGTTTCCATTGCTACAAATTTTAGTGTGCTAACATAAACACATAACAACGAAAAAATATTTAGATTAATTACATGGTCTGCAAGCTCGTGGAAGTCGTGCAATCGCATTGGTCTTGTGCTGTGCATCAAAGAGAACCAACGTGAGCTGAAGTCTGCCCACCTTGCTTCAGCTTTCTGCCCTGTCTCCTCCTTTGTTCCCTTTACCTTTTCCACAAATTCCAGCAGTACCTCCTCACCTGACAAACGCAAAACCACCACTTACAACCAACTCGAAGTCACATAATAAGAAGAAGGTGATACCAGAAAATTTGGTTCCTACATCGCTTCAAGTGAATATCAGTTAGCATTCCCATAGGCAGATCAGGCGGATCCAAACCAAGCTCCATCAACGCATATCTGCCAGTAGAACAACTAAATGAGAATATTTCACAAGCAGAGAAGCTGCTCGATAGAAATGAAGGCAAAGGACAGTACTTGTAAATCTCTTGACCACACAGAACTTTTATGAAGTTCGCAACAAAAGAATCAAGCTTGCAGTGAGCAGCAGCAACACCAAGCTGCCTTAGACCAAGTGCTCCACTTCTCACTTCGATTCCATCATCCTGCAGAGTTCACAGAACATCAGGACCTTCTGTAACTGCCCAATACAAGCAATAATGAGGCAACCTGAGGCGCAAGGTTAACGGTTTATACCATATCAATTGGAAAAAACTTATGAGGCTTCTTCTCAATATTCTTCTCACGTTCCCAAGGCTCAAATTCATTTCCTGTTATCTCCTCGAAGAGCCTTGCAAACTCTTTGATCGCAGCTTCTTCGTCCTCCCACTCCTCAAGCCGCTCTTCTGCGTTAGGATCATCTCCTACTTTTCCTCTCTTGAAATACATATTCAGGTTACTCTCTGGCACCGTGATTAACTGCATAATACAATACCTGCAAAAACCAGTAGATCAAGATATTGCTTCCACAATTATAAAAAATACTTCAATGGTTCGTCAGTATCATACTCGTTACGTCCTTTCCCCAAATCGCATATCGAGAAGGCACAGTTATACAAGAGTCCATCTTTCTCGAGAATCTTTCCTCCACTCTCCTCAAGCTTTGTGTCTTTGTAGACTCCTCTTTTCCCGTACATTTTGAGCTGAAAAGACAAATTGGTTTCTTCAAGTCATCTCGTTTCAAATCGAAAATACTTAGACAGGCCAGTTGATACCTCAGCCGATAAGGTCTCAATTGCCTCCTCTCTAGGATCTTGCTTGTCCCATGGGATTCCTTTCCCGTCCACTGAAAGATCACTGACCACGTCATAAGCTCCAAGGGGCTGAGCTTCAAGCTTTTCAATGCTATCGATCAACCACGCTTCGCTTACAACTGGTAGACCTTGTTCCCTTGAGGCAGAAACAAATAACGGCAGTTGAAACTATTTGCAAGAAACGAAAACAAATAAAATATAGTACAAAACCAAAACCCTTACATTGCCTCCACCATCTTTGATGTACCACCTCGTTCTCTTTCAGCTGGAGAAACCACCAAACACGTAACGCCTTGAACAGTATTGGAGACCTTCCCACCATGTCTCTCTATCTTTTTCTTCCAATATTGCTGCAAAAAACAGAGGAAAACCTCTTTAGCGTCTACAACAACAAATCATAACGAAGACTCAACAAAGCCGAACTACGTTACATGTGTTCTCTTAAGACGTCCCATGAGAGAGATCATCATTCCCGCAAAGGGTTTATCAGCAGAGCTCAACTCTCTTTTAGGTCGACTTCCCGGGTCCTGGTATTTCTTGACCAACTACATCAAACCAAGTAAATTTAACATCTTAGGGAAGACCAAGTCAGAAACCAGAAACAAAACACGAATGGCTAATTGGATCACTAATCGAGACAACTTACATCAGAGATTGCAGAATTCATGATGGAATCAGGAAGCCCAACTGGCTCCTCTTTCCTAGGAGGATTTTTCGTGCTGAACACGCAACTGCACCACTCACTAATCTCACCTCCACAGATGAATCTCTTTCTATTGTCACAAATTAGAGTCCCTCCGCATAAAGGACATTCAGCTAAAGCCCCATAAAACAGTAAATCTTGGCTATACACGAAAACAAAACCCCGCAAATTTGTAGTGTAAAATAGGGAAAAATCTTCGGAAATGAAATTTTCTGATCAAAATGATATGTAAGAGACTGACCATTGAGTTAGCAAAGTCTCTTCTGAAGCAGAACAATCCTGACCGTTGGTTTTAAGAACTTCTTTAATCTGATCAACGGACAGATTCTCTTCAACCGCTTTGCAAAACTCGATATACTCTGACGAGTCATCTCCAACGTCAAGAGAACGGCCGTTATCACTTTCTTGCTTAGCTTTCTTCTGAGACTTTTCAGCTTCTGGCTGCTTCCCTTCAGCTTTGTGTTTCCGTAAATTTCCCTTCTGACAGAAATATTGTAAAGGAAACTTTCTTAAAACGAACATCAACACAACTTAAAAGATCCAGTTGATGTACAAATTCACCTTCTGTTCGTCGCCAGACATGTGAGCGTGAGATCTAGTAACCTTCATTGAGCTAAGAACCAAAACACTTCACCTTATTGTTGTTGTCTTGTTTTTGAGAACTGTTTCATGAGAATGATCAGTTTTTGGAGATTATGTTTTGTCAAAAGCGAAAAGATAATATAAAAAGACGAAGGGTTCTTTGTAATAACGGTGCAATGAGGAATCAAGAATGCTTCTCTGTCTTCTCCTAAGACAAACAAGTGTTCTCGAAACCATGCAGGGACTTGCCACGTGTCCGAATCGGTCTCCGGTCTTTTCTGTCTTTGTTTTTATCTCGTTAAATCTCTTACATGCATGTTGCCATCTTCGATCTTTTTATGTGTGTGTGTCGTGTCATTGTTTCTATGGAGATCATGTGTTAAATTAGCGTCATCTTCTCTAGTTCACTTTCAGTTACATTTGGTTTGCATTGTTGGAGTCAATTCATTTTTTATTTCTTCTCCAAGTGGACCAAGACAAAACCTGTTACTTGACTTTAGAAAAATAAATAAAATTTATAACCCAAAACCGGTTATTATGATGTGATCGGCTGATGTTATATATATGAGATTTTTTATCTTAGGGCCATCTATAAAGCCGAAATTTCGTGTGCCACAATAGTTTTTAATTTGGGTTTTTTTTTAATCTAGTATCATCTATATACACTACAAGAAAACATGTGATTTGCGATAGCATTTTAAGATGGAAAAATAACGTTGCAATTTTGCTACGTTGTTGCAAAGCTATTGCGACGAAAAACGCAATATCGCAATTGCGTCGCAATATTGCAACATATTTCGGAGTCGCAAACTTGCGATATATTTTTGATGTTGTTGCGACGTGGTTGCGATGCACATTCGGCTATCGCAAAGGCGTAGCAATATTGCAACGTTGAGGCGATGCGGTTCTTCCATAGCAAAATTGTGAGACGACTGCGATGAGATTGCGATGTTACTTACTTCCATCACAATTACATAGCAAATTTTCTCCTTTTACTTATAAATAGCCCATCATGTGATTGTATCTTCACACCTAAGCTCATAAACACTTAGAGAGAGAATGTATTATGGGAGAAAGATTGTGGGGAAGAAAAAATTTGAGAAAATTTTCTTTTTAAGAGAAATAAATGACGTCATAACATGAAGTGTTCACATTACGACGATGGAAGTATAATCAAAAATATCTAGAGACCGAAGAAGTGACAAAAGAGTTTTGAGATGAGTTGCGAGCATTCATACATAAGACAGCTAATAACCCATTTACTTCGAATGATGGTAACATCTTTTGTCCATGTGCAAAGTGTGAAAACACCAAATATTTGAATATCGATATGGTGAAAAGGCATGTATATAATAGAGGATTTACCCCAAACTATTATGTATGGTTTTCACATGGGGATGGGTATAGTCTCGGTGGAGGGAGTAGTAGCACGGGTACTGGCGTTGATGATCAACCTAGTTATAATGCTAATTATAATTATGGCGAAAATATATTTGAAAATTATGAGAATCTACAAGGAAATAAGTAGCATGATATGGTTACAGATGCATATCATGGATCTATTCCAGTTGGAAGTGAAAATACTATTGAAGAACCTAACGCTGAAGCGAAACAGTTTTATGATATGCTTGATGCTGCTAATCAACCTATCTATGAGGGATGTAGAGCATTTCTATCTAAACTGGCATTAACATCTAGGTTGATGTCTATCAAAAGTGAAGGAAACATAACCGAGAGAAGTATGAACCAAATAATGGATGCGTTTAAAGAGTATTTGCCAGCAGATAATAATTCTACTAAGAGTTATTATGAAATGCAGAAGTTAGTAGCGGGTATTGGATTACCATCCAAAATGATTGATGTTTGCATTGACAATTACATGATTTTTTGGAAAGACGATGATAAGTTGCATGAATATCGTTTTTGCGGGAAGCCAAGATATCGAGCAACAGGTGGAATGAGTCATGTCCCATACAAACATATGTGATATTTGCATATCACTGATAGATTAAAACGACTATACCAATTAGAAATGACATCAGCGGCAATGAGATGGCACGCAGAACACACAACAAATGATGGGAGGTTACACATCCATCAAATACAAAAGCCTGGAAACACTTTCAGACGTTACATTGTGACTTTGCCAAAGAGTCTAGAAATGTTTATCTTGGTTTATGCACAGATGGATTTTCATTTGAATTGTCTGGGAGACAATATTCTCTATGGTTTGTCATATTGACGCCATACAATCTTCCACCTGATATATGCATGCAAAGTGAATTTTTGTTTATGACTATTCTAATGCTAAGTCCTAGTCATCCTAAGCGATCTCTTGATGTATTCATGCAACCTCTGATTCACGAGCTGAAACAGTTATGGTATAGAGGTGTTCGCACATTTGATTTGTCGAAGCAGCAGAATTTCAAGATGCATGCAGTTTTAATGTGGATAATAAATGACTTTCCTGCGTACGAAATGTTATCTGGATGGACTACACATGGAAGGTTATCTTGTCCATATTGTATGGAATGATCTGATGCATTTCAATTAAGGCATAGTAAGAAATCTTGTTGGTTTGAGTGTCATCGTCGATTTCTCTCTATGCACCGTCCCTACCGAAGGAACGAGAAATTGTTCAAGAAGAATAAGATTGTGCGCATTCCTCCTTCAACACACATGTCAGGGGATGATATGTTAGAGCAAATTGACTATTATGGTGCTTAGGAAAAATGTAAACGAGAGGGCAATTGACACACTCTAGCAAACATGTTTGACGGGTATACAAAATCTCATAACTGACATAAAAAGAGTATCATTTGGGAACTCCCTTATTGGAAAGATCTCTTACTATGTCACAACTTCGATCCGATGCACATGAACATGATTTTGAATGTGCAGGGAAAGAGTAAAGACAATTTGAAATCAAGGTTGGACCTAGCCGAAATATATTCGAGAAGCGAATTACATATTACATGGGATGGCAAACAACCGATTCCCAACTTTCGTTTGTCTGAAGAAGTGAGACAAGCATTGTTTAACTGGATAACTTCAGATGTAAAGTTTCTCGATGGTTACATGTCCAAATTCTCCTGATGTATCGACCAAGGGAAAAAAATCTCTGGTAGGAAGAGTCATGATTGCCATGTATTCATGCAGCGACTACTGCCCTTTGCAATGCTTGAGCTTTTACCCATAACTGTCCACGAAGCAATTGCAGGTAAATTTTGACTTAGTTTATGTTTTCTCATTCAATTAATTATATAAGTTGTTCAAATTATATATATTTAATTAATATTAACTTGTAGGAATTAGAACATTTTTCAGTGATCTGTGTACACAAACACTAACAGAGGATGACATAGCTCAATTAGAAACTAATATCCTAGTGTTGCTCTGTAACTTGGAAAAAATCTTTCCACCATCTTTTTTTTACGTGATGGAACATCTTCCAATCCACCTACCTCATGAAGCAGCTCTTGGTGGCCCCGTACAATTTCGATGGATGTACCCGTTTGAATGATGCATGAGACATTTAAAAAGAAAGGTCAAAAATCAAGCAAAAGTATAAGGATCGATCGTTGCAGGAAGTTTGACAGAGGAAACATCTCATTTCACATTATATTACTTTAGTCCAGCGACTAACGACAACAACCAGCAATTTGGTTTTTTGTTCTTTTTGTAGTCGTCGTGATGAGTCGATGAAAACTAACAAAAAAACAATAGCAGCGACCAAAAAAAAAATTTCAATTTTTTTTCAACAAAACTAATTATATAAGTTGAAATATTTTATATTATATATTTAAAAATTATATATAGATATCTATAACACAACTATTTGTAACTACTAAATTTAAATTTAAGATAATTTTTATGAATTGAAAGTTTTGTATATTTTATTTTTGGTTATATCAATTTATTTTATTTTAGGTTAGTTAAAATATTTTTTGTTGTTTTTATATATTTGTTTGTTTATTTTAAAGTTTTTGTTGAAAAAAAATTGAATAAAAAAATCACAAAGATAAGTGAAAAGAAAAATTTTTTGTTTTGCGACCATTCTTTTGGTAGTTGCTATTCACTAGCGACTAATCACCAGATTTTTTAGCGACTAAAAAAAAATTGCTAGCGACTGGTCGCTGAATTAGCAACTGCCAAAAAAAACAATTTGATCGATGTCACTAACATTTTTTTAAAAAGTGGTGTTATAGTTTTGGTAAATTTGTATTATTATTAATTACTTTCAAGTTTCAGTTTTGCATTTATTTTTTTATTAGATTTATACTTTGTTGAAATCTCGGTTGAGTTGCCGAAAACTTGGTCGGAAAAGCGTTGTTCGGTGAAGTACATTAGCGAGTTAGAGTTAATCGGCCAAAAATTTGGAGATCTGAAAAAAATTGAAATTTTTTGATATTTTAGAATTAAAAATAGAGTTTTATGCATGAAATATGTTATTCATTAGTAGATCTATGTATACATGATCTAAATATTCGAAAGATCATAAAAAAACTGATGAAAATATGGAAATTTGAACAATGGCGGCGTTCTATATTAGAGTTTCTTGTGTATAGATATGAAGAAGATGAAATTTAAAGATTTTTTTACCTTTTTTTAAATTTAAGAGTTAAAAAGTATAAAGTTGTACTTATGTGTTTTGAACTCAAAACCTTAGAGATGAACTTAAAGCCTCAACTACTATGCCACAGTGTAATTGTATGTTTTTTTTTGTTTACAAAATAATATATATATATATATAGATATTAAAAATAAATAAAAATTCAAAAACTAATCTCCAATTATTCTTCACATAATTTCTAAGTAATTGATAAAATGCTAGGCGCTACTTCACCGAATCACTAGCACCTAGCGAATTTTAAAACATGGGATATATACATTACTGATAGTTTATAAAAAAAATCATATTATTATACTTTTTTTTAATCACATTTGATTTACATCAGGATGTGAGATTTCTATCTTTAACATAACTTTTGCAAATGGTATAATCTGTAGCTGGAAATAGTTGCACCCTAGTGATACATTTTCTTATTTTAGTTAATTAACTTAAACGTATTTTATTTTAGAATTTTGTTTATAGACCTCATGTTATTAATGTTATATAGTCATCGAATTTTAGTGTTGTTATGTTAATTTCAAGTAATCTGTCCATACATGCATAAAGAGAAAAGTGAAAAGGGACATCTAAACTGCTTGCTCAGCAGTTCGTCATTAGTCACAAAAATGTAATCTATGAGTTGTGATAATTTGTAAAACAAACAATATCAAATTGGGTTGTTATGTCTAGTTATTGGAAATTTCATAATTAATTCAAAAATATATTCGTTAAGTAGTTCAAAAATATATATCCAGCATATTAAATAAATTTAGTTAGATTTTGATAATTAATTCGATTTTATATGGAAAATAAAAGAGGTATTGTGATAATTAGACAGCAATTACGCATGCAACGTCACAATAATGTGACCTTCCTCCTACTACTGTCTCCTAAATCAACAAGTGAAGTCCAATAACTATATATCTGTTTGTAGTAAGATTAACACAATATTTATTGATCAAAGTAGAGTAAAGATTATAAGAGTTGATTCGAATTATCAGTTTTGGGTGACAAAAGTGATGACAAAAGTTCAAGAGTTTTCGAGAGAGTGATGATCAGATCCCGTGCTCGCCGTCCAGTGCGATTCCTTTAATAGGAGAAATGCCTTGAGCAACTCTGCTGACCTATCAAGTCGGCTATGATGACCTATGGTCGTAGCATGCGGGTCCTTGACTAGGGCATCATTGTTTTAGATATGTTCGTCGAGCTACTAAGTAGTTGAGCTACTCTTCTGCAGCATTAAATGCTTACTGTGCAGCTAGGCCTACTGGTTAGATGAGCATCTCCGCAACGCATTAAATGTGTTGCAGGTGGCCGAGACGAGGTGCGAGGCAAGTATGGATGCGTGCCGCAGAGGCCGCGATGTTGTAACGAATTTTTCACTGCGTGTCCTTTAGTATTCTGACCTTGTGCCATGGCCGGATCGGCATAGTCAAGTGGACCTTGCAAAATCATATGAGCCGAACTTGGAGTGAGGCCCACCTCCAACAATATCCTTCTCACTTATTGTCTCTTGTACTAATTATGTGATAAACTGATAATTTCAACAAAGAAAAAATACACACGCAAAATCAAGAGTGGAATTTGATGTATAAATATGAGATCATTATAGTTTTCACCAAGTTACAAGCACCACTCGATCTCAAATCCAATTCACTTTAAATTCAGGTTCTTTCTCTCTAACTTCTGATTTATATTTATGGATTTCTTATCAAAAAAGATTTAGTTACTGATTCAGAATCTTTAAATTCTCAAGCGTTCATTATAACAATAATGATGCTTTCAGTGGTCATTGCGTTCCTCATCTGCCTTGTAGGCTACATTTACCGATCATTCAAGCCACCACCACCGCGAATCTGCGGCGTTCCTCAAGGTCCTCCAGTTACTTCACCGAGAATCAAGCTCAGTGACGGGAGGTATCTTGCCTATAAAGAATTAGGAGTTGGTAAAGCCAATGCTAAACACAAGATCATTGTAGTTCATGGCTTCAATAGCTCCAAAGACTAGTGAATTACCAATCCCTCAGGTACTTAACTATTCTCATTGGATTTTGAAGGAAGATCACAACTTAGTTCCTTGTTCCATTTTGCAGGATCTGATTGAGGAACTCGGGATATACTTGTTGTTTTTCGATAGAGCAGGATATGGAGAAAGTGATCCACATCCATCACACACAGTTAAGAGTGAAGCATACGATATTCAAGAGCTCGCCGACAAACTCAAACTCGGACCAAAGTTCTATGTTCTCGGCATATCACTTGGTGCTTACTCAGTTTACAATTGCCTCAAATACATTCCCCACATGTAATACCAAGAGTTGGAACTGTGTTCTGTTTTTGAACACCGTTCTGTTATATGTCTTGTAATATAATGTACCTTTTGTGGGGTTCATAGATTAATTGGAGCAGTCTTAGTGGTCCCATTTGTGAATTATTGGTGGAAAAAAGTGCCTCAAGACATATTAAGTAAAGCTTTGAAGCTAATGCCAACAAAAGACCAATGGACGTTTAGAGTGGCTCATTATGTTCCATGGATGTTGTATTGGTGGTTAACACAAAAACTGTTTCCACCTTCGAGTATGATCTCGGAGAACATTGCTTTGTGTAGTGACAAAGATTTGGTTATTCTAAAGAAGAGATCAAAGACTCCAAACCCTCCCCTGGTAAATATCTAAACCCTTTTCTTAAATGTGATGATGAGAAAGATTTGATTGAATGATGCCGAATTGTAATTGACACTAACAAATTTTTATATAGGTGACATTAGTCGGGTTCGATCATATTACCGTAGTTAAAAAAATAAGTACATGTTGGAAATAAGAGGGTCAAAATATTTTTAAAACCAAAAAAAAAAGGGGTCAAAATTTAAAATTGTAAAATATGAGGACGAAATTTAAACAGTAGAAACGTTCATTGGGGGAATTTAAGACAAAGAGGAGTTTAGGGTCACATTGGAAATTTATATAACTAATGGGCTTGTTCTATCCTGTACTAGATTAGGTGTGGGCATAAAACCCGAACTCGAATAGTTGAATTTAATATATTTTAACATTTTGTTAACGTAAACAAATATCCAACGGGAATTCAAAGAATTTTCGTATCCATTCTGACCTTTTCTCTTACCCGTTTAGATATTAGTTTTAGATCCGAACGAAAATTTAGAATTTCTTATTTCCAAAAAATACGAAAATTACGGGACGAGAGCCGGACGGAACGGGAAGGGATCAATATGCATAAGGCTAATTAAGCTTTAGACATGTTTTATCTTTGATTTACTGTGTGCATTTTTCGATTTTGATTTGCTTGTGATTCCTGTCGTTATGCAGAGAGTTTTGATTTGCTTCAGTCATTATTGCTTCACATTTCATTGTTTCTCTGCTGATAATCGAACTACATGTCTTCTCTATTGTCTTATTTTTTGGTTAAATTTTGTATTCTGTATATTCTTGATTTAAGCTATCATCACTCAAGTCATTCAAGTTATCATCACTTATAAATCATATATATTTCTTCACAATCATGTTGTTATGATTTACTTTTTTGGTTTTGTATGTTTGAATATTTAAATTCTTGGAATATTTATATGTTTTTATTTTTAATTTGAATACTTGAATTCGTATGGTATGTTTTGTTTAATACTGTACCTTGAATCATTTAAAAATTAGAGATCTTTTATTACTTTTTTGAGTTCAATTTCCGGGTTTTGAGTCTAGTTTTTTGGTTTCGGGTCCAATTACATGAATCCAAAACAAGACCGGAAATTTCTGGGTATTTAACGGTTCATCAAATTTGGATTCAAACCGATCCGAATCCGATGTTGCCTGATCCGAATTATGTATCGGGTCCTATATAGCTTAGATCCAAAACCTTGAACCTAAAATATCTAATCCGAATCCGATCTGAAATCCGAAATGCCACGCGTAGACCGGATATACGTGGGTTAAAAAGCAAATGTTCTTAAACACGTCAGCCAGTGTCTTATGTTTTAAGATATTTATAATTTGACCGTGAATTTGACCAAATGATCTATTTCAACCCCAGGAAAAAGTTCGGCAACAAGGCGACCACGAGTGTCTTCATCGGGACATGATAGCTGGATTTGCGACTTGGGAATTCGACCCGACAGAATTGGAAAATCCGTTTGCGGAAGGCGAAGGATCGGTCCATATGTGGCAAGCGGTCGAAGACAGAATCATTCCTCGTGAAGTTAATCAATATATATCATATAAGCTTCCATGGATTAAGTATCATGAGGTCTCAGGTTATGGACATCTTCTAAGTGCCGATGAACAGAAATGTGCAGACATTATAAAGGCTCTTCTTGTCAACTGATGATAATGTCCTATAATTATGTTGTAGATGTCATTAGAAAATTTGACATCTTTAAGGTATATATTGATGGATAAGAAAAAGAATATTATTATTAAGACATTGTAACTAAAATAAAAACCAAAGAAGCTTTATCATTAATTAACTGTCAAATTCTTAAGTTTTGACTCCGTGTTTGTCGTCAACCAATAACCTAACACCTTTTTGACATTAAAAAACAATTTTTTTATTAAAACCTGAAAAATGTAATATTTGTAGATATAGATATTTTGGTATTTGTTAAAATATAAAATTATTCGTTTATACAAAATATGAAATTATAATTTCGGTAACATTACTGCTTGGTTTTCATTATTTGGATAATTATATCTTTACGTTACCGCTTGGTTTTCATTCTTTGGATAACATTCTTGATTCTTTATGTTCGACTTTAGTTGATGACTCTTCCGGAATTTCGATTTTCAGAGTAGTATGGTTGTAATTTTATTTTAAAATAAAATAAAAGATTTGTCCTATTTTTGAATTAAAAAAATAATTTTGTGAAGTAAAACATTTTTTTTATTAATGTACTACAAATGCTAAGTGTGAAAATGTACTACAAAACAATAGTAATTTTGTGAAGAAAATGTTTTTTTTTTTCTTTTGTGGTTTACTGGTAATTAAATGAAATACAAAAATTCTAATGACTATTTGAGTTGACAAAAAAGAAATTCCGACAAAAACAAAAAATGTAAAATTGAAAGAAAAAAATAAAATAAAATGCCACACTGGTCAAAGCCGTGTGAAATAAGGGAACCAATAGGGACAGAGAGACGAGAGACTTATGACGTCATGTGCATAAAGCATTCGGAATCTGTAAATAAAATGTATTGGACGTAAGAAAATCGCCCAAACACAGAAAGCCGAGTAAGAGGCGAAAATTTCCCCCTTTGATCTACGACAAAGCTTGACCTCGTTGAAAATTTCTGGGGAGATTTTTCAAAGCTTTAGTTTTCTCTGAAATTGCGTTTGGATTCCTGGAGCTTAATTATAACTGAGGTCTGTGCTTTGGTTCTTCTCCCTGATTCTAGGGTTTTTGCACCTCGCCGGGATTCGACGGCGGCGTTGGGGAATTTAGGTTTTTCGGGTTATTTTTCTTGATTTACGGCTTGGGATTAGATGCAAAGGTGAGACTTTTGTAAAATTTCCATCAATTCTTGAGAATTGGGATCAGTGGCATAAAGACCAAGACCTCCTTCAGCTGTTTTTGAAGCTATTCAGATATTTGCGTGTTTCGCTGTTCCGTTGAGTGACTTTAGTGTTGTTCTATGATTCTCTTTACATATCTCGCGTTTATCGTTGGTTAATGAATTCTGGTTCATTTACATGTTTGAGATAGTCGTCATTGGTGCATAAGAGTGATATTACTGTGTTTCAGGATTTACGGAAGTTCATTTTTCTGAATGCAGGTTTGAGTGGCTTTGAGAGTGAGTCAAGGCATAATGCTAGGTTCTGGTAACAATTTGAGCAGGGGTACAATAGCATTGTCATCTGATACCCCAAATTTGTCTCAAGTCTTAACACTGGAACCGATTAGATTAGGCAATCAGAGCTATACTCGTTCAGGAGAGCTTAGAAGAGTTCTCGGCGTCCCAAGTAGGGCCTCATCCGAAGATAATTCTTTTGGAATGTCTCATTCCAGACCTTCTCCTCCTGTAGCAACAGAGGAGCTCAAGCACTTTAAAGAAAGTGTGCAAGATACTTCCAGAGAGGCTGGGTATGAATTTTGCTTCTTTCTTTTATATGTTGTGACTGATCTGTTACACAGTGATTATGCTTCGTGAAACATTTATTTCATGTGACTATTGACTAATCAAAGGTGGTGCGGTGCATAGAATATGTTTGAGGAGTTTGGAATTTCTCTTGGGATATTTACAACGATGACTCCTTATTTCTTAGTTGTTATTCTCCATTAATTTTTACTAAAACCTTATGTTCCTTGTAGGGATCTTGCAAAGAAACTAAGTGAATCCATATTCAAGCTGGACAAATATGCGGAGACCATTAGTTCGAAGAAACGAAGGCGAAATGATATATCACCTGGCGAGAGAATGGACGCAGCAAACTTTGATAAGATCAGAAACCAGGTTCCAAGAACACATGACAGTATGGCTCAAAGATCCGAGGAAAGAAAAAAGATGCTTGGATTGAACAAACGTGCTCGTACGGCAGGAGATGTGCGGGTTTGTATCTAAGTCTCACTCTAAATTCTATAGGATCATGATACATGTCTAGAAGTTATTTTATTTTCCTTTGCATTTTTTTTCTGTTCATCTGTCACTCCATGTATCATGAGTTTTGAAATCTGTATAGAAGAGTGAATTTAACAATTTTGCTGTATGTTCAATTAGTATTCTGTAAGTTTCTCTTCCATGTCACTGTTGTTTAATGATTTCTGCCTGTTATTGCTCCCAGGGAGATGGTAGATTTTCTACTCTTGCAAGGCAGCAGGTTATAGAAAAGGGTTCTGATTCACCTCCAAGTATTTCTGGAGAAACAGTGCGAATAGAAGAGAAGATACGCAGATTGCCTGTTGGTGGTGAAGGATGGGAGACAAGAATGAAAAGGAAACGGTCTGTTGCTACTTTAGGCAACAGAGTTATGAATTCTGATCAACGTGTCATGCAGCCAAAGCCGACAGCTGACTCTAAGTTGCGTTCTTGTGACACCCAAGGTTTCAGGTATGCGCTGAAGATATAAAATTGGTAAACCTGGTAGTTATCCTGTCAGCTAGAAGTGAAACTTAAAGGAATCTAGACATATGACACTGAACCGTTTGAGGATGTCCTTTTACGTATTATCTAGTCCAAGGACCTTAATTGGGCCCAAATTTAGGACTTACATTTTATTAACTTAATTTGTCCAGGTCGTTCTTGCTTTAGCAAAATGTATTTATTATTTTGCATATTGTGGAATTTTCTTGCAACATACTGTTGTATATATAGTTTTCCCGTTGCATACTTTTCCTTCTCAAAGAAACATAATGTGCCTCATCTGTTGCAGATCCAAATCTTCCACTGGGGTGAGTGGGATTAACAGATTCGATGCTTCATTCGAGCCAGACAGTCCTGGCATGGGTGCATTATCCAGAAATGAGTTGGAGACTGTTTCCCTTGGAAGGGACCGACTAGTACTTGCTGAACAGAGGCTTGCCAAGGGAAATAATAAGTGAGCTAATACCTCGAGCTTTTATTACCTATTCTGCTTAAATTTAGCAGCAAATTGTTAGGTGACTGAGAGACATGTATTCGTGCGTATTTAGGAGAAACTTACAGGATGATAGTCCCACAAACAGCTCTACTACAATATTAAAAGGAAAGATATCTAGGGCTCCAAGAACAGCAGCTGGTATAGGTGTTGATTCTTCATCCAAAGTTGAGCCCCCATCAGGAGTATTACAAGGTTAGGTTCAATTAAGTGTTGTTCTTAATACACTATCTATAATGTTTATGGGAAATAAGCCAAAGCTTCGATTGTCAGCAGGTTCATCTGCACATGCAATGGCTCAATGGGTTGGCCAGAGACCGCATAAGAATTCTCGAACAAGGAGAACAAATTTAGTTTCACCTGTCATAAAGCATGCTGAAAGCAAGATCTCAGCCCAAAGTTTTGCAACATCTGATTTTAGCCCTAGGGCATCTCCTGGAACCACCGGGTCACTCTCAGCTGTTGATGGTAGCCCTTTAAAAATGAAAAGAGAGCTGAAGAATGCTTCATCACCATATGGGTTATCTGAGAGCGAGGATTCAGGAGCTGGAGACATCAAAACAAGTGAGCGTGCTCTTGCCAGTGGTGACTTGTTTACAACTCCTAAAACAGGGTCGCTGTTACTCCCTGCAAGGAAGAACAGAATTCAAACTAGTCACAAAGGAGGTGGCGCATGGAAGCAAGGAAAGAGTGAAAGTGTTTCCTCGTTGACCACTCCTGGCTTTCATCCAATGATGGTCAAGTCGGAGAATTTACCAGTAGAGAAGCCTCGTCACAATGTCAAGATTGCTTCAGATAAAAATCGAAGGTGATCTATGCCTAATTCTGTTCTTTTTCTTGCTTCCTACCTTCAAAGTATTATATATTATGTACTAATATATAAATACACGAGACCAATTGTTCTACTTTCTCTCTTGGACAGCAAATATGGGCGCCCCCCAGCGAAAAAGGTTAAAGATCGTAAACCTTCTACTCGCCTGGCCTCAAATTCGAATACTACTCCTTCAGATATTACAGGTATTTATTTTCTTGGATTTTTGAGTTCCATTCTTTCACCATATTCACGGTTATGGAATTGTATTACTAAACTTTTTGTTGGGGAGTTCTACTTGTGTCCTGAGTATTTAAGTTTTAGTAACTATTGTACAAAGTGGTGGTAGTTGTATGTAATCTCTTATATAATCTGTACGATACCCTAAAGAGCATCTTTGTGTCAGTCCCTGAGTATAAATTCAATTGGGTTGCCGGCTTCTCAGGTGAATCTGACGATGATCGTGAAGATATCTTTGCAGCAGCCAATTCAGCAAGGAAGGCAGCAAGTACTCACCTTTCGATATGTCTTCTCTTTCAAGTTTTAATGCCTCACCTTTCCTGACTACAACTATCTTTTTGTAGATCTTGCTTGTTCTGGTAAGTTTTGGAAGAAGATGGACCACATCTTTGCTGCTGTCAATGCTGACGACTTGCAAAACATGAAGGATCAGGTAATTATCAAGAAGCAAGAATATATTATATATGATTCCTTCTTCTGGTTCATATGGTATTATGCCAACTTAAACATTTACTAACTTGCTAATTATCAAAAGCAGCTAAATTTTGCGGATGAACTTGATAAATCGCTGTCAGAGGCAATTTTAGATGGTTATAACATCTTGGTAAGTTGCATGTACACTTCTTCAGCATGTCTACTTTTTTACTTTCTTGTATAGTCTGGATGTAGTATGAATGAATACGACTCCTTACTGTTTCAGGGTGTCAAATTGCCGAAAGTATCACATCGCCCTGGTGAAGGAATTGTTGACTATTCACTACCGGCCTCATCATGTATACCTGATCTTTCATTTGAGAGACTGGACATGAGAAAATTGAATGAAAGTACTCCATTGTATAAGAGGGTACTTTCTGCTTTAATTGAGGAAGATGATGGGGAAGAAGTTGTACAATTCAATGGAGGGAAAAACTTGTCTCTTCATTACGCTAGTGATGATTCTCACTGTGGTTCATGTACCTATATTGACACCGAGTTCAGAGAGAGAGACAGAATGGAATTTGAAGTAGAGTCAAGTGGGGATTTTCAGACCCCAAGGAGTTGTTTGTTTGACAGATTTTCTAGTGAGAGGAGTGTTGTATCTAACCCTTTCAGAAATGGTAGCATGTCTATATCTGTCCATAGCAACCAAAGCAATGAACAATGGATTGCAGATGATGATCTTTCCCATTCAGATGCTGCACTCGGCTGTGAGACATATTCAAATACTCTGGGTCAATTGCAAGCTAGGGAGGTGAACGTTCCAAACTTCCCAGTATCTGACACCCAGTACCAGCATATGTCTTTGGACGAGCGACTTCTTCTGGAACTACAGAGCATCGGTGTGTTTTCTGAGTCAATGGTACGTTTTTTTTTCCAGTCATCTAATCTGTCAAGAACTTGAGCTAAAGAGAAGAACGCCTTACTCTACAATTCCACTCATTTCCATTCTTCTTTATCACAGCCTGATTTGGCTGAAGAATCTATGAGTACAGATGTTACAGAGTTGAAGGAAGGCATTTATCAGCAGGTGAACACAACAAATAGTTCATGATTTACTTCCTCTGTGGTCACTAAGAGAGTTTTTTTCTTTTTTGCGGTTGTCCATTGAAATTTTATCATTGACGCATATTAACAATCTCATGTTTTTATTTTTGACCAATAATAGATCCAAAACAAGAAGAAAATGCTGGAGAAGTTAAATCTTACCATAGAGAAGGGGAAAGATGTTGAGAAAAGGTTGTCTTTGGCTTCTTCGGATTCATTTTATATATCTGGTTATACCATTATGTTTGCTAAAATTTCAGGTTTACATGCAGGAAAATTGAGCAGCTTGCTATGGACCAGCTTGTGGAAACAGTTCATAGGAAAAGAATGGTAACAAAATAGTGAATGCCTACATTTTATCAAAACCATCGTGGATGAATGATTGTGAGATGACACATATATATGGGGTTCCTAATTACTGATGTTACTCTGAAAACAGGCATGCCGTGGAAGTAAAGCATCAAAAGTCCACAAGGTCACAAGACAAGTGGCGTTGGGTTTTATCAGACGGACAGTAGCTAGGTGTCGTAAGTTCGAAGAAACTGGGCTTAGCTGTTTTGCTGATCCCGCACTTCAAGACATCTTGTTTTCTTCTCCGAGCAATGATGCAAAATCATCAGAAAATGGCGGCTCTGGAACAGCTAGCAACACTCTCAATGAACCTTCGAATCATCAGGCTGAAGCCAAGGGTTCAGGTACCCAAACTCTGAACTCTAGAAGTTGATTTCGTATTTGATTATTCAATTGTTTCTTCTGCTATCAGATTAACGCGAAAGCATATTCATACGCGCACATGTATAGTGTGCAATATATGTATGAAATAAATAGTAATGGTCAGAGTCTCTTGATGGCGGTTACTCTCTAAACCTTTTTGTTGAATTTCTGAGCAATATGGGTTTTGTAGGTGCAGTGTCGAGTACAAAGAGGAGAGAAGCATTGATAGATGATGTAATCGGATGCGCTTCATCTAAAGTTACTACGAGCATAGACAGTGCAGTTATTAGTGGAGGGACTCAAGCTAAGAGAAGTGACAGAGAAGACGGTTTCAGAAACAAGAATAAACCGAAACCAAAAGAAAAGGACAACGGAAACCAATCAAGATCGACAACAACATCAACACACCCGACAGGTCCAGCAAGCAGAGGCACCACAAACCGAGTTGGTTCCTCTGGAGATGGTGCAGTCGATGAGGAAGCTCCAATCGATTTCTCTAAGTTAGCGTTCCGTGATCTGGAAGAAATAGATGAGCAGACAGATCTTGGAAGTTGGTTTGAAGGTCTTCAAGATATTGATACAGCAGGGCTCGATGAGGTTCCTATGGATGATCTCTCTTTTATGTTTGGATAAGCAGAAATCATTAGACAAGAGAAATTGGTCTGACGCATTCCCGCACAAATATTAATTTCTTATGGTTTTGTTTCTAACCTTTTTTGTACATATAGTAAAAATATATTTTAGTAAATAGTGTTATTTTTGTTGTGCCTTTTCGGCGAATTATTGAACTATGATTTATAAAAAAATGGAAGAAAATTTTATTTTCCATTTGTACGTTATTTCGCTTGGATTAACATTTCATTGAAAGAGCTGACAATAACACTTAGCCGTGACGTAAGGATTAAATCATAAGTTATGGGCCAATTGGGCCATTGTAGTCTTTGAGGCCTAGTGGGTTTTATTAGGCCTAATTTTAGAAGTAACTACGACTAGGTTTTTTTTCTCCTCCTCTTCTGGTTCATATAAATAAACCCGAATTCGTGTATCGCCGTTCTTTCTCTCTGTTTCCGATCTTTAACAGGTAACTCTTCTCCAACTCTCTTACCTTCGCTTCATTCTTTCTTTTGTGCCTCAGTCGATCTGAGAATATTCTAAATCATTTTCAGGAGGAAATCGTATATTAGGGAGTGCCAAAATGAGGTTTGTATGCGCGAATCTCGACCTTATCGTTATTTCTTTGGGTTTCATTCGATGTGATGCACTATGTTCGTAGTGTATGTGTTAGTAATGATTCAGTTGTTTAAGAAGAGCTTCACAAGTGTATTGAAATGCTTAATTGAATGCTGATTTAATACTTACAAACCTAATAAGATGTAAAGAAATTGGTATAGACCTGGATAGTTTAGGTGAAAAATGATTCTTTATACAAAACTATTGGCCATTGTTTGCTTTTGATGAGTAAAAGAATTGTATTAGGGTGTTGATTTCTTAAGCAATCTTCATGTCATTTTGGGGTGTTGAAATTTCGGATTTTTGAAATGATGCAGTAAGCTTCAGAGTGAAGCCCTGAGAGAGGCGATAACCGCCATTGTCACTAACTGCAAGGAGACAAAGCCTCGCAAGTTCACTGAGACTATTGAACTCCAGATTGGTCTTAAGAACTACGACCCACAAAAGGACAAGAGGTTTAGTGGTTCCGTTAAATTGCCTCACATTCCTAGGCCAAAGATGAAGATTTGCATGCTCGGAGATGCCCAGCACGTCGAAGAGGTTAACTTTTATTTTCCTCTCAAAGACTATCAAATACATGTCTTCTTGTAATCCAGTTAGGTTAGTATTATAACTTTCGGTTGGTTTACGTAGGCTGAGAAGATTGGTTTGGAATCCATGGATGTTGAAGCTCTTAAGAAGTTGAACAAGAACAAGAAACTTGTTAAGAAGCTAGCTAAGAAATTCCATGCTTTCCTTGCCTCTGAATCTGTCATAAAGCAGATTCCCCGTCTTCTTGGACCTGGTCTCAACAAGGCAGGCATGTCCGAACAACCTTTTCTGTCATTTGTTGTGTCATCTTCAAAAGCTGATATTTGCTGTGATCTCTTATTATTAGTAATCTTGATTTCTCCACCGTATTTATGATATAGTTTGACCTTTTGGAACAAACAGGAAAGTTCCCAACTCTTGTTAGCCACCAAGAGTCTTTGGAATCGAAAGTGAATGAGACAAAAGCAACCGTGAAATTCCAGCTTAAGAAAGTTCTTTGTATGGGAGTTGCTGTGGGTAATCTTTCCATGGAAGAGAAGCAGATCTTTCAGAATGTTCAGATGAGTGTTAACTTCCTTGTTTCACTCTTGAAGAAAAACTGGCAAAACGTTAGTAACACTCTCTTGACATTTCTTCTCTATATTTTCTCAGTAGAGTTATTGGTATCTAAGCTCTTCATTGAATGTTTCTGCAGGTGAGGTGCTTGTACTTGAAGAGTACAATGGGTCCACCAAACCGGATTTTCTAAGTTATAAAGTATCATCACACACTTGAGCAGATTGGATTGTTTCCTTTTTGTCATGAGCCTTCTTTATTGGTTAATTCCAGACTCGTTACTTGGTAGGATCAAGATTTTGTTGAAAGACAATTTTGTTTCAATTGTTGTTATTATTAATAGCGGTTTTGCGATCTTTCTTATCAAAATACAGTTTCAAGTCTTTCTCTTGAACTTTTAGATTATGTGATTACATGGTGGCAAATGTTTTAGTTAGATAAAGTTTTTCAAGTCAACTAATTATAATTTTACAAAATTGAATACTAGAGTTCATGTACTATGGTAGAACCTAATAATATTCAACTCTATTAATTTTGGTATTTCGTTTTTTTTTTCTATTGTTTTGTTTATATCAGAAGATAAATTAGTTGGCTTGACAAAAAAATGAAAAAAGATAAATTAGTTAATCAAGATGGATACTTTTTAATAGATAATCTGATGAATCATGGAATAACTTATTTTTCATAATCGGGTTAGTTCTATATATGTTCTAGATTATGTGGAAGGTTGTGTATAGGAAATAGAAGAACTCGTACGAGCTTTGCACTGTTACACTTAGAAATGGATTCTAGGATAAGGAATGAAGTTCCAATAGAAGAGGTCAGAGGAAGTCAGAACTAGAGAAATGGTATTAACACCTAAAGGTTTTTTTCGTTTTAGTTTATTTTTAAAAGAAGTTCAACTTTCTATGAAACCAGAATTCACTATGTGCCTAAGTTTCTTTAGAACTGAAAAAAAGATTTTATAAACAAAAATTCTTATAAAATATTTCAAAAATGTTTTAAAAAAAAATCCTATAAAATATTTCAAAAATTGCGTATACACAATTTTCAGACTCGTATAAAGAATCAATTAAGAATCAATATTTTAGACAATATGATAGGCAAGGTCAATTTTTTGTTTATTTTCTGTTTCTATATAGTAGCATATTTGTGTACACCACAACATTTGAACATGAAATTTCACTATCGAATGTCCAACTTTGGTTGGATTAACCCCATCATACTTCTTATTGCAAACTTCATACAAACTGATTGAAAAGTACAAAAGAAACCAATTTAACAACATATATCTTATAACATAAACAAACCCTTATTTGCTAAACATATAAATTTAATTTGCTACTTTTCCATCTTCCAATTTTTTTTTGTCTTTATAATGGTACTTGACTCCACTTTAATTCATCTTTGATTATCACGTAAACAACAACACACCATATGTCTTATCTTAAAAAGTAGCATTAAAACTAATTTAAGGGATGCCAATGATTGGTAAGAAGGGAAAGAGGCTAGCAGGTGGGAATCCAAAAGTCTTCGAATCTCCGAACATATTTCCGACATTATCTTCGGTTGGTTTGGGGCAAGAGAGTGAGAAGGAAAGTGGGTTTGAAGTAGTTAAGACATTGGAGTCGTCTTTGGACTTAACCAATTTAGACACCAAGTTGTGTTTGTGAGCATAGAGTTGCTCAGGACCTCCCAAAATCTTTGCAAGACAATTCATAGAGGATTTTTTTTGGCTGGTAAAAACCGTTGATCGGAAAGATCCATCTGAAGCCAACATCGCAGTTGTTGGTTTCTTCTCTCCATCACACTTAAGAAGAACTTTAATCCCTGCAAGAAAAAGAAAAAATGTATGGAATACACGTTATGATGAAAAATATATTAATTGATATTCCTAATAAATATACATTTTTTTTTACTAATTGGATCGACAAGATTTGAGTTATAAACTAAATTCAAAATTCTATGATTACTTAAAATTCTATGACTAATGTGATTACTTAAAATTCGCGTAAAAAAAATACAACTGCATAAATGAACATTTAATCAGTTAACCAAAAATATTTTCCTGATAAATATTTTGCAACCAAGTATTTCATAGTGTAATTAATTTGCAAAATGAAGTTGGCCTTTGGATGATATACACTAAAAAACCAAGTGATCGACTAGTTTAAAGAGTAGACCTGAAAAATCGAAATCGTGTTGGCAGTCGAGGCAAGAGACCTTGCTGCGGACAAGGGAAGAAGCCGAGAGCTCGAAGTAGGAAACAATGGCCAAAACGAAAAGAAACATTGTTGCAACAACTGCTTGATTCGCCATTTTAATAAAGCTCAAAATAAAACAAAGAGTTTTATGTTCTGAATGGAATATGGAGACTGTATGGAAGCTATATATATATATATATATATATATATACGAAGAAATGATAATTAAAGGGATGTACCAAAATGTGTTGCATATTTGGTGGTTGTCTTTTCACAAATAGATAAGGTACTTTTGTATTTCTTCTACATAAACGGTTCTTTAATTCATCCACCTTGATTTCTGCTGTAACATGCAATCATACATTCAACCTAATAATTTATTACATTCAAATCATTTATTTACAAACACTATATGTTAGAGCATAGGGAGAGACCCTAGTAAGTCTTTAGCATTAACTATTTATCCTAAATTTTTAATGAACACTAAACTTATTTATTCATGCCAATTTTCTAGATTTTTTTTGTTTGATAATATCTGATCCCTAGCTTAAACTTCTCAAATTTCAAACTCTATTACGCAGAATTACACGATTCTCTCATATCAATTTTTGATGAAAACTAATGGACAGCTAGTAATCATTTGAGCAAAACACTTTTTTTTAATCTTTTGAACCTTCTTTTGTCAAAAATCAAATATTCAAATATATATCATTAGATGAATTGTATAACATCAGAGATCTGAGAATCGAAAAAAAGGAGAGAAAATGTTGAGGAAGCTCGTAAGTAAAAAAAAAAGTCTTCTAAGCAAAGAGCGAACGCTGATCAATCTGCTGGGTTGCTCAACATCTTCACTACACTATCTGTCCTAAATTTGAACTTTACACACTTTAAAGTTATGTTTCACTCATTTAAACTGCATTAAATTTAACCTGCACTTACTGTTATAATCATACCACCTATAATAATGCGGTGTTAAGTATAATATAGTTTAACCATCTTCACTCGCTAAAGTTAAAAAAGATACTAAAAATAGAAAAGCTAGTGGGGAAACAAATTGTTCTACTAGTCGCTTTTAAACTTTTAATGAGCCGAGAAGGTTTGCTGAACATTAACAGTCTCAGTAGTTGCACCGTTTATATTCAAATAAATTATCTCCCACTTGTCCATCAAAGTTTTATCAATTTTATTTAAAATCTCAACTTTAATCTATTCGAAAACAGTCTATCAATGGATGATTTATTAGGAAATATTATTTTACATGGGAAGTTGGAAGGGATTATCTATAGTACATATAAGATATGAATATTTCCATTCATTGTCAATTGGTTTTGAGTTTGGAAGTTCATAGTCTAATATGGTATCAAAGTCCATGATCCACATTTTCCAACATGATTCGATCTAAAGTGGTCTAATTATCGACAACCAGACTCATGATTAGTGTCGTCGATCCATCTTCGAACATATCAAGAACAATGACCAAATAACCATATTTCGAGGGAGAGTATTAGGTAATATTATCCCACATCGGAAGTTAGAAGGGATTCTCTCTAATATATATAAGATATGAGACTCTCCACTTATTGCCAATTAATTTTGAGTTGGAAGGGTTGAGTTTAATTTGGTTCTTAAACTTTAAGACAAAAGTCTTTGTTATCTTGTTTATCTATTATTGGAGAAGTTTTCACCATATTTCTCTGCGTGTATACACTTTTTAGCTGTCAGAAAATAAGTAGTTCAAGTTGTAGCTTTTACTGTTTTGTTATGAAGCGGTTCATTATCCTCAAGGAATTTGTTGACCAAAAATCAAACACATAACATGTATTTTGAGGCCATGGATAAGCTTCCCAAATCCCAATCAATGCATGTTGGGTCGAAGCCTTACAATTTGTTCATCTCTGTGGCTCCATTTTGACTCGTAGGGTTTATAGGTTTCTATCATTGAATCTGCATGCGTTTAACACAACATCGTTGTATAACTTAATTGAATTGGAAACTAATAACATGGCAAAAAAGAAAAAAAAAAGTATAATCACTACTTATCACTACATTTAACGGCTCAACAAAAAAACATCTATCTTAATATATATAATTATATTATAGTTATGATGATCTAGTTAATGACTATGACATTTAAGATTCGATTTTTTCTTTCTACCCATTTGGTATATTAAATAGAAATTTTAAGGGTTATGCTAGATTATGAATCGGGTCTTATCGATCCAATTGTTAAGAAATAAAAATATGTGAAAATAAGTAAACCATAAAAAATGAAAGAAAATAAATGTGAAAGAAGGGAAAATTAGAGGAAAAGTGATAAGTTAGAGAGTCGACACATACATACCCTTTGAAGAATACAAAAAGAGCTTATGAAGTTTCACCGATCTCATATGGTCCTCTTCAATGTGCGGTTGAGAACTTGAGATATTCATATTTATGTCACAAGTGATGATGAGAAAATATACTACAAAAAAACAAGTAAAATAGTAACTCAAATCTTGACGAATATAGTGTTCGTTCAGAATTTTTGACCGGACATACATATTTATCAAAATAATGTATAACATTTTAAACGAAACAAAACTTGTGAATGCTGTCGAGCAATCTATACAGATTTTGACGTATTTGTGATCCTTCGAATGAAATAGTTATTTAGATTTTTTTTACCCAAATTTTCAGCATCACCTTGACCAAACCTAACCAAGAACTCGTTACCGTTGGTTATATATCCTTCACGATTTTACTCGTCATCCCATCAATGGCGAATTGTTGTTATCAATGGGTTAAAGATTTCGAATTTCTATTGTTTATGAAAAAATAAAAAAAAAAGTTAGAAAAAGTTCGAGATACTACCAAATTGTTTATACATTTAGAAAGTGTTCCCAATTTAAAATCCTATATAGTAAGCAAGTAAGCACTTATATGCATAACACTTACCTTTCAAACACAAAAGGAAAAGTTTGTTCTTAGTGTTCTTAATTTAATCGTGGCACAAAATAAATTGTGGATCAATCGTTTGGATATTATATTTTGTGCGTTACGTGGATGCACTAATGTCCGCGTAGAACATTGTCTCTCAAACGAGATCCACATTTATTGTGACAAAGACTTTATAACATTGTCACTATCAAAGTTTGTCGTTTTTAATCAAACATTATTAATCGGTTTAAATCTGCATAAGAATATGTATACTTTTTTTTTGTCTAAACGAATATGTATACTAATATCAAAAATAATTAAGTTTTATTTTAAATAGAAGATAAAGGTGAGCAATAAGAGTTTGACATTTATTCTTCAATATAACTTTTTTTTTCTTCCAGCAAAGACCAATGACCATGATAGTGGTGAAGAAATGAAATAGACAATTTTTTTTTGTCACAAGAAATAGACAAATATAAAACAAGAAAAATTAGAGGTTAATATCCGTCTCTCATATTTTTCTTTCTATTTTAGATTGAATTTGATTCCACAGAATTATATATAAATTTGAAGGTTAGAAAATTATGAGTTGTGAATAAGATTTTGTCCATATCATTGTTAAAAGAAGGAATTAAACATTTTAGTGTTTTTTCATCTTATTATATTAAATAAACAAGACAAAGATACAACATTTGGATACATAAGCCGATAGATAAACATAATTATTTTCGGAAAACAAACCTCAAAAAAAAAACTATTAGAAAACATAATTTTGATAGAACTAATAAAAATAATATCCCTCAAAAAACAATATCCCAAATTCAGAAGAACTAAATCATCGCAAAGCAAACACAACATAATTTGATAATGAAATTTCCTACAATGATTTGATGCACCTCATAAATGAAGAATTGAACTTTTGAATTGTGAGTATTAAATCTCATAATTTTTCGGAAATGATGAAGTAGTAGAAAAGAAATATGGATGAGAGATTAAGAATGACTAAAAGACATCTCGACATAAGCTAATGAAAAATTATACCTCAAACAAGTGTTCTAAATGTGTACAAGAAATGAAATAAACCTTAACCAAAATATGTTGAACTCAAAGGAGGACAAAAGCAGATAAAAAATACAAAAAAAATAAAAAGCTCACATCAAGAAAAGTAACTAAACTTCATCTTAGCCAAATTGATCCTAACTAAACCATAACTCACCTAAATCAATCAACATAACCAATAACCAAATTAAGCTAAGGATATCTTTAGCTTGTTTAAAACACGAAGAGATCAGAATAACCTAGAGAAAATGTGAAGGAACCCTACAATTTAAGATGTTCTTTTTAACGACGAAGCGGATATAACCGACGTGTAATGAACTCTGATTAAAGAAAAAGATAGAATTTCTGAACCCCACAACGAATTCGAATCACTTCAAACGTTTTTTAGGCGGAGCATCCCCATAACTGAGCATTTTTTTCAAAGTTGAAATCTCATAGAAAGCCGATTTTTCATGAGCATATCCCCTCTGATGAAACCACAACAGCAAAAAAAATTCCACTGACAATAACCCTCCAATACTATGAAATCCGATCAAGATTTTACGCAACTAGCATAAAGATGAACTTAAAAACAAAATCAATAACAAAAACAAAAGACAAAAAAGAGCAGGCGACAACGATATCAATATCAGAGCTACAAGTGTTTCCAACCATCGCCTCTTGCCAAACTTAAAACCTTGACGGCGGATCTAGGTCGAGAGAGAAATTGCCAAATGCTAGTGTTTTTCACAAGACCAACAACTATTACGTTCCTTAGTGGTTATGAATGAGACTTTGTACATTTGGTGATGGCTTAGTGGTTTTGGGTCAACATTAACAAATGATTAAACATCAAATGAGTTGTATAATTTTGCAAGTTTCAAGTTTTTTCCCATATTTTATTCCGCACCTACAATACATATTCTCATTATTGGCAATTCTTATGTCACACGATTAAAAACGAATAAAAGCTAATCTAATAAATTAGGGTTACGAACTTACAATCAAAAATTATTTAACACATAATAAATTCTCTAATCTTTGAACCTGAGTTCTTTGGCTTTCGTCGTCAACCCTTAAACCCAAAACTACAGGAAAAATAAAACAGAGAAGGAGAAAGGTTAATGTTTTCTACATCCCACATTTCTTCAATCCAAAATTTTATCATCAAATCAAATCAAATCAAATCCTTCTCTTTCATTGTATGATTTGAACGAACCCAAAAAAAGTTTCCCTTCTTTTTGTTGATTTGTCTGTAAATCTGAAGCCTTTGGGACGGCCATGACTGAAGTCCTTCACTTCCCGTCATCTCCAAGCACTACTCGGTCATCTTCTTCTTCTCCTTCCAATGCGACTCCTTTCATTGGCTCTGACCATCGGCGGAGGAACCCAGTTCCTGGATTCGCAACGCAGGATGTTGACTTTCAAGGCTCAATCGAAGAACAACAACAACTGCAAGATTTGAGGCCACGGAACGCCGATGGAGAAGACGATAACTCCGGCGGGAATGGCGGGGAAGATCAGATTGCTCTTCTTGTCGCCATTTTCAGGAGATCTCTGATTTTCTGTAAGAGCAATCGTAGAGATCTCTGTACAATGGAGATCGGATGGCCCACCAATGTCCGCCACGTGGCGCACGTCACCTTTGATCGTTTCAATGGCTTCTTGGGTTTGCCTGTTGAATTCGAGCCTGAAGTTCCCAGAAGAGCTCCAAGCGCCAGGTACATTGTCCAAACTCTCCTTTTGTTTCCTGCAGCCATGGTTGAAGGTAGGACATTTCAACAACTTGACGGTTAGGCTCGAATGTTGATCTTCGGTAGGGTGATTAAGTCTTAGAGAATTGCTTTTAAAAGATTGCTGAACTATCGCACAGTTATCTATCCCCAATTAAAGCTTCCTTATCTGGAGATCAGTGGAAATACAGATTGAAGGTTTCTATGAAATCAGTGATATTGAAAAGAGAAAAGCTGATTCAAAATGAATCCTTAATTCATGGACCACCACTCTTATGGACATGCTCCTCATACATCATCACATCTACATATCTTCTTCTTCTTTTTTTTCGACTGAACTACATGGAAAGAAATTCTCATTATCCTGTAGAATAACCGAAGGAAACAGCATGTTGTGACCAAAACTTATGTAGAGTTTACTTTAGGCCAATGTAATGTCTTGTAGCCGAGAAAATTGTAGTCTAGCGATATTTTCGTGCACTTTAAATGATAATATCTACCTCTGAGGCATAAACACGCAAAACCTCGTGAATTTAGATTACTGCTTATGGATTTGATTTTTTTTTAGAATTTAGAGTACTGCTTTTGGATTATTTGGCTCTAGACATGTTTCGGATGATGTCAGCTCTCAATTAGTATGGTACCAGTATAATTCACGGTCTTTTCAAATCTACATGCATGTTAATATGATATGTTAGTGTCTGATGACTTTTTATATTTGTGTGATTAGTTGGGTTCGTCCATGTTATACTTAAGGTTTAAAAAGAAGAATCGTCATGTTTTGTGGATTTTTCACCATTTGAATTCCATGTTTTTCTTATAAGATTTTGAATTCTATGTTGATGTCCAAAAAAAACAAAGGGATGTATGCTTTATTGAAAAGGAAGACAAATTGATTCAGTGGATCAAAAATCGGTCATTACGTCCACCAACCAACATAATTGACTTTTGTTTAGAAATGCCCGTAATGGTAAGAAAACACTTCCAACCGAAATCCTAAATGGTGAAAACACAAGTAAACAAAGTTTTTTGTCCATTTTCATTTTTGTTTTGCGTAACTGGTGATTATTCCCTTTATAGACATGATTAGAGACGTTTGGCCACATAAGTGCTTACATATGTTAAGCATAGTGCGAAGATGAAATATCCAGCCCATAGAGTAACGGGTTTAACGAGATTGACCGATCCAACATTAGCAAACATACCTATTATCCTTAAGAATCCCTCAAAAATTACGATAACTCGATAGAATTGTTATGATATGCATCAGCTCAGTATTTTCCGTCAACATTTTGTCAGAAAATAATTTTCTAGATGGTTTCGAGACATATTTCGATTAAATAGAATAATTTCACTATACTCAACTGAGTAACTTTAATCTAGGTTTGTATACTTGATCACTGGTGTTCGGCAGCTGCATTAGCATCAACACTAGCAAAGTCGCACTGTTCAGATTTTATTGTTGAAGGGGTTCGGTCAGATCATGTATGATGTTATTTGTGGGGACTTCGGGTTGGGAACTTTTAGTTTGTTAGATCTCTGTTCCTCGACTCGCCAGACTTCTACGCTCGATGGATTCTCGATCCGAGTTTTCCATCGTCAACCTCATCTCATCCTATCTCTTTTTGGCTTCTCTACCAGTTATGTTGGGGGGGATTGTATTGTACATCGTTTATGGAATTGAGGCCAGAGAATAGGTTTTCGGTGGTTGGGTCGCCGGAGGAGGTTGGAGTTCAGGTTTTTCACATGCTTCGATCGCTGCCTCTGTCCCTCTTCGGTATTGCTCCACTTAGCTTGTCATTTTTTAATTATGATGTGTTCTATTTGGCCGTTGTTTGAGTTTTGTTGGTTTAATCGGTTGTGTATCTATTCCAGTCTACAACAATATAGTTTTGGTTTAAGCCGTTTGCTCTGGTTGATTAAGTTAATTGCCTTAGATCATTGGGTCTAGTCTTGGTTAGATACGGGTTTTTGATTTGATCGATCTCCATTGGTTTGAGTCTTTTTTAGCTCCCTTGTTTTCCTCCTATTGTTCTGCTTTATGTTCTCAAACTAATTAATCTGTGCAGATATGTTCAGTTTTTATCTCTACATCAAAACTTGATCGAGGTTTGATCTTCTCAAAAGTTTTATCCAGGCGTTAAATGGTCAAAAACTATTAATTACGCTGATTCCAACAAATTTTGTGAGATTTGTATTTTGTAGGAATAGAAGCTTTGATTCTTTGTTTAAGAGATAAATCTTATTTACTATAGAAGGTTACATCATTTACCCGTGGTTGTGGATTTTGGGATTGGGTCTTAGTCTTGAAGCTTTGATCATCTTATTTACTTAGTTTCTTTCTCTTTTGATGTCCTTTGTTTGGATAGTGTTTCGAAAATTTCTATTTTTCGTTGGCTTTTATATTTCTACAATATGACAATATATCATTTCCTCATTTTATTAGTCCAACTAGATAACAAAAACCAAAGCTTTCAAACAGATTTTAGGTCGACGTATATTTATAAACTCGTGTCTAGGCTACTCGTGTCGTATCTGAACCAGTAATTATAGCAAAATGATTCAGACATGTGATTTGGTTATGTTTGTAAATTTATGATTTAGTCTCCACAAAACCTGGTTATAAGAGAATAACATGATATTAGATTATGTGGTTGAGGATCACGAGGCTCCCACTGTGCAGCCAATCACATCGGCTCAACTACATCTCGAATCTGTCGTGCTTTGCTTTCATTGGATGTTCTATTTTTTTTTCTTTTTGTCCCATGAAAATAAATAAAATGTTGTAATTAATCTCTATTCTCTAGAAATTAAAAGTCCACGTAGCTACAGTTTACACTTCATCAATTTTTCTATCAAAATCTTTTTATAACAAAAGCATAATATATCCTTAGTTTATATATACTACGATAATGTGTGAATTAAATCAATCTTTTTATATAAAAGATGCGATATTTTAAGGTTAAGTTAAATCCCATAAATGTTGTAAAAGAAAAAAGAATGGTTTGTATGATTCCATAATGTAAAGAATATATAAATTGTCCAAATAATTATAGCCACCAAAATTGGAACCACTTGGTCGCTCCTCTTTATTCCATTCTCCTAAATCTTTGATACTTTTTAATCTCGAGTTATTCGGTCTATGTAATAATTACTGTTATATTGTAGCAAGGGGATCTAAATGTTATTTCAATGTGTTTAATATTGAAAGAATTTCAAAAATACCACCTATATGATCCTACTTTTTTTAAAAAAAATTACTATATAATTTTTTTTTTGAAACTGAAATAGCAGATTTATATACTTCTATAGAATATCTTCTAAATCATGTTTATAATAATTATTTAACACACATGAAGTTACGTAAATTATGTTAATATATAACAAATATATTGAAGAAACTAACATTTCTTTTTAATAACATGTGACGAATTGTAGACGTTGAAATATTAGTATATACATGCAAATAAAAATATAATATGTTAGTGTAATATGTTAGTGTATACACTAACATATTATATACACTAAGATAATATGTAATATATATATATATATATATAGTATTATACAGAAATAATCGGTTTGGAGTTGAGTAAATAAGTATTAATTACCTCACTTTGAAGTTGCTTTTGTTGGTAGAAAGCAACTAATATTATTTTTATCATCATTTCCACCGTCGACAATTTGACAATAATTCCATATGAATATAACAAAATAAATATTCATCAATTTTATTCGATTAATTTTCCCACATAAAGAATATAAATTTGACATAACCATCTTCTCCTTCATGCTCATCTCGTGTTCTCTCAACTCTCTTGTCTCTCTGCTAAAAAATAATAATAATAACAAAAAAAAGAGAGAGCAAATTCTCAGTCTCCTTCTTTGTGCATCAATGGCTACCTTTGGAAGCTTTCATCAAATATTCGAGAATCTAAGACAAGACAAAACTCCAAAGTCATTTCTCGATACTCTCTCATCTTCTTCTCCTTGGAACCCAGCCAAAACGTTCCACGTCATCACCGACCACAACGAAACGCCGCCGTTTACAGAAATATTCGGCGAGCTTCATTTCAGAGAAACTAACCATTCTTCTTTCGATGATTACGAGAAACCTTCAGCCGAGAAAAACAGTCTGCAGTTATGTACAGAAGGTTTAGGGTCAGAGAGTTACTACGACTTAGAAGACGGAAAAGTCAAGGTTAACGGTAACGGAGAAAATGATGAAGAAGAGGAGATTGAAGTGAAGGTTAAAGATAACGGAAGCAGCAATCATGAAGAGTGGGGATTACGGAAGAAGGAACGGCCAAGAGAGTATCCTCCGGCGATGACGAGGATGAGCTTTAAGACGTATAGAGAAGAAGGAAGGTTTGTATTGGAAGAAGTTAGGATTCCGAGGAGAGAGTTTTTTCGAGCCAGTCGTGAAGATGGAAGGCTAAGGTTGAAGTTGGTTCAACCTGAAGGTGATGAAGAAGAAGATGAAGATTACTAATTAATTAATCTGCAATTAAGCAGAATTTTTATCTTTTTTATCAAAAAAGATTGAAATGAAAAATATATGAGTGTTTAAAACCTTCTTTCTGCAGGCTTTGTAGTTAAATTAAGGTTTTGTTGCTTAATCATTCTGCAAGTTTTTATTATTATTTACAACTATTTTACAATTCTGTTAACAAAACAAAAAAAACCTATTTTAAAATTCTATATTGAATTACCAATGGCAAGACCCAAAATACCTCGAAATTACTATAAAAATCTGAAATATTAAACGTATTAATGTGTACTATGTTGGGTCAATTGAATACCTGATGAGTGTTTTTCGATTATAGAAATGTAAATAATGGACAAATTTTTGTATATCACATAGTAATTTTTATAATATTTAATAGTATATCATTTCATTCGTAGGGCAAGAATGGGCCTAACGGTATAAAGCCCAATATCTACACGTATTAAACCCATTACCCGAGGTTTGAAGTGCATGTGTGATGTGTCATATGAGCAAGTTGAATACTAACGTTTCATATTGTTGAATCTAAATGGTGCATTGATATGCTAGATATGAATGCAAACATCTAAATAGGAAAACGAACGATCCTTAATTAATCAGTTACTTTATAATTTACTTGTTATTTCTTGAAAAATAATTTGTTACAAGTGGATGGATTCGCCAAGAAACATGTGGTTTAGTTGGCATGCTCTTGATTTAGCTAGACAATATGTGGTTAGTTCGAATCTCACCTTGTTTCAGTTAAAAAAATTTAGGCTATACATCGAATTATGTCGATCTAATGGTTATTTGTTGACAAAAAAATAGTCTGTTTCATTGAATGTTCCAAACCAAGTCATCTTTTGTCAACAGCTCATTTGGAGTCAAATGAACAGTTTGCTAGAAATTGCATATTATCGCCAAAATATAAAACATAAATTTTTATGTAAATTATACTCCGTCTGTTTTAAAAAAAATGTCATTCTAAGTATTTTCATACAAATTAATAAACAAAGCTTTAATACCCCTAAATTATTATGGATAATAATTAGTTGGATTTCATATATTTAGTTTTGATTGGAGGTTAAAATTAGAATTATTTGTAAAAAGTTGTATTGAAAATCTAGAATGACACTCTTTGTGTAACTACTTTTTCTTGATAAAATGATACTTTTTAAAAAACAAAGGGAGTATGTATATTAACGTATAAACTAACAATCAAGAAAATAATTATTTTATTATAGTGGATTTCAAAATTTGGTAAGATTTAAAAATCTATGTAAAATTTTGTGATTTTAAAATCATAGGAAGTGAATTTTACAAATCCAATTCAAAATAATAAGTATTTGCTTAGAATCTCTGTATTTTAAAGGAAAATTCATTACCAAATCTCAAAAATTAATTTAAAAACCAAATCTATACTCAAATCTTTAATGATGAATAAGAGGTGATTTTAATTATAATTTACAAATAATAGTACCAATAAGAAGTGATTTTAAATAGAATTTAGAAATGATAGAACCAATAACCCATAATTTCAAATCAAGACTTAAAATCCATTACAATGTTCAAATAACACGTGATTTTGCAAGGACTTTTAAATCCATTACAATTTCATCTTGAATAAATCCCCTAGTAAACAAATCGGAATTCATCTGCTAAAAGCTGAACTAATCTCGATTCAAAGCTAACTATTCGTCTTTTCTTCTATTCTTTTTATAATAATTTTATGAATTAGAGTTCGGGATTTTTTTTTCTATTTTTCCCTGATTGCACGAGATTTAATTGCTCCATTATGGTGTTGAATGTCGCTTTCTGTTCATTAGAATATTTTTCGTTTCTTGGTGTTGCGCTGATTCACTTTGGAGTTCTCCTTTAGGTAGGTTATCAGCTTAAATCTGTTAGTTGGGCTGAGATGGATTTGGTATCTACATTATGGACCTAGATGCGTCGAGATCCATCACTAACATTATATATACTGTATATGTAAAGATTTGTTCTGTTATATAAATGTAGTGATAACAAGAACTGGTTATTGGCCTATGTGAAACTACATATATAGCTCGTTGTCGTTGAGAAAAGGGTAAAGACTTGTTTTGGTATGATTAGTTTATTGACTAAGTATGAGACCAAACAAAATTGGTTTTAAGACTTCTACTTGACTCAGAATTATGTGTTATGTACTGTCATTAGCGCCATACTCGAGTTAATAGAAGAACATAACACTCATTGAATTAACTTTTGTCTTCAATGGAATACTCATCACATTAACTTTCTAAGAAATCCATTTTTAAATCAATTTTTTTATCAACGACTTATATTACTCTGCACGACTTCAAAATCCAAGAAATTTGATCCATACTTTAATAAATGGTTTAACTTTGTTTTGTTTTGATTTTTGTTTTTTTGTCTTCTTTTTTTTGTCACAAATTTTTAACTTTGTTTACTATCATGAAATATCAACAATTTAAAACTGATATGAAAATTGATTTTACAAAAAAAAAGAAAAATTCGTCGAATTCTTTTCAGTCTAGTGGTTAGGATAATATATCTAATGACTTGACATTAGAAGTTCGATTTCTCCATTATATATAATAGATTAAGAGATTTTAGGGTGCGTATTTTATATTATGTATCAGCTCTTGTTGATCCAGTTGTTAACAAAACAAAACAAAATTTTTTTTCATTCGTGTATTAATATTCGATTTCAGTACCCATGTAATTCCGCATGATAAAATTTAGAGTATATATATGTTATACATCGGATCTTGACAAAAAAATTGTCAGGTATTAGATATTTATTATCACCTACTAATACTATACTCGTATCTTTTATATAACAAAAGGATAACATTTTATAAAAATAATCTCAAAATCATATGATATACTACAAACAATGCCAATAAAAAATACTTAACAGATTAGATTGTTATTAAAGGTAATTTTGTCAGCTTAATATCGTTAATTCTTTTTTATGAGATACATTTAATTGAGAAATGTATTTTAAAATATTACTTAATTGTATTCTAATATTAAATCATATTTGGTGTTTATTATGTTGTATTAATTAATATAAAAAATCTTAGAAAATTAACTAATAGTTTGGTGTTGTAAATTTTCATTACCTTCTTGAGATATTTTATCTTATACAAATTGAGAAAAAACAAATTAATATAAAAAATCTTTACGTGATCATTTAAATATCCAATAAGAACAATTCAGAGAATGATGTATAATTATATTCTTTAGATATATTAGTGGATAGATATTGCTATTTTTCTACTATTTTAGTACTCTTATTTAATTTTTATATTTTACTACACTTTTAAATTACATATATATAATCAAATTCAAGTATTCAAATATATTTTTGCAAAATCATATGTTATAAAAAATTGAAATAAGTTATAAGTAATCTAATATTCCTATTTCTATTTTATTGCAATGTTAATAGTCTTTTCCATGCTACTATTTCTTTTTTTAGCTACCATTTAGAATTGTTTTTGCATATTATATATGACGTATACATTAAGTAATTGTATATATGACGTATACAATTGGTAAATGAATTAAATATTCTCTATATATAAGAAGATTGTACAATATTCAGTATATATTGAATTACTACAGATTTTATGAATATTAGAATCATATATAAATTGGTAAAATAAATTAAATAGACGTATCGTATTTGGAAAATTATTATTAACGTAAAAAAAATACAATTCTAATACATACAATATAGTTGAAAAATAAAATTTAAATATTTGTAATATTGATCACAAATCTAGCTTATGAAAGAAGCAATCATAAACTAAACCTAATCACCTATGTGATAGCTTATTATATATATGACATATACATAACGACTGTTATCATAATTTCATATTTATTTCTGATTAATGTAAAAATAATTGGTCATAGCACTCCAAAGAGTTTAAAAATTGTTAGGAATGCCACAATGTTATTTTGTGATGGGGAATGTCACTTTTGTGGTGTTTGTGACATTCCCAATGAATATTTTGCCTTTCAAAACTGGAAGAAAAGAGAGAATTGGTAACTTACAATGGTGTGAGTTTGACATTTCTAATTGAATGGCGTGGACCAACTCATTTCTTTTGCTAGGAAAGAGTCTCGAGTGGACCCAAATGATCTTAAGCATATCTATATTGTTAATTAAGTACGATTAAGGTCGCATTAACATACTTAAAATCAAATTATTAAGATGGACCATGTTGATGACACGTAGTTCAGTGGTAGTGGTCATTTTATAAATCTTTACGTACTAGAGTTTGATTTTTTTTCGATACAAAACAAAAAAAAATTTAGAATGTGAGTTTAACCTATAGATCGAGTTATGTCGATCCAATTATGAATAAGATTGAAAAAAATAGTACCACGTATCCTTAACAACGCATGACGGTGATTACTTTCCTTATATTGGGTTGTTTATCTGATTTTATAATCAGAGAGTCACCTAGTGACGCCTTAGATATATGACCCTTAAACCATATAGTATTTGTCATAGTCAAATTTTTTTTTATTTTCGGTATAGAAAGGTTAAATCAGTACTGTGTTAAATTATTATATCATGTCATATTCAATTTATACTATAGTTTTCCGATCAGAAATTTCCGACAGTTTATTTTAGCATTGAGAATTTCAAGTCTAATTATTATAAGAAATTAAGTCTCCCTAGTGACGTGTTGGATGACCTCATACTTTATATTTTTTCTAAATTAACATGATCTAACCCCGTACGTGAATCATAAGTACAAGATCGATCTTCATATATTTGTTTGAATTAAAATTCCATCTTCAAAAACACTATATCATTATATATATGTATATAGTGTGTATTCAAATTTAAGAGAAGTGTTTAGATTTATAAAAATCACTCTAATCTAAAATATATGAACTCATTTACTTATTTCAATTAGTTTTAAATTAAACTTATAGTTTATTATAGTATCAGAGTTAAGATTGGTCTAATAGATACTATGCATCTTGTTGAAATATTACGTTTGGTACGATGAGTATCTTATAATGTAATAAATATCATATCAAAACTTAAAAACAATCTGATCGACATGATATGTGAGCCATATATTGCAATTGATTTTAAGTAAGAAACACATAATTTATAAACAAATTATAAGAAGAACATTTGTAGAATATTAATACAAATACCTTAACTTTTGTTAAAACAAACATACCATATGTCGTACGTAACTATGTGATGTCGTAATCTTCCGAATCTACTTGTATATGTATATGTAATGTAGTCTATCTATATGTCTTATATAGTTATTGTTAGGTTATTATTTATCGAATAGTTTTACATTTTTCTCTTTGAAGGAATAGTTTTACATTTATGAGTTGAATATATATAACAAAATAGCAACAACAAATATAAAATATCCAAACGAATTGAAGTAAACTAGTCTCTGCAATTCAGTCAGCCGATGTGAATGAATTAGACCTAATTCCATTCTAATATCTCCAAATTTATACTCAACATAATAATTAGTTCTCGGGTTTATGCGGTAAATAACTAAATAATATCTAGTATATAAAAAATAAGTTATATAGTGTAATCATACTTAATGATTAAATTTTTGAAAAGTATTGTACGCAACTATAAAAAGATAAGGTACTTTGCAAAATGGCCTATATATTCTATGTACATGTCACTTACGAAAAGTCTTCGTCTTCTTACAATCTGCTATGTACTTAACCTAGTTTGTTATATGTAAGTAATTAGTACTGTGTTCTCTGTAACTTTAACGACAATGGTTAGGCCAACTTTTAATTATTTTATTTTATTTTTTCTGAAATGTGAAATTAATTAATCAACAAAAAAATATTTACAAAAAAATGAACATCACTAAGTTAGTGAAATGCTATATTTTCAAAAAAAATAAAAAATTTAAATTAATAAATTCAAACCATCACCGAAGAATACCTTCTATCTTGTGCGGATAGAGGTATCTAAGAGATACTATACAGCTTCTAATAGCCTTGTCAATACCGTGGAATAATGAGGATGCATCCTTATAAATGGAAGAGTGAATTTTAGACTTTCGTTCTTTCCAAATGAAATAAATCACTTTTTGAAACAACATCCTTGTTAGGATTGAATCCAAAAGAGTGTTCCGAAGTTGTTGTAAAAATGCAAGAGTGTCCATTCAGTCAGACGTAGTAGAATGGCCAAGAAGTCGGCTTCCTAATCCGGACCATATCGTGAAGCTATATGGGCAAGCAAAGAACATGTGGTCTCTTGTCTTATCCCGTTCTCCACAGAAAACACAACTTTGTTGTTAACCCCATAATCGTATTATTGAACCAGTTGACAAGCAAGTCTTTAATGGCAAACCAAGTGATGAATGAATATCTTGGAACTGCTTGTTGAAACCAGACAATACGGGCCCATGGAACACGTGGCTGGTGATCTCTAAGCTGTTCCTAAGTGGCTTTAGCATAGAAATGGTCTCTGTAGTCACCAGACCTATGACGCCAAAGAAACACATCAGAACCGGCATCAGAGTGTGGCAGTGGGGACTTACGAATCACTTCAAGTATCTGTTGGTGGTGCCGACATCTGTCAGCCCGAGGAAGCCAGATTTGAGAGGATATTACATCAATTACTTTTGCATGCCTAGCAATTCCCCAATATCGGATCCCAAAATCAGTTGTAGCAGCAATAAGTTTACATGCATCACACCAGTGATCAAACTAGAAAAAAGTATCAGTCCCAGAGTGTATTGCCACTTTGATGAATGAGAAGATTTCCTCTCTAAGTCTAAGCAGTTTGCGCCATATATATGAACCCTTTGTGCCAATTTTAACTTGCCAGAATGAATTGTAACGAAGGAGATATCGCTTAGTCCAAGCTACCCAAAAAGAACCCAAGGAGGAAAGTAGTTTCCATATCAGATTGTAAGCAAAGACCCGTGATGTAAAACGGAACCATCTTATACCAAGTCCCCCTTCTGTGGTTGGCTTACAGATGTCTGCCCACGATACTTTCGCTTTATTCGCTACATTCGGTGAACCAGACCACAAAAAATTCCCACATAAGCTTTCGATTTGCTTTAGACATATGCTTGGTAACCTGAAAATAGAGCACCAAAAGTTGACAGAGCTAGTAACCACTGATTTGATTAACTGTAAACGGCCTGCAAAAGAGAGAGCCTTTATGGACCATGCTAACATTCAAGAACGAATCCGATCAATCAAAAGCTCATAATTCGCAACTGACATCCTCTTAGTAGTCAACGAAAGTCCCAAGTAACGAAAAGGTAAGGTATCTACTGCCATACCCACAGCAGCGGCTGCAGCAATTAACGTGTGGGAACCTACACCCGCTGCAAAAACTAATATCTTTCCCGTGTTGATGCGTAGACCCGAGATATCAACAAACTCAGAAAATACCTCAATAATACCATGTCTCGAGGAGGCAGCCAAATTAAGGTTTAGTCTCATTGACCCATCGACGAAGGGTCCCATATTGCGCAGTTTATTGAACCCACGCAGATTCCAAGCGAAGAAGGACATCATGGCTTCTTAGCGGAAGCTTTCTTTGCTGTATTGGCACTAGTAGCAAGAATCAGGTCTTTAGTTCTCACAAATTGCAGTTTTGGTGGCTTTTGCTTCGGCTTTGGGCGAGGAACCACTGACTCTGGAGCTTCGGGAGATGATGATTCCATCACAGTACTTTTAGGTTCAACAATCTCGCCCTCTTCCTGAACTTCTTGCAGCACATGAAAACGAGAGGGAGAGGTAGATTCCACAGTAACCATTGGTCTATCCGTTTTCGAAAATGTATGCTTTTTATTACGTGAAACCTCAGCTCATTCAGAATCAGCGACTGTCTGTGTAACATCTCTCTGAATAACTGGAATCTTGCATGAAGAAGAGCAGTCTTGTTGCTTTTGATTATCTGACAGTATGTGTACTTGAAACCTTTTCCCAGGACCAGAAGGAGCAGCATATACCACAACACTCTTGTTAGCAACAGGCGGGAGAGCAGAACTCGGAGTAGGAGTAACAACAGTTTCTTTTTGCAAAATATTGACTGAAGCAGAGCGTTTGGAGCAGTCTTTCCCAAGATGTCCCATTTGTTGCAGTTCTCGCACCGAGGCGGAAACCAAGGGTATGAAATAGAGACATTAAAAGCATCATGGTTTCGAGCAGTAAAGGTAATCAATGTCGGGAAGGGCTTCTCAAGGTTTACCTCATCCAATAGCCTCGCCACATCAAATCGAAAACATTTTTCCGTAGTCGGGTGGATTTTCATTGGCTTGCCTACATAACTCTTAAGGTAGCTTAATCCTCCGATTAGCAGTAACACGAACTGATCCAATGTGTGAAGGATCCCCAATAAAATGGCCAACTATAAAGTTGTTCCATAGGAGAAGAAAGTCGCTTAAAACATCTTCAGGGATCTCCGAAGCAATAACCCCATCAGAATTTGGTGTTGGAGTGTCATAAGGAGAAGACACGATTTTGGAATTGAAGACCGATGAAGCCCATGAAACTTTGGGGGGAGGGGGGGGGAGGAGAATTGGAGTCTGAAAGAGGAATTGAAGACGAATGGTCTGACTCTAGCGGTATCGTACCACCGATAGAAGAAGAAGAGAAAAAGTGGCGGTCTCCTAGGGTAAACCGTCGAGAGATAGAGCATACCTTAATTTGATTTAATTAATTATTTTATGTTGACATCATTTCTTCGCCATTACGTATTTATTTCATACGAACCTCATTACAAAAGAAAATTCTTAGGTGAAAAAATTACAAAAGCATTAGAATATAAATTTGGAAATGTGTTTTTTTATCAAATGCTTAAATATCCATTTTTACAGGACTTTTTTTCATCGAAGATTGGCACCAAATAGTATATAGCCTCATGTGATAGAGTTTTGAGTTTTAGAAGTTTTGGTTATGGATTGGATTTTATCAAGATTTATTTTTGTGTGTAAAATTTATCAAAATCGTTGATAATGGGTGTAAATGGTAACAACTAAATGTGAAATCTGATGGAATATATTTTTATTTTTTATCTGGAATCTAGCAGAATTACTTAAAATCAAATGGTAACATCTGAATTCTGGTGAATGTGGAATCTGGTTGAATTTGTTTTTGTTAATGATTAGATTGACATTATCCGATTTATATTCAAAATCTACCCTAAAACATTTTTTAATCTATCTCATACTGTAGAGATGACTAAGACCTCTAATTATTTCTCTGATCGATTGTCTATAGATTTTATCTGTTTATGATTTTTTTTAAATGTTTACGTAACGCTATTATAGATCTAAATCTATACGCCAAATTATTTCTGAAATTATTGGTTTTGGAGAGTTACGGTTATTTAATTAACTAAATCTATGAAATTAGCCTTAAACATATTTTTCAAAATTCAAATCTAAACATGAATAAATATCTAAAATATTTGAAATACAGTTATATATCTAAAATTTTATGAAATTGTAAATTATTTTATATTTTGTTAAATATTAGTTAAGGGGTTATGAAATTGGTTTAATGATCAACCACGTTCAACACTTTTTACTTAGCAATAATGCAAAATTAGAAAAAAACAAAAAAAAGAATAACAAAAGAAAAGTACAAAAGCTAGTAACATTCCACAATTCCACAATTTCACAAGATTAATTTCACACATGTAAATGATAAATGTCGAAAAAAAAAGGGTGTGGAATAAAAAAAAATCTTCAATTCCACACCATTCCACATATACCATTTACACCCAATATATAAACCCTAAAAGTTAGGTATAGTAATTTAAGTTGGCTTCAATAAAACAATTTTTTTTGTCAACAATTATATCTCATCCATAACATAAAATATGCTTTCTAAAATAATTCTTAATCTATTAACTGTAACGATAAGTTAAATTCTTGATACCAAAATTATTGACTGGATCATCTTAACCATCAGATAGATACTAACTCGACATAAAATAGTGTATTTTTAGAAATACTACTATTATTCTCATAAAAATTGACAAGATGATGTGAAAAGAGATAGAGAGAAAGAAAACCAAAGGAAAAGAGATTGAAATTTGACGCCAAGACGAATACTTGACTTGTTCGATTAAACGTACGTGGTTGGTAAAAAGTTTGCTCAATAATAAACACATAATAACGAAAGCAATCACACACACACAAAACACATTTTCTTTTTCCCAATATCCGTACAAATTAAAACAAATATTTTTAAAAAAAAATTAATAATCTAAAAACGCGTTAGAACTTTTCTTCATTCACTCGGAGAAACCAATCTCTACTTCTTTAACAACTTATTTAATGTCAATGACTTCATGTTCTCGATCGTTAAGTTTAAGAACCAACTAGATCTGTAATAACAATTTGAAGTTGTTTTTTACAAAAAATGTCAGATGAAGTTACAATTGGGTTTCGCTTTTATCCCACGGAAGATGAATTGGTTGATTTTTATCTACGTAACCAGCTTGAAGGACAAAGTGATGACTCAATGCATCGTGTCATTCCTGTGCTTGACGTCTTTGAGGTCGAACCTAATCATCTTCCAAGTACGTTACCTTCACTTAAGTTGTCACTATTAATTGAGTCTTGAGTGTACGTATGATACATGTTAGGTTTTATTAGTATGTATTTTAGTGTTTGTTTCCTACTATTATGTCTTTTTTCTTTTTTCCAGAATAAAAATAACTAATCGGTGTAGTCGGTTTTGGGTTTGGTTTAGCTTTCTTTTCCAAAAAACTTCAACTTTTGGTTTAGTTTTTTTCTTTCCGGTTATTATTTTGAAAATCCGTCGAGAAAACTAAACATATATATAAATACATTTTCTGAGAAATCTTGGTCAGAAATTTCTGATGGCTTTTCTTGCCATTAGGAATTTCATCACATTTCGATATTTTCTTGTAGTTCTAGTGGGTGGAACTTACACATGCTATTGTTTTGTGTTACAGATTTTGCGGGAGAGAGATGTAGAGGAGATGCTGAGCAATGGTTCTTCTTTGTGCCAAGACAAGAACGTGAAGCAAGAGGAGGTAGACCGAGCAGAACCACTGGTTCAGGTTACTGGAAAGCGACTGGATCACCTGGTCCAGTATTTTCCAAAGACAACCGAATGATTGGAGTTAAGAAAACTATGGTTTTCTATACAGGTAAAGCACCAACTGGAAGAAAAACAAAATGGAAGATGAATGAATACAAAGTCATTGACGAAACTGTCAACGTTTCCACAATCCCTATGGTAGTTTCAACTTCTAAATACATTTATATCTTAAAAGCCATTAATTAGAAAATTCTTGATTTAATGAAAGTTTCTTATGTGTTTTGGTTTGAATGAAAATGTAGTTGAGACATGAATTCAGTTTATGTCGTGTCTACGTAACATCAGGAAGCTCAAGAGCTTTTGATAGACGTCCTGTGGGAGTGATTCAGACAGAGACAATGGTTCCAAGTGATGTTGCAGTAGCTGAGACATCATCGCTTCGTGTCGCAAGCTCACCTGAAACTTCCATTTCAGGAGAACATTTTGATCACTCTATGCATACAGAGTTGGTTGGTGGTGTAATCGAACCAATCTGGGAATGGGAACAATTGAGCTGGCCTTGAAGCTTTAGATGTTATCATCAAACACTACTTCCACTGTTTACTTTTAGTTGAATTAATTACCAGAAGATTCTTTGCTCTTTTTGTTTTTCTTTTTTCTTTCTTGTTTCGACCGATCGTGAGAAATAAATGACCAAAAAGTGACAATATAGATTTTTCTAGAAATTGTGGAAGTCATCGTCATGTGTGATTCAGAAACTCAAAAGTCTTTACATTGACATTTTAGCTTCTTCTTCAGTCTTCTAATTTTATTTTATTTTTGTGATAAGAATTAAAATTAGCTAATTATGACGGAAGAATCAACAAACACTGGATTATGTACTTCATGTTGTTTAGCCTTAAATCGAACCCAAAAATTAAGAAACCGGTTAATGCAAACCGTTACATGGTTTGGCTCAGAGAGGTTTTAGCCCTTTCTCATAGCTGAGTCTTCTTCTACTTTGGAAGTTTAGAGCTGAGTCTTTATTTCTCAGTCTTTTGTTTCCTCGTCCTTCATGTACTTCTCTTGTACTGCCGCAACTGTGAAGATTATCGTTAAAGAAAACAACTCTTTTGTTATAGAACTGAAAGCAAGTGAAATGGTTAGCAAATAAGATTATGAAAAAGGATATCTGTTATAGTCCCAATCGGTTTGACCAACTGCAATCTTGCTATATTCAACCACACTTGCATCAATGCCAGAAAATATGTATCCATTGCTCTTGTCAATAAGCTTTACCAGATTCCCAACACTTTCTTTATCCTGACAAAAAGGAAAACAAAATCACAACAAAATAGTGCAAAGATGTTTGGAGAGAAAGAGATAGAGGTGCATAGTAGATTGCAAACCTGAATATCCAAGGTTGTGAAATTAACAAGACTATAATCTTCAATGACATCACATAGCTCTTTTGTTAGTTTTCTGGAATAAGAAACATCGAGCTCATGAGACATGGAGGATGCATCTAAGTGGACTGTCAATGTGTATTTAGATCATGTTTATATCAACCTGTACTTAGCTGAGCGAGGATCTTGACCAAGATGGTTTTCCAAGTATGACAAGTCTTGAACATCGGTATAGAAATCTAAATTGAAAGCTAGATGACACACAGAGAGATGGTCGTTACTGGGTCCATATTATACTTTTGAAAAATAACCACAATGATCTTTAAACTATATGTACCTAGCTTTCCGTAGCTTCCAATGAGATCGATTTTAGACAAGACATTGACATGTGGGAGTTCCATATGAAGCATTGTGGATAAGGAGAGAAGCAATGCACTTACATAATTCCCCGGATCACTACATAGATGGGCATCAATTAGTTGCACAGCAGTTAACTGCAAAGCAAACAAACAAACAAACTCATGAGTTATATCCACTCTTAAATGTTCATTTAGCAAGTTGGTAATAATTAAATAATAGCACATACTCTAAGGTTCAATGATTTTATGAGCATCGTAAGAATATTCTTGGTACTGTCATGAGTGAAAAACAATTCCACTTGGCCAGGAAAATCAAAGAGAAGGTAATGCTCTGCAAATGTTTCAGAAATTTTAACTTAAACAAAGAGACATAGTGATCAAATAAAAAACAAGAACAACAAAAAAAAAGACTTATTGTTGCTCACCCTTCAGAAGAGGCTCTAATTTAGATTCCAGCCAATCAATGTTTTTCTCCAAGTACTCCATACAATATAGAAGACCTGTTTGATTATGTACTATGTTGTTAATGTGACCAAAGAAAAAAAGTAAAGACGAAGAGGAATATGAAAATGGTAAATTAACCTCCATTAGGACCTAGCGAGTGTTCATTCATAACATCTTCTAACTTAACCAATTCTTCTATATTCACAGCACACTCGTAACTACAATCAATGTCAAGAAACAATTGACAACAGAAGAACTTTCTCATCAATTTCAACCATTGAGTAAAATTTAGCATGAAAAGGATACGGTAGTGTATCGTTTGCAGGATCCAAATTAACAATAGCAACCTTCCTGCAGAAGAAAAATGGAAATTGATGCTAAGAGAATGAACTTTCAGAGAAACTTCATGAATCTGGAAAATCTCTATTCGAAAACAAAGTCGACGCAAGAACATTTCACAATCAAGTAAATCCAGTTCAAAAGTCAGGCAATTCAAATTTCTGGAATCTAACACTCTCAGTTACGAAAGTTCGGAACTTTTTCGATTTGACAAAGCTACAGTCAAAAAAATAATGGTAAGTAAGCTTTTTTCTTTGTTCCACGTAGAGAAACTTTGTTGAAACGAGAAAGAATACAAAACCTGCCGATAAGAGGGAGAAACTGCGACATGCCATTGCAGTAAGTGGTCTTGCCAGATCCAGGAGGACCGATTACTACTTGTCCAAACACCATTGTAATGAAGAAGAAGAAGAATATAACCCAGCCGGATTCTCGCCTCTGTTCGCTAGAGAAAGAGAGTTTCGCCTGAGTCGGTATTGTCGACGTGAGACTCGCCGGAGACTGGATTCGAACTCTTCGGTTTATTTAACATTAGGGTTTTAATTTTAATTTGGATTATTTCGGTTAATACCAAAACCGAACTAAACCGAAAATCGAAATTGGTAAATTGTTCAAAACGTTTGTTTGCTTCTGGCATATTGGTATAACTTCGTATTTTCTGCTCGGAAAAGCAGCAAACTTTAGGCGTTGAAACTTATCGTCGCCGGGGTCCGTTGATCCACACTACTTCACGACGAATCAGTCCGATTGAAGATCCTGCGATGGCGATTATATATGCGGTTGTGGCGAGGAGCACAGTAGTCTTAGCCGAATTTAGCGCTGTTACGGGATCTGATGGTCTTATCTTTCTCTGTATGGCCAACGATACTTTTGGAAGTAAGCCTTTTTCTCCCTTTTTCTCTATTATCATGTCTTGTGAAGAAGGAATTGGAATCTCCAATTTTTCTGGTGTATTTGACAGTTATGCCTGATCACTGAAAAAAGTTTAAGAGAATCGTATGAATGTTGGTCAACAATCTAGAATTCGTGTCATAAATTGAAAACTTTGTAACTGATTACAAGTTTTGATTTGCTGTGCTTTTAGAAATCTTGTGGTTTTTAGTGTTGATGTGTCTCCTCTCTGTGAAACTGATGTTTGATGTTGCTGATTATTTAGGGAGGATTCCATTTTCGTATTTGGAAGATATTCATATGAGGTTCATGAAAAACTACGGAAGAGTGGCGCATTCTGCGCTTATGCAATGAATGATGAGTTCTCAAGGGTTTTACATCAGCAGATGGACTTCTTCTCTAGTAATCCTAGTGTAGATACTCTCAATCGTGTTAGAGGCGAAGTGAGTGAGGTAAAATTGTTTCTTCTTATGATCTCTAGATTAACCTCAGCTAGATGCATTTGAAAAGGTTGCATAATTGTGTCTACTTAGCTCACATGCTTCTTTAAATCCGTCTTTGGTGTAAGTATTCAGTTTGTTCCACTGCTCATGTGCTCCTAAATATCCTTATCTGATATCTTTGCTCGAAAAAGTTAGTTCTCTCATTGATTGTGTGGTCGTGTTTGCAGATTTGATCGGTCATGGTAGAGAACATTGAGAAAATAATGGAGAGAGGTGATAGGATTGAGCTTCTTGTTGATAAAACAGCAACAATGCAAGATAGTGCATTTCACTTCAGAAAACAATCTAAACGCCTCCGCCAAGCTCTTTGGATGACAAATGTTAAGCTATTGTAAGGATCTCGGTTACTTTTAGGTAAATTTGTCCATTTCAATCAAATCTGCTCTTCTTATTGTTTGTGTTCAACGGGGTAATGTTAACATGCTTGATAGTTCTCGTTCTGTATATAATAATCGCATCTTTCTGCGGAGGCATCAGTTTACCGTCTTGCAGATCTTAATCACGATGGCTTTATCAAAGGTAATGTTACTTAAACCAGAAACAATCCACTGTTTTTGTAGATTAACTCAATCGCATCCTTTTTTCTTTTCAGTCTTGATTCTGTCATGAAAATGAACTCTTGAGATTGGAGTTACACAAAGTCATGGTCCTTCTCACTTATGTAAACTCTTGTATAAATGTCAGAATGATACACAACACTTGTCTTGTAGGTTAAGTCACTTGAGTGAGTTTCTAAAACGTTTATTTGCTTTTTGTCTTTCATATTTCTTGCATATATATTGTACATCACATATTCATCATATATGTTGTTGAAAGGAGTTTGATTTTTTTTTTCTTCATAATAGTTCTATTTAAGCAATTGTTGCTCCCGTTATCGTTTGTCTATGTTCTCATCAATGTAACAAATAGAATTGTGATTATTATGCCAGCAAAATGTTTACAAACAAAAACCAAACCAAGATTCTCTTTTATACTGAATTGAATAAGATCCAACATCTAGTTTAACCTCTTTTCAACCGATGAGCTTGAGCTATAAAGTATAAGCAAAATACAGTAAATGGTAAGTATACTTAATAATCTCATACATCCAAAACGAATGCATGCATGTTATTCTGATCAGATAAAGCAAAAGTTGAAAACACTTTTGTACCTCACACGAAACGTTTTTTAAAGAGCTGATGTCGTTTGGTAGGATCTTTAGGTTTCTTCAATTGTTGACCAGAAGATTTGTGACGGCCATATTCCATGTAGACCATTCCCTTTGCACCGGACATTGCACTCATTGATCCCACGCTTCGTCTCGCCTTTTGCAGAGCCATACCATCGGTGTCTTCTTCGGCTTGCTCCAGACCAACCAGATCGTCTCCAGCATTCAACACTTTTCGCAGAAGAGACAACTGATCTTCTTGACTATGGTAGCTCAATTCTGAACCAGCGTCAGGAGGTGGTAGGCTTGTTATAACCTTAAAGCTGTATCCTTGGTCGATCAAGAACTGCTGTCTTTTTGTTGAATAATACATTTCCTGTGTATCTGTAGAAACAAGGGAGTAGAAGAATGCATTGTATTCTTCTTTTCCACCAGCCATTCTATCTTCAAGTTTACCCTTAGCCCTAAGAATACGACCCAAACGTTGAGCCTCTTGACGTCTAGACCCAGCATGTGATGAAATCTGGATGATCACATTAGCTTCAGGGATATCTATGGAGTTATCACCAACCTTTGACAAGAAGATAGTGTTTACATCTTTACTGGTTTTAAACTTTTTGAGAATCTCCATTCGTTCGCCATGGCTCGTTGCACCATAGATCATCGGTTTCCGGAGTTTCATTGCATACACTGTAAGTGCAAAAAGATTATCTGCAAACACGATGATTTTATCCCCACGTTGCTCTTCATGGAAACGTATCAAAAATTCACAGGCTCTGAACTTGTTAGGGTTCATGACATAAAGTGCCTGTTTTTTCTTAGAGTTCTCTTTCTTCAGATATTCTGCGAAAAACTCTTTGGTCATAGGACACCATACTTCGGCACACTGAACATTGGCAATAAAGCCTCCTTTAACTAAATCTAGCCAATTGGCTTCATATAGTTTCGGGCCAATTAGGAAATTTAAATCTGTAATCCTATCATCTTCTCTCACAAGAGTGGCTGTAAGTCCTAGCTTGCAGTGAGATTTTGTGATACTGATAACTTTCCTAAACATATGGGCCGGAACCACATGCACCTCGTCCATTAGCAACAACCCCCACTCTCTGTTTCTCATTTCTTCGATAATCTTCTCTGATTCCTCAGATCGTTTGCCACCAAAGGCAACCATATTATAAGTTGTCACAACAACACCAGCATTTCCACGGAATCGTTCTTTACTATCAGAAGTAAAACGACATATTTGGTCATCTCTTATAGTAGACCACAACTTGAACTGGAAGGCCCACTGATCCACAGAGACAGCATTCGTCGCCAAACAAAGACAACTCTTCTTTATTCGAGCCGCGGCAGATACACCAACTAGAGATTTACCAGCACCGCAAGGCAACACTATAATCCCAGACCTTGCTCGTCCATTCCCAAACATTTTGCTCAAACTTTTTTCCTGGTATGGCCTCGGTTGTGCATGGGGCTTTAGTTCCATGTCAAGATCAGGATTAACATTGTCGTTCCTAAAGTCATATTCCTCTAACATAGGGTAATTCAAGGCATTTGGCAAGCAACGCTGCTTAACGTTCTCCACCTGTGAAGGGTCTATCTCAAATGAGAGAGTTTCTTTCTCTTCTGCTGCTGCTGCCAATTCTGCTTCATTCAACAGCTCTCCAGGCCCTGCTTCAAGTTCCCCACTTGTTTTACCAATAGTGAATCCATCAATGCCAAAATTTGGCTCAGAAGAAAACCTAGCTCGGTTTATAACATCATCACTAAGAAGCCTTTTCAACACCTCAGGGAATGGAGATTCAATAAAATATCGATTCCTCTTCAATACCAGCTTCACTTTCCCATAATTGGCAGTAGAAGCATAGATGAAATCAACTATCTCCTTAGGTAGCTTAGTCTTAGAAAGTTTATTCAAAACAGATATAACAGTTTCGGTCTCAAGACCAACGGAAACAGCAGCATACAGAGAGTGTGGGGTTAGATTATACTCGTGCATCGACTCTGGCCTGCAAACGGGTTCAGCTATGGCGATAAGAAAATCATAAGCTTGCTTGTAGAGAGGAGAAAATGTCTCCAAGAAAATCCTTCCATCAGCACAAGCCCACAATGGCCTGTTTCCATGATCTGGCTTTAACTCCAATTTCGTAAAATCCCTTTTCTTTTCCTCTCCTTCACCATCACGAGAATCCTCATCACCATCATCATAGTATTCTTCAGCGTTTTGGATGTTCTTCATTTTTTTATCATCCTTCTCACCGTACTTCATCTTCTTGTTGGCTCTTCCTCTTTCACCGTGTCCCATATTAAACTTCTCCTGTCGAATCGATTTCTTAGAGATTATCTCTTGTCTTTTCAATCGATGATATTAGACTTCGCAGAACCCTAAAACTGTACGACGGAGGAGATCAAACAGCGGCGTGTAATTTGCGTTATAAGCTATTCGGCTCTCCGGCGGATTTGGATTCGGATTCTGGTCTGGCGAGTCCGTTTCGCGTTAAGGAAAAACTTACATCTCAGTCAGTATTTATAACCTTCGGTTTTTTTTTTTTTTTTTTTTTTGTTAATCGGGGTTTAATTTGCCAATTTCTTTCTGACCTTTCGCAACTTTGTCAAAAAGCACGACCTCTCCCCTCTCGCGTATCTACACAGTTGAGATCAATCCCCGAATCTCGTGCGGTTTCTCTAGGATTTTTGATCTGATTCGATATCAAATCTAACCGGCATGAGGCCAATCCTGTTGCCGGATCCACCCAGTCTATCTACCGGTGTACCTGAGATTTTCGAACAAGGCGGAGCCCAGAACGTTGTCAGACGCGCCGTCGTCATTGGAAACGGTTTTCCTGGCTCTGAGAATCAGTGTATTGGTCTCGTTCGCGCCCTCGGCTTAGCGGAAAATCACATACTCTACGTAAGTTTGATCCACGGTTTTAGTTTCCGGCCCTTCAACTTATGTGATACTATACTCGAAGTCTCTATTTTCTATATCAATTGATTTTCGTTAGGAATATGATTTGATAGTGACAGTAATGATTGCTATGAGATAGGATTCTTTGACGGCAACGGATTAATTTCTTTTGCTTTGTTGTTTAATCATGTCTTCTACTATTATATAGCGTGTTAAGTGTAAAATAGGATTGGAAATTCTTAACCTTTACTACATCTTGACGCGAATACGGTTACTGTAGAAGAAAGTATGCTGTTCTGTAGGATGAGGTAACTTATCTGTTAGTCTGAATGTTCAGATGAGGAGGAACTATCTGAATTTTGATGGAATCTAGAAATTGGTGGCTCTGTAAATTTGCCAGTATTATAAGCTCTGTAATTACTGAATCTCGTTTATAAGTAACAGAGGTGGTGGATTCATTATGCCTTAAGGTCAGTTCGGATGCATATATTACTGTTTTGCTGTGTGTGGTTTTTCCAGTTTCGTGATCATCAATAATAGTCTTGGCATCTACATCAAACTTGTTATTTTTGGTTCGCTGAGATTATCTGTTTGTTTAATTTTTTTGATGTAAGCGAGTGACAAGGCCTAAAGGAGGGATAAATGAATGGTTGCACTTGCTCCCTGTTAGTCTTCACAAGAAGTTGGACTTTATCCTCAGGCATATTTACCTCTACTCCCGAATGATGGTTGGGTCCAAACAAAGTAAATACATTTCATCCATACCCTCAGACAATGGTGGTGGTGTAGGTTTGTCGTCTATCTTAGAGGCTGATGTGAAGAGCATTGTGACAATGGCCCGTGAGACCCATGAAAAGTATGATATTTCTCTTGGAGTTCGTGAGCTATTGATTACTTTGTGGGGATAGTTCATTTGGACATTATTGCATTTCTCTGAGTTGCAATTGCAAGTAACACTCGATCGTATTGAAACCTGAATGCATGCCTTTGCATCCCCTCATATGAATTACTGTTTCTCCATGGATTAAGGAAATGGTATTGCACATTTAGTCAGCGATTTTATTTCTTTTACAGGGATGGCCCATTGGTGGTGATTGCATGTGGGAGAGATACTATTTCTATTGCTAGCTCGATAAGGCGTTTGGCTTCTGAACACCTCTTCGTTGTTCAGGTAATACTTTTAGATTTAACCTGGTTGTTATGTTACTGTAGGCATAGTAGACTTAGCGTTGAAGTACGATTCAAGATATTTGGAAAAAATGTGTTCCTGAATTTTGTGATTCTAAGAAAATAGCATTTTGTGCTAGATCCTGTGAACTCTAAAACATTATATTTGGTCTTCATATCTGTAGATACAACATCCTAGATCACATTTAAAGAGGTTTGACATGGTGATCACGCCTCGTCATGACTACTATCCTTTAACCCCCGAAGCGCAAGAGCAGGTTCCTAGATTTATGCGTAGGTGGATAACTCCACGTGAACCTCCTGAGGATCATGTAGTAAGTACCATCTTGTCTCCGTTATGCTCAATCACTGTAGATGAAACTTATTGTGGATATTTCATTTGTAAATAACGTGAATGGACACGCCTATAATTAGGTCTTGACTACTGGAGCTCTACACCAGATCGATTATGCCTCGCTCCGTAAATCAGCTAGTGCCTGGCATGATGAATTTGCTACTCTTCCAAAGCCCTTAGTCGTGGTTAACGTTGGCTGGCCTAGACGTAAGTTCTGTTACTCTTTGAAGTTACTAAAAGCCGTTCTTACATCTTCAGTATATATCACCTGAGTACCTTATCCTTTGAATGCTGAAGCTTTTATGTTATTACCTTGTTTTTTTTCCCATATCTCGGAACAGGTAACTGTCGGTATGGTGCAGACCTTGCAAAGCAGCTAACAGACTACCTTCTTAGTGTCCTTGATACTTGCGGAAGTGTCAGAATTGCTCTTTCCTACAAAACCCCTGCAAAGGTCTCTTAACACTTTTTTCTTTTCTACCCAAAAAGGTTATAGGCTTATCACTAGTGTTCTTCTTAAGTTTTACCTAGTTTTTTGCTATGCACGCAGGTTTCAAGAGTAATTTATAAAGAACTTGGAAATAACCCGAAAATTTTCATATGGGATGGCCAAGGTACGGATAATCCACCACAAATTTTGCTTGAGCTTTGTGCACAAGTACAGTGCAATCACGAAAAGATCTAATGGTTATCTAAATGCTAATTCAGAACCAAACCCTTACATGGGACATCTAGCTTGGGGTGATGCCTTTGTGGTGACAGCAGATTCTGTCAGTCTAATAAGCGAAGCCTGTAGCACAGGGTACATAAGATACTGAGATAACTCTACTTCTTGTTTTCCAACTACTGAAACTAAATTCTGAATATTCCTTCTCTGCTACAGGAAACCAGTGTATGTTGCTGGAGCTGATCGCTGTAATTGGAAGATTGCAGAATTCCAAAAATCTTTGAGGGAGCGAGGAGTTGTCCGCTCATTTACAGGTTTCGAAGATGTAAGTATCATCTTTGCTCCTATTTCTCTGCATGCCAATGGATCCTATTAAAGATCAGAGAGTTCTCCTATGGTGAATTTTCTGTTATATCTTCCATGTCTTCATAATTGTCTTTGATCTGGTTTGGTTTAAAATGGTTTTATAGATGTCGGAAAGTTGGAGTTATCCGCCATTGAATGACACAGCAGAGGCAGCAATGAGAGTACGGCGTGAATTGGCTGTACGTGGATGGAGTTTAAGGTCTTGAATTCTATACTCTCTTTGTTGTAACATTTATTTGCGGGAATCACATTTGATGAAAGTTGGAGAAGAGAAGCTTTAAGAGAATCGGATATTGTGCAGAAAGAAGAATAGGTGATAATACCAGTTTTTTTTTTCCTTTTTTTTCCACCAGGTGATAATACCTTTCAAAAGAGTAATTTACTCTTTCTCTTGACCTTAATTTTACTGCTAATCTTTCTTATTTTACACTTGTATCATATGGCCGATGAGGTTGGATCCTTTGAGTGTGTATAATAAGCAATGTTTCACTTATGTTTAATGAACTTTTGTTGGTAGATGGAGCAAAAAGGTGACCATATTCTCCCGATTGGTTAATGTATAAATTTAGTTGTTTCATGATAAAATTTACGAACTTAATGTGAAACAAGACGAGACAAGATTGACTAAGAAAAAACAAAAGTTCAAGGTAGCCTTGAGAAATCCAAACGAAGCCGTTTTGAACTACAACCCACACTTCCTACATCCTCCTCCCTTGGCTGATGATGAGTGATGAGTCCAGTTTCTGTTTTACTCTGAGAATATGTACCAAAACAGTTTACAAATCCACAATTCTGTGGTCCAATAGCCGGAAGGCTGGTATATACTTGTGAACTTTGTAGTTAGTCGTCTGGGAAGATGAACTGAAGATCTTGGTTGTCTCTGTATACTTGAACTAGAGCTGCGGCTTTGTATACAAATAAACCAACCATGGCTGGAACTATCTGCAAGACATAAACATTGTGGAGAATAAAAGAGGTTTAAAACTTGAAGTATTCGACTTTAAGCTTTCAACCACGAATGTCTAGGTAAAGACCGACTAGCAGATGCAAAGGATCCTCCCATCTAGTGTTATGTGGATAAGCAAGGTGAAATTTGTAAAAGGACACGAAAAACTTTAAAGTTTCCCTATTTTGAGTTGGAGGCGTGAGTTAGATAAGCAATTTAGCTTAAATGAACTACCTGAAAGTCGAACAAGTCATTCTGGAGATACTTGTGAGAGAGTACCCACAAAGCATAAATTGCAGCTGGAATCACCAACCGTGGAGATGAGAGAGCCATACCGCTGCCCCTGATTGTCCTCTCTACAAAGTCCTCAAGGTCTTCACTTCTAATCCCAATTCTGAGTTCCAACATTACAAAAAACCACGTTAAGAGCAGTGTGAGAGTAATGGGAGAAATTCCATGAAAATATGACCAGACTAGAGAGTTCTCAAGGTTGTTACTTTTTAGACTTTTTTTTCAGGAAGATATCAGGAACATCTTCACGTGAAACCCCATCAGCGTATCCGCACAAAAGCTGAAGGTACAAACAACTGCACTGGAATCGGATTTGTTTAGGAATACAAGAGTGCATGAGCAAACATGTTGCCGAAGCTTTATATTACAATGTCAAAGGTCTATTTTTCAACAACCATTAAAATAGACAACTAACCTGAAAAGAACTCCAACTGCATAACTGACTGCAGCCTGTCACATGACACAATATTCATTCAAACACGTTTTCTAATGGCTAGTTAAATGAGGGAGGATACAGTAGCCATTGTATAAACTGGTTAGTGTTTTGGCAGAGCTTGCCTGGGCTGATAAAGCTAGCAAGCAATATCCACTGCACCCGGTTCCAATTACAATAGACAGGTACATCAGTTCACGCTTCAGCTACAATATAAAGACACAAAAGCAGAATTTCCAAAGTAAGTTCTATAGGTAAATCATACAGATTAACTACCGGCATTACATACTGAACAGCAAATTCCACAATAGATTGTTGTTGAATCATAAAGATTTGACTGGCATACTAATAAAGAAACATACTGAAAGTAATATTCATACAGCTTCATATTTCAGAAAGTTGAGTTTCTTCCTTCTCTCGCTGTCATCGCGTAAAGCCTGCAATCAACCCCAAAGGTTGCCGGGAAGTAGAAAAAACACAGGATATATTGCAATGAGAAGGGTGTGTAAAATGAAGACAGAGAATTAGGACATTCAAAACGAGATAACCCACCTTAGCTAACGCTTTTTTATTCATGGGAGCAGAATCATTTTCCCCAACAATCCATTCTTGGGTTGGTTTAAGTTTCAAGAAACCACTTTGATCATCATCATCATCTGGGCCATCAATTGAGCTGACCTAAAAATAGAATAGAAAGACATTAATAGAGCAGCTACACCAACGAAAGTACAAGTTCCAAGTAGGAGATTGCAGTAATGAAAGTTATAAAAGTAATCAAACCAACACTAAGTTCCATAAAAGTGTGGTAACTTGCAAAACTGTATATAGTTGCAACAGGATCACATATCTCTCAAAATGTTTGTCGATACATAGTAAAGCTAACTTATAGCTACATTTGCTAAATACCATATTAAAGAAACAAATTTAAGTTCTCAAAATCACTAATTGGTGTGCATTAACAAGTATCCATTAGTTTTTTTTAGAACATATATGATTACCTGATTATCTAGTCCAAGAGTTGAAGAGGCTCCATTAGAATTATAAACAATAGATTCGAAAACTTCCTTTAACCAGAGCCTATCAGAAACTTTGGAAATAAAATCTCCATTTTCTTCTCTGTCTTTCAAGAACATTTGCATCACATCTTCCTCCAGAAGCTCACTCACTAAAAATAAAACAGCAAAAGACACATTAAATTTCCCACAAATCGAAGAAACTATAATAATTTGAGCAGAAATATTCATTGTAGATATAGTCACTGGAGCGAGAAGCGGCGTTAGAGGCGGACAAGCGTGAAGGATTCCTATTGGGTGGTTTCCGAAGATGATACGGCGGAGCAAGCCTCACGTGCGGAGGAGGAATGTAGCCGCCGGGAAACCGAGAAACGACGGGAATCGTGAGTGTCTCCATGAGCGAGAGTGCTACAGCTTCTCTCTGGTTCGTTCCAGGAGAAGAAGCAGCAAAATGCTTATCCTATTAGTGATGGTGGAAAGAAAGAAAATTACCAAAAAGAAGACCTTTTTATAATTCGGACATTATAGTTTTAAAAAGAAGTGTGGGGGTGATTTTATAAGTTTAAGAAAAAGTAAGGCCTTTTTGCTGCAACAAAGATTTAACTTATAAACTTGAATAAAGGGGTTTAGTCCATTAGGAACAGGGAGAAAAACATCAAAACTCAGAGCCGCTCAAGTCTTCCGCCGTCGTAGTCATCGTCGGAAAAGGATTCTCAAATAATCGTCTCTAAAGGACACAGTAATAGTTGACGGAGATGGAGAAAGTAAAGATTGAAGAAATTCAGTCAACTGCTAAGAAACAGCGGGTTGCTACTCACACCCATATCAAAGGTCTTGGCCTAGAGGTTCGTCTTCTTCACTCTCTCTCTCTCCGAACATGTCTCTCTTTGGCTCTAGTAAATTTCAGTATTATTGTAGTATTGTTTAAAGTTTATTCGAGTTTAGCATTGAGGGTTTAGTCAGGGTTTAAAGTTGTAAGCTTTGGAGGATTTCAAAGCTAATTGCTTCCTTATGTAGTCTGAGAGACTCTTTTCGGTTCTGGCACTATCAAGCTCTTGTTTTCATATGCAAAGTTTCGACTTTTTTGGGGATACTGCATCTTGCAGCGTGCTCGTATTGCTCAAAATTGATTTGGCTTTAAATTTTAGGGTTTTTGAGGTTTTGAACTACTTGCTTCGTTTGGTTAACTCCTGGACTCTTTTTGGTTCAAGCACAACTAAACCCTACTTTTCATTTGCAAATATCCAATTTTTGAGTATTCATTATGAAATAATGTTCTGAAGGATGCTTTTAGCCCCATGCCGTGCCTTGATGATGCTTGCACGTTATCTGTGCTCTTTTGTTGGCTGTAAATCTCAAGCATAATTGTGATCTCTTTCTATAGCTACTAGCATCGTATTCGTTGCTAATACTGTGTCTCCTTATCTAGCCAACCGGTATTCCCATAACATTGGCAGCTGGGTTTGTTGGCCAACTTGAGGCTAGAGAGGCAGCTGGTCTTGTAGTGGACATGATTAAGCAAAAGAAAATGGCGGGCAAGGCTCTTTTGCTAGCTGGACCTCCTGGAACTGGGAAAACAGCGTTGGCTCTTGGAATTTCCCAAGAGCTGGGGAGTAAGGTAATCGAGGATTTCTTCATTTTTCATCTTCTTTATTCCATTCTCTCACATGGCTTCATTGTAAGAAGCATTTTTATTAAACTTTTAGCTTATGTGATCTGGATTCGTGCTTGCAGGTTCCATTCTGTCCAATGGTTGGATCTGAGGTTTACTCATCAGAAGTTAAGAAAACAGAGGTTCTGATGGAGAACTTTAGACGTGCCATTGGTCTACGTATCAAGGAAACCAAAGAAGTCTATGAAGGAGAGGTGGGTTGCTATCTGTGGCTCCTTTTACTATGAATTTTACATGACAATATGTTTTTACTATTTGTGGTTTCTTTTACTGTGTTCTTACAACAGAGTATGTTCGTTGATTTCTAGGTCACAGAGCTGTCCCCAGAAGAAACTGAAAGCCTCACTGGAGGCTATGGTAAAAGCATCAGCCATGTTATCATTGCACTCAAGACAGTCAAAGGAACCAAACAACTTAAATTGGATCCCACTATATACGATGCCTTGATTAAGGAAAAGGTCAGTTCTTTGAGTTATTGACACGTGCTGCTATGTTTTGGATGTGATAATTTTTCCGGAAGTTATGAATCATGATCCAAAATCTTGTATTCTTTTTATAGGTTTTGATTTCTAAGTATATCACTCTGTATGGACAATTATGTTTAGTGAAGTTGCTGAATACTGTGTCATTCTGATTGGTTTCTGGTTATATTTACTGATTAAATCTCAGGTAGCTGTAGGAGATGTAATTTACATCGAAGCAAACAGTGGAGCTGTCAAGCGGGTAGGTAGAAGTGATGCTTTTGCCACTGAATATGATCTGGAAGCAGAAGAATATGTTCCACTTCCCAAAGGAGAGGTTCACAAAAAGAAAGAGATAGTGCAGGTTTATCTTCTATGAACTTTTGCTTACCCTCAAGAACTCTCCCTTCTGTGTAGCAGTCACATTATCTTTGTTGCTTATCAGTCTTACTCAGATAGGATGTGTTCTTATAAAACAAAAACAAAAAACAAAAGTTTCTTTTATGGTGTATTGTTAAAAAATTCATTGTGGATAGGATGTCACGCTCCAAGATCTAGATGCAGCAAATGCTCGACCTCAAGGTGGCCAAGATATACTTTCTTTGATGGGTCAAATGATGAAACCCCGGAAGACTGAGATCACTGATAAGCTTCGGCAAGAAATTAATAAGGTGATATTAACAAGAGCATGGTTCATCTTTGTCTAAATTTTACTTCTCTCTTGTAAGGTCTGATATTATTATATGGTATCTGTATGCTAATTGCAGGTTGTGAACCGTTATATAGATGAAGGCGTGGCAGAGCTTGTTCCAGGAGTTCTATTTATTGATGAGGTCTTTTCCTATATAAGTTTTTCTCAATCCACCATATTGATCTTGCTACTCCGGATCAACAAGAATTAACTTTCTTGAATCACAAAACTTCAGGTTCATATGCTTGATATGGAGTGTTTCTCGTACCTAAACCGTGCTCTTGAGAGCTCACTATCACCCATAGTTATATTTGCTACAAATAGAGGTGTTTGCAACGTAAGGTGAGGAGACGATCTAGAGCTTGGTAGAACTTTTCATTCTTTGGATTCTTGTGAGTTTCGGTTAATTTAGTACTGTGTTTTACTTCATTTGCAGAGGGACTGATATGCCCAGTCCCCATGGAGTACCTATTGACTTATTGGACCGGTTGGTCATTATTCGAACTCAAACCTATAATCCCTCTGAAATGATACAGGTTACTCGATTGTCGTTTAGTTTTTTTTTTTTGGATTTCAATCAAACATCATCTAACAGATTTGTTATGTGTCCAGATTATAGCTATTCGTGCGCAAGTGGAAGAATTAACCGTGGATGAAGAATGCTTGGTTCTACTTGGGGAGATTGGACAAAGAACATCACTAAGGTGTTTAAGACTAAACTTGTCTTTATAGCCTTTTGTTTCTTATGCAAGATCTCAGTTTTTTAATCTATAAATCCTTTCACTTTCAGGCATGCGGTGCAGCTTCTGTCTCCTGCTAGCATCGTGGGGAAAATGAATGGACGTGACAATATCTGCAAGGTTACTTTGACTTATGGATCTTGAAAACAATAAAGCAAATGTTAACAATCTGAATGTTATGTCTAAATCATTGATGTTGGTATTTCAACTTTTGACAGGCTGATATAGAAGAAATAACATCACTCTACTTGGACGCCAAATCTTCAGCAAAGCTTTTACATGAGCAACAAGAAAAATACATCTTATGAGAAAACACTAATCTAACGTTCTATTCAAACAATGCCAGATTTTTATCTTCGGTTTCGTCATTTAACTATTTTGTAATGCCTGTAACATGGAGAAAAGCTTATTTGATGAAATACAATTTGGTTTCTCTGAATTCATCTGTTCGTGTTGCTAAGCACTAACTGATGAAAATTTGAGGCAATACTTGGTTCGGTCTTGATATTGAATGTTTGGTTTAGTTGGATTTCATTGGTTGGCTTCCCTCGTATCAGGGGTTCTAAATTTGGGATTAGGGTTATCTTATCAGGGTATCCCTGATTCCAACAATAAATTCTGGGTTAATTTATAAGTGGGATTTCTCAATAAAAAACCCTGGCACGGTCTGAACAGAAACAGAGACAATATTTTCACTAGAATGAGACTGAACCAAAAGGCAAAAGGCAAAAGACTAGGGCTTTATCACGAAAGAGAGTAGAAGACGAAGACGACGATGAGTTCGTTAACAGTTGAACAAGTGTTGAAAGAGAAGAAAACACATGACCCCGATTCCGTCAAAGAACTTAACCTTGGCCACAAAGCTCTCACCGATGTGAGTTCAGTTTATGAAACTCTTATCCCATGAGAAACGGGAACAGAATCCTAATTGTGTAAAAATACCTTTAGGTCTCTTGTTTGAGCAAATTCAAAAACTTGGAGAAGCTCGATCTTCGTTTCAACAATCTCACTGATCTTCAGGTTGATTGACAGTTTCATTTTATAAGCATATACATATATCATTCCAAAAAGTTGTGGTCTTTATTTTTGTGTTTTTGACTTTCTAGAGCTTATGTTCATGTTTCATTGGTTTTAGGGACTCAAGTTTTGTGTGAATTTGAAGTGGCTTTCGGTTGTGGAAAATAAATTGCTGAGTTTAAATGGAATTGAAGCACTAACTAAGCTTACGGCAAGTTCCACTCTTTTGCTTTAATGTCATTTTTATTTTATGTGCATATGAACATGTATAAGCTTCTTGTGACAGAATAAGCTCAATGTGTGATGTTGTTTGAAATCAGGTGCTTAATGCTGGAAAGAATAAGCTCAAATCCATGAATGAGATCTCTTCTCTTGTTAATTTGCGGGCTGTGATTTTGAATGGTGAGTTTTGTACGGCACAAATCAGTGTGCTTTTTTAACCTTTATTGTTTAATCTTTGCATCTACAAGCTTCTAGTGATGATTAACCTTTATTGTTTAACTTGTTTCACTCCTTGTAGACAATGAAATCTCCTCCATTTGCAAGCTAAATTTACTACAAGACTTGAACAGTCTTGGTATGTTCTCACATCAATCAGATCAACATGTTACTCTTTTTTTATATTTACCTAATATCACCTATCTAATTTTTGATGTTTCGTTATGGATTGATGCAGTTTTGTCTAGGAACCCAATCAGTGATATTGGTGACTCGCTTTCAAACTTGAAAAACATCTCTAAAGTAAGTTTTAGTTATCTTCATTTTCCGGATCCAACTAAGCTAATCATTTTCTAATGCCCGGTTTCAGATTTCTTTGTCGAATTGCAGAATAAAAGCTATTGGCTCTTCTCTCAAGTCATGCTCTAATTTGAAAGAGCTACGACTTGCCAATAATGAAATTAAGGTAATCTTACTTCCTTTGATACAATCTAGTGATCACATCAGCTTTTCCACAATCTTTTCTTTATATCCCTAATGCTTATTTCCCTTAAACTTAATTGTTCAGATTCTCCCGGCAGAACTAGCGCTCAACAAAAGACTATTGACTTTGGATGTGGGAAACAATATGATCACGAAAGTCTCTGATGTAGAGGTACAATGCATTCATTAAGTGAAAGCAGACTTTTCTCCTTCTCCAGCCTGAGGCAAGTTTTTGCGTTGATCTAATAAATTAACTGTCAAGATTGTATGTTCCGTAATGATAGGTTTTGGGTACACTATCTTGCTTGCGAAACCTGAATATTCGAGGAAACCCAATCTCTGATAATGATAAGTCAGCTAAGAAGGTAAAACCACTTTTTTGTACTTCTGGTTAGTCTGCGTAGGGGGAAATCAAATAAGAATGAGAAATTATGTTTCTGACGTTGCAGGTGAGAAAGTTTCTTTGTTATTCAGTGAACGTATTCAATGCCAAACCCTTAGAAAAAAGCTCAAGAAATGAAAAGCATGTCCGATTTGATATCAATGAAGAAGCCTCTGATGCTTATCACAACAAAGCAGCAGAAGAAGAACAAGTAGATGGCAAAAGCAAGAAGAGCTCCAAGAGAAACAAGTCAGAAGAAGAAAAAGAAGAAGAAGCCAACAATGAAGATAAAAAGAGCAAAGAGAAGAAGTCTAAGAGCAACCCCATTGTAGATCAAGTTGAAACAGAAAAGAAGGACAATGATGCTAAGAAGAAACTGAAAAGGGATAGTCCAAAGGACGAACTCGATGCTATTGATGATGCTGAAACTTCATTTGCAGATATCTTTTCTCGGGACAATGTGACAAAGGGGTCTGGAGACATTGTTGAGAAGAAGAAGAAGAAGAGAAACACTGTTCAAGAAACAGGTTTGGTGAAAGTCATAGAGACTCGAGATAATAAAAATAAGAATAAAACAGGAAATAACAAAAGCAAGAGTGTAGTGATTGATCTTCCAATGGAAGTTGAGATTGGATTGGGAGGAGAGTCGAAGTGGGAGTGAAGCAGAGAACTGAAACTCCTGTGTTGCAACAGAGTAGAGTGTTCACACTTTAGAGAAAGAAAAAGCAAATGTTTAGTGATCTTTAATCTTCTTTATAAATGGTTTTGCAGTGTTGAGAAGCCTTAAATTGGTTGAACTTTGAACTTTGTTGTGTTAAGTGCACTTGTTTTTTTCTGGTGGATGTGGTCTATTAGTGAAGTCTTATTTTTCTTCTGAGTCCATCAAAATTGTTAACTACTAATGAAAGAAAGTACCCAGTCCAGAATGTGCCCATTAGCTGAAATTCTAAAAAGCGTTAAAAGAGAAAGAAAATAGGTCCTGACCACTAGACCATGGGACCATATCGCGCAGGTCCAACAACTAATATTACTTAACTATAGAAAAATATGGGCTCTGAGCTGGTTCAAAATACCTGTTTTGGTAATTATATCATTTTATTTTCATAATCCTCCTAAACACGCAGAACAACACTACTCCTAAAAATCAAAGTTCCGTAAGGAAAATAGTAGAGATGAACATTTGACTTTTACCAAATGCAATTTCTAGCTCTTATTGTTTAATTTTGATCAACTACAGTTCATAATTTTATCTCTAAATCATATAGTGAGGAACTATATACCTTTTTGTAATCAAATTTTGATAATTTATATGGTACATATAGATATTTAACGAAATATATTTTTTGTTTTTATAATTTTCTATAAACTTTTGACTATATAAATAGTTAAATTATGAGAATAAATATGGATGTTAAATAAATCAAATTAGAATTGAAGAAATAGTTATAGAGCGCAGGTAAATTGGTATAAGAGTTGGTAATATTTTTGAATAATTGCAAAAAGTGACAAAATTTGTCAATTATGTCCATGTGATAAGGGAGTAGCCTTGTTCGAACTATGGAACTATGCTACGCGTTAGTCGGACGGTCAGATCAGATCTAGCGAATTATTAATAACACGGAGATTAATAAGAGAGTACTCGAGAAATAATTTTTTACTATTTTTAGATTTATATCCATAAAACATTCAAAATAAAAGTTTTTAACTTATTATACATGCATATATATATAAAGATTTTTAAAAAGATAGATATTAGATAATTAAAAATTTGTTAAAAATTAGATAAATGAAGTGAAGCAAAATATTGAAGTGTGGTTGGTTTGCTCTTGTGGTCTAAATTGATTGAATCAGGTTCAATAAGTTAATTAAATAACCAGTTAATTGATTCTAGTTTATGGAATTAGATAGGTTAACAATAACGACACCGTTTTAGTCTTCTTCTTCTTCTTCTTCAATATTGAAACAGATCTGACGTACATTGATTTTGATTCATCACCGTAAAACAATTAGAGTAATTGATTAAGTGAGCGACTTGTTTACAAGAGTGACTGTTTCTTACAGTGAGGTAATATAGAGGAGTGTGAGATCTGACGAGAGAAAAGAGAGGAGAGAAAATCAAATCTTGAGAAAGAGAGTTTTCTGGGTTTAGACATCGCCGAGTTAAAATAAACTCGCCGATATGTTAGACTCCACGAACAATTCGGCGATTACACGTCCCACCGCCCATGACACCGATCACACCTAAATCGCCACGGTGAAGCTCCTTTAATCAGAACCGTTCATCTATATTTTATATTTTCTTGTATAGTCTCACAAATTTTTTTACATTTTATTCACTCGTTTAAAATAAATAAAATTGGTTTTAAAATGGAGTTAAAGGATCTTTGAAGATGGATTTGATTTGATTTGAGTGACAGAGAAGGCATCTCTTGGGATGTTCCATAACTGTACATTTTATTATTATTGTACTCACCATGTGCCTCTCTTCAAACGCCAAACACAACAATACTAAATTCTGTTTTCTAATTTTCTTTTAAATTCTAGAAACACCAATTATTTTTTTATTTTTTTGAGTTTGTGGATTATGATTGAATTTTAATTGTTACAGCAAATATATCTGCAAGTGGTCTTTAATCTAGTGGCAAACGGTAAGTATATATAAAATATGCGCACTTGCACAACTAGAAATCGAATCTCACCGCCTATATTATGTAGGAACTTGGTTAATGGACCGGTCTGTTGTGATCTAATATTTAAAAAAAAAAGCAAATATATCTAAGAACATTTTTGTAAATCTAACAAAACTGGTTTTTGTCGGAATTCTGACTTTAAATAACAAAAAACAATTAAATTCTTGTTTCAGTTTTTTCTTTTAACTTCTAGAAAAAACAATTACTTTTTTTTGTTGGATTATAGGTTTTTAGTTGTTAAAGAATATATCTAAGAAAAAAATATAAATCTAAAAGAAGCTATTTTATTGTCTCTGTGTTTTATATCGGAATTGGACTTTAAACAACCTTAGAATTTCGTGTTATAGAATTTAAGAATTGTATTATGCATATAAACTTAAAATCGAGTTTTTTTTAATTCTGACAATTAAATGTATCTGTTAATGGCTTAAGTATATGGAGTTTTATTTCATTGTATTGCTTGTGAAGATTAAAAGTATGATTTTAGAGATGAATTTGGAGTATAAATTAGATCTTGTCTGTATAATTACAAAAAATAAATTTAATTTAATTTTGGAAAATTAAATCCGGTTTAATTGGAGGAAACATGTATCTAAATCCGTGTTGGGTTTGACTTTATGGTTAGAAAGCAGTAATTTGGATTGATGGATTCCATGATACTTTTTCACAAGTCATTGTTGCATTAATGAGTTAACGGCAACAATATTTTTTTTTATCAACATTGGGCCACAAGATACCGATTCATTAACCAAATTCCTATATAATATAGACGATGGAATTCGATCCCTGATTATACAAATACGCATGTCTTATGTGGACTTACCGCCTAACACTAGACTAAATACCACTTGCACGGCAACAATATTTAAGAGTTAGTATTAATTATTGAACATATACTTCAAACAAAAACAATTAACGAAATTGGAAAACATCGGTCTGATTTTTTTTTTGTCAACTGGCTTAGTGGCCTTTAATCCCCTCCTTTATATTGCAGGTAGGGGGTTCGAATCTTGGTGTCTTGAGGATTTATAAAGTGACAACACCACTGGGCCACTTGTCCTCAGCAACATCGGTCTGATTAGTAATTCAAGAACACTAAAATTGAATTAATCATACTTTAATTTTATTTTTAGTTCTCATTGTTCTAAAAATCAACTTTTTATTTATGGCATATGTTTTTCGCTGTAAAAAGTCAAATTTCTAAAACCAAAATTTGTGATCTTTACAAAAATAAATTATACAATAAAAGAGTTTATAAAAAAACTCTACAACTAAAAAACTTACAACTTAAATCCTACAAAAAAAAATTTAAAGTTACAGTCGTTACCAATTTCAGACAAATTGGTTCATGAACCTTCAAAAATAAATTCAACATTATATACATTAGTTATAGACATTTAGAGTTATAGACATTTAGACAACGCACACAACAAAACACCACAAACACACACATTGTCTCTACAAATCTCTTTCGTCTTCCTTCATCTTTTTTCTATCTTTTCCCAAGAAAAAAAACACAATTTCCCAGATTCAAACTTCACTTTTTTCAACGTTCTCACAGGAATTTAGAATCTGATCTATCTTTCTCGTTACACTTATAAAAAACAAAACTTCAAAGCAAAAGAAGAAATAATAAAACATCATCTGAAACTTTCTCTTTTTGTTTTATCTCTTTCACTCACTTTAAAGTCCTTCAAAAGACACAAAATCTTCCAGAAACTATTCAGATGATTAATCTTATGTCCCACTTCTTATAAAAAGCTCCATTTTTTCCAATTCTTTGATACAATTTTGTTTTCTGATTAATTTTTTGTAATAGCAATCAAATATGGAACGAAAGAGAGGTTGTAAGATTAGGAAGAGAGGTTGTTCTTCTTCTTCATCATCTTCTATTGCTCGTAAAAACCGTTTCAAACGAGCAATTTTCGCTGGAAAAAGAGCTGTCCAAGACGACGGTGGCGGTTCAGGAACACCGGTTAAGTCCATCTCCGCCGCTAAAACTCCTGTACTCTTAACATTATCACCGGAAAAACTTGCTATAGATCATCAGTTTCAGAAAAGCTGTCCATCGGCGAGAAAGTTAGCTGCAACACTATGGGAGATCAGTGACGGTACTGACCCACCGGAAAATTCCAATAGAGACTGCTTGAGAAGCAAGAAAACGTCGAGAAACAGAGAGAAGAAATCAACAGAGTTCTCTTCTATTGAATTCCCGCCAATATCATCTGATCTGATTTCACGTCTGAGATCAGAGGTTAGTGTTTGCTTCCGTTTCAAGTTTCCTCTGTTTTGATTCTTTTCTCAAATCCTAAGATTCGATAATCAAAATCTTACAGAGAATCGATCTCCAGGAAGATATAATCCCTAGAGAATCAACAAATCCTCATACGCTACTACAAATCGAATACAAAACCATCAGCACAAACTCGGTACGATTTTGTTTTTTAAACTAATTTACCAAAAACTCTTTCTTGCTGATGAAGAAAGCACAAATGTTACAGATGAAAACTTGTTTGAAGAAGATCAGCGACGGTTTAACGACGTCTAAAGAACTCGCAAAGGTTTTAAAACGGATAGGTGAGCTCGGAGATGATCACGAGACAGCAAACAATCGTTTAAATTCTGCTCTGATATGCGAATTGAACAGAGCAAGATCTGCTCTGAAGCATCTTGTTCGCCAATTCGATGTGGAGGAGGAAGAAAAGCGGCGGTTGACAGAGAGGCTTCAAGAGGAGGCAGAGGCTGAGAGAAAGCTCCGGCGAAGAACTGAGAAGATGAACAGAAGATTAGGGAGAGAGCTAGCAGAGGCTAAGGAAACAAAGAGGAAGATGAAGGAGGAAATGGAAAGAGAGAAGAGAGCTAAAGATGTTCTTGAAGAGGTTTGTGATGAGCTCGCTAGAGGAATTGGAGATGATAAGAAGGAGATGGAGAAGGAAAGAGAGATGATGCATATAGCTGATGTTTTGAGGGAAGAGAGAGTTCAAATGAAGCTTATGGAGGCAAAATTCGAGTTCGAGGAGAAACATGCTGCAGTTGAGAGACTGAAGAAGGAGCTCCGGAGAGTTTTGGATGGTGAGGAAGGAAAAGAGTCGTCGGAGTTACGACGGATTATGGAGATTATTGATGGTTCTGGTTCAAGTTCTGATGATGAAGAAAGTGATCTTAAGTCAATTGAATTGAATATGGAGAGTGGAAGTAAGTGGTGTTATGTTAATAGCCAGAGAAATGATCAGAAGGAATCGAGATTTGTTGGCTGGGGAGATAATGATGATGATGATGATGATTCTGACGATGAGCCTATTGAGAAGAGATCAGTGGTGGTTGATAATGGAGAAAGAGATGAATCTTTGAAGATTTTGAGAGATTACATTGTTTCAAATGTGAGATGTATTGGTCCGACGTCGTCGGAGCAATGGAATCATCGGAATTTACCAAGCTCTGAGTTTGTCTAATCACCGGCCAGAACAAAAAAAAAATCATTTTCTTAAAGATATGTAAATTTATTTTATTTGTAATTTTTTGGAATTAAGTTTTGGGTTAAATGTTGAGAAAAGGTGTCAAATTTTTTTATAAAAGTTTTGTGTTAATCTTTGAAGAAGAAAATCAATTTAACTATTACTGTTTCTGTAGTTAATTCTTTAAAATTCAAGGATATTTTTATAAGAATTGATTTGTTTGGGGGTATAATTGAGTATACAACACATGGAAATGTTGATTAGTGTAAACTAAACCATAATAATTAGAGCAGTTAGAATATGAACAAGGAACAATAATGAGAAATAATTGATGCTAGAAGAGATTAGTTTAAAGAGGTAGAACCAAAAAAAATAAAAAAGACGTTTTCTCTATTATTGTTGTGGACATTGGACATCATCGCTCCATCTTCCCATGTAATTTTGTCTCAAACTATCAGTTATGTTTCGTCCCATTTTTTGGTTTTGTGGTTGAATTTCAATCATTAATTTACAACAAATTGATAAAATTACCCAAATAAAAAAAAAATAGCAAACCAAAAACAATACGAGCCGGATGTAAGATATATTATCTTTGAGAATTGAAATAACAAATATTTTGATAATAAAAGAAGAAAGTTTTTGGACCAAAAATAGTTATAATTTTATCTATTAAAAATATAAAAAAACATAATTTGAGTTTAATAAGTTATATGAAAAAATAACTATTTTTTAAGTGGTTATTGAATGAAAAAACACAATTATTAACTTAAAAGCAAACTAATGGCTCGAATAATTTTGTTTTGTATTTTATAAAAGCTAACCAATGATAAAGAGGTGTTTTTATTGGTGAAAATAAAATACATAATAATAACGATTACAATAGAAACGACTGAATATATATATTTTTATTTATGAAAGAATATTTTACATTTAATAAAAAATCTAAAAAATCTGTATAAAGGCAACCTATGATTGTGTCTATTCATTCATATTTTTCATTTATAAATAAAAATTCTATATGTAATTATAATACTTATGTTTATATTTTTAATAGTTTTTTCTATTTATTCATAACGTCTCATTTTTAAATAAATATCTTTATTTTTTTATATCTCTAAGTAATTATCTCTTATATGTAACTATAATTTCTATCAATAATAAACTGTTTATAGTAATTTTTTAACTTATCAATTTATATTTTACGATTTATTATTTTAGATAATTGAAAAATTAAATTTTTGTATGACCAAATAAAAGAAGAATTTTTTTGAAAAATTAATAATAAATAGTTATAATTTTATCTATTAAAAATAAAATGAAAAAATTTGAGTTCAATAACTTCTATGAAAAAAATTAATCAATTTTTAAGTGGTTATTGAGTTAAAAGACACAATTTTTAAGTTAAAAAGAAACAAATATTTCTAATATTTTTGTTTTATATTTTATAAAAGATAACCAATGACGTAGAAATGTTTTTGGTAGTAAAAATAAAATTATATATATAAAAGATAACCAAATTCAGCTTTTTCTATCAACTAATTAGATTATAAGATTAAAACACCTCATCTTCTAATTTTAGTTTAAAAACCAATGAAATTAAGATATTAAAACACGTCATCAACCCTTAAATGAATGCAAATAGTTTCGCCTCTAAATCTAAATGAACCATAATTGATTCAGATTTGCCTATATTCTAAAGTAATAAAGAGAAGAAGAAGAAGAATAAGAGAGAAAGGAAATGTCTGGAGATGTCTCGGACAAGAAGCCGTAGCTTCAGGATTAGCAATGGAAAGTGAACAGGAAGTTGTGACCGTAAAAGATGTGGAGGAAGCAAATACACAGCTTTAACATTTTTAGCTCAATGTAATTTTCCGGAGAATGTTTTAGATTGTTGTAATACTTTCAGAAACCGTCACCGATTCAATCGCATCTGCGGCCGTTTTTGTTAGATGGTCTTGATCTTATCGACATTGACCTTTGGAATTCCTGTGATTATGCATGTATTGAAGATGATTAAGAATATTTGTAAAGGATCAAAGAATGTTAATCTAGCATGTCTTGTTTTTTCGCCTACATGGGAATTGACATCGTCTTCCTATTGCCACATTGTTAGTCCTAAACTCTTTGCTTTGTTAGTCCCTACCGTGCAACGCTGTTTCAGAAGCTGGGGAGCTCTGGTGTGGAGATCGATCAAGTTCTATATCAAACAATGATTGTTGCTTATGAAAGAGTTGGTCTAATGGTCATGCTAAGAGTGTCAAGTCTCTACATCACGATTTAAAGAGCTCGGAGAATAACCCTTCGGAAACTGCTATCACCATTCTGGTAAAGCCGAGAGAATGGAAAAGGCGACATGGGTTTTGCATCAAGCTTTTGAATCTGATGAGGTAAGGGATATATCACTATTTGGTTATCTGATCAAGCAAAAAGATAATTGAAGTGAGAGCTGCAAGCCAAGCCTTTAAATCAGTAGAAAATGGTAAAACCAAACAATTCTTTAGTTATGAACCAAATCTAACGATAATTAGATGACTAAGTTTGGTTTTAGTTTTACTAAAAAATTAAAATGCTGTTGATCGGGAAAAAAGTAGGGTAACAAAGACAAAATTTTTAGCTTAGAAGAGATGATTTTTTACGAAAATGAAAATGAAGAAAGTTCATAAATATTCATGTCAACAAAAATACCCCACGCATAGCAAATGACATAATATACTACATATCATCATTCACAAAAAAAAGGGTATAAGAAACAAGAGTATATATTTACTTTCAAAGGCATGGCTCGAGAGCAATCTGCAGAGATTTCAAAACAAACTTATCCATGAACACACTTTCTTTGTTCTAGAGTTTACATGAATTTTCATGAATCTGGACTATTCACATCATTTACGGAAAAAAGTTTTTAAAAAACCACAACATAGCACGGGTACCAACCTAATACATAATAATAACACTTTCAGTAAAAGTAATCTAGAGTTGTTTTTATTCATTTGTATATATTTTATTTATAAATGAATATTTTAAATGTAATAAAAATCTATGTTTATTTAATCATATTTTTCATTTATGAATAAATTTTTTATATGTAGCTATAAAACTTATGCTTATATTTTTTAGGTTGTATTCATAATTTTTTATTTCTATATAAATGTCCTTTATTTGTAATTATAACTTCTATCATTATTAAACTATTTATAATGATTTTTAACTTATTAATTTATATTTTAAGATTTATTATTTTTGATAATTAAAATAATAAATTTTTGGATAACCAAATAAAAGATGAAAGGTTTTGGAAAAAAATGACAAATATTTATATTTTTATGTGTTGAAAATAAGAAGATACAAGTTGAATTCAATAATTTTCATGAAAACAATAACTGACTTTTAAGTGGTTATTGGTGAAAACACAATATTGTGTTAAAAAGAAACTCATGGTTTAAACAATTTTATTTTATGCTTTTTTTTAAGTAACCAATGACAAAAAGATTTTTTTATTGGTGAAAAGATTAATTTTAAAATGTGTCTTTTCAATTGAAATATTGTATATATTAAATATTGTAAAATTTAATATATGATTTATTTTATTACAAGTTCTATTAAAAAAATAACCAACTTCTAAGTGATTATTTAGTGAGAAGACACAATTGTCAAATTAAAAGAAAAATTTAATATTACTAATAGTTTTTTACATATATATAAAAGGTAATCATACGTGTTTTGTCAGTAAAAATAAAATTAATTTTAAAATATGTATTTGAAAATGAATCATGGTACAAAATAAATATTGCAACTATTAATAAAACAGGTACGATTAACAGATTATTTCACTTAAATAAAGGTTATTGTTAATAGAGAATTTTGATCTATATTCTTTTGATATTGACAAAACGTTATAATTAAAGTTAGTTGGATCAAAATTTATTTGACAGTTGTGAAACATTATCTTTTAAAATATGTGTTATTGAGAGATAACTCTTTAACTATCTATCATACGTATATTACTTAACTTTTATTTGTATATAATATAAGTTAGAATATATACCAAAATTAATTAATATTGATAATATTTCAAACAATATTAACTAATTTCTTTTCTTTCTAAACTTGTTCTTTTTTATTGGAAATTTTGTTTAGAATATAGTTTATACTAGATTTTATTTCTAAAATTTTTGTTTATTTATAATATATATCCATATAAAATTAATTATTTCAAATATTTTAAGTGTTTTTCACTATTTTAAATTTTAAATTAATGTTTAAAAACATCTATTCATCATGTCTACAGATGCTAGATATTCTGGTGAAGCAAATGATTTTATATTATTTAATTTATGTATGTAATAATATAAGTTAGAATCATAATATGTTTCAACCAAAAGTTAACAATGTTTCAAATAATTTTAACTATTTTTATTGTCTTTTACATGTGTCTTCAATGTAATAATTTTATTTCCATTATGTTTTAAAATGTTAGATAATTAGGTGAATCAAATGTTTGTTTTTTGTATTATTTAATTTATGTATATGTAATTATATAAATTAGAATGGTAATATATTTCAACCAAAAATTAACAATATTTCAAACAATTTGAACTATTTTCATTGTCTTTTACATGTATTTCAAGGTAATGGTTTTATTTCTAAATGATGTTTTTGTTTATTATGTTTATTCATTTATATATATAATTTATTTTCAAAAAAATCATCCACTCATTATATCTTAAATGTTAGATATTTAAAAAATTAACAATGATTGATTTCTTGTATTATCTAATAATATAAGTTAAAAATACCACAATGTATTAAAATTATATTGTAATGGTAATTGAAACAGTTATAAATAATTTTTTTTATAAATATGAGTTATTGCATGGGTACGCACGGTTTGAATTCCTAGTTCTAGATAATAATTATTTAGCCAATTAAAAATTAATATGTAGAATTCAAATAGATAAAAATATGAAAAAAATCAAATAATTTAGAACTGATTTTTTCTTCTAAAACATCATATAATTTGGAACAAATCGAATATAATATATGAATAAAAGTCAAAATACTAAAAACATTCGGGTAATAGGTATAGATTTTGTCAGCATGATCTTAGCAATGCTTTAAAAACTTTTATATTGTATGACTAACTCTTTTTGTTTTCTTAACTTTAAAACATATTAATGTACGGCTAAATTTGTAAAACAAAAAAAGTATTAATAATATATATTTTTTGATAAATAGTATTAATAATATTAATACCAAATAAACAATGGAAGAAAAATATTTTCACGCTGAAACCTGAGAACAAATATGACCAAATTGAGTGTGGCTTTTCCTTGGGCTCCTTCTCATTCTCCATCTCCTCTTGTTCTCTTTCTTCTCTCTGATTCTCTTTAGTTTTTCTCTCCCTCTCATTGTCTTCTCTTTCTCTCTTCCTCTCGTTCTCTTCCTTCTCTTCCTTCTCATTCTGCTCTCTCTCCTTCTCGTTATGTTGCCTCTCCCTTTCATTTTCTTGTCTCCTCTTCTCAAACTTTCTTAGTTTTTTTTTTCAAACTCTTTTAGCTTTTTGCTTTGCTTGTAATTCTTCAATTGTTCTTTCAATTTTGAGAGAAAGTTTAACAGTTTTTGATTACTTTTCTAACTGATAAAATAATGCTTGGTTCATCAAAAATTGATACTTTGAAAATTACGTCCAAATTTTGCACAAACTAAGTATTTATAAATTTGTTAAATAATTTTTGCATAACAATTTTAGGAGTGATCATTAAAGTAACTTGCTAGATCTATAGCTAGACGAGATATAATTGATGCTAGAGCAATTAGAATATGAACAAGGAACAATAATGAGATATAATTGATACTAGAAGAGATTAGTTTAAAGAGGTAGAACCAAAAAAAATGAAACAAGACTTTCTCTATCATTGTTGTGGACATTGGTCATCATCGCTCCATCTCCCCATGTGATTTTGTCTCAAACTATCCGTTACGTTTCATCCTATTTTTTGGTTTTTTCGTTGAATTTCAATCATTAATTTACAACAAATTGATGAAATTATCCAAAAATAAAATAAAATTAATAAGCAAACAAAAAACATTTTGAGCTTGAGCTCATCTCATTCTAGTGGCTCTCATGTCTCATCTAATAGTTCAAACATTTGAAGTTCGACTCCATTTTACTGAATGTGAAGTAAAAGTTTATTAGTGAAGTTGGGTTATAGATCGGATTTTGTCGATTCAATTATTAAAAAACATTATGAAAGAGGTTGATAAGATCGTTTTTCTCATTGCGATTCGATTTCAGACAATTGTATCACTCTGTTTTATAAAAATGTAGAGTTTAGATTTTAGATCAAGTTTTGTCAATCCAAATATTTCGAAAAAAAAATTATGAAAAGATATTAAAGTCTAGAAACAGTAGTGTATGCATTATTGGTTGTCACTAGAGTAACCAATTCATCCCATTGGAAGCATTTATATTATTTGAGAAAAGGTCAAAATGCTAAAAACATTCGGGTAATAGGTAGAGATTTTGTTAGCATGATCTTATCAAGTTTCTGTGTCTTTATCTCTTTGTCTCTTTTTGTCTGTATAAATAAACTTTGAAGTATCCAATGAACCTACTTCTATTGAAATAATGTTTTTTAAGACAATGATGTTAGTAATTGCAAGTAGCAAACTGAAGGTGGACAAAGAGATCGTTAAAAACATGGGCAGACATTCTGGATTCACTATTTGGTTTTAATGGCTTTTCAATTATTTCAGTTTTATAAAACATTATAGCAATGATACAATATTTTCAATTGGGTCTTACAAATGTTCAGTTTTTGATGGACTCATCATTAGTCACTTTTGACGACTTGAAGTTGACTGATTTTCTCGGATGCTCCCTTATGTTCAAGCTAAACACTTCAGGCCTCGAGTAATGTCCCACCACATCGAAATCAAACTTCGCTCGCGCTATGTCCCCAAGATCTGCAAGGATAGTTTCACACGATATGATTGGTTTTAGAATGTAAGATAGATCATTAATTATAAACAAGTGTTAATGGTACCTAGATCAGTTGTGATAAGAGCCTCTCCTTCATAGTTTGGTCCAGCTAGAACAATTCCCAAAGGTGAAATGATAGAACTTCCACCAGCGCAGACAATAGAGTCTGGTGCTAGGCTTTCTTCTGAACCAGAAAACGTGTAATCCGGTGGAGGAGGATAGTCTTTCCGGCGACAAAATTGGTTAGCTGTCAAAACAAAACATCCACCCTCAAGAGCAATGTGAGTCATCGATGATTGCCAAGTTTCTCTAGCATCAGCTGTAGGTGCACAATATATCTCAATGCCTGCAAAATTAGAACAAAAACAATACTTTCACATGAACAAATCACAGGCGACACATGGTTACTTCCGACTAACAGTAGCCCAAAGAGAGAAGACTAACCTTTGGCATACATTGCAGTTCTTAAAGATGGCATCCTATTTTCCCAACAAATAGCAGCACCGACTTTCCCAATGGGAGTATCGAAAACTGGAATGGTTGATCCATCTCCGAAACCCCAAATGCAACGTTCCAGAGCCGTAGGCATGAGTTTCCTGTGCTTGCCCAAGAACTGACCTTGTGAATCAAAGAAAAGAACAGTGCAGTACAGTGTATAGCCTTCCCTCTCTATCACACCCATAACCAGAAATACTTTATACTTCGTGGCCATTTCAGCCAATCGTTCCACTTCAGGGCCTAAAGTTTTGCATAAGGTTAATCAAAACAAGAACTTGGTAATTCATGAAACACTATAACTAAAAACTGATACTCAAGCCCATTCATCTAGAAACTTAAAGACTACATCTTTAAGCTCATCAACAATCTTTGCTTCATCTTTTATCCTCTGATACGCAAGAGTCAGTAATCATTAGTAACAAGCACCTGAACTCAGTGCTTCGATCACTAAAGTAAGCACTAAATCATATAATTCTGCCAAAAAACTTCAATAGAATATAAGCTCTGAAACAATCTCCAGTGTCAGATTGACGAAATTATCAAAAAGTTATCACTTTTAGATGACTGAAATTTGCAATACCAATCCAAAGAACTGAAAATTTTAAATGAAGATGCAGTCGTTAGGGCAGGCATAATCCCGGTAGCTAAAATTTCAAACTAGTGACTAATCAATAACCTAACGGATCCAAAATCAAAAACCAAAAGAAGTGAAAACAAAATCGTAGATTGAGAAAGTAGGAAACTTTACCAGGAACATCAATGGCAGCTGCATGGTATTTGCGAAAATCGTCTCTTCCTTTGGCGGTTCGAGCACCAATCACCAATTCGAAGCTGGAGCCACGAGGATAACCACCAATAAACGCCTCCGGGAACACCACGAGCTGGGATCCTTGGTCTGCCGCCTCCGCAAGCAACCTCTCAGCCTTATCTGCATCAAGTAGGCCCAAAGGATCTCATCGCACTAAAACGAAATGAAATTCCAAAAAAAAAAAAACAGTTTTGCAGTGAAAAGAATCGAGAAGAAGTGGGACACCTAGAGTAGCGGGAGTATCGTAGAAGATGGTGGAAGCTTGAACGACAGTTGCTCGTACGATAGGAGAGGAATCGATGGTGGACATGTCAACTTCCGGAAAGATTTGATCGACGTTGATCGGAGGAGTAGCCGTGACGAGAGACATTTCTTGCTGACTGGACATTGAGCTGGTGATGGTGGAAACGAGTGACTCTAGTATCTTCTGATTTGGTTGGTGGTTCTTACTTGTCTTTAACATCACAGTTTTGTAATTTTACACGTTTCCTTTTCCATAAATACATGTATTTTGTACTTCTCTGAATTAAAAAAAACAAAAAAAAATTCAATTCACGAGTTTACGGGCTTCCAAACTCAATCGTTCCACCAATTGAAGATTCATATCTTCTAATTTTCGATAAGAGAAATATTTTCTAATACGCCCCATATCTCAATATATTCGAGAATAGATTGATGATATTAATTTTAGATCTAACTTGTCGATAATTGGATTAACTTTAGGTTAAATCAGGTTGAACAATGTGGATTGTGGATTCTGATACTATGTTAGAATATGAACTTTCAACTCAAAATTAATTAACAATGAGTAAATTGAATCTTAAATAATATATATTAAATTAAAATAATCTCAATTTCTGATGTATGATATGTCATTATCTAACCGTTTCTAATTGTACAATTTTTTGTTATTAACTCTTTTTTTCTTTTAAGTTTTATATACATTATAAAAAACTTTGTGGCAAGTGGTCTTTAGTCTAGTGGCAGGCGGTAAGTCTACTAAGACATGCACACTTGCACAACCAGGAATCGATTCCTACCGCCTACATTATATAGGAACTTGGCTAATGGGCTGGCCAATTGTGACCCAATGTTAACAAAAAAAAAAAAAAAAAACTTTGTGAGGGTCCTCACAATTAATGGTTTAAACTTTGTAAGGGTCTCTTACAACTAATGGTTTAAACTTTGTAAACATGCCATCATTTTTGTGAGTTATTAATAAAATTTAGAGTTAGACAAAAAAAATACTACATTATAAAAACCTATTACGACAAATGATCATTATAGAAAGTATTAAATTTTCAAATAGTAGATTTGGATCATTAATTTGTCCTAATACTTTATTTGATTTGAAATATTAATCATCATTTTTTTTCAAAGAAATTGATGATGGTAACAAAAAAATTGTGTTTTATAGAAGATAATTTGAAAACTAAAAATTAGTGGTCGAGGTTTTTCTTAATCTAGTTATTAAGACGATTCATCCAATGACTCTATTATAATAGTTTTAACTTTTTCCACAATAGTTAGCAGTTTAAAAAAGGATTCTAAAGAATTAATGATTGTTGTAAACGTTTACTCTACATTTGTGGTAGTGTTACTAATATTATGATGGTTGACAAAAAAAAAATAAAAAAAATTAATGATTGTGCAAGTGGCTTTTAGTCTAGTGGTAGACAGTAAGTCCACATAAGACATGCGCATTTGCATAACCAGGGATCGAGTCCTACCACCTACATTATGTAAGAACTTAGCTAATGGATCGGTTTGTTGTGGCCCATGTTGACAAAAAAAAAATTTCATGATTGTGACTATAAAAACTCGAATCTCAAAAAAACAAAGAACCAAACAATTATGATAAAACTTCAGCTTGACTTGGTGAAGCTAATTAAGTATAGTTTTGTTGATAATATATGTTGGGATATTTTATTTTGTTTTGTATAAAGATGTATATATGGTGAATCTTCAGAGATCCTGCATAAAAGTTCAAAGAAGGAAAATTAATAAAAATCTCTTCCAAATCTAACAAGGAATTTTCTTTTTCTTTCTCGTATAAAGCTTAAGTTAGAATAGGTGTTTAGTAGATATGAGATTTGACTGTTAAACTCCAAACCCTAGCAAAAGCAAACATACCTCGTGAGTCTTCTTCACACAGTCTCGTTGGGAAATTCTTCACAAGATTAACTCCGCTGTCTTTCCATGACACAGAACAATCCCTCCGTGAACAATGGAATCTCTCCGGCGACATGACTGTCCAAAGACGAAGCGAGAAGAGCGGTATATTCTTATTCAAATTTAGACAAAAAAATGACAAAGAGAAAGTTGTACAACAAGGACATTACAATGTCAATGGAATTACTATAGTAATCAAAGATCTCCACTCATTAGACATGATTGACTTCACCGTAGCTACCTTCACTGTCCATCTCTTTGGCTTACCATCGTATCTTCTTCTCAACAACGATTTCCTTCCAGCTCTCGGACATCTTGTCAGCGACAACAATTCTGTTTAACTTTCTAAAACCAGTAGGTATATCTCTTACCGAGTCGATATCGATCTTAAGAAGCCGCTAAAGCCAGGATTTTACATACATGGATACCAGTTCGTACAGTTCAAATATCACAACTTAGGAGATTTCTGTCACATTTGTGGAATGATTGGTCATGTCAAAAGAAATTGTGTCCTTAGGTTCCCTATGGAACGTGTCTTATACGACACGTCAGGAACTCAAGTCTATGGCCCTTGGTTAAGAAGATTTTCCATGGAATTTGGTCGCCAAATTGTTCTAATGAAATTGCCGGAGATACAGAAGAGTGTTCGTGAATTCGAGAAGACTTTCTCATATGCTCGATTCTTCATAGAGATTAACTTTAACCAAGTCTTAATCAAAAACCGCAACCATAAAGTGATAAAGGAAACGGTGTTTGCTCACAGATTTTGTTTCCCTTGTTCTTACCTCGACACAGAAACAGAGTCCGCAAATCTTTCGAAGGCGCACGAGGTTTTACAGAGGGAGATCAACGAGATGGTCGAGATTACGCATCTATATTCCGTCGAACCTGATCGTAAGTGGTTGAAAACCCCTGAATTTATCGGAAATCTTGTGGAGGAGATGAAAAACATGAGGAAAGCTGAGTTTTGTTGTGATGATAAGTGGTTGACTCTTAAGCTTCAAATCTAAGGGATATATAGGTGTACACCTGTTGATTTCGAGACCTTTCTCGCGTTTACTGATGATAGGGATTGCGAGCGACTAATTGAGAGTAAGATCTCGGATTTGATCAAGAAGAGAGGGGAAAAGAACGAAGATTTGCTTTCTTTATCTTATTGGGAAAATCAAATCAGAGTTAGGTTTCACTCGTTATATGCATCCTAGTAATGTGTCAAGAAGAGCAAATCAAGCGATGGCGAAAGCAGTTGAGATGGAGATTTCGTCGAGTAGGTGTCCGAAACCAGCAGATAGATCTATGGTTTTAGGGTTAAAGCGTTTCAAGGTGTTTGGACCCGACATGGATCGGCTAAATCCGTGTATGATTTGCGTTGAAGAGATGTTTCTTGGGGAAGAAGCAACCATTCTGCCTTGTTCTCATGTCTTCCACAGCTCTTGCATTGATAAATGGTTTCAAGTTCGTCACAAGTGTCCCCTTTGTGGCTTTTTGTTACCTTCACAAAATTGAATCACTTTTCTTTTTTTTAACTACTATATTCGGTATATCGATTATTTATTATATATATTTGTTACTAGCAGTTCATTGATCTTAGGCTTTATATGTTAAATTATTAACTAAAAGGCTTAAAATTGATATTACATCAAAACATTTAACATGTTATTTTAAAGAAATAACTGGTTATAGCATCCCAACAAGTTTTAAAATTGTTGGGAATACCACAATGTTATTTTCTTGTGGGGAATGCCACTTTTGTGGTGTTAGTGGCATTTATAATGATGGAAGAAAAGAGGGAAGAGAGAAGGAAGAGGAGAGAAAAAAGTGGAAAGAGAAAAGAGATTTTTCTTGGGAAATAAGAAAAAGAAAAAAAGAAAAAATTGAGCAATGAAACATCGACACATGGCAAACAGATAGAGAAAATGCAAATTTGTGTTTGGCAACGGATATGGACATAAACGATGGACGTTTAAAATGGACATATACATAACAGATGGACATAGACATGTTAAAAATGAACATAAACATGTCTAAAACGGACACGGACATAAGCGATAGATATAAACATGTCATGAATAGACATAAACATGTCACGAATGAACATAAACATGTTACGAATGGACATAAAAATGTCACGAATGAACATAAATATGTCACGACGAACATAAACATGTCACAAATGGACATAGACATAAGCGACGAACATGGACATGCCTAAAATGGCCATAAACATGTTTGAAATGACCATAAACATAAGCGATGGACATAAACATGGAATCGATAGACATTAATATGATATCGTTTTTTGTCGAGAGATTGAGAGAGGTGAAAGAGAAATCGAGATAATTAAAACTAAAACAAGTAAAGAGAAATCGATAGAATTGTGGAAGAAGAAGAGGGAAGAAAGATGAAAGAATGAATAAAGAAGGAATAAGAAAGAAGAATGAAGATGGACATTTTGGTCTTTTAATTGAATGTTGATTTGGTCAAAGTGGCATTGTGGAGAAAGTTTATGTTTCATGTTATTTTAGAGAATAAAAAACTCAAATATGGCCTTTCTCAAAATAATCCTTATTTTAAAACGGTCATAAAAATATGAATGTTTACTAATTTGCCAAAATAAATACGAACTCATATGTTTATCAAATTAAATACAAATTTGTGTTATCAATTTTAACCCAAATTAGTACACTAACATCTATTTAGCTTAGTGGAAATCGAAGAAGAAAGAAAAAATCAATTCCAAAATGAAGATAATCAAAGATCAGAGAAGAAGGAATTGAAAAGAGTCAAGTCTAGTAAGGAGAAATTGAAGAGCAAAAGCATTTTCAAACCTAAGAATAAGGGATCATTAATGACCATAAACAGTGTTAAGCAAAGTTAACAAATGTTAGTCAAAGTTGAGTAATTTATGTTTAAAATTGGCGGAGTCAAGAAAAGTTTAGCAACTCTGTGAGTTCGTATTTATTTTAGCGAATCCATAAAAACCGGTTTTATGGCACTTAATTTTCTGTAAAAGAATATAAAATAGGAGGTTTTTGTTTACAAATTCCCTAAAATGTTAGGTTTGAGACATTTTAGGGAATGTAAGTTGAATCCTTTGGTGTTAGGTTTGAAACATTTTAGGGAATGTTAGTTGAATCCTTTGGTGTTAGGTTTCAGACACAGTTGTTTATTTTTGTTTAGCTTTTATTTCATAAAGAATGTTACTGTTATTAGTTTTTCCTAGAATTGCAATATTCCAATGCTTCGATTAGATGATACGCCGCTCACAACCGCATTGACCATTCCATGGTTTGATCTGTGTGGATCACAACAACAAATGAGATAACACCTAGGATTCAAATGAATCGATGCCTCGAGATGAAGGTCAAAAAATCAAAATTTTCATATTATATATTTGAAAATCAAATACTCTATCTGTTTCAAAATGTAAAGTGTTTAGAGATTTTTATTTTGTTTCAATGTATAAAGTGTTTTACATAATTCTAAGCAAAATTTAGTGAAGTTGATATGTTTTGAACTTTAATATTTTGCAGAATGATTTATGATTAATCAGTTTATATTTAAATTAAACATTAAACCATTTTTAAAAGACAATCATTGAGTTTCTTAATATTTGTGTTTTTACTAAAAACCTTATATTTTGAAACAGATGAAGTATAATTTAAGAAAACATAAAAAAAAATCAAAATTTTAATTATAAAACATGAAAAAAATCAAAATTTTAACTATAAAACATAAAAAAAAATCAAATCCTTACATGAAGATAAAAGAAATCAACTTTTTGTAATTTATATTTAAAAATAAAAATTTTCTTAAGAAAACATATAAAAATCAAAACTTTAACAAGAAAATAAGAAGAAATCAATATTTTTCACAAAAAATTAACATTTTCAAAATAAAAAACTTTTTCGAAAAGAGACAATGGTGACTGGAGAGATTAGGCGACGGTTGTTGGAGAGATGAGGCAACGGACGGAGAGATGAGGCAACGGACGGTGAAACCTAAAACACAAAGTGAAATGGTGAGAAAAAGAGAAATTGTGAGTAAAATAAAGAGAGAGAGTTGGGGAAGAAAGAAGAAAAAGTGGTTGAATGGTTTTAGTTTTTCACTTGTTTTCTTTTATACTTAGGTTAATTTAGATTGGTTTAATCAGAATTAGTTGGTTTAGTCAAAACCCGATTCCTAATTGATAAATAACTCGATTAAAAAGCAGACTTCATGTTGGTGATATTTATTTGAATTTTATTATTAAAAGTTTGGCAACCATGTGAGTTCGTATTTATTCTAACGAATCCATAAAAGTTAGTTTTTCCTTTTTAGTGTTTTCACTTGATTTTTTTATAAGATTTTCATTATGGATTGGTTTACCAAAATTTTTTGGGGAAGAGAATAATTAGAAGAAAAAAACATTCATCCAATCTTTACTAGAAAAAGGAAAACTGTCTTGTTCATATTTTTTTATTTCTTATAAAAAGCTAAAGTTTGAGGTAGATTCAAAAATAATATCTCACTAGAATCAAACTATAGAGAAAACAAACATGTTTGAAAGTCTCGTGGGAAAATTCTTCACAAAATCAACTCCGCCGTCTTTCCATGACACAGAAAAATCACTCCGCAAACAATGGAATCTCTCCGGTGACATGACTGTCCAAAAGCTAGGAAACAACAACGTTAACGATACATTCTTATTCAAATTCAGACAAGAGAACGACAAAGAAAAAGTTGTACAACAAGGACCTTACAATGTCAATGGAGTTACTATAGTAATCAAAAATCTAAACTCTTTAGACATGATTGACTTCACTATAGCTACCTTTGTTGTCGATGTCTTTGGTTTACCATCGTATTTTCTCAATAACCATTCTCTCCAGACTCTCGGAGATCTCGTCGGCGACTACAATCCTGTTTTAGTCTCTCAAACCAGAAGGCATATCTCTTACCGAGTAGATATCGATCTAAAGAAGCCACTCAGGCCAGGATTCGGCATACAAGGAAACCAGTTTGTACAGTTCAAATATCAGAACGTAGGAGATTTGTGTTACAATTGTGGTATGATTGATCATGTCCAAAGCAATTGTGACCTTAAGTCTCCTAAGAAACGTTTCTTATATGACAAGTCAAGAACTCAAGTCTATGGCCCTTGGATAAGATATTCTTCCATGGACTTTCGTCATCAAATGGTTCTCACAAAATCACTAGAGATACAGAATTGTGTTCGTGAGCTCGAGAAGACTCTCTCATGTGCTCAATTCTTCATAGAGATTGAGTTTAACAAAGTCTTTATCAGAAACAGCAACCATAAAATGATAAAGGAAACAGTGTTCACTCACAGATTTCGTTTCCCTTGTTCTTACCTCAACACAGAAACAGAGTCCACAACTACAAATCCTTCAAAGGCGCACGAGGTTTTACTGAAGGAGATCAGTGAAAATACACCTTTAGCTTTCGACGATTATGAACATACTTGGTCGAACGCACCTGAAGCTATTGGATCGATTGTGGAAGAGATGAAAAACATAAGGAAAAATGAGTTTTGTTGTGATGATAAGTGGTTAACTCTTAAGCTTCAAATCAACAAGCAATATATGTTAACACCTGTTGATTTCGAGACCATACTAGCGATTGGACTTGACACACATTGTGAGTGTCTGATTGAGAGTAAGATCTCGGATTTGATCAGGAAGAGAGTGGAGGGGAACGAGAATTTGCTTTCTATATCTTGTTGGGAAAATCAAATCAGAGAGGCAATATCAGAGTTGGGTTTCACTCGTTATATGCATCCTAGTAATGTGTTTAGAAGAGCAAAGCAAGCGATGGTGAATGCAGTTGAGATGGAGATTTCATCGAATTGGTGTCTGAAACCAGCAGATAGTTCTATGGTTTTAGGGTTAAAGCGTTTCAAGGTGCTTGGACCCGACATGGATCAGCTAAATCCGTGTATGATTTGTTCTGAGGAGATGTTTCTTGGGGAAGAAGCAACCACTATACCTTGCTCTCATGTCTTTCATAGCTCTTGTATTGATAAATGGCTTCAAGTTGGTCACAAGTGTCCCCTTTGTGGCTTCATATTACCTTCACAAAATTAAAACACTTGTATTTGTTATTGATATTGGGCTTTATATGTTAAATTATTAACTAAAGGGCTTAAATTGATATTTGACAAAACAATTAAGGGGCTATTTGAAATAATTTTGACTAGGTTTAGTGACGTGGCAGTTGTATATAGAATATGCAATGCGCGTGCAACACCTGGACAAAAACCATATGTGAGTACTGTGCAAGTCTGAAGTGTTTCACTTGAAATTTCAGAGCTCAGTGCCAAGGAACTGAGAGAAGAAAATTCCGTTAACATTCTCGAGAAGTCCAGAGATTTGTCTTTTGGGCTCGGTGTAGAGTCAAAGAAAGTGTGTATTTGATTTAAGCTTTAAGCGCTTGTGGCGAGTGCTGTGTACACGTGCGTATTCATGGAAGCGGTGTCGGAGACGGTGGGGGTTTCTAAAGTTACGGCGGCTTCAGTGGAAGTTTCGACGGTATTTCCGGGGTTCAAATTTTCGCCGACGGACGTGGATTTGATATCGTATTACCTGAAGAGGAAGATAGATGGCATGGAAAGGTCCGTGGAGATTATAGCGAACGCGGAGTTTTGCAATTTCGAGCCATGGGATTTGCCCGGTTCGTCTTCTTCGATCAATTTCTTTGTTTCTTTTCTTCTACTTCGAATTTTCTGTTGTTGTTCATCAGGCTTTAGGAGAAATTGGTGTTTTGGGTTACCGAGACCTCGTTATCAGGTGTTTATTTAGTTTATCAAAGGTTTAGCAGTTTCCTGGGGAAGGCAAAGCTCATTCGTTATCCATGTTCATGAAATCAGGAAGTTAGGGCAAAGAGGATGTCTGAGATTTGGGAATTCTTTGAAATTAGGGTAACATGTTTGAGAACTTGTTATTGATATTTGCTTGTAAAGAGTTGATTTTTGTAGACAGAATTGTTTAGATTTTGCATAAGCAACCTTTAGATCAATTTGAAGTTGTGAATGTGATTTCAATATGCCTTTGCTCCATGACAACATCTTCTCTTAGAATATGAGAGTTGAAATAACTAATGTTTCTCATTTTTGTCTTTGGAGATTGACAAATTCTGGTGTGTGTTTCTTTCTTCTAGATAAGTCGATTGTTAAATCTGATAGCGAGTGGTTCTTCTTCTGTGCCCGTGGCAAAAAGTATCGACATGGTTCACAGAACAGAAGAGCAACTAAGATGGGATACTGGAAAGCCACTGGGAAAGAACGTGATGTGAAGTCGGGTTCTGAGGTAATTGGAACAAAGAGGACGCTTGTCTTCCATCTTGGTCGTGCACCAAAAGGCGAAAGAACAGAATGGATTATGCACGAGTACTGCATGAAAGGAAAATCGCTGGTAATCTATTGTGAGAGTTTGTTTTCTTAAATTACATAAGAAATGCTTCTGCTTATTGTTAGTTTAGAAGGAAAGTAATTCAATACTATGATACCGTTTCTAACTTTTGGATTCGCTGTCTAGTTGATGAATACATTAACAATTTAGGATTTTGGTCTTTTGGCTTGAGTTGATTGCATTGTCTTATGTGAATTCTAGGATGATGCTTTGGTTGTTTGCCGGCTTAGAAAAAACAAAGAATTTCTTAGTTGTACTGGTACAAGCCAGAGGGCTCCATCAGGGCCAAATGCAGCAGGCGAGAAGCACACAGTCTTGCAAAATGGTGCTACTAGTTCAAGGAGCCCGTCTGATTGGGACAGCCTGGTTGATTTTTACCTAGCAGGTGAATCAGGGGAGAAACTGCTCACAGAGATGGCAGAATCATCCGAAAATCTACAGGTTCGTTTTGTTTAACTTCTTTTTAAACTCATCATTACCCTGTTGATGATACCTATAGCTTGTTTCTAGTTGACATTCTATACTAACCTGTTATATATCCCTATATATGGAAGGTGTTAATCACTGGTTTTCTTGATAACATACTTGCATATTGTGTTAGCCAACACACTGCGCAAATGTATCCGTGTAAACTATGTAAACGCTCAAAAAAAATGGATGGTTCTTGATTCTTGTTCCTCTTTGAATGAATTTTCTTTGTGTGTTTAGGTGCATAATGAAGACGATTTCTTTGCGGATATCCTAAGAGATGAAATCATCAATCTTGATGAAGCGGTGAAGACCGGAAACACACCAAACGAAGTGCCGACACTTGAATCAGCATCAATGGCGATAAGGGTACTTCCTTTACCAAACGTGATAGACAGACAAATGTCTTCACTGTTAGAAGAAAGACCATCACAGAAGAAGAAAGGGAAAGAGACCACGGAATCCTTGTCAAGCTGCTTCGTGGGTCTATACTCGATCAAGACAGTGAACCGGGCACGATGGGACATTATTTTCTGTATTGTTGCTCTGATATTAATGTTGTTTTATCTAGAGTAAGGCTTATTAAAGGAAGAACCAGTGTAGTTTTTGTTGCTTCTTCTCGTTTTTGACGTAAAAACAGATGATGTTTTTCTGTAGGCGGCTTATGTTTTTGTGAGTATAGTGTTTCTATACTTCTACTTCAGATTTGCCCATCTTTTACTTCGGACTCTAACTGAACCGATAATCGAAACTTAAATCTCGAACAGAAAAAGAAAGTGTTAAAAGTCTCTTTTACTTATGACGGGGCAGTTTAGTAATTTAGTACATTTCTAATTCCGTACTAATCTCTTCTTCTTCTCTTCGATGGTTGCACTTGGATTTTTCACCGCCATTGAACCTCTGTTTCGCATTTCTTTCTCTCTTCTAATAGAGAACCAAATTTTCAGAATATAAGCCCACCGTCACTGCTCCGTTGAAAGATCTTCAATCAATTTCTTCCATTTTAGCGCCCCGCCGGAAAAAAACCCTAGGGGAAGACGAAATTTTGAGAATGAAGTTTGCTTTCACTGTGCAACTTTGATCCGTAAGTTTGGATGTCGTAATCTTGCGTTAATTTTGTTTGAAGAGTAGGCCTAGGTTTGTGGTGCTTATTCTCAGTAGTTACAGATGAAGGAGATTCGTGTTGAAATCTAGTTGGAGAGATTCCATTGATAGATTAGTATCTCACACTGATTATAATTTGGTTTTGTTTAGACAATTGTTGGTTTTGGATTGTAGCTCAACTTTTGCTTTTGGATTAGAAAATCTGAAGTAGTAGATGAATTCTACTTGCATTGTCTCTTAACTCTCTTCTATATTTTACTTTGGATCTCATTTTCAATATATCTAACAATTTGATTATGTGTGGTGTAATGTGTTTTAGGATGAATGAAAAAATTGGATGTTGTTTATTGTGAATTTGGAACAGGTTCTGTAAGAAGCAGAGAAGAAAATGTCGAGGCCGATCTTACTCGTCTTTCTTCTGGTTATACTCATAGTCACTTCTCAATTCGAATGGAGGCAACCGATTCTTGAGCTTGATGCAGCTCCTAGCTTATCTCAGAAACAGCAGCAAATTTCAAAGAGAGAAGAAGCTGTGAAGGAGAAGGTACTGATTCTAATCTCTTTTCTGGGAAATTCTCTATGTTCACATCACAAGTTGTTTGCAATTGGTTTTGGAATTTCTGACTTATATAGTTTAGTGAACGTTAGAAGAGGTTTATGCATAATTGGATAAATTCAGCTACCTTATAGTGTTCTGATGCTGACAATTCCTAAATCTGCATCACTGGCCTTTCTTTGGTTTATCTGTTTCTGTACCTTAGTCTGGACTTTATTCTAGGCAATACAATGCTGATAGTTTCAAGGACTTTGCACAAATTTTTAATCTTTCCTGGGATTGGATTTCATTTCTTTATCATCACTTCTATAGAGAATGTAAATGTCCTGGAATCCATCAGTGACTAATCAGAACTCTTAATGTTGTATAGAAATATTGGTTTGAGCCTTGTGTTGTATTTTCCATAATTGCATCAAGCAAATGAGGTTAGTGGAGAAACAAAAAGGTATAAAAACTTCTTTGCCTTGCACCTAAGTTCTCCATTGGATGTATTAACAAGAAACAACATCATGTCTCAGCATAATTTTGAACCTTAATACACAGACATACATACATTTTCTTCCTTACTTTGAATCTTATAATAGAAGACCTGTCATTAGTTTATGATATGTTCATTTTGTTAATCATTACAGATCATCTTGTCACAAGAGAGACATATCCAGAGGCTAAATGACCTTGTACGAAGTCTTCAAAAGCAGTTGGTCCGATGCAAAGGAGAGAACGAGACCACTTCCCTTCTAAACAAAGACTTCATTGAGCTCGAGAAGAAACACATCGTGGAAGACTAATTACTTCCATTACAATAAACTCTAATATATAACCCTCAAATGGTACGCTTTAATTACTCTTGTAATCGATTTCTCTTATGTTAAAACCTTGCTGATGATTTGATTAGGAGGATTATCTGAAATGTAACTTAATAAAATTTGATAATTATATCCTTTGTTATGGTTGATTCTCTCAATATCTAACAATTCCAATAGTCAAACATTGGCTTATTGTTAGATTTTACTTTGAATTGAGCAAAATGTGAGGTCATATGAATGTTAATGATGATATCAGCAGTTCAGAGGGCAAATGTCTTGGATCACCACCAACCACAAACACACTCGATATTAGTCAAACATTACCAAATCCCCTGTTCTTATTTACTTGAACAATCCTACGTTTTATGTCGTTATCTAAAGTCAATAATCTTAACAGTCAAAAGCCTTCATCGTTTTCATCTTTTTTGGGTCAATCTTTCTATCAAGTGTTGGCCGTGCGTCTACCTGTCTAAATTCAATATTCACCAATAATATTTATTCGTTTTTAAGCAAAAATTGTTTTAATGCTTTTTAAATAATATTGAAAAATCTTCATATAAAATTTTCTAAGAAATTATTGTTTTGAACGTTGAACAAGGTATTTATTTGTGAAGGCTTAATAAAATTCAAATAAATATCACCAACCTATTTAAAGACATTACAACCTCACAAGTTATCAACAAATTTGAATTTCAATATTCATTATAAAAGTATGAAGATTTTATGAAAAATGAACAAAGTATCTCGTTTGTATTTATCCAAATACTATTTGATAATAAATGCAATTTCAAAGCCCAAGTCGTATACTCAATCTTTTGCATAGCATTATTTTTCAAATCACATTTATTGCTACAAACACCTCATTTTCTATAATTATTTTTCCAATATTTATGTTGAAAGCTAGATAAAACTAACCCTACTAATAAATTAGTATACCTACATACAATATACATCCATCTATCTATATATAAACCATAGCCACTAACATGAAGCTTCAAACTTTTCTTTCTTCAAATCTCAACAATAAGAACAACAACAATACTTGTCTTCACAAAGGTTAGCTAATTTTCCAACCAAAATCTAAACTTATTCATAGATATATATATTGGTATTTTCATCTTCACTTTCTAATTTATTGAACAATTCTCTATATTTAATGTTTTATTATTTGTTAATCTCCATCTTAATTTTTCAGTAGAATCATATATCAACATACATATTCTTGTTGGAGAGAACAAAACATGAATCAGGAAATAGCTGCGAGTCGTGATCTCGAACTTGATCTGAAACTAAATATTTCTCCATCGTTGGATTCATCGTTTCATGCTACTGAGAGCTCATCTTCATCGTTATGTTCCGAGGAAGCTGAAGGAGGAGAAGCTAAATCAATGGGGGTTGTTGGTTGCCCTAATTGCATCATGTATATCATCATGTCTTTAGAGAGTAACCCTAGATGTCCTAGATGCAACAGTCATGTTTTGCTTGATTTTCTCTCTGGAAACCATACCAAGAAGAACATTAATTAAGTACAATAATTATATTTTTACCCAAAAAAAAAATTCAGCTTAAGAATACTCTTCTTCTTATTCGGTTCTTCTTAGGTTCCTCCTTTTCGGGTCGATTTTGGATATCAAGTTTTATGGCCAGAGCTAGTAATAAACATTGATTACAAATAAACTACATTTTATCGTTAATTACTGTTTCTAATTGTAACCAACAACCTATGAATATTGGAGTAATGTTATTTTATTGGTGGCTTTATTGTTGTTATTTATGACTTATAATGATTTTGGATGCAAGATTTTTCTTGGCTATTGCGATATTTTAGTTTTGTAAATGGAAAATTGGTTGGTGTTGACTTGCTTTATGTTCAATGAACATATTTCATAATTCATATACGTGACATAATTAATTACGTTTTTAATATGAAAAATGTGGAACAATGATATTTTTTCTTCTTTCCGTTATTTGCCTGTAAATAATTCAAATGCTAAATGCAAAGTATATACATATACAAACACATCATACATAAATCAATAAATAGGTTTGGTTTACTTGTTACCAAAGTTGTTGAACTAACTCTATTAAATGTTTATAAAAAACATGAAAAAGAGTTGTGCTTATTATAAATGTGATAAAAACTTCACCTAAACTTACTAAAATAATATGCATGTTGGTTTTCACATTTAATTATGTCAACAAGATTAGTTAATAAAATTATGAAAATTCAATATACTTCATAATTTTTGTCACATAATTATCATATAAAATTTATATACTTTTGAGACTTAAGAAATGTTCTTATCTTTAAACATCAATAATTTTAGTTTCCGACACAAATCAAACATAAGTACGCTTTACCTAACTCAAACCGCTCATAACATGGAACTAATACTGTTTGGTTAACAATACATTATGTTTACTTTATATGTAGGCGTTGTTTTAAAATGTGACCACTAATTATAAATTAAAATGCTAGAATTTTCAGTATTCGATCATTTTTTGTTAGCTGAAAACTTGTCAATCATGTATATTGGTAAACCAACAACTATACAATGACAACTACAATAGAAACAGTAAAACATATTGCTAACATATATCGTTGGTTGTTGCAGAACGAAAATGATTCAAAATCAATGATCAAAGTACTTCTTTTATGAAAGAAAATGATTCAAATATCAATGATCAAAGTACTCAATTATTCTAGTAAGTATTGTATACCTATCTTCTTCATCATGCTCATGAACAAAAAGTTATATATATATATATATATATATATATATTTAACAATGTTGTATATAAAACATCACAAATTATTATTAATATATATATATATATATATATATTGATAACTCAGAAGTTCTTAAACTTTATGGAAGGGGTCTGGACTATTCTCTTGGGAGAGGTGCAGCGTAGCAGATAGAGCCTTTCTCCAAATATTCAAATGGACTGAAAGCATGGATCCATATTCGTGTAGGGATGTCCGAAAGAATTGTGACTTAGTTTTGGAATGTTGGGGAATCGAATACGCGACCTGGTTAAAAGTTTGCATCCAACCTTACCACTTCCACAAGACTTCGAACAATTATTATCAATATTTTTTGTCACAATAGTTCAAAATTTTTGTAGGGTAATTAAGTTAATCAGCTAGCTATATATACTTGATACCATTCGAACACTCGAATATTAATGTTAGCAAGAGATCGATTACAAGAAAAGAATCGATTTCTGACATAAAGATTTGGCTAGAAGAGATCGTTTTTTGTTGTTTCTATGGTAGACTATAGATTGTCATAAAAAAAAAAATTTGTCAACAGTTAGATCGACAAGACCGATCCATAGCCTAAATCCCACCTCTATAATCTCTTTTTTTAATCTACCATAATGCAGCGGGTATGAATCGAACACTGGTACCAAGTTATTAGTTGGATCATCCTAACCACTAGACTGAGAGCAACTCGGTAGAAATCACAGTATTCACAAGGTTAGGGGATTTCAAACAAAAATTCAATTTCAGACAGATTATTTTGCGTAGGAAATTTTCATAAATCAGTAACCTACATGTCAATTTAAACCTAATTTTGACAAGATTGAATATCGATCACGCTATATATACGTTGCATACAAATAGAAATCGGACTTATATACTATCATGACATCAAGTATACACATATGTATATGTATAGATGCAGGTAGCTCATGACAGAAATTGACGGAACACAAATTTAATCTGATTCTTTAAACAAATGAAAAGCTCAAAAGCATGTCTTCATTATTATATACTTTTCTTCCGATCTTCCCAACTCACGTGACCTTCCCCACCCTCGATCTTTTTGCATGCCTTTTCCCACATTTTTATACATATCTCTATATACATATTTAATAATGTATTAATTCCTTCCAATACTAATATTTAGTAACTAGATACATTTGGGAATTAGTAGAACTGGAATGTTTCAAATTAATAGTTTTTTTTGTCAGTATATGGATCGACAAATCTTGATTTATAGTCGTTGAGTTCTTTTCAATCTGGTGGTTAAGATGAACGATTCTGGTATCAGGAATTTGATCCTTACCTTTTATATTTGGTAGATTAAAAATAATCTTAAGGAATAAACTTTAATTTAGACTATGGATCATTGATCCAATTGTTAAATTTTTTTTTTTCTATTTATAGTCAAACACTCAAACTTTTCCCTTTAAATACCTAATAATGTCACGTGGCAGTAACTCTCTAAACTCTTTGAAATCGAATTTGAGTGACAATTTTTGACCTAAGAACTTTCTCAAATTAAATTAGTATTAGTAGTTATTTCTATGAAAGAAAAGTTGTTGATATAAGAAGTCATGCAGATATGAAGACCTAACATCCAATCGAATAGTAACAATTGTTAAATCACAGTATTAATTAATTACCCATTGATTCTCTTTCTCTCACTCACTTTTCCTTTTTCACCATAAAGCACTAATTGTGTGATCATCATCTTAATGACTACTATATCTCTAAACCCTTCACACACTTCTCTCGACACTTCTCGGGCTTATAACAAAACCTCATCATAATATATATCCAAATAGTCCCTATCTGAGTCCCTCTTGTCAAGATCAAACCAAAGATTGATTTGATGGCTAATCTGATTCGAACAGATCCTCTTCCGAAGAAGAGAAAGAGAGGGGAAAGTAGGGTTTTCAGGTTGAAAACGTTTGGAGAGACAGGACATCCAGCTGAGATGAATGAGTTGTATTTTCGAGACAACCTTAGGAAGCTACTTGAGTTTGGTCACTTTGAGAGTGCTGGTCTTATGGGAAGTTGGTCTTTTCAGCTTGAAGTTCATCGTCACCCAAATCCTCTTTACGTGCTTCTCTTTGTTGTAGAAGAACCTATTGAACCCTCTTTCAACCTTCGTTGCAACCATTGTCAATATGTTGGTGACGTCCTCTCTCTCTTTTCCCTTCTTTCTATTTTGTGTATACAGTTTTCTTCTTTGCATATCTATGCATGCAAAACATTCGTAAATGCGAACTTATATAATCAGCTAAAGTTTGATAACATTAACCAAATGTAATAGTATTCTATGCATCCGAACACATAAGTACATATGAACATATAACTACAAATATTTCTCGTTCGAACTTGGAGCAATGCCTCTTAGTTCGTCGTTCTGAATTTGTGAGATTAATCGGGTTTGTCTTGATCCAAAAAAGCTATACAAAATTGATATAGTAACCCATTTATAGCTGAAAATTTGAGGTTTTACAAAAAACTATGTCATTGCTTCAAGATTTGAGGTTATTGATCAAAATTATGAATAATATGGATTGATGTGTATAGAACCTTGCAGGTTGGGGAAACCAAATGATATGCAACAAGAAGTACCATTTCGTAATTCCCTCAAAGGAAACAATGGCCGCCTTTCTAAAACTAGAAGGCGGATCAGGCTGCGGTTTTCCCGAAAAGGAAAGTCTTTCCCATCTCGTGGAGCTTCAAGGTCATGTCCTTCACGGCTTTTTTCACTCCAACGGTTTTGGTCACTTAATCTCTATCAACGGCATTGAGTCCGGTTCTGATATAACCGGTCATCAAGTCATGGATTTATGGGACCGGCTCTGCACCGGTTTAAAGGCCAGGTACTCATATCCTAATTACCATCCTATCTTGAATTCTTCCGTGCTAGTAATTTATAATTTTAAATATTAAGTAATTATATAATTTGCATCTTATTATGTCATGTTATATATAGGAAAATAGGGCTGAATGATTCATCACACAAGAAAGGAATGGAGCTGAGGCTGCTTCATGGGGTAGCAAAGGGAGGGCCATGGTTCAGTCGTTGGGGTTACCGGTTCGGGTCAGGTACATACGGAGTTACTCAAAAGATTTACGAGAAGGCACTTGAATCGGTTCGTAACATACCATTGTGCTTGCTTAACCATCACCTAACCAGCCTTAACCGTGAAACTCCAATCCTCTTGTCAAAGTACCAAAGTTTATCAACCGAGCCATTGATAACTCTAAGTGACCTCTTCATGTTCATGCTTCATCTCCATTCACGTCTTCCAAGAGATAACTTCATGAGTAACTCCCGCAATCAAATAATCTCCATTGATAGTACAAACTGCAGATGGTCTCAAAAACGTGTCCAAATGGCTATCAAAGTGGTCATAGAGTCATTGAAAAGAGTTGATTATCGATGGATATCGAGACAAGAAGTGAGGGATGCAGCTAGAAACTACATTGGGGACACTGGTTTGCTTGATTTCGTGTTGAAGTCCCTCGGAAACCAAGTGGTTGGGAAGTATTTGGTTCGACGTAGTTTAAATCCGGTGAAGAAAGTGCTAGAGTATTGTTTGGAGGACATAACAAATTTGTTACCAAGTACTAATAATGAACTCGTAACTCTTCAACACCAAACTCCAGTGGGGAAGACAACGACTAACGGACACAATAAGATCACAAGAGATCAAGTAATGAAAGACATGGTTTATTTTTACAAACGCATTCTGATGGACTACAAGGGAGTGTTAGGCCCCATAGGAGGAATATTGAACCAAATTGGAATGGCTTCAAGAGCAATCCTTGACGCTAAGTACTTCATCAAAGAGTATGATCTTTACACTCGAGATTCATCGGTGAAAACATTTCACTTAGATCGTGGGGACAAATTAGGATTATACTGCACGATTTCGTGCAAATGTCTTCATCAGAACAACGAGATAACATTGCCTCCACAAGAATGCATAGTGGTGAACAAAGATTCAACATTGAGTGAAGTGTATGGAGAAGCAGAGAGAGTGTTTAGAGAGATCTATTGGGAACTAAGAGACGTCGTGGTAGAGTCAATGGTGGATGGTCAAAGGGAGATCACAAGAGTTGATGAAATGGCATTGAATGGGAATAAAGGATTGGTGTTAGAAGGGAATGTAGGAATGATGATGAACATCGAAGTGATGAAGTGTTATGAAGATGAAAGTAAGAAGAAAGTTAAGAGGATTGAGTGTGAGTGTGGAGCAAAGGAAGAAGATGGGGAGAGGATGGTGTGTTGTGATATTTGTGAAGTATGGCAACATACAAGATGTGTTGGTGTTCAACACAATGAGGAAGTTCCTCGTATTTTTCTTTGTCAAAGTTGTGACCAACATCTTATTCCTTTCTCTTTTTTACCTTAAATCATTCATTTTATAAACATTTATTTCTCTTAAGGAAAAGTGAGATTCTTCCACAAAAGCCTAGGACATTTCTAATTAGGTAAACAAAAATTAGCCTACATTTCGCACAAATTAAGAAACAATATTAAAAATCATTTGTATTTTTAATAATTAGATGTAATGATTTGTTAGATTCTATTTGAATAATTTTGATTGGAGGTTAAAATTGCAATTTTTTTATTAAAAATTACTTTGGAATTGTAAAATGACATTCGTCGTGAAAGACTTTTTTTCACCTAAAATAACACTCTAAATGCAGGAAGTATATTCCCAATATTACCAATCAAACTTGATCTTTAACGAGTCTTTTTGTACTAACTTTTTCTACCAACCAACAATATCTTTTAACCATTTGTTCTGTTTTTGTTACTAACTTTTTCTACGAACCAATATTTTTTAAGTATATGTTCGGCTTTTGCTCCAACCGCTCATTCTATCCAATCAGGGTTATGAATCAGAATCAAAGTGATAATTCTGCCATCTAACCTAACGTCTTTCCCTCTAAATACGTTTGATAAATTGAGTGTGAATGGAAATAGCAATATTCCTCCTAAGTGCAGTGGTCGTAACGATCAATTATGTATGTTATTCAACTCTTAAAAGCAATAATAAAATGAATTGTATATTGCTAAATACAAATACAACGAACGAGTAGAAAGTGGGTGGATACAGAGTGAAACCCAAATTGGACCGAGTCAAGACACAATGAGTCAAAGTGTTTTTCACAACTCTCCACTTTCTCTTCTCCTTCCTCGCAGCCTTTCACTCTTTACATACATGATATATAACTAGAGACCTGCAGATTTCGTAAAGCAGAGACTTTTAAAGACGACGACAAAGAAGAATAAAACCAAAAAAACGAAACTTTCGGTTAGTTTCTTACTGGACAATTATGATCAATTCTGATGCAGATCTCTCTGATCCGATACCCAAACTTAACGACGGATCAGTCGTGATTCGTGAGGTTTGGGCTGATAATCTCGAGTCTGAGTTCGAGCTAATCAGCGGAATTGTTGAAGATTATCCATTTATCTCCATGGACACTGAATTTCCCGGAGTGATTTTCAAGGCGGATCCTTTCGTTCTCCGTCGCGGTGGAAACCCTAATTATCTCTACAATATTCTTAAAGCCAACGTCAACGCTCTCAGCTTAATCCAAGTCGGTCTCACTCTCTCCGACATTAACGGAAACCTACCTGATCTCGGTGTTGGTGGTCGCTTCATCTGGGAATTCAATTTTCGCGATTTCGATGTGGAGCGTGATCCACATGCTCCTGATTCAATCGAGCTTCTCCGTCGTCACGGAATTGATTTTGAGCGTAACAGACGTGAAGGCGTTGAATCAGAGAGATTCGCTGAGCTGATGATGTCTTCAGGATTGGTCTGCAACGAGTCTGTGAGCTGGGTAACGTTTCACAGCGCGTATGATTTCGGTTACCTCGTGAAGATCCTCACGCGCCGGGATCTTCCGGTGGCGTTACGAGAATTTCTCCGGTTACTTAGAGCTTTCTTCGGTAAGAGAGTTTATGATGTGAAACATATTATGAGGTTTTGTGAGCAGAGAAGATTGTTTGGCGGTTTAGACCGGGTTGCTCGGTCTCTTGACGTTAACCGGACGGTTGGGAAATGTCATCAAGCCGGTTCAGATAGCTTGCTGACATGGCAGGCGTTTCAGAGGATGAGAGACTTGTACTTTGTTGAGAATGGACCGGAGAAACATGCCGGAGTTTTGTATGGTTTAGAGGTTTTTTAATTCTTTTTTTTGGGCATTATATTCAATTAATTAACTCAATTAATTATTGTGCTTAATGTAATGAGAAATTATATATACAGAAGAAATCAATATTCATTTTATTCATCTCTTCTTTGATCAAAGCATAACCTAAAGGGAAACACTTAAACTTTGAAAACTTTAAGGTTGGTTTTCTAAGTTGTAACCATCCTAAATTGGCCTGAAAATATTTCGTGTTAAAACCAATCTTATAACAATGATCAAGTTGTTGAATATCCATATCTGTAGTAGTACACTCCAGATATTCACGTAACCTAGCATAATGAAATTTAGAATTTAAATTATGGATCGTATATTGCATTGGACTAAAAATAAGTTATTACACAATATGTTTTTTTTTTACCCAAATTACACTTCAAAACTTTGATTGAAGTAAACTCTTGTTTGTTTGAGTGTTAGCCTTTGAGAAATAACTTCTAATCATAAGAAAATCTTAACAAAGAAAAAGAAAAATCTGCAAACCATGTCCTCAATTGAGATTGAAAACATTAGTGCACATCTGTGAATTGTGTTTTTGTTTAAATAATTCACATTTTGTCTTGCATTCAGTTGCATGGAATCATAAAACATAAATACAATCAAATCAAATTATTCACAACATTGTAACATATATATAGAGATGAATGAGGATTGAAGAATCAGTTCTTCATATAAAATGAAGAGGATTGATGTGAATCATCATCATTATCATCAAGAGGATTAACATAAAAACGAAGCAATCTTCCAAGAGTCTTCCCACGGCGATCATGCGGTGGTCGGAGATGTGAACAAACGTCAACAAAAGCCCGAACTATAAGATTATGATGATGAGAAGGATTAATGTCCAAGAAACACCTAAGAAGCTCCTTGAGATCATCTTCTGTTTCAATATATCTTTCTTCAATCATCTGATTCATAGACCTTTTGTAATCTTCGAATGGATTGTTTGATTCTTTAGACATAGCGACGCTTTCATCAATCTTAGGACATGGACTGCGTAACACTGTGGGTGAAACCAGTGGTCTTGGGATGTAGTGGTTGTTGTCAGAAGAAGGCTGAACGGTTGAGCCGCACCCGCAACCGCAGGCCATAAGGGGTTTTAAAATGGTTTGGAGTGTGTACTTCATCTTCTTTTTTAAAGGCATTTTGTTTTAACAAATAGAGAAAGAACAAGCAAGTTGAAATTATTGAGTGAGGGATTTGGTGTAGGAACCTTTTTCTTTTTGTGTGTGTTTTAACTTAGCTTGGAGATTCAGTATAAATCATTGCTTTGGAGATGCACAATTTTGATGGATTTCTCTCTTTTTTCTTAAGATAAATAATTCGATAATGATTTAGTGAATTCAAAAGTTGTATTGTAAGTCATGCTATCATTTGTAAGAAACTATGTACCTCTAGTGTTATTGTGAATTTCCCTTTTTAACTTTCTTCATTATTAGACATGGACATAAAACCAATTGAAGGAAAATGAAATCACTCAAACCCAAATCGAATTTCAATCAAACAATACATCAAAAACCAAAGTAGATTCTCTTCTCATGTTTTGAGTTAGGAATCGGATTTTGTTGATAACTAAAATTTTGTCCCAAAACATATTTGATTAAGTAGTTAAATATTGCTAAAACTCAACTCAAAGATCCGTGTAACCCTGAGTAATAAAATTTGAGCTTTGGATATTGATTTTGCAATCCAATTGGGTTCAACTCCGAGATGGAGCTTTTGAAAGCATATTAAGCACCTAAACTATAAAGGTGTTGCATTTTCATTCCAATAATACCATCTAAAGAAGTCAAATGGGGTTAAGGCTAATCTATATAAGCCAAGAAGCTACTAAACAAACAATAATACTAATAATCATACAGAGAACGGGTTGATTTCTCTACGTTTTATTCTGCAATGACTATTCTACGATAACGCATGCAGCTACTATACAAGTACAACATAACTCTGGTATAACCGAAATCAGATTCTTATGTACAGATATGTGGTGGCCCTTGTTATGTGGCATGGTAAACTTTAGCTACCGGTCGATGATATTGTAGCATTTGAATGTTCTGGTGTTGGACTCGTCGGTGTTTGTGGCTGTTCCAGTGTTGTATTGTTCGGTCCTGCCTGACCTTGATGAAATGAAACCATCTGGTTGTTCCAGTCTTCTCCAGCTATTGACATAATATAGTTAAGGAGCTAGAACAAGGTTTAAAAAATATATGGGTGCGAGAGAACAAATATTTCAAAGCAGAGAAAGAGATAGAGATCGAAGGTTACATTCATTTGGCCACAAGTCTGTGATGCTCACTTCGCCTACCTCTGATCGAAGCCAGTAATCTACACCCATCTGTACATTATGTAACACAAAGATTATTAATGGAGTACACTTTGAAAATCTGACTTTGTTAGTTTTATTTATTCATTCCGTACATAAATTTCTAGATAGGATCTTTGTGGATTACTTTTACTGTCGTAATTGTGTATGTGGTGTATAATTTAAAGCTGAGGAAGAACTTGGGACTTACATCCAAATCTGGAGGAACAATCTTCATCATACCATCGACTAAATCCTGAGATTGGATATCGGAGTAAACTCTTTGAGTATCATCAAGCTCCTGTGTTTCCATGTTTCTCTCGGTGCTGTCTTCTTCCTTTGGCATGGCTACATCTTGGTTCTCAGGGAGACCAGATGTTGATGGAAGATTTGAAGGTTCATCAGCCTGAGGAATGTCCTCAAATGTCTCTTCGAAATGACTGAATAAAACACAATAACACCAAACTCACTTCTATTTTACAAATTTATCAATGGCAAGCATAACGATTGAGAAGAGGATTACCTGACTAGGTACACGTCTATTGGCCCCATTGTGCTTCTCAGAATTATTCTATATCTCCTCTGAGAATAACCACCAGCCTGATTATTGGCAGGAGAAGAGGTGATGTAAGTTACAGACAGTGAATCGATCATTTGGTTTTGTGTGTTAATAAAGATTTACCTCATCAGGATCTGGCACCTCAAGTGTTGTTCCATGCGGTGCCTTTACAGCTATCAGCGTCTTATTCTAAGATAGGCATGATCGACGCCACAAAAACATGTTTCCCCAGTGAGCAGAATGCAAAGCAAAGAGAAACTCAAAATTACTAGAAGAAGACCAAACCTGGAAGCATGGCAAGTTCTTAATGTCGTCTTCAGTGACAAACAATAACCTAAAGAGTGAGGGGTCAGGACAAACGGACATTTTGTTTTGAAACTTTCGCCACAAGAAGTAGCAGGAGAAGCTTACCGTTTGTTGTTTTCATCCTCACTCAAGCTTGTTAATCTTTCTTGTGATTCTCTGCAACAAAGTCAATTCTTAACAAAATACAAAACGGCTGAAAAGGGAAAGGAAAATAATTAATGAGATATACCTGATTTGGTTATCTAATTTTACCTCCTCAGCTGTGAGGTTATGTATTTCATCCTGTAAGGGAAACTAAAAGTCAAACTGGACTGGCAACAGAAATTTGTATAACAAATATATAGATTTTCAAACAGAAAACCAAACCAAGAAATAAATGCAAGTGACTGAGATCGAAGAAAATTTTGCAGTAGCCAGTTATTCACTTATTCAACACCAGTGTAATTAAACTGTGAGACACATACGAACATAAGTCCATCCTTCAAATCTGACGAGTGAGAGGCAAAGAGCGTGTAGTTACATGTTGTCGATATACATGTTTGTTTTACATGTATATTTGCTCATATTCCTAGTTACCCACTCCCCGAGCACATTTAGGTCTCGAGAAAAAGGCTTAGCAGAACCATACTAATGCACATTCATACGATGTTGAGCATTGCATGACATACGTTGCAGTGGAATATGTTACTGACAACAAATGGAATGCACAGGCATGTTCTATACCTGTAGGTTAGCTATGCTTTCGATTGTTTCTCCTGGTTTTGAGACATCAAGACCCCTAAGACAGAAAAGAATATTCAGAATACACACTCCACCAAATAGAAGAAATCTAAGATTTGCGAGTGGGAAGATATGCTTACTTCCACTGAATCCTGTTCTTGAGCGTCTTCTCTATCAAACCTATTCCTTCTAACACATTGGTTATATCGTATATCCGTCTCTTTTGTACCTTCATAAACAGAAACATACAGTTAAGATTTGACAGATAGTTATCGAGAGGGCAGTTACGAGCTTGTCTATGTCACCTCTAAAGTATCAGCTGCTTTATTTAGATCAAGAATGCCATCCTCTGCTTGTTTTATCAAATTGATAAATTTCTTTGTTAAAAGACCTGAGCCAGATTAGATCACTAAAATCAAACGTATTATCCAAAATAACTTCTCATCCAACATTAGTACATATAATATAGTAAGTTATTACCTAGGGAACTATCATATCGACAAGTACCGGCCTGTGTAAAGTTATTTCCAGGAGAACCTGCAACCACGAAAGACCCTTCTTACAACATTGCAATGATCCCACTCTATTTGCCATTAAAATGAAACCAATAAAGAAAGTTTAGCGCAAGTGAGCACATATGCAATAATTATCAGTGACCTACTAACAGTCGCCTCTGTAGATCGAAAGGAATTACTATTTGATACAGAGCATTCTGACCAACTGACCTGCATTGGAACCGGAAGCTTGCGTTCCAGATTTGTTAGATTTCGCTGACCTGGAAGTTTTTTTGGCCTTCCCTCCCTTTCCTGATACAGGTGTTTGGAGAACCCCAGTATTCAATTCATTAGGCTCAATTACTTGGTCTACCACATCCGTCTTACGCTTTAGCTGACAGTAAGGACACCACAATTTTCCAGTTAAATACATCAAAGAGGATAACAAAAATTTATTAGATTAATAACAGGAGCTGACTGATTTCTCTAGTCTAATCCTATCAGTATCATACTGTCACTTAGCTGAATCTAAAAGCATAGGTAAACCATAGATTCCAATGCCAACATAGCAAATTTAGAAAGTAAATGAACTTAACAGATTCAAAAAATGCACAAGTTTGCTCAAAGTACCAAATTTTAGTAACACCAAAAACCCTAGTCCAGGAACTAAAAAATTCGAAAGACAATAATAACTTGCAATGCAAAATCTATATACTGTAAACGAGACAAATAAAAGGAGGCTAAACGCAATTACACCACAGAAATCAGATCCCAACACAATTCTCATTAAAAATTCCAAGCTACGATATAATCATAAATGGTATCAATCAAGCAGGAGAATAGTAAAATTCACAAGCAAAACTGAACACTACTTACAGAGGATTTGATAAAAATCGCTTCGGAGACCTGATCAACAGCTCCAACTCCGCGAGTTTGAGCCGCATCAAAACGGTGATACTCACCAGGAGCAACTAACGGAGGCTTCATAGAAGAGATAGAAGGATGGTGTTGCCGCTTAGAAGGTGGAAATTGCTGAGGTTCGTGATGAGATTCCGACATGAGAACGAATCTCGGTAATTCCAAACCCGAAACTCCCCAAAATAAAAACCGAAAAGTCTCTGGAAATCGGGATCTCCGGAAACCAGAGATCCGAACAGGTTTTGGGAGGCAGATCTACGGCGAGAATTGCGGAGAATCCGGGGAAGAGAATGTGAAGAGATCGGCGAATCGAAAAAAAGCGGGAGAGAAGAAGAAGAAGAAAAAAAAAGAAAAGAGACGGTGGAAGAGAAGGAAGAAAACGAGGGAATGAGTTGCGTTTGGTTCGGATGACTGATGTGGAGGGAAGCGCACTTCTACTCTATCTTTTTTACTCCTTTACCATATTTAACTAATCCTTTTTATTTTACTTTATAAGTTTTATTATATACTTTTTACTTTTATAAGTTGATTATATACTTTTTACAACAAATTAATTACAAAAGAATTGTAGTTAAAAAAACTAAGTACAAACAAAAAAATAAGACTACGTCAACCGAGTATCTCTGATTTGGAAAAAAAAACTGAAATTGAACAAATGTTAAATGAATTTTGGATTTATTTATAATAAAATTGGAGTATCATTCTCTCAAATTGGTGCATCCCTTACACGCGTTTAGCGTGAAAATTTGTCAAATGTATAGAATATTATTTGTACAAGATCCAAAATATAAAAAAATGGAAATAGGACTTTTTTTGTCACTAAAATGGAAATAGGACTTTATATTTACAAAAACAATAGGGAAACATATTTGGATTATAGAAAGTGATTAATATTAACGGTTTGATTATTAAACTTTGATTTTTTAATCAGTTTTTAATTGGTTATTGATTTAGCTAAGGAGAACTTATGTTATAGAGCGGATATTGTCATTCAATGTTTACTTATTACTTATTAACAAAAAAAAAAATCTTTTAATTGATTGTGGGGGAATAATAATTTATTTATTAAAATTCTTTTGTGAAAAAGAAATTAAAAATCAAATCCATTAATCCCATTGGACTAGTAAACTACAAATCAGCCAATTCTAGTATGACACACAAGCTTTAAGTATGTGTTATCTTACAAAAGACTTTGAAAGCTTAATATATAAAACAAAGTAATGTTTACGTTAAGGAAAACGGAGTGTTATGGTAAAACAATAGACTTATAATAATTTTAATGTTTACGTTTTTACCAAAATGAATACTAAACTTTTCCCGTAAATTAATAAGGTTTGGGATCGATGATTCGGTCACAAACTTTATTAAACACAATTGGCAAGGAAATTTTTGGGGTCCTTGGAAGAACTGGACCGATGTAAGAAACGCAACACCTGAAAAAATTTAAGCTTGGTGGGGAATATTTGTGGTAAGTATTATAACTAAATATTTAAATGCTAAATATTTAAATGATAATTATTTAATTTTAAACATTTGTAACTAAATTTCTTGTTTAAAAAAATTAAGCAAAACTATAACTGGGACCCGAAGTACTAGGACATTGTCTTTTACCAGTGGAAGGAAAAGACAAAGAAAGGAATTGGAGAGGATATTAGTCGAAAGAAGCGAGCGAACAAGAGACCTAGCTACATTAGCGAGAATGACTGGGCGTTCCTCATGGAGGAGTGGCAGACTGAGGCTGCCATTCACAAGAGTCGAGCAGCAGCCACTAGCCGTAAAACAAATAAAGACGGCAAAAGAATGCGCAAACACACTGCCGGACCTAACTCTTTCGCGAATTGAGTATGAATTGGTTAGTGTTATTTCCTAATGTAAATTAACAAACTTATAAATTTATATATGTAATTCAATTTCTTATATATATTAAATAATTATTTTTTGTTTGTTAGAGGCAAAAAGCTCAAGGATCAGATCCACCGTCGATTGTGGATTTGGTCAAGACTACGCATACAAGCGAGGACGGCAATATGTGAATCAACGGTGTGAGGAGCTCGTGAAAGAGGTTGAAGCGGCAGCTACTCAATTTCAAGATTCACCGGGCACAGTCGGTTCCACTTCTGGTCCTTCTCGGGCAGTCATTAACCAATTATATGTTGAGGTACGTTTTTGATTTTTAATGTAATTGACAATTATTAAGTTATTTACACATTACTTATTTAACTATTCTTATGCAGTGGGCTAGACCACGATACAGACATTTATACGGTGTTGGCAGTGCGCAGACACAATTCTATCAGCCCATCGTCGAGTTTCCTAGTGCCACCCATGACCATCATCGAGGGGAGATCGATGAAATTAGAACCGAGATGGGAAACATCAATGTGATGCTTGATCTTTTGATGGAACACTTTCCAGAGGTCGAGGAACATCATCCAGGACACAGCAAGAAGACGAAGTCACTACCCCAATGCCTTCGATCTGTCTTAATTTCGACCAAGACCCGTAGGAGTTAGTATTTTTGGTCTTTTTTAATTATATTTCGGATTACTTTAGTTGGAAAAAACACATTGTAAAACAATTTTTATTTTTAGTATATTATTTAAATTTTTAATTTTACGTTTTCCATGTTTATTTCCTTTTAAATATTAAATCTCAATTCCAAAACTAATTACAAAAATTGTCATTCCACTAATACCCACGAAAATTTTCGTGGGTTTTAGTGGGTAAGTTATATAACCCACGATAAATTCGTGGGTTTTAGTGGCTTTAGGACCCACGGTATTTTTGCGGCTTTTCGTGGTTTCACTATCCGCGAAACCACGAAATTTTTTACTCACGACGCTATACCCATGAAATTTTTTTGTATTTACCTACAAATTTTTTGCGGGTATTTATATTTTTTTTACTAGTGACAGACACCAAAAAGAAGACCTTTTTACTTGAACAAATGAGAAAGATAAGGGTCATCTATGTTTTTTATATATCACTAAATATGGATCTGTACTTTTAAAATAAAATTTAACATATATATATATATATATATATGATATTTTGAATAATATTTAGGAAATTTATACGTTTGTTTTGTAAAAAGTTTTCAAAAAGTGATAATATAAGTTATAAGTTAATTTAATATTTAAATATCTCAAGTTATAGTTTACTCTAGTATATGATTTTGATTAATAGTTATATTTCTTTTGTTGAAACTTATATATGTATATATATATATATATAATTGATTTTTAAAATTTAATTAATCAAATATATCATCTATATAAAAAAGTAACTTTTAAATAAATAACTTTAGGATGATGTGGAATATTACATCATATATCATTGGAAATTAGTCTTTTGTTTAGAGATTTTATAAAGGTAATTTCGGCATTCTAAAATAAATTCTAATTATGTCATTGTCGATAGACTCTAAGATTAGTATAATTCAAAATTCACTAATTCTAAAATATTCCTTTAATATTCTTTTAATATGTTTGTGGGGATGAATTTAAAACATATAATATTTAATTTTTTGTTGAATTGTTTTTCTTATATATACGTAAGAGAAAATTTTAAATATTTAAATTACTTAATATTTATTCAATTGGATTTTGATTAATTATTGTTTATACATAATCTTTAAATATTATAACAAAAAAAATTAGTTTTTCTTTTTATAATATACATAAAACAATAACAATATTTCATAATAACGAGTTTATAAATCTAAATGAACACATGTTTAAAAATCTAAATGAACACGGGTTTAAAAACCAAAATGAATACAAGTCTAAAAACCTAAATGAACGAAGATCTAAAAACTTAAATAAACACGGGTTTAAGAAACTAAATGAACACAGATCTAAAAAACTAAATGAACACCGGTCTAAAAACTTAGTGAACATGGGTCTAAAAACTTAATACGAGTGAAAAAAATTATATACAAACATTATAATGCATCAAAATCTTATAATCTCATACCGAACAACACAGGTCACCAAAATATGAAATGAACAAAAAGTAAACAAATATACATATATATATTATAAATAAATATAAATAACTACAAATATAAATTTATTTTCATAAAGATATCTCGTATACAACATGAGTGATCATCTAGTATATATATATAATTCAAATAACGGCTGTAACTTTTTATGGATATATCTTTTAAATGTAATTATGTACTTATATGAAACTAGAGATCCACAAATGTGTTTTGATGAACATAATTATGTTTTGGCATTGTAACTTTTACATGTGTATTTTTCATAGCAATTTTTTGCAGATAAATGAATTAGGTATATTAATGGTTATCAATGAACGGTCTGCAAGGAACATAAAGTGAAAACCACCTCGAGAGACGTGGTTTAAGCAGAATATGGATGGGGCATCTCGAGGAAATTTAGGACTAGTATTCGCGGGTGGAGTTATTCATGATCAAGCTAGTCGTTAGTGTGATGGATTTGCCTTGAATATTGGGATATGTACGGTTCCATTGGTTTAGTTTTGGAGAATTTACTACAGATTATATGGAGCTTGGGAGGTGGGAATTTGACATTTAGATGTAGAAATCGGTTCAGAAATTGTTATAGGTTTTCTCACGAAATGGATTGGTGAATTTCACCCCTTTTGTTTTCTAGCACGTTTGTGCTACGACTTTTAACAAAGGACTGGAGTGTCTAATTTAGTCACGTGTATGGAGAGGTTAATCGTATTGCGAATGGGTTATCTAGCTATGTTTTTTGTTTACCTTTAAATTCTCAAGTTTCGAGTCTAGCCCTAAGTGCACCAAATCGTTTTTGGTCGAGGATTCAATCGGGTTAGAGCGTTTAGTTGCCAAACCATTTAGAGAAGAGTCCTTTATATTGCTTGGAGAAGCGATGTGCTAGGAGGGAGTCTTTGATCAATCTGTCAAGACGGGAAAGCATACGTCGGTGTGCAGTCTACAGTTTCTTTCTTGCCAAATGAGATAAACAAGGTTGAGGAGGTGCCTGGACTTCAGCCAATGAATTGTTTATTTGGGAACCCTTTTTTTTTTTTTGGTTTTGGAGAGGATTTAATGATTTAAAATGTTAACCTAATCCTTAACTATAGACACGGATTCACAAATTTTCAAAATAGTTTTGTTTTTTTTTCTATTTTTCGTCTGATATGTCCTTGTTTTTATTTCCTTTTGTATTTAGCTTCGGCCATATTTATATAAGTTATCAATATATATTATTTATGTATAAAATATAAACTAATGTTTAACCTAAATCGTACCAATTGAAAAAGTTATTTATTTTATGTTTCTATTTAAACATTTATATTTTTATTCAAGCACGTATTAGATCAGCATTAGATTAACATACACTACAAACTAAAATTAAAAAATTTCATAATAAAATTATATAGTTTAATATGTATTTTTCAACTCAATATAATATAATTTATATGAAAAAATATCAAATTATATTATTTTCCGTCATAAAATAAATTATATTATGTTTCATAAGAAAAAATAAACTAACAATTTTATTTAAAAGAAAACAAATTGACCAATACCGTAGCCAACAACTAGTACAAGATATCGGAGAGAATCTAAAAAGAAGACTCCTGCCGGAATAAATACTCACACGGTCTCATATATCCGACCCATGATCCCTTCACATCTCCGCTAGAATCCGCCGTGAATTTCACCGGAAGACCGTCACATGTCACACTCAAGAGACCACCTGTATGAAGTGTTTTTATCTTAATAATAGACAAGACGTCGACACGCAAATCCCAAAAAACGCGCACTACGGGGCGTTTCATTTTGAAAACGGCATAAAAAAGCGGTTGTTCGTTGATAATAAACCCGATGATTTGATTGTATGGAGAGAGACTTCACATGTTTTACTTGGACTCTTTGTCAGAAACCCGGTGTTCCAATCAGCTGTTACGTTTACATTTGAGGCGTTTGAAACGGAGAAGGAATTTGCAAAGATGTCAATCAAAAAAAGGATGAAGATGAGTCCGAATATTGCCAAGTTTATGACGTAAGAAACGCAGAAGGAGAACGTTCTTTCTCCGTTTGCGTTTACGGAGGTTGAAGCTTGTTCATGACGACATAGGCATTCCCTGAGAGGCTGAGAGAAGAGTTACAAAGAGACCTTGTTATTTGTTAAAGTAAAACTTAGCAATATATATATATATATATATATATATCTTTGTAATTAAAGATTTTTTTTTCACATTAAATATTTTGTGGATGTATTAATTATCTTGAAAGAAAATAAATAAAGATAATTTTTATATGGTATTTCCATATCGAAAATGGAATATTTGCGGAAATTACGGAGAATCTTGAAGATCATGTAGATAATGTAATATTTCATATTTCTAACTAAAAAGGATTTGGTAACCTCCTCTATTCATCTATAAATAGAGGAGGTGGCCTCCAAAAAGAGATCACGTTTTCTTACACACACAAGCTATACAAAGTTGTTACTCACAATTCTTCTCTTTGCTACCTTAATTATAACAATAAGCGAGAATGTTGGTTTACCAGGATCTTCTTACAGGTGATGAGCTTCTGTCCGACTCTTTCCCCTACAAGGAGATTGAGAATGGAATACTTTGGGAAGTAGAAGGAAAGTGGGTAACGGTGGGAGCTGTAGATGTTAACATTGGTGCCAATCCATCTGCTGAAGAAGGTGGTGAGGATGAAGGTGTTGATGATTCAGTTCAAAAGGTTGTTGACATTGTCGACACCTTCAGACTTCAGGAGCAACCAAGTTTTGACAAGAAGGGATTCATTGCTTATATTAAGAAATACATCAAGCTATTGACACCAAAACTCGCACCAGAACAGCAAGAAGCCTTCAAGAAGGGTATTGAAGGAGCTACCAAGTTTTTGCTCCCCAAGCTCAGTGACTTTCAATTCTTTGTTGGGGAAGGGATGCACGATGATAGTACCTTGGTGTTTGCATACTACAAGGAGGCTGCAACTAACCCAACGTTTTTGTACTTCGCACATGGTTTGAAGGAGGTCAAGTGCTGACACAGAACCTCTTATCGCAGCTACTCTCTTTAAGTTTATGTTTTCTTTATATGGTTTTGTGTTTCGTATTCCTTATTAGATTTTCTACAAGTTTGATTTTCTCTCTCGATCTTTTGTGTTGGAAGATTCTCAAGTTATTTATCAAGTTACTATTAGTCGTTATAAATAAAATAAAAACTTAAAGTCTACTTTTGTAGTGGGAAAGTGTCGAAAAATATGATTTCATGATTAAGATTAAAATCACATAAAAATCGATCATTCTTCATTACCAAAACAAAAAAAGAATAATGGCTAACAGAATTACTCCGGTAGAAATAGTGACCGGGATCCCAACGTCACAATTCTCAGCCACCGATCCTCCACCTCCTCCTTCACGGTGGTGTGGAGCTCACAAGAACAACACATTTGGTACGCCTTCTTCACATGGATTGCGATTTTGGGCATTGTATTATTCTTCGTAATGTCTCCCTGCCACGTCAGCTTCTCCCTCGAATCTATATCTGGTTCTCCTTCCTCTTCAGCATCGTGGCATGTCGATTTTCTTGTGAAAAAGCCGTGATCATTGTTTCATGTCGATTTACGACGGCAGTGACTTGTACGCTAAGTTAGGGGTATTTAAACACAACCGTTTTGAAAACCTCGCCTACGCATGTCTATTAGGCAGGTATACGAATTTCTCAGAGCATCCATGGTGAGAGTCTCTCATCATTATAACATTAATATTTTTGAATAATTAATTTTGGTTTCATTGGTGAGAGAGTCATCAGATCTCTCATTAGAGCATCTCTAGTGGTGAGAGATCCATAGAGTTTCTCATCAATAAAATACTAATATTTTTTATAATATTAAATAAAATGAAAAATAAAAAAAATTAAATTTAAATTAGTTAATAACTAAACGGAAGTGTAATCGGAACTATTATGAATATTTTTTTTTCCTTTTTAGAAAGGTTTTTAAACGTTGGCTTTGAAGTTTGAATGATAAGTGTTTTTCTAAACAGTTTTTGTTTTACTAAAACACAGTTTTTCAATCATTCAAAATTTTGATAACAACTTTACTAACATATTTTTTTTTATAAAACAATTTTTCTACAATTTGTTTTTTAGATCCTACCATTCAATGGATTTTTTTGCTTTCCTACAAACCAGAGAAATTATTTATTTCTTAAACAAAAACGAAATGTTTAGGTTTTTGAATCCAAAAACTAAAAACTAAAAATAAGTCTTAAAAAAAAGCAATAAAATAGCATCCAATATTCATAGCCAATATTGTTTAAGCAATGGTATGGAATTCAATACAAAATATCAGAGTAAGTAAAGGAATAGTGACATTGAATCTTATCAACGTTCTCATGGCTTCTGGTCAGATTATGACACTAACATCAATATGTCCAGCGTAATTATTCATCACTCCGAAAACTAACTTATGCGAAGCCCTTAGTTTGATATCTAATTCGCCAAAGTTGACCTCCTTTGTATTTCCATTACTCTCCGCAACGAAGTCCATTGAGAAAGCTGTGTAACGTCCAGACTTGCGTTCGTGAAAAGTCTTTAGAACGGTTTAAGTCCCCTATCTTCACTGAAGTTTCATCACTTCCGTAGTCTATAGACACCTACAACACCCAGCTCATAACTTTGATAGGCAAAAAGATAATCTAGACGAATTCGACTAATAGATACGAAAATTTATCGAACAGCTATACATTATTTAGATCTGATGTGATAGTGATATCAGATACCATATATTAGTATTAACCTAACATCCGAAACTAGTACAAAGGAAGAGGATTGTCATATATTTATATATTGCGAAAAGTCAGGGATCTTAATTAACCCTAGTGAGATTTTGGTATGAATTATTTATAGGAATATTTGACGGACATCTATATAATATTAGACTTAATAGTGATCTCTGATACTATACTAGTGCAATGCATCTTGAGGTAGGATTTTGGACGAGGAAGTCAACGTGCCACGTGGCCGAGGAGGGAGAGAAGACGATGGATTGAATGGAGAATTTGGCGTTACAATGAGCTTGGTCTAGGCATTGATAGAGAATGAAATAAACAAAGAAGGCAGTGAAGAAGCTGCAACGAAAGGGTGTAATGGTAACTATAAGCGTTTTTCGGAAAAGTCACTATTGGTCGTGACCACCATTCACAACAACGAGGAGGAGAAGTGTCCGTTGAGTATCTCATGGCTACTTCTGGCTCAGAATTGTCTTTCTTTGGTTTGGAGATGAAATAATGATTTAAATGTTAACCTAATCCCTTAAAAATGTATAATAAGATGATCCGATCATCTGAAGAGAAATCAATGTTCAAAACTTTTGATTTGAACTAACCAACCATTGGCAAGTGGGCATATACAAGAAGTTATAACAATGTAGTAACCCAAAATCTGAAATTAATGAAAGTGATTTAAGGGTTTTATATTACAATTTCATCACATTCCCAATAGCTGAGCCAACACAAAAAAAACTAAAAAAATATTAAAGAGCAAGTAATTCATATAAAGCTTTGACCAAAAATAATGTAATCCCTTAAGTTCTGTTTTCTCCAAATTTTAAGAATAGGTATATATGTGTTCTTTTAGGGTTTGATATATTATTTATTATAATTTTAAAACTTTGATAATAATGATATTAAGATTAGATGTTACAGTATTGACTTGTAAATCCTGGTGACTCCACAAAACCCTAATTCATTCATTATAAGCAATAAGAACAAGAAAATAACATATATAAACCAATAATTTATGTAAATAGAGATCATCGGGTAAAGAATTAAGAATCTAATCAGAATCATCCAAGACATCACCTAGATTTATAATCACACCGTCTGATATTTCCAAGCAATGATCTCATCATAATATCCGCTGTGAATTTCACCCGAATATTTGGACAAGTCACGATCACATAACCATCTCCAAATCTAACATTTGTCTCCACTTCAGAGACAATCTCAACACCAAAATCCCAAATCAGAAATAGCAAACTTGAACCAGAATTTTGTCAATTCCTAAAAATCATAAATAATAATAAAATAATATTTTTTATTCATTTTTTTTTCTATACGATTTCTTAGCTTTATATTTGTACAAGTAGTTAAAATGCACTCAACCAATACCTATAATTTTATAATTTATTTTAAAAAGAAATTTAAATGTTATTTTAAGATTTACATGTATTATCGATTTACATTCATGCATTTAGTTAATGAGTATCCAACCAATTATAATCTTACAATAATATTTATATAATCTATGCGTATGAGTTTAAATGCTATATTTTTATAATATTGATGATAAAATATCTTTTCAAATATTAAATATATGATTTAATTTTATAAATTATTATATTTTCTAAATATAATAATTATTTATAATATTCTAAAACTTATTAAAAACTTAATAGTTGTATATTAATAATATTAAATTATATTATGTCATTCAGCAAGATTTATCTAATCACCATTTGATTCTGCAAAAATTCATTCAGCAATATATCATACTATAATATTTATTCTGCAAACTTATTTTATTTCTGTTATTAGGTGATTATGCAAGTTTACCAATCGGAACCTAAGTAATCTTACTTTTCAATGGGCTTTATATTTATCTATTCCATGTCAGGTTCTTAAATCTATCACAAGACGTCAAGTGTTACTGTTGAGCTAGGTTTATTGTGGTTAAAAATCAGACTCCTGATTCACATTGTTGATGCTTCTGATGATCAGATTTTTGTTTGAATGTCTCTAGTGTGTGTACAGTTGTTTTTGAATGTCTCTAGTGTGTGTACAGTTGTTTTTGAATGTCTCTAGTGGAGTTTTAAGTTTTAACTTTCGCTTGCACTCCAAAATTTTCTTCCTCGGAATAACTAAACCGGAATTGTCGATCTTTGACATAAGTTGGAATACGGTTTATCCTGTATATCAAACGGAACCGATATTTACAGGATTAGATTTGATATTAACCGAAAAATCAAACAAGAAAACCGGAAATTTAAAATAAACCATTGAAAGCCCAAATTGAAACCATTTAGCGTTGAGTGAGCGTTTTAGGTTGGATCGGGGATCTCCGGCGGAAGCATACACCGGCGACTTCAATAATCTCAGTGAACTCCTTTGAAGAAACTAAAGTTAAAGGACCTAAGAGAACGTTTACTTATAAAAGAAATGCGATCGAGACTTTTGTGAGTTGAGGTTTGAAGATTCAGATATGGCTCGTGGTTCAGAGAGCACTAACGGAGAACCACCGAAATGTAATTTATTACTCTTTAAGTCTTTGTTTCTCATTTTCGGATCTGTAATCAGCTTTGAGATGCATTGAATCACAATCATATGTTTATTATTAGTCTGTTAGATTAACTTGACTAGGATCAGTAGTTGCATATTAAGATCTTGGAGCTGATGAATTTCACCATTGTTGTGATTGCCCATCTGAATTAAGTTTTGGTCATTTGAATTTTGCTTCTTTTTTTCTTATTGTCTTTTTAGGGATGAATTACCGTTCGTTGATGGTATTCTCCATGGTTTTGCGTGTCTTTTTGATTGTCTATGGAGAATGGCAAGATGCTCACATGGAGGTCCCTTACACTGATGTTGATTACATTGTTTTCTCTGATGCTGCGTCGTTGATGGCATCCGGAAAATCTCCTTACCAGAGAACCACATACCGTTATTCACCTTTGCTCGCCTTTCTTCTCATCCCAAATTTCATATTCCACCGCTCATGGGGAAAGTTTATTTTCTCTGCTTCTGGTATGAATTTTGTGAGTTATTCTCCAGCCTTCTTTTGTTATTTATGTCATAACGGTTGAAACTTTTGTAGAAAGTTTCAATCTTTTTACAAAAATTCATAGCTAATTTTACAAAAGTTTCAACCTTTTTTGTTAATTTCATTTGCTACTTTCTATGTTTCAGATTTGCTGGTCGGCTACTTAATCCGTACTACTTTGCAACAACGTAAGGTGCCTGATAAGATATGTACATATTCTGTAATGGTATGGCTTCTCAATCCGTTTACATTCACTATCGGAACCAGAGGGAACTGTGAACCCATCGTTTGTGTCATGCTATTATGGATCATTAACTCCCTTATGCAAGGTGCACACCTACTTTGAGATTAATACAACTCATGGGAATTCTAATAAGTTTGCAGCTTTATGCTTTGATATCCTGGATAGAGTTTCATGTTATATTATGAATTGCTTTAGACAGAGATTGGTTTTCTATTTTGTTCTCTGTGGTTGGTGTGCAACTATACTTGTATTCGTCACAGAGATACGTAAAATAATTGTTGATCATGGCATTTTCCTTTCATGTTCTTATCAGTGGAATATCCAGATTCTTAATCTGTCAAACTTATTATACAACAAGAATATATTTTTGCTGTGTAGGTCATTTGTCACAAGCTGCAATTTGGTACGGCCTTGTTGTGCATTTCAGGGTCTATCCTATTATCTATGCATTACCGATCATCTTGGTTCTCGACTCCCAAAAATTTAGATCTGGTGAAAAGCCATTTCTTGAGGATTGGAATACTGGTCAGGCTAAGACAGCTACCAGCTACACGAAGAAAACATCCCACTTCAATCTCTTGACCGCCTTGATAAGTTTATTTTCCAGGGAGAGAATTATGTTTGCTTTGATATCCGGGGGAGTTTTTCTAGCTTGCAATGTTATTTCCTTCTATTTTTATGGACAAGAGTTCCTGCACGAGGCTCTTTTATATCATCTGACTCGTACGGATCCAAGGCACAACTTCTCCATCTACTTTTATCACATATATCTCCACTATGAGCGCCAGTTTTCAGCTGTGGAGAAGCTTATCTCGTTCTTACCTCAGTTTACTGTACAGTTTGCTCTAGTCTTCTGCTTCTCACAGGATCTAGTGTTCTGCATGTTTCTCCAAACTGTTGCATTTGTGGCTTTCAACAAGGTATCCTCATTTTTGTCCAAAAGAGTCTTCAATTCTTCATTTTATTGTGCTATCCTCGGTGAGCTAAATCCTTATGGTTTTGATCTAATGTTGTATCTGTCCATTTGTCTCTAGGTGATAACCGCACAGTACTTTGTGTGGTTCTATTGCCTGTTACCTCTGATTTTACCGTGGAGCCGTATGAAGCTGAAATGGGAAGGCTTGTTATGCATCATCGTGTGGATTGGAGCTCAGACTCATTGGCTCTTATGGGGATACATGCTCGAGTTCAAGGGACTTAACGTCTTTCTACTGCTATGGATTGCAAGTTTGCTATTTCTGGCTGCAAACACCTTCGTCCTCGTCAAAATCATACGCCGCCATCGTTTCTCCCCTCTATTTAGACAGTATGAATCCACCTCTCCAAAGAATGTTACTAAACATGACTAAGACTATTCAAATGTTTTTTTTGCTATGTCTCTTGTATATGATCAATGATCTGCGAATTTTGTAGTTGTATGTTCTTTTTGTTTCATATGTCTTCTAAGTTATCTTTTTTGGATTTTCTCAAAAAAAGTTTATTGAGGAATAAATATTAAATAGCGATTTATTTACCGGAATATGTGAAGTTTGTGGAGCTTGTTTGTCCTCAGATTGCATGTACAAGAGAGACCACAAAATGCTGTATACAACAGGTCTGGTATACACTAATTTAGGTCGTAAACTTGTAATATTTGTTAGGTGATAGGAGTATTGAAATCGAAATCAGGTAGAAAAAACAAACATTTAATGCCTATGTTAATATAATTTCACCAACCAAATTACTACACAAAAATTGACAAAATTCATTTGGACAGCTTTGAGTTTGGTTGAATGTCCCCTAAATTCTGACCGAAAAAAATAAGTACATGTTTTAAAATTTTCAAATTGATTCCGATGATATATATACGAAGCGAAGAATCATCGCTTTTTGATTTGTGTGGATACGTGTGAGAAATTTTCTGAACGCGTCAGACTCAAAGAGACCTAAAACTATGGAGAAGATACGGGCAAAAGAAGAAGACGAAATCGCGAAAAAAGAAAGAATATTAAGTGAACCAAATTGGAGCGAGCGAGTGGAAGATCTCGTGGCTGCCGGAGACGTCACGGCGGCGATCTCGTTTCTCGAGTCTTTAGTAACCAATCTGCAGTCGCGGTTCGATTCGTCCTCCTCCGGCGAGAGAACGGAGTATGGCCTTCAGCTAGCAGCTGCACTCACTCAATTGGCGGATCTCTACTCTTCACAGGGCTTATCCCTAAAATCCGATGAGCTTCGCACTCGTTCTTCAGTCATCAAGCAACGTGCGCTCGATTGTGATCCTGTCTCTGCAAGGTACTACTGATTTTTTAGAAGAGAGATGAAAAATGTATTACGGAAATTGAACATCGATTTCAGGGTTATATGCGATTTATGATTGCAGAGATTCCGGCGATGAAGAGAATCAAGTTATTGCTTCCAATGGCCTGAAGTCTGACCTAAATGTATCTCCTGCTGATGGTTGTTCATCTAGAGTTCCCCTTGTTTTCGATCTGATTTTCACTTTTGTTATGCTGACATTGATCGATTTTCATGGATTTTTAAGGGAAAACGCAGAATTCCACAAAAGACTCCAGCAATAGTTCGGCTGCTCATGATTCTTCAGATGATGGTATGCTTACATTTGTTTGACGTAGCGGATGCGAATGCATTTATATTCTGCATCAGATTGTTCATTATCATCTGATCATGTATGTATGTATGTGTGTATGTTTACTTGACTGGTTTTGCTGCAGATTGGGAAGCTCTTGCAGATCTTGAACCGAGTAAATTACTCTCCGTAGAAGAGTTGCCTGAAATATCAAAGCTGTCGGTTGAAGAACCTAAAGTTCAAGGACCTAAGAGACGTGGGAGGGGGACTTTTACTTATAAGAAGGATGTTATGTACAGTGATCGAGCCTTCTCTGAGCCGAGGTTTGAAGATCCAGATGATACTGATGTATCTCGTGGTTCAGAGAAAAGTGATGAAGCACTCAAATGTGAGTTGTTACTCTCAATGTTTCCTTTTTTTTGGATTTTAGTATCTGTAACAAGCATAATTAGTATGTTAGCTTAACTTATGATGCTTGTTCGAGGAAGGACAACTGAATTTCTTTCTGCTATTAAATGCAGCCAAGTATGGCACACGCCATGTCCTTGTACTTGCTGATTTTTCTCCAAGTTTGAGAACTACTGATTTGGAGAAGCTATTCAAAGACTTCGATAGTGGATTTATCATTCGTTGGGTCAATGACACAACAGCACTCGCAGTCTTCAAAACTCCTTCAGCTGGTATTTTATATGTAATTTGGTTTTCTACATACATGCCTGGTTAACTAGGAGCAGTTTGGGTTTGATCCTTCTAAAGCATCAAAATTTCCTTGTTCTGATGTTGCAGTGGGTTTAGATGTTGCATTACTTATCTAGGGTTGAACCACATAAAATGTTCTGCTTAGTTGTTGTAGGTTTAGCATATTTGACGGCTTAAAATATACCTTCTTCCTTTGTTGCTAACTAAGTTTATCGCTGACTCGCTGTGTGATTTGATAATTGGTACAGCTTTAGAGGCTTGCAACCAGGTTCAGTCTTCATTCACCATACGTGTTCTCGATGATCACGATGCTCTTTTGGGCTCGATTTCTGGAAAAGGTAATCAACTTTTTCTTATTTTTCATGATTCTGCAGAATTATTCCCTCGAATTATCAGATATAAGCTTCCCCACAAAACATCTTCTAGTTTCTTTCACTTCTATATGTAAACCAACTTACAAATCTTTGACACATCTTACTTCCTTAATTGCTTGGTCAAGCTGTCTACACAGATCAGATCAAACGTTTTTACTCTTGTTTCTGATGTGTGACAACATTATGTTCATTCTACTTCAGAATTAGAACCACCGTCGCAGAGACCAAAGACATCAGCAAGAACAGCTCAACGATTAATTGCTCACAGCATGGGATTCAAGCTACCGGCTTCTGGATTCGGGGCTAAAGAGCTAAGAGACCAAGAAGCTGCACGGAAAAACCGGATTGTCTCAAGGCAGAAGCAACGGGACGATGCTTGGGGAGATGACTAACATTGACCATACGGTTTTGGTTTGCTCAAATTTTCCGGCTTACCGGGTTTATATATCTCGTTTCTGCTTATGCAAAACCTCAATCCAGTTGAGTGATCATCCTTACATGTTTGTACTCTGTTGTGTATAATTTGTGTGTTCAATTAAATTGTTTGAAAGTGGTTAACCGGACCGGAGTGTGACTCAAAAAAAATTGTTAACCGGAAATGAAATCTTAAGCGGTTCATATAATATCAAAAACTCCTTGACCCACCCGATTTAGGGCTTCGATACTCGTTTCCCGCCGATTTGGAGATTTTCAGAAGATCCCGCCTAAAAAGAAGAGAAAGGTCTCGCAGAATCTGAGCAAGAGAACAAGTGTTATTCGAGAAAAGCAAAAGAGAATGAGCACCAGCCAGAAGAGGAAGAAGATACAAAAGAAATTCAAAATCAGAGGCTACACCCTTAAAATCGATGCCTTAGATGAGATTCTCGTATTCGCCGATCAATTTCCCGACGACGATGACGGAGAGGCTATCGATCTTCTGCTTGATCACTTCCAGCAAGAATCGCGTATGCCCATTTTGTTTCTCTGAGCGTAGTGACTAGTATCGATCCTGACGTCGTTTGGTTTTAGTAAAAATGTTGCAGTTTGGTTTAATTAAAATGTTGCCTTGTGGTTTTAATAAAAATGTGGCAGTTCAATCTTCTATTGTCGACGCGGAGTCAGTTCGTGGAGTGATTAATCTCTTGTTGGGAGCTCACAACGCGCCGGAGGAACCTACTTCGACTGCTTCTTCTTTGGCTGTCATCGACGCGTTTCTGGTACCAAAATATCGATATGATGTTGTTAAGAAGCAGTTCATCGAGTAAGGCTTCGCTATTTGTCCTACCTTTAAAATTAATCCTGGGTCAGTGGTTAGTAAGATTTTCGCTATTAGAGATGTAACTAAGACTGTGTCAATGAGTTTTTAAAGATGAGTTAATAGGTGGTTTCTTCTGTAGTGTTGGTTCCTTGATCGAAGAAGATTTGGTTCAACTTGCGTTGGTAGATGATGGAGCTTTATAGTGATGCAATGTCCCTTGTGTGTAGATGTCGATGTTAACGACATAGCTGATAGGACGATTGAAATGAGAATTGTTATTGATTGCAGGCATACGAGTAGCCTTCCTATTCACGGTGAGGCTTCTGCAAAGACAGCAGTCTACAGGGAACGATTCGTTTTGTTGTCGCAGCGAGTTTCTCGCGCGGAGCATTTTACAAGGCCAACATTTGATGCTGAAATGTCGCAATTTGAAAACTGTGAGGTTGGTCTAAGTTTCATGTCAAATGTATTATTCTATTTTATTTTTGCGTTCTTGTGTCAAAAATCTGAAACTAAGGAGTTTGTTCCATGTTCTTTCTAGTAGATATCTTCAATCCAGTCTCTAATATCTCAAAGGGGAAGAAAATGGTTGATGGGTGTGATATCACAGTTGGAAGATGGACACTTCTACTTAGAAGACCTTTCAGCTTCTGTGGAGATTGATTTGTCCAAAGCAATATCCTTTTTTAAGTTAGGAACATAAAAAATCTGCAAAAGCTGGACATTGCTATTTAACAAAATTATTTAAAGTTTTTCATTCTTATAAAGACATAGAGTTGTATTTGAGTTATTTGTGCTGTGGATAGTTTTCTTTGACAATCAATACAAGATAACAACAGGATTCTTCACAGAGAATACTATAATTTTGGCAGAAGGCGAAATGCAGTTGAACGGTATCTTTCAGGTAAATTACAGCTGCAGGTGGCACTTTGCTGCTGCACCTTTCTCTCCCCCATTCTTTGTTAGCTATTTAGTATTTACAAATGTTAAACCCGGGGTCACAATGTTAGCTGTATGAAGAAAATACTGAACTAAGTCATGTATAGGGTCTCCTGTGGCAAAAGTATATATATATATATATATATACACACACAAGTCTCTAGAAGACAGTCGAATAGAATCCACTAGTCATGCAAATGCATTTCCGTATCAGCAAAATGCTGGTCTCTAACAAAGCTTAGTTTTTAAAATATTTTTTTTGACCATCTCGGCCTCTTTTAAAAGTTTTTACTCATTTTATGGTGAAGGTGGTTACATGCGGATTCCCTCCTTTAGAAGACAGGGATAAAACAATAAAGACACATTCTGGGTACGACTTCTTCGGTGGTGGCATGCTAACTAAAGAAGAGACGGTAGATCTTTGATCCATTGTTTGTACTCCTGAATTGAAAAAGATTATATACTGTTTGATGGAATCCGTTACGTAGGAGGTAAGTCACAGCAGAAATAATGTGTGCATTTTGCCTGCAAACAGATTAAACTTGCAGACCTGGAAAGACAAGCAGTGAATGATAAATTTGTCATCTTGTCTGACATATGGTTGGACGATGAAGAGGTGAGTTTTAGTTACTCTATTTTAGCATCAATCTTTATGACAATGCTCCTTTCGTGGTAGAGAGCACTTAAGAGCATTGCTTGATCGCCAATATGTGTTGTCCGTAGAGAAGGTTCTTGGAAAGCTGGAAACGGTTTTTGATGGTTTTGAACGTGTGGAGATAATACCCTCCTTGTTTGTTTTCATGGGAAACTTTTGTTCTCGCCCATGCAACTTAGCCTTTGGTTCTTTTTTAAGCCTTAGGTAAGAAATCATTTTAGAAACTCTTCAATCGTTAGTGGAAATATGTTCTTATATGTTCTGAATACATTCTGAATGACATGTATTCGTTTCATTCGCAGGGCGCAGTTTGGTAAACTTGGGAGAATGATTGAAAACCATCCACGGTTAAAAGAAAATAGTCAATTTTTATTCATTCCAGGTCCTGATGATGCAGGTACCATCACCACCTATTTCAAATTACTTTCTAAATAATCTTTAACTTGGGTCCATGAGACAGCATGACTTATAAAAACTCGTGATATCTGCTAGGTCCCTCAACAGTCTTACCAAGATGCGGTTTACCTAACTATTTAACAGAAGAGCTACGAAACATTATTCCCAATGCGATATTTTCAAGCAATCCTTGCAGGTGAGTTTCCTAATTGATGTGTGAACTCTATTTCTCATCATTAGGGTCTTTGTACACCGAACTGTGAGGATCATTTTATTTACTGAGATAGATATAACGGAAACAGAAGCGGCAGTATGATCTTATATCTGTAAAAAATGCAGGGTAAAGTTCTATAATCAAGAGATTGTGTTCTTCAGACAAGATCTTCTGTATCGGATGCGCCGTTCATGCTTAATAACCCCGTCTACTGAAGAAACTGAAGACCCTTTTGAGCATGTAAACACATCTCTCGTCTCCAATTTTTACTTACCTTTGATATTAGATTTTTTACTGAAACTCCTGAAACGTGTTGCGGTACAGCTTGTCTACACAATAACTCATCAGAGCCATCTATGTCCTCTTCCTCTTATGGTGCAGCCCATCATCTGGAACTATGATCACTCTCTTCGACTCTACCCAACTCCTCATACGGTATTAATCAATCTTCTTAATATAGATCAAATTCCGAACAAAACCCGTCTTAGATCAGGAGGCTTATTGTTGTTTTGGTTGTTTTAAAACAGATAGTATTAGGTGACAAGAGTGAGCAAAAGGTGTGCAAATTTGCAGGAACAACATGCTTCAATCCAGGCTCTTTTTCAACTGATAGCACTTTCGTAGCTTATCGACCTTCCACTCAAGAGGTCGAACTCTCAACTCTCTGATTTGTGTGACAGAAAGAGTGCTAACTTTCAGGCCTGAGCTTAGAAGATTAAAGAAAGAGAGTGAGTGTCACGATTTCATGTCCGTTTCTTTTCTGTTTTAATCTTATTACTTGCTTTTAGTTGTACTCTTACTACTTCCTAAAAGATGTAATAACTTAACCAAACATTAGTCATATTTTATAATTCAATACTTATTATAAATCGAGAACTTGTTTGCATAAATTAACTAAGTATAATTTACATTATAAAAGGGTCAAGAATAAACATTCATTCAAACTATAGAAAAAGCGTGTTTGTTCAGACAAAATTCCTTAGGTTATTGTGTTAACAAACACAATGACAGATGATTGTGATATATTAAGACAACTTTCTGGAGAGGTTAACCAAGCCAGTTCCAGTGCACCTGAGTACAACAGTCCCCGTCGATGGATCTGGTTTGATCACAAACTTAATTCCCAAAAACTCCTTTATGTTCCTCAACGTCTCCACTCCATAAGGAGATAACGTTCCCACTCGAACCTTTGACACATCTGGTTGGCTTATCGCACACAGTATAAACAGTAAACCCTGTAAAAAAAGGAATCAACAACACCTAGTATTTACGGGATGTACTTAGAAAAACAATCAAAGTTGGTATTTATGGTAAAGTTTTAGAATTCTAAACGTACCTGGTGTGTTGAGTCAACAACTCCACCTTTCTCAATCTCATTAAGAAGCCATGAAGCTATTTCAACTCCTGTGTCTTCTGCTGGCAGTCTCACTTGCTTCTCTGCATCGAGGTCTCCAGTTTCGTCTGTTCTTCCACAAGACACTGTTGTATCTGCAGAGATGTAACACCCTGTAGTTGTTTCTGCTACCAATGATATACCGTATCCAGGAGATCTGCAATCAAGTAATTTTGGCAAAATTGAGCTCTTATCAGTTAACTATCTATCAAATCTGTCTTTCTGAAAACGAAAAAAAGTTAAAATCTTCGTACTTTCCAGCTTGAGGGCCAGATTTGTGATCTAAGAAAATGTGAACATCAGGAAGGAGATTGTTAAAGATCCCACGAGCTGCAAATCTCATGGAATGTTCAAAGTCAGCAGACACTCTTGCAGAGAAAGTCACACCACGTATCTTCTTCACCATTCCTTCTTCTACCCAATTAACTGCCTGAAGCATAAATATTACAGATAAGAAATCCTGATGTTCTTTTAGCACAAAAAAAAAATCCTGATGAAATCTGCAGGAGGAAAGGAAAAAGGAAATGAAAAGTACATACTTCTAGAGTCTGAACATTTGGAACTGTTAATAGAACTTCTCCACCTCCATCTGGAGCTACTCCACGAGCTTCAATTTTAAGTTCCAAACCTTCTGCAGGGACTCCAAAACGCTTTAAGATATGTAAGGTAGTCGAACGGATTGTGTCAACACTTGGATCTCTTGGATTATTTGTAATTCCTGCAAAAGTAAATATTTGTTTGCTCGATCAGAATAAATCCACATGCTTTTGAAGCTGTAGTCTTTTGCTTTCTCAAATGTTACTCTACAAAATCTCAATTTATAATGATACATGCCTACAAGCCAAGCTTTATATTGTCAAAACCAAGTGCATCGATTGTCGAAAAGTAACAGAACGTCACGATTCTTACAGAAAATTACTTACCTTTGAGCCTAATCGAGAGGGGCTTCTTTGCAAATAACCCTAATACAAGCAATGGCTCCATATAGTAGCCAATGGATCGACTCAGCGAACAGTTGTGAACCAAGTTCTTCCCTCCCATTATAATTCCAGGCTTGTACTTAAATTGAGTTCCTGCCAAAGAGATATTGTTAACATATTAAAAACCAACCAATCAATTCGGATAATTTAAACTCAACTGAATAGTAAAATTGTTTGTCTCTAATACTTGTAAAATCTAGACTCAATTTTGAAATCTAGGAGTAAGTAATCGGTTGGCTTCTGCTCAATACTACAATTGGAAGAATCCTAGATCCTAAAATCTGTGACTCAAGTCCAAAAACAGCTCAATCTGAAGTCATGAACTCTAAATTCCCAAAAGCTAGAAATTAAATTACATGTAGTTACCGGTTTCGTTAATCTCAATGACGCAGTCATCGGAGACAGTTTCGAAGAGACGGAGAAGAGAAATCTCATGAGGGCGGAGGCCAGGAATCATGTCGTCGGCACGAATATCTTGAATCATAATAGGCGTAGAAGAAAGTGTCGAAAGAAGAAGCCTTTGCCTCAAGCTTTGGCTTCCCTTTAACCGCTTCGTCTTCCCCATTCTCTCTTTCTCTCTGTATCTCTCTCTCCTTCTCAGTTGTTTTCTTAAACCCTAAATCCTACACATTTCGCTTACTTTTCATGTTTTTTCTTTGTTTTTATTCTTTTGGGCCTTCACTGATTCGGGCTTCAGCCCAACTCAAAAGCCTTTTGAACTCTTTCTTTTTTAATGCAACTTTCATAGTATGCATTGGCCTGGTAACATTGCGGAATGAAATATTTCAACAGATTATAAATTACTGAATAAAATAAATAAATAAAAATCTACTTTTTAGCATAATAAAAGTTTATTTGTATATTTTAAAACCAAAATAATAATTCTGTTTTTCTGTGTTTTAATTAGCATTAAATAAATTTTTTTTAACATTAGCCCATAATTGTTGACCGGCCCATTAGTCAAATTCCTACATAATGTATGTAGTGGAATTCGATTCCTGAATGTGCAAGTACATATGTATTTAGTGAACTTATCACATAACACTAGAGTAAAAGTAACATGCGTATTAAATAATATTTATTATTGGACAAGTATTTATCAACAAAAAAATAAAAAAGGTACAATAGATTGCAAAATTTAAAGATATAGCAATTAGATTACCCACCAAATTGGCTCTGTATATTTATGCTACAGCCCCAAAAAGTAGCAGTAGTCACCAATCGAATTCCGACAACCAGAATGATACTTTAGTTTAACTCTACCTGCTCTTTTTTCTTCTTTTTTTGACACAATTGAAAGAAAACGATTCGGATATGACTTTTAGTAAACTGAACTATGTGAAAGAAAAAAAAAATATAAAAGAATCAATCAACTCACCTCTCAAAATTAGGTCGTTATAAATTATTATCTGTTAATTATTCATGCTAATTGTGAATTTTGATTTTTTTTTAATCAAATAGATTAACAAAATTCAATTTATCACCAAAACTTTATATTCTATATCAAAGTTATTAAATAGAATCATCTACCACCTGAACAGAACTCAGCTTATATAGAAGATATCAAACACTTATTTTGAAGTGCTTTCTTGTTGTATCAACTCATATTTCGAAAATAAAATATAATTGCAAATAATTATTAACAGGCTAAATGGCTAAAAAGTTACGATTTGAACGGTATTAAATTTGGGCCATCCCATTTTCAACATTATTGTAGTTGTTCCAAAAAATTACTGTTCCTAAAAATTTTCTTACCAGTCAAATTCCATGTTGAATTTTGTTGTTAAAAAAGAAAAAACAAGAAAACATTGGTGTGACTGATCACTAAACACTAAAATAAATATACCAAACATTAATAATCTTTAAAAAAATAAAGTACATAAAATGAAAGGGCAAAGAAATGTCTCCTCAACAAAAGAGTAAAAGAGATTACGACGTCCTAATAAATTGCAGTTAAACTCTTAAACACTTCAATCGTACGGACAATCAGATCTAACGCATCGTTTTGTCCGTACTTTTCTAATACTGCGTCACTCTCCACTCTTGGCTTTCCTCTTTTATTTTGCATCTTGGTCCTTCATTTTACTATCTTCTTTCACATTACACCTTAAGTATTATAAACAACTTCAAATTTTTCTCTCAATCAATAACTCTTAATCTTGTGATTTTGTTACAGATATTCATAACAACCTTTTCTTTTCCATAACAAGCAATCATCCTTCAAATAAATATTGTTTTATTATCAAAATTCTTTTTGTTTTTCGTTTAGTACTAATTTTATAGATATGAAATTTTGTCAACACTTTTATATCATATAAAACATGTACATTTGAAAAATTGAGATCTCTAAAATTATACAAATGAGATTCTACATTATTCAAACAAATTTAAAACCGACTAAACTTTCTAAATTCCGAACAAAAATCAATCCAGAATATCCATGAATTTACATATATAGACTCTCATATAAATTCGAACCTAAATCTATCAAGTGGTTTACACATAAATATTACTAAAGTCTTGTTATCAACTTATTGGTTACAAAATAAAGAGTTTAAGTAAGAAAGCAGAACATATTTCAATTACAATTGGGTATTCGAATTCACTAAGCATCAAACTGAATAAAATAGTTAAAATTAATTCTGGACGACCAAAAAAAAGAAAAGTTAAAATTAATTCTGAATACCCATTATAAAGAAAACGAAAATTGAAAACAAATGTGACATGATATAATGGATCTGATTGATAAACGTTTGAAAAAAAAAAGTTTCAAACGAAGGTCGTTTGCAAACGACCATTTGAAGATAGCAGTTGGCAAAAGCGGCTGAATAGTGTAATGAAATAAAAATTAATATGTAGATTTTGTTTGAACAATTATTTTAAAAATTATGCAATAACATATAATTTAACATTTTTAATGTAAAAATAAATATATAAATTACAAATAATATTTTAAAAATATTTGTGTGTACTAGTAAATGACTGTTTTTATAAATTTAGTAACATTGTATTCCATCTACGATATGCGCATAACATATATGCAATTTGGTTACGAATGGTTGCCATATATGTTCCGTCAGTCGTTGCTTCAGATTCTTCTATCTTATTGACATAATCTTTAACATATGAGTCTTGTCTCTATATATCTTCATGCTCAGTCACTTTATCATTAAAATCATCATCTAAAATATTTGAACGTCGAATGAAATTATGAAGACCCATGGTAACAAAAACTATTTGTTTCTGTGTTTCAAGTTTGTACCTTGGTATTTCCTTGACAACTCGCCATTTTTTTCCATATTCCGAAGGTTCGTTCAATTACTAAACGAAGTGAGAAATGTCATCTGTTAAACATTTCTTCTTTATTTTGCGGGGGTAGACCATTATTAAATTGTTCTAAATGGTACCTTACCTCCACTCTTCGATTTTCTCTATAAGGTCCTAAATAATTTTTTTTATTAGCATAACCCGACTATTTTGTTACGCAGTTGCTAAAACTCTAGCATCATGCATTGAACCTGGAACTCCATTCTATATATATGAAAAGCATATATAAATCACATATAGCCAATAAATCACATTTTTCTTAATTAAACTCAAAAAAAATATGAAAAATAAAAAAAATAGTAAATAAAAAAATCAATAAAAGGATAGTTTTTAAACGTAACTAATGGTCGTTTGCCAAATGACTTTAAATAGGTCTGTTTAGAAACGGCTGTTTAAATAATTCCAAATGACTATTTAAAACGGTTGTTTGTAAATATTCGTTTCAGACAAAATATTAATTGGTAGTAAAATAAGCATATTGATTGGAAACGATAGTTTTGTTGCAACTAATCAAATCCAATATATTCTAGTTGAATGTTGCTGCTTGCGTTCGTCTTTATTCTCAAAAATTAAATTATGAATAAGGAAAAAAAGATGTAACCACAAACAAAATAGATTTATAATCCACGAAAGCTACTTTTAATACCATCTTTTGATGTATGCCTAGTTTCATGAATCGGTGCCTTCTGAATCCTTATTTATTGTCGGCCACGTACCTTTATACTTCTTATCCTCTCTTCGTTTAATTTCTTACGCTACATGTAATTCATTATATATTGTATTTACTACATTTTAGTTTCTTTTTGTAAATGAATTTAATTATCTATCAATCAGCTAGTTCTTGTATGTCCAAAAACGGGGTTAACCTATTTTCATATAAAATGTTAGCTGCATTATAAATAGGTTTATTGTTTTGTATATATTTAGGTGTTTTTTAAATCAAAATTTGCATTATTGTATTATTATTGTCATTTGTGTCTTCATTATATTTTCGCCGAAAATTAAGTTATTGCAGTTTAATCATATAAAGCGGAAATCATTTATATATGTCTCATTAGAAAATTTGAAACTAAGATAGCCGGCGATACTGTCTTCATAAAGGATTAGTTGTTATGCTTTGGTCCAGTTATTTTAGTTATAAACTTTTCTGCGTTAGTTATTTTAGTTATTTTAGTAAATTTTTTATGAAAGAAAGTGCATTTGGTCAAGTGGTTGAGTGTCACTTCTGTTATCTTTTTTATCTGAATTCGACTTAAAATAGTTGTGTTTTTCCTATATAATATTGTTGTGAATTTTAAGGACCTGATTGATCATGTATTTAATCTTATCTCATATAATTAACGAGTAACTAAGTGAGTAGTGATATAAAATCCAATCGCACAGGCGTTAACACTGACATGCAACTAAGGCAAGTGAATTGTGATCTACGAGAGTCACGTGGGAATATATATATATTAGAAATGTGACCGTACGAATTTTGGATAGATCTTATATCATTGTTTTAATTGGATGGTTGAGAGATGTGATACAATATCATCATCTTCTTCTTTTCCTTTTTCTATAATCCTTCAAAGAGATAATAAAGAATATTTATGAAAAAAGATTAAATTCTATCAGGTTGTATACCATTTAGCATATATATTTGTGGCTACGTTCGTTGCCTTTGGTCCTTTCACTTCTAATCATTCCTCTCCAATAGGAACCGTCGATCTCACCGCCATTGGACCGGTGGCTCAAAAGCCACTTACCATGTTTCATCTACTTGTCTTGGGTTCCTTTAATTATACCAAAATGTATTATATATATGTTCTTAAAAATATCTCAAATGTTTTATAAGTTTTTTTATATATAATCAATTATGCGATTAATTAATATAATATTCAAAACTGACCAAGACACTTTGTGTCATTTCATTTGGTACAGGTGGTATTTTCCTATTCGTTAAATTTGTTATTCTGAATGGACAACACAAAATGGAAAAATTCCATCCAATAGAGGAAAAATTCTGCCCAATCTTATTTGCTTTTATTTTATTTTAATTTCCAACTTTGTATAATGTTATACTTTTGTACTACGAATTAATAATTAGATGAATAAAAGGAAAAAATGTGTTTTATAATGTAAATAGTGTTGTTAGTTGGTACCTCTCTTTGTTTTTCTGCCACCTGATATGGCATCCACTCCACTCTTAACTCTTCATGAAAGATCCCTCTCGGTTAGTATATTTTATATTATTTACAGCAACCAAGTTACTGAAAATTTTTAGTTTAAATATTCGAGGTTAATTCGAAGAATTACTTTCAAAACAAATAATTAAAATATTTATTTTTGCAATCATCATTCTTTCTATAAGTTGTTTTCAGATAATCGTATTAAGATTTAAAATTCTTTAACTATAAATTAGATATCTTATCGATCTAACAAATACTTATAGTTGTAATTCTTCAAAAGTTTTGACATATAGTTAATGGTTTTAGAGTTTAGTGTATATCTGTAAAATATAAAACTGTAGGTTTTAACTTTTCACAAGTTTTAGCACATAGTTAATGGTTTTTAATTTATATATTTATTAGGTTTAAGTAATTTGTTGACACCTTGATAAGCTAAAATATATACTTCATATTTGAGCTAGTAAGAATATATAATAACCTAAAATATCTTATTTTCTCAGAGTCCCTAAAATTTCTATGTAAATGTAATTTTTTCTACAAATGACTAAAATAAAATGTATTGAAAATGTGGAGTGTAATGAGTGGGCACTGAGTGGCTTTATTCTGAAAACTCAAAAGTGGTCGTCGACTACTATTGACCATCGGAAAGGTCAGAGACTCATGGTGCTCATACGTTTTATGAATCATAGTGTAAATTATACACTTCAAGCTATACTTTTACCATTTTTAGAAATATCTAAATTTATATTCCCTCATAGATAATTATGATGTGTCTTTTTTCATAAAATTTACATTGACCAAAATATTAAGTTATGTGATGAATCAACTATTTACCAAAATAATGTGTGTCTAAAACCAAAGCAAGAGCATAATGTATCGGTTAGGTTTAACATATTTAACTTCTTAGATTATGAGAATAGTAGTGAATTTGGATTGGTTGATGTAATAATTAATTTATAAGATTGAATCCTGTTTGTAGCTGCCACTTGCATGCACTTCATTTCTTGTAAGGCATTGAAAAATATGAACTTTATTGGCAATTATTTGATGTTCCAAAGTGATATATCTCGCACTTCATCCTTATTTATATCTTTTTTTTGGAAAAGCATCCGTATTTATATCTTACTAAATGGTGATTTTTTATATTTAATGATTGTATCCACAAAATTCAATTTATGTCCTAAATGAAATAATTCACAACTATTTAATTAGAGCTACATTTGGGTGGAAAACCTAGTTTAACCACTTGATCATTGTGGTTTTGTAGAATTTTATTTATTGAAAAGATTAAATACTCAAATTAAAAATCATCAAAAAAGTGTTTTTTGAGAAAACACCCAATATTATTAATATGTGCAAAACTGTAGCAAGTTGACAAATAAGGTAGATAATTACAATTATGCTATAAAACCAATGATGGAAAATATATGCTATTTTATTAGATATTTATATTATATTTTTTGGTCGGCATTAGATATTTATATTAGTATAATCAGTTAGACATTTTTTATATAATTTAAAATAATAACCGTGGCAACCAGAATATTAAGGTGTTCTATATTCTCTTCTTTTAAAAACAAAAATCTTTATAAAATTTAACAAAAAGTTATAATTTCACGTTTCATTGGCTTCCACTTGTTCTGGAATTTTATCCTAGCCTATGCCTAACCTCCATATTTTTTATACACCACACGTATTGATTCATGAACCTCTTAGCTCTTGTTGACTCCAAAACAAAAAAGAAATTCATAAAGCCCTAACAAAATACTATATTTGGTTTCATTTTAAAATTTATTTTCTGATTATAGCTTTCAATTACAGTATTTAATTTCGAGTACTATAGTCCACAATTGGTGGATATCTAATGGAATTTATTTATATGGCAAGGAATCTCTTATGTACTACATTAATATTTTCAAGAATATTGTTGACTAGAATAAAGTTAATTGATATATTAATTAATATATCATTAGTAAGATAATTTATAAATTTTAAAGTGTTGTAATTTTAAAATTTTCTTAAACAAGAGTCAACTGTGTAACTGTAGATAGTTTTTAGCGTAGTGGTAGATGGTAAATCTACTAGTGGCAGGTGGTAAGTTCACTAGAGACAGATGCACTTGCACATCCAATAATCGAGTCTTACTGCCTACATTATATAGGAACTTGGCTAATGGACTGATCAGTTGTGACTCAATGTTAACAAAAAACAAGGGGAAAACGATCAATTTAATGCTGAACTTACGCGTTTTTGCCATTTTAAACTCGAACTTCTTCTCTCTCCAAAAAAATTACAAACTTTGCGTTGACCACACCATATTAGGTTCACCGTTAGTCAAAATTAACAGACGCTAAGCGTCGTCAGTGTAATTAAACGGGTCGTTAGTTTTAGCTTGAAACTCAGCGTTTTAGCTGCAAAAAAAATTAAAATCCCTAAAAATTCATCCAGTCAATTTCATCTTCATTTGCCTCTAATTTAAACCCAGCTGAATCATCCTTTCGTGTAACATTCAAATTCAAATTTTTTCCTCCAACAATCTACATAACAATTTTTCGATTTCCTCACTTTCATTTCATAATTCAGATAAGAAAGAAGAGCACGAAGTAGAACAATTAGATCAAAATATTTGCTTGAATTGGTGGACGAGAGGAATTTGTAGTGGGAAGAGAAGCTGAGACTTACACAGATCCTTACACAAACCTCATATTTGAATTACATTCTCACTTACTGCTCATAGTGTAGAAAATAAATCTTGTCTACTATACTATACAGATATCCAGAAAACAATGGAGTGACCTAATTATCACATTGAATTATTTACAATAGGCAAAAAAAGTTAACTTTTTCAAACCCGGGAAATCAATGGTAGCTTGAAGCGCATCATCTGGCTCATCTCCATTCTCAGCCCCAGAATAATATGGTCTCGTAGCCCCCACACGCCTCACACACTTCCATCGATGTCCCAGAGCAAAGCTCCGGTGACAAAATGACAACGACCTAGAAGCGAAATCAGGGGGAGAAACTCGAACAACACTCGAACTCCGCAACGTAGACGAAGTGACGCGACGCTGGCTCTTAATTTGACACAAAAGAGGAAAAGAGCTCTCAGCAACTGATGCCATTTTTACCAATTCGAAGAATTTGCCTCAATTGAACTCAAAATCAAGTTTTTTTTTCCTTATCACACACTAAGTCCGACAGGTTTCATCCGCCGAATCGGACACCGAACCGAGATGATCGAAAGACGAAGGCTTTGTCGGAAGAGTAGCGATAAAAAGAAGTGCTTTGTGTAGTGTTAATTGAGCAAACATCACTGAGATATCGAGAAAGAGAGAAAATTGGGGCTCAGTTTTTAGGGATTTTAATTTTTTTTGCAGCTAAAACGCTGAGTTTCAAGCCAAAATTAATGACCCGTTTAATTACAGTGACGACGCTTAGTGTCTGTTAATTTTGACTAACGGTGAACTTAATATGGCGTGGTCAACGCAAAGTTCGTAAATTTTTTGGAGAGAGAAGAAGTTCGAGTTTAAAATGGCAAAAACGCGTAAGTTCAGCATTAAATTGACTGTTTTCCCAAAAAACAAGGGTCAACTAGCTAGGAATTGATTCATATGAATGGCTGGAAACAAGTAAATCACATTATAAGTAGTACATAAACAACATTTAAATAAGGTAGCGGTACGCCGAATTGCTCTCAGTCTGGTGGTTAGGATGATCCAGCTAATGACTTGGCACCAGGGTTCGATTCTTACCCGCTGCATTATGGTAGCTTAAAAAAGAGATTATTGGGGGTGGCCTTTAGGCTATGAATCGGGCCTTGTCGATTTAATGTTGACAAAAAAAAAAGGTAGCGGTACTAAAATAATTTTTTTTTATCAACATTGGATCACAACTGGTTCGTCCATTAACCAAGTTCCTATATAATGTAGACAGTATGATTTTTTTTCGGTTAATTAAAACTCTTATATTTTTTATAAAAAGCTTAAATATACAGCCATGCAACGAGGAAGTGTGCTTATATGCGTCATACCTATTTTCTCATTTACTATATAAAATTTGTTATATTAAATTATATATGTTCGATGTTCATTAGTCCCACGCAAATGTACATTTTTATAATAGATTATGTAAAGAACTAATGACTCAAAATAGTTTACATAATTAATCAAATACTCCTCTAAATTTTTTGAAAAGAATAGAAGTACAAAAAGTCACAAATAGAAGAACTTATCTATTTTATTATAAAACTGTCATATAAAAAAGGTCAAAGTGTAGTTTTAAACTCAACATTTCACAACTAATAACATCTTCGATGAAGAGACGACATCGAAGTCAAATCTATGTAAAACAGAATATGTCTTCAACCTTGATGCAAGATCGGCTTTTGTGGGATAAATTTTGTCCAACAACTAATTGAAGTGACCTCATTTTGATGTCTAAATACTCATCCTCAAATGTCGAATCTCTCTTCTTAGGAGGTAGATTTTTTATATCTTCTTATTTACTCTTCCTCTGCACACCTATGAAATCTTCATCACCAGAGCTTGCACCATCTACATCCTCGCAGTAGTCGAATATCATTTCCTGCATCTTCTTCAGGGTAGTCAATGTGTTCCTCTTCTTTTTTGACAATCAGCTTAACTCTACCACACGTTGAAGATAATATACCAAATGTAGTATCAAATTTGTAAAAGGAAGACTCTCATTTAAGCTCAAATCTATTACCTTCTTTCACAGCTACATGAGATCTCCTTGAAATCTCCACACAAAGACGAATTGTCTATTTTTGAAATTGTTGCACATACCCACGCGATTACCTCTCGTTGGTCATGAAGATAAGAGGTGTATCTTATGGTAGTCCATGCATGTATTCATTTCATATGTAACTCAATTTTACCTTATAGATCTGTTGGTTTAGATCGAAATCTTTATGCACCATCCTCACAAACTCATCATAACGTACATCTTCACTCACTTGCATAATCTTACAACCAAGAGAAGTATCCACTAAAAAGAACCAATGATTTTGGTCGAATCTCCAATTTCCACAAACTAAGATGATTTGATCCATAGATCCAAAAACAAGAAAACGAGGTCAAAAGATAAGAAAAGAGCTCAAGCAACAATGGTGATTTGTGAGCTTCAATGGTGTTTGGCCGACAGTGTGAGCGGGAAAGAAGGTAGGTGATGCAATAATTGAGGGCTGAAATCGTTATTCTACAAACTAGGTTAAATGAACTAACTCTGCCTAACTCTACCAAACTGTCAGAAGAACTCTGCCAACATATGCCAGACTAACAAATATAACTCTGCCAAAATCTGCTACACAGTATACGAACTCTATCACACTGTCGTTACTAACTCTGCCAAGTTGTGACAGATAGCTCTGCCAAAATCTACTACACTGGCGAATCAAACTCCGCCAAAATCTACTACAAAGGGTCCAACGTCTACTAAACTCTACCAAACTGAAAACTTTTGTCAACACACCTTATACACTTTTTCCGAGCAATACGACTTCCTAATAACCCAGAGGTTAGTACAGATGTTCTTTAACCGTGCTTGGTGGAGATAAATAATAGCATGGTAGAGTTTAGTAGAGTGTGGTGGAACTTATGCTGACGTGACACATTTCATTAATGACATTTTCGTTATTATGTTTTTGTTTACACATCTAAAAAGAGCAAAATTGTATTATAGAATTTTATAAGAGTGTTTGAGTAATTATGAATTAATATAAACTATTTGAGTCATTACACAATTAATATAGAGTATTCTACTAAATCACTTTTATCTAAAAACCTATTTTTTTTGTTAGAAATACTTACTCGGTAGAGTTTTTTTTTGGTTTTATACTTGGTAGAATTTACGTTTTGCGATGGTTCTGCTAAAATTTAAAGGTTCAATAATAACTGAAAATTATTGTTCTATACATGTATAGAATTTATTAAGATTTAAAAACGCTAAATTTATCTTCAAACCTTAAGAATAATAATTGCGAGTACAACATGATATGGTGAAATCTATATCAGTAATATACTGACCACTTTATCAAGCTATATATCAAGTGTCTTGTATACCTACTTAACTTTAGTATATAACTATATTACTTCATATATGATAAACTAATGTATGTTTACAATTTTCCTCTCGCTGAAAAATGTAATTTTACTACCAACAGTATAATTTAAAAATATATATATTTCAAGATTACTTTATACCTAGTTCTTATAAAAGTATATATATATATATGGTATATTAGTTTTTTTCTCTTAAAATGCTTTCTTATCAGCTTAATTACTTGCATTAATTAGCATAAATACTAGATCCAGAGATCGCAATCTTTTCACTTAGAAATTTTAATATGATATCTAAGTGTTTATTGAACTTTCATATTAATCAGATTTAGATTCAGATTTGTCAGACTAGTATGTAAGATTAGTCGAATTCATCCAAATTAGTCGAATTTATCTATATTACTCTCGATACTAATTCGATTCATTCAATTACCCTCAATAAAAACAATTCCCAAAGACTAAGTTTAACCGAAGAATATCAAATCCTAATGTAATTTATTTTTAGTTTTTGATTTATATGGTGAAAATATTTAAAATTATTTAATGAATTATTGAAATTTTGAGTGGTGTTGGTTTAGGGTAATAGGTAGAGACAAAACGCATCCATCTCTTCTCATCATGTGTGGCGATGCTTTCTCTATCTCTCGCTACGTCCTAAAAGCTCTCTTGATCATGCAACTTTATTCATATATATATATTACTATTTAAATTCGATAATTACTTTTCTCGACGTTAATATATTATATATAAAAACTGAGAAAGCTGGGATCAACATCGAGACCTTTTGGTTAAATTACTATTAATTTTGTTTATATTCTGATGAACGACGCAACGTATATGAGCATCTTCTTCCAATCCGTAAAGGGAGAAAAAGAGAGACAAAAGGACCCAACATGCAAACTACAAGACACGAGCTTTCGGTTGCTTTCCACTTTCCTGATTCTTCTCTTTGGTAAGCTTAACTTTTTTCCTTCTAATATTTATATATAATTCCACATAATCAAGGAATATGTTTTGTTATTAATTACCATAAAACTCAAAATTAAAATCACATTTCGTTCGTTGTTTGAGACCTTGTGATCATCAAGTGGTAAATGTACGGACTTGGGACGCCAACATGTTTTAAGTTCGATCCATACCACTATACAAAATAAAAATATATTGTTTTAGACATCAACACGAATATATGTTTTTATTTCTGATCAATTTGCATATTCGGAGAAAAAGTCTATCTGTGAACTGTATTTTTTTTCAGAATTAGTGTAGACCTTTCCATAGGTCTATGTTTTACCCTAAGTTATAAAAAATTTGTATTTCGATATTAGGTTTTAAGGATTTTAGTTGTAGAAAAATTCAAAAATTCATGGAAGGGCAAGAAATAATTTATGCGTAATTATATAAGTTCTTTTCGATTTATATTAACCATTTTTAGGAATTTTTAAGACATACATATCTTATTCTAATGTATATATTATTCTGGATCGGGACTTTTACGTGCATTACCTAATTAACACTAAAATGTTTTCAAACACACTATAAAAGGAATATCAATTATCTTAATTAAATTGTATGTACACCTAGAAGGATTTTGATAATTTTTGTGCTATATTGTTTGAGAATAAATTCGACAAACATTGAAATCGATTTTAACCAAATGTGGCTGTTACATCATGATATGCTGATATATGGAAGGACATTATATATAATATAAAGTATATTCCACGTATATATATATAACAAAAACAAAAAATAACAATACAAATAGATAAATAGGAATCAAAATCTATAGAATAAACCCCTTATGCTTTTATCTCTAACGTTTTAGGTCTTCTCATCTCTGTCATTTTATAGTTTCATATTTATATGTTCGTTAAACTGATTTCATGCATAATGCTTTCGAACTTTATATACACACTTACAACTATTTTTTTTTTAAATCTTGAAAATGAACATTTAAAAAAAATTATTGTTGTATGCACAAAAGTCGAATAAATTTTAACTCTAAATTTTTTAAGCAAATAAGTCGCTTATAACTACAAAAAATAAATTCTGATGGAATTCCAACAGAATATATCTTATCTGTCAGGAATAAAATATATATTTTGCAGTAAATATTATGTTTTGAAATTAGTAGAACGATATTTTTTTGTCAATATTAGATCGACAAATTCCGATCTATTGCCTAACTCAATTTTTAGAATTTCTATTTTAATCTTTCAATTTTTAGAACAACATTTTATTAATTTTTTTTATAACTAGGTTATATAGTTTCTGAAGAGTCATTAATTAAAAATACATGGGCTTAGGAAATTAATTTTTTTTGATGATGTCATGATGAATTTGAATTATTTATATGTGGATAAACACTAGTATTTGGGAAATTAAATGGTCCGTCCAATTGAATTTGGTCCCTTAAAAGGAGAAGACGATTCGTTTGCTTCCACCTTAAGCGATGTTTTGTCCACAATGAGTGTCTCTCACTATCTTCCTTTAGCCTAATTGGAAATGTTTGTTCCTTTTTGATGTTTTTGCCTTTGTGTTTTCTCTGTTAGGTAATTTTAACAATATTAATTTTATGTTTTGTTTCCAAAATTTCTCAATATTATTTAAAATTTCCTTTTTAAAGATACAACAATTTTTTTTTGAGAAGTACTTAAAAGGTTATAAGATTTAAAGACGCCTATAAAATGGTACAAAATTTTTGAGAAGCATTTATTTGTTTTCTTAAAAAATATGGTTTTTTTTTTGGAAAATATACAAATAGTAATCGTCCTATGCTTACAAAAAATATAATTATGTTGATTTTTGTTAAAATGAAATGTATTGTGAAACATAAAGTGTGTATATTAGTATATATATATATATATATATATTACAATAATATTTTATGAATAATGAACTGTTTTTTTTTTTAGTTCAATTCATAAGAAAACCAATTTTTGATTTTTAGCCGAATATATGTTTGGTCGTTTCCAACATGTCAATAGTTGTCAAAGACACAATAATTAGTTCGAAGAATGATAAAAATAGATATACAATGTGAATACTTAAATAATTACTAATATTTTTCTGAGTGACCATATCTTTTTGCAGTTAGAAGTCAAATATACAAATTAATATCAACTTTAAAGTTAATGCACTATGACATTATACAAAATTTTAAAAGGTTTTTCCACTCACATACATTAGATTTTCAATTTTCTTAAGAGTAGATTGGATTTTTTATCATCAGAATTTTAATTTGAAATATTATTTATCATAATTTTAAAAATTTTATAATAATAATGAAGATTACTTAAACTTTATGATACCAACTTACATTTATTTTATTTGAATGGTTAAATTTCAAAATATAGTCTTTTTTTTTGCATAAATTAAAACACTATAATTAATCACTAACACAAATAGGGATTAATAGATGCGGGCCAATATTCTAAAGATATGATGCGATCACACACCAATTAGAAAGTAAAAAAACAAAAAATACATATACCTAGAAATCAATGTAACAAAACTCAAGACACTGTACGTACGTAGGAGTACGCACTTAACATCTTTATAGAACAATATATATTTTTAATCGTTTTATGGATAGCTAGGACCAATAATGATCTCATCATTCATCAATATGTACAACAATTATGTATACGGATATACATATATATACACACTTAAGAACAAAAAATGATTCAGTCTTCGTTGTCCCATGCGCACGTCTCTGTCTCTCGGACCGTATATTTACTCCAATCCACCAACTTGTGTTTTGCCCCAAATACATTTTAGACCATACTTTTTTTCTTTTCTTTTTTTTTCTAATAATTCTTTTTTACTAAAAATACATGGTTAATCTTATCATATATTCATATTCTTTTTGGAAAGCTTGGATGTACAAAGCATTTTATCAAAAAATAAAACATAAAAATGGATCTACAACGCACGCTATTGACACATTACATGTTCGTGTATTTATAGAAACTCTAACAAAATGTTTAGGTTACGAATCTATCTACTACATTGATATGGTTCAAAAGACGTTACATTTTTATTACTTTAAACAATAATCTACTTGAACCACTCTACGATCACAACATAATTAGTGGTTAATTAGACGAAAAAAAGCATAAGATATTTAGTGGTCCACTCTCAGCAAAATTTTCTTTTTCAAATTTACAATGTGCCTATTGTTTTACATTATATGTTTTTTTTTATTTGATTAAAAATATAAATTATTATAAATTTATGATAAAATGATATTCATTAAAACAAACAAAACAAAACATAACTACGTACTGAAATTTTAGAAGACAAGTTTTTATTCTCCTCTCTTATATGTATAAATTTATGTGTATATTACATATATTAACTACACCTCTCTAAGTATTATATATATATATAGAATAATATTTGCCGAGTTGCTCTCAGTCTGATGGTTATGATGATCCGGTTAATGATTTGGCACCATGATTCGATTCCTACCCGCTGCATTATGGTAGCTAAAAAAAAGATTATAGGGGTAGACTTTAGGTTATGGATCGGGTCTTGTCGATCCAATTATTGACAAAAAAAGAATAATATTTAAAAATCGTATATATAATGTTGCAATTATTTTGGCTAAAATTTATAAATTTATATATATGTTCAAATAATTATTATGAATTAAATTTTATCTGAAGCAAATCATATAATATTTGTCTGTAAATGTCTTAACAGATATATCCAATTACTTTTAAAATGTATACATAGAAAAAGTGTTCACAAAAAATCAAATAAATCACAAATATTGTAAAATATAGAATAATTATCGTACACCCATCCTATAAATCGTAGGTATGGACTACTAAAAATACTTTATCTGTAGCATACTGAATTTGTAAGATTACATATAAAAAAATTGTTATATAATTAATTGATCACAACTATGATGAGAATTGCTTTAGCATAAAGCTTGAAACAGCGTAGTTTTAGGTCAATAGTATAAAAAACTAAAACAAGTGGTAAAAGGTAATAAGTTAAATTATTATTTTTTTAAAAGAACATCCTAATAATGGCATCCAGCTTTCTTTGCATATTTTTGGAACATTCTCATCGTTTTAGCTCTAAAGATTGATTAAATTTGTGACTTCCACATTTTGCCACGTTATTGCTTCTACATGGTATTGATGCCATACGTCAACAGTTTTCTTCTTCTTCTTCCTTTTTCTTTTGACATATATTTTTACAATTTTTATATATTTTTGGTTTCACTTCCTTTAGTCATTTGGGTTTACACACACGTGTTAGGGTTCATAACTAAACTCTGTCTCGTTTTGTTTCTCACCGATATCATTATTAATCTGCATATTTTATATTGTCCGGATGTTGGAAAATTGATCAATTTTGGAGCTAAATTAAACTACCAGTGATATAGTATTAATTGTATTTGATGTAGTAGATAAAGAAATATAATACCAAATATTGTGTATTAGGAGAAGTATTTTTTGTCTAACTAATTAAATGTCTACATATGTGAAATTCAATTAAATCTTTTTTTTTAGTTTTGTATAATAAAATAAAAGATTTTAAATTATAAATCGATTCCGCCGTTAAACATGTGTATCTTACAATTAATTCACACAACTCACGTAAAAAAACTTGCCATCTAATTTTTGGCATTGAATACATTTATTTTCTTGTATCGTGCAATGTGGATGAATTCTTTAATTAAATAAGAAAGAGAATTGTTTGTCCTATACCCACTTTAAAACCAAAATTATGTAGAGTGCCCCCTTGTAAATGTTTTGTGTGGAGTGCCTCCTTTCCATCCAAAAAGACGGTCTTGCCCCTGAAATTGGGTCAAAACAACGGTGGACATATGGTGTAAGACGTTCAAAGTGGATAGCAAATATGATAGAAAGATGGATTATGATGACTTTCTCATGGGGATTAGAATTACACAAAATGTATAATGTCATCTTTAATCTTGAAATTATGCCACATGCGATCAATGTGAGAGTGAGTGCTTCATTTGGTGGAGATCAATTCAACTTCTAGAAATGTTTGGCTCATAAGATGTAAGTGTTGGTTAAGTAGTGTTGAGTTATGGCCGAAAATGTGAAATGTTTTAAGTTGTAGGTTGTTTGCTTTGTTTTGTGGGTGGTTCCTTCTATTGTTTCGTAATGTAAGGGTAAACGGTAGTTGTAATATTATGTACGTTTTTTTTATGTTTGGTAATGAAGGCAAAAATGATATGGGGACGTCTAGTATGGACAATATATGGGATGTATTCTAGGTATTGATGTAGTTTGTGATGAAGATTGATTGGATAATAATGTGACAGAAAGATGGATTATGATGACTTTCTCATGGGGATTAGAATTACACAAAGCGTATGGATGGCTGACATGTGGCCAAATGTGTGTACGATGTTAAGACTTATGGATTAGACGTCTATAGTGGACAAGGTATGCGGGAAAATATATTTTTCATGGAGGATAGAAGTCGATAATGGCAAGAGAAATAATAGAAGAAGAACAAAGCAATGTATAATATGGCTTAGACGTCTTGTAGTGGACAAACAATGCATGATAATATAATTTTCATAGAGGTAAGAGAAATGGTGGAAGAAGAACAAAGCAAGGTATCATAATCCATATGATGTTTTAGTATGGATGTCTTATTCCATAATCCATATGTTGTCCAGTATTGACGTCTTACCCCATATGTCCGTTGTTGCTTTGACCCAATTGCATAGACAAGACTGTTTTTTAACATGCAAAAAAGGAGCTAATACAAAAGAAATTTACATGGCATAATTTCCAGGCATCCCATACAAATATTTCAATAAGAAAAACTATTATTTATGAATACTAACATATGTTACAGTATTGAATTATTTATCTTGGTTTGAGAAAAATCAAACAAAAGATGTAATAAAAAATAAACTAAAAAAGACAATGAAGAGTCATTACATGGAGGACCCCACAGTACATGGTTCCATAATGGAAGAAGCTGTGTCTATATATATAAGCACCTCTTCACTCCTCAATTCATGTCTCATTCTCATCGATCAAACAACAAAACACACTTCTTCTCTTAACACAACACAACTCAATTTGTATTTTCACCCTCTCTTTCTTTTCTCTCAATTCTCCTTCAGGTATGTTACATCTCACTGAAACAGATCATCATCATCATCATCCAATGAGACTTCATGAATACATGAGCTTGCCAATTTACCAATCTGTTTGTTAACTTGTTTTTATTGTGTTAATTGTGTAGGAAAACGAGGGAATAGTGTTTGTTGAGAGGTTCTGATTCCTTCTTTTGGAAATGATGGCTTGTTGCTTAAGCAAGAGCCTTGGCTCGTCTTCCTCGTTGAAGAATCAGCCAGGCATAGTGACCATCCTTGGTGGCATTTCGTCGAACACTTCATCTGCACCTTCACTCAGGCGAACCTTCTCCGCAGATTTGTCCTCCAAGACCTGGCTTTCTCAAGATGGGTTTTCTCCTATGAAGAGGATCTCTTCCTCCGAGAAGCTTCGTGCCATTGCTACTGACGACGAGGAAGCAGAGGAAGAATCAAGGTCCGGTGTTGATATTTGGGCTCAAATTCAACAAGACAAGAACAATCAGAAAGAGGAAGAGATGGAGCCGAACCAATCCGATATATGGAGTTCGATTTTGTCGGACAAGAAGAAGACTGAATCGAACAAAGACACGGTTCCACCACCATACGTTCATCCTCTGATGAAACGTGCAAGTTCCTTGAGCGAGAAAAGCCTCGAAATTTGCACTGAGAGTCTCGGATCCGAGACGGGTTGTGAAGGTTTCTCTTCATATGCATCTTCAGAGACTGAAGATGCTGAAATCGAAGTCCAGGAAGAGACTAATATTGTTCTTAATTTTACAGAGACGAAGGTCGAAGAAATCCCTGAGGAGATTGAGCAAGAATCATCAATCACAGTTCCGAATTCCACAAACTTCATCGAGCTGCCACGAGGATCATTTCCTCCTCCAATTCGTTCTCTCTCAAGCCAATCTGGTTCCTCTCTGCACATGAAAACTCGCCGTGACAATGGTCGATTGGTTCTCGAAGCAGTCTCTATGCCTGCTCACAACAACTTCTCCGCCAAGCGCCAAAACGGTCGTCTCCTCCTCACTTTCGCAGAAATCACCAACGATAACGAGCCCAATTACGAAGTTGACATCGAAGACGAGAGTCACGAGACTGAGGTTCAATGGTCCGACGAGGAAGAAGAGGAAGCACCAGATGAATTTGCCTACGAGCCTAATGGACTTCAGTATAAACTAGCACAAAAACCAATTGGGCCTATAACTGTTCATAGGTTGGCCCATAAGCCCATTGGAGTACCAAAGAGCAACTCGAGATGGCCTGCAACTGATAAATTCGAAACAAAATCCGATCTGTCAACTCCGGTGGTTCACTCTCTGCCACCGAGGCCAAGGGTGGCTCAACTAGCTCGGTCAACAAAACCATCCTCCACGGTGGATGACACAGTGGGAGCTGCTTGCTTTAACACATGTGACTACTATTGGAAGCCCAATAACACTGAATTCGGCCCAAATACAAAAACCCGATTTCAAGCCCAAGACATTGTCACAAAACCAATCGGTGGACATGATGGTTGGATAAATGGCTGCAAGGAACGAAGGAGGTCACTTTTATCCGTTGAGCCTTTCTGCATTGCCACTTAAATCCTCAAAATTACCACCAAAAAAAAGGATAATTTACAAAAGAAGCATAAGCATATGATATATTATCTAAATATATGTATAGATATTCGAGTGTATAGATACTCGAATATATATGCATATTAACCAAATAATTGTTGTTGTTGATGGTTTTTTCTACCTTATTTGTGCCTCTACACGTTTTACCACTTCCTATGTTTTGGTTTGTGGGTAAAAAGAAAAACAAAAGAATAATAATATAGGAGAGGGAAAGAAAGTGAAGAGTGATATTTAGAAGTTAATTTATTGTTTTTTTTAATGAGGTTTAGAGACCTTGTTGGAGTAAGATATATTTTATGATGATGAGTGTTGTGTGTTTTGTACAAATGTTTCTTGTTCGCAAATACGACGAGAACTTAATTTATTTCATGCATATTGCACCATATTATCAATTAACACGTATTTTGTTCATACATATTTGAGCTTAAAAGAAGATCATTACTATATCTCGGTATATTATCCGAGATTCAAAATTCGATATGTGATCCGTCTCAATTTGTCTCGAAATTTTGAATATTCGAGATGTACGGATTTGGATCCGGATAATAATATTTTTTCTTCGGATATCCGGATCCAATCCAATTTAATATATTTAGTGTATGATTTTTATAATATGTATTATTTCTATTAAATAATTTTAAATTTGCTGATTTGTAAATTTTTTTAAAAATTTCAAATCATGAACTATATAATATTTTTAGATGCTAATGTTAGAATTTAACATACAAAAATATTGTTATTCTAAATTATTAGTGATATTTTAATATAAATTATAAAAAAAATTAATATATTTGATAGTTTTGGTTAAATATTATTTTTTCTTATAATTTTTTATTATTTTTAATACCACAATCTTATTTTATTACAATTATGGTATTATTTTTTATTAAAAAAATTATTTAATGTAATAATATTTTGGATCTGGATCTGGATCCGAATATCACAAAAATCCCGGATATCTAACCCGTGTCCAGAACTAATCATTACACATCTAAAATAAGATATGTCCAAAACAACCTCATAACAATTTACATGTTGATCATGTCCATGAAATTTTATCAACTAGTAAAATGTTCATTTCTGCATTATTTTTTATAAGAATTCGATTTCAAAAAATTGTGTAATCTATCGTGATAAAATTTAATTTTTGAGAATTTGAGTTATTTATTAGGTTATATGGATCTTGGCAAATTTGATTTTTGGAGAATTTGAGTTATTTATAAAATTATCTTTGATTATCTTGTCAACTATATATATATATATATTTTTTTTTTCTCAAATATCCTAAAATCATTATTATAGCCTGATTTCTTTTTTCTGCAAATGCTTCAAAATTATGTAAATTCCATATTTTTCTCATGGGATATTTATAGAGTTGAAAATATATAATTACCCCCTCTCTCACTAGATCCGAATACACTTATTTGACCCGAAAGGCTCATATCCAAACCCACAATTCAACCCGTCCGAGTACCCGACTTCCATTTCACAATAGAACCCAGAGAATCGCCATTTTGTTTGTTCCTTCTTTGCTCTGTCGTTATTGGAAGAAGAGGAAGAGAGAATCTTAGAAAAAGCATTCATGGGAGAGGTGAAAGCAGACGACGATGCGCTTCTTAAATCCTTTCTCGCCGAGGTCGGTGAAGTCGAGAGAGATAACGAAGTCATCAGGTTCCTTCAAAACCCTTTCTTTTCCTTAGCCTAATTTAGCTCCTTCCTCTCAACTCTGTTCCTGATCCGACCCGTTTATGCAATTCATAGTGGCTTAGGGTTTTCTAAGTTCTAAGATGTTTTTTTTGTTTTCGTTTTCTTCAATCGATAATCAGTATCTTTATCTCTGAAGACAATCGTAACTTAGAGAATTTTATGGAAGGAATTACAAATATTTTGGCTAGGGGTTTTTGGAATGTCTCCTTGACTATGCAAAAGTAGATCTTGTGGAACTTAGATCAATATCTATCCAATTCATGATCTTATTTGTTGTTGAGCAATATGCAGATATGATCTGTTGATATTTGCACATAACGTCCATGTATAGTAGTGATTATCATTGTTGCTACAATTATTACCAGTCTGATGCTACTCGTGTTGCCACAGTATCTTAAAATTTGATACTTTTGTAGGATTCTCACATGCTTTAAGCTAAACCCGTTTGAGCACCTTAATCTATCTTTCGATTCTTCCATTGATGACGTTAAAAAGCAGTACAGAAAGGTATCTTCAGTTCTGCTATTTATGCTGCAAAGCCATTTGTTTTATTATTCAGAACTTTGTCACTGATCTGAACCTTCTGCAGATATCTTTGATGGTTCACCCTGACAAATGCAAGCATCCACAAGCACAGGAGGCTTTTGGAGGTAATAATCTTTAGATGTTTACATATGGAGTTTTGTGTGGAAATCGGCCATCTGGGTATTGTATTATTATTATTTTATTTTATTTTCTGAACAGCATTGGCAAAAGCGCAACAACTGCTGCTAAACGACCAAGAAAGAGATTATATTCTCACCCAAGTCCATGCTGCGAAAGGTGAGATTTTTTAGTTCATCTTGGGTTCAAGTATTAACTGTTTGATGAGTTAATGGACTAATTAAGACCTCTTTGTGGAGACAAACATGCCCACACACTCAAAATAAAGAAACTCCCATACTCTTCTTCATCCAGAGATTATACCAGAATTTGAATTTCTGTTTCTTGACAACTTGTATTTATCTATGAAATGCAGAAGAGCTTAAGATGAAGAGAAAGAAACAGTTGAAAAAAGATACTGCCTCTAAAATAAAGTCCATGGTTGATGAGGTAAGAAATCTGTGTCTTTTTGGGTTTCGATCCAAGATATTCATTTATCTGAGATGCTTGTTTTTTACCTTTTTTTTTTCTATTTGTCCACTGTGATTTTTTGCAAGAAATTGTATTTAATTGCCAGGTTAAGTTGTTCTAAGATGTAGATTTAGCAAAGTAGGACATTTTGAAAATGTCTTGCTTAGCTTACACGTTCTTGTTCAATTTTAATGTTTTCGTTTAACTGGCTGGGCATTGTTGTGATGTAACTCCAAATTTTTACTTGGAGTGAAACAGAAAATCTTTAGCCTATTGCTTATCTGTAATATAAGAATTTAAAGCTACTGAATTTGTAGCTCATGTTTTTTTTATGTGTTAGGTAAATGATGTCTCAAATGAATTAGCAATGTCTGTCTTTATTCTTTGTTACTTTTGTTTAATTTCTCTTTTGTCACCACTCGTATTCTCAAATATCTTATCCTGAATGTCTTCTGCTTCCATTTTTTGTAGTCCAGATCTCTCATAACATTTAGTGACAAGCATCTTTTATGTACACAGGGAAAGCATGAGAACATATATGAGCAATCTGAAGAGTTTCAAAAGGAGCTTAAATTAAAGGTCCGAGAGATATTAACAGACCAAGAGTGGCGTAGGAGAAAAATGGCAATGAGAGTAAGCAGAGTTTCTACTTTGCCTTGTGTGATAATTTCTCTGTGAGAGGTTGCACAATCATTTATTCGTTTGTTCTGTTATTGCTTCTTGTCATTTAGATATCAGAAGAAGAGGGAAGACTGAAGAAGGATGAAGCAGAACAAAAGGAGATGTGGAAGAAAAAGCGTGAGCATGAAGAACAGTGGGAAGGGACAAGAGAAAAAAGGGTATATTCTTTTGTTAACTGATGATCCTAATTCATTACCTGCCTAGGAATGAATTACTGTAAGAGTTTAGAACTTTTAGCTGACCCACATGAATGCTTGGAAATAGCTATAAAAGAAAACATCTGAAATCTATCTGTTCTTTTGTTTTCCCATGATTCTAATTCTTTATGAGTGCATTAATTTTGAATTAGTTTAGCTTTCCTTTTGACACTTAAGTTAATGGCTTTAGGGAAGAGAATTCATCTAAAATAGTTTGAACCGTTTATATCAGTTCTTATGACCAAATACTTTTTGACACTTGTTCTTGGACACGAATGAGAACTTCCTGGTTCCATCTTGTACACATTTATCATCGTAAGATAATATATGCAATTGGTTATTTGTCCTTGAAGTCAGCAGTTTTCATCTAAGTTTGGGTTTCCATGTGCAGGTATCAAGCTGGAGAGACTTCATGAAAGCAGGAAAGAAGGTAAGAGACACATTGTTAGCTATAAAAATGGCTGCATGGTTGAAATACTTCTTTTTATTTTCATTTGGGTTTTGATTTCAAGAAATCTAAGCCTCGGCTATCACTCATCAGGCCAAAAAAGGAGAGACACGCCCTCCAAAATTGAAGACAGAGGATCCAAACAAATCCTATGTCCAAAGGCCGGTGAAGAAAGGCTGATCTCTGCCTCTTTTTTTGGGTGTTGTTGACATTGATGATAGAAAGGGTGATCTCTGCCTTTTATCTGGCTATTGTTGACATTGATGATAGATTGGTCTTGTCGAGAATGATCTGACTCTTTCTCTCTGCTCGCCTGTGTTTCTCTTTGTACATCACACATGGTAGAGATATCTTACCTCGCATACGCTTATTATGACCTTGATCTTTTTGTATTGTGTCCCAGTCCAGATTATGTCGTTAGCCTTAAGATAAGAAAAGTGAAGTTTGCTCTCTTTACACTCAATAACAAACACCACTAAAGATAAAGAAGATAAGAAATATTTTTCTTCACAGATTTCATTGACGCAATTATAATGCTACAAACCCCACAACTTTGAGGTTAAAAGATCTTTGCTGTGTGCAGCACTCAGCAGCACCAGCTTTAAAGAACAAAAAAACAAACAAACAAAAATTACAACTTTGACCGACTCTTAATCTGTGTCTCGTGTGATAGATATATATATGTCACAACAGCTAACAAGCCTGAGCTCCAAGTACCACTAATACTGGTTTATTATTTTGAAGCCTCCTACGATTGTTTCTTTGCCCCTGCTTAATGCTCATAGTGACTTTTGGTTCTTCGACCCATATCATAAAACCTTTTAGGTCCAAAACTTTTTTCCTCACCCTGAAAAAACAATCAAAAGCAGAACAAAATTGAGAACCTGTTCGTATTTTTATCAAAAAACCAAACAAGAGAACACCGAGCCAATGCGTTCCACACGTCTTCTTCACAGATGTATGACAGAGCCATGAAACAGATAATATGAGCACAAGACCATGGCACATGTGTATAGTCATTATTGTTTCTTGTGATTTATAATCAGAGGGTACATATTCCTTAACTATGATACATGCTATTCAATAGAGTTTCACTGAGAAATAAGTCTGTAATGGTTGATTTTGTCTAACCTAAGAGCTCATAATCCTCTTTCCACCATGACCAAAATTTTGCTTAATATCAGATTGCTGTTAAAGCTGAACGATAGATTAGAAGACAGATATGGCGTTAGTGATTGTTTGATCCAAATTACATAATTGGATTCACCACGTCTGCTTCAACGAAAACTATGACAGAGCATTGCAGCTGATCAGAGCACAGTATCCCTTTCATGGCAGGTTCTGAATACATAGTAATCTACAAGGATAGAAGTAAGAAGAGAGATGCTTTGGAAACACTTGCCTGCATAACTTAATCTCTGAAAATCACTGAATTTGCAATGGCCAACAATGGCTTCAAGCAATCCGGAGTAAACTTGCGTGCAAAAAAGTAGGAGCTTGAGTGGTTGGATCGCCGGAGCCTCCTGATCAGCTCGGGCACGACTTCCTTAGGTTTATAGGTATAAGGATGTCCTTTCACAGTGCCAGTCCAGTTTACCCGGGTCAGTGAATAGCCAGTGCATCCTTCTGGATCCTTCATGTTCAACAGCGTCGGGAAATAATGCTCCTCCGGGTAACACTCGTCGGAACGATAACAAGGGAGCTTGAATTTGCGCCACAAGATCTGATCTTTGATTGTTAGCAAAGCATGTCTTCTAGTCATGACAAAGAACTGCGAACCAACTCGGAATTTCTCAAATGGAACTTCCGGCATCATAGCATACCTTCCTCGAGCGTGGTACCGTTTCCAAAGCCTCGGCTCATCGGCTATGAGCTCTATAAAGCTCCGATACCAGATTCGAAAACCATTCGGAGTTGGAGTTGGAGTTGGATCGGATTTGTCGAAAGTGGAGGATTCGAAGAGGGAGCTGTAAACGTAGTTGAAGGAGTGGAGAGGAATGCAGTACTGAGAGAGCACGGCGAAGTAGGTATTGGCAGGGTCGTCGAGGAAAGCGGTGGCGAGGAGGCGTCGTGTGGCGGAGATGAGAGTTGGAGAGGCCCGTGCAGTGCGTTTGGCGTTGGCGATGAAGGCATTGGCAAAAACAGAGCCATTCCCAGGTCTTGTAACGTTGGCGAAAGGATCTGCGTGAACGTAGACGTTGTATAGCGATTGAGAATGACCATCGAAGAACCGATCCCAGATTGGCGCGAAATGGAGGTCGGTGTTGGTGAGGAATAAAAAGGCAATCTTGAGCTTAGGGTTACGTTTTCCAGATGACAGATGAGAGAGAGAGGCTGACCCAGCAGCGGCTACAAATAGGTTCCGGTCATCAATCTCATCGGAGATTGGGATGAGAGATTCGGCTGGAGGAGAAGTAAATACATGTGGCGCAACAAAGAAGAAGATGATCGGAAGACATAGAAGAAGGAAGAAGGTGAGAACAAACTGATTCGAGAACATCGAAACTTGAAATAGGAAACCCTAGAAGAATAGTTTGACCCTCTTTTCACTTTCCTTCCCAAAACTGGAAATCTACTGAAATATACGTAGATCCCCCATGAATCGCGAGATTCTACACTCAAGGCGTTATCTTGATTAGGTCAAATTAGGGATTTCCCACCACCAAAACTCTCCAAAACCAAGAACTTGCACAGATTTGAGCAGATAAATCGAAAAAACACCCGGTTCTCATACGGAAGATGAGCTTTTCCGACGAATAAATTGGTCCTCTGAGAAAGTACAATCACCCGATTCCGATTCGCAAATCCGGTGAAAGAAATCCAGAAAAAGAAACTCCCTCAATGCTGACTTTCTCAAAAATCAGCAGATTGAATGAATTTATTGAGAGAGATTTGCAGAGATAACTTCAGATTTAGATTAGTGAATAAACAAAAAATCAAAAGGGTTCTCTCACAGTCAGTGATGATAAGAATTTAGACAAGTTACAAAAAAAATGACGAGCGATGGATTGATTGTTAATCAATCTGTTGTGATTTGACGCGCACTTTGTCGTGAGGGTAATTATGTAAATTTACAAAAACCGACAACCGTAACACATGACGTCGTCAAGTTATGAACTGTTTGTTTACTAGATTGGGGTGACGAGTTAACGGCGTTACTGTGTGTCCGTCGTTCATAGCGTCGGTCGATAATGATGAATTTTTCCTCCTTTATTTTTTTTGTTGTTGTTGTTTGTTAATTAAACGTGATGAATTTTATTTTTTAATAAAACCAGACATTAATTGTTGTATCTAATTCCGGTAGGTCCAACAAATTGGGTATCTGGTATCACTAATTGCTGGGATGTTTTTATATTTAGCTCGGTTCACAAGAAAAGTCATGGAAGCAATACATGAATTTATATTTGAGAGAATTACTTATTTTCAATTTTACATAACAAATCGTAAATTTTTATTAATAATTAGACCGAAATATTTGAGAAATCCATTTCTGTTACCTTCTTCACTAGAGTTTGATTCCAAAAGATTACATATTTTTACATCATATTGCTAAATGATAAGTTTAAACTAATCAAATTTTATTAATACAATTGTCGGGAAAAAAAAATATGTCATAGAATTTAGTCAAATTTCCATAGAAAATCCATGAAAGTAAATATTAGTAAATTGTAATTTCATAATACTTTTTTTTCTTTCTAATATGAACAATTGAACAATATATAAGAATATATTGAACTTAAAGTTTATGATAGGGAAAAATCTTTAACTAAGTGATTAATGTTTATGTTTATAATTTTGTTCAACTAAAATTTTGAAGTTCAAAGAAATGAGAGATTTCATTGGAATTCAAAATGTGTCAAAAGAAGAATTCAAGTTTTAAGGGGGAGAATGTTGAGATAAGCTTGAAGACCAAACCTTGAGGAGTAAGCAAAAATATATAGATAAGATTAAATAAGCTATAGTTTAGAAGTTATCTAAACTATATGTGTTTTCTATTAGGAGTATGATTAATTTTATCTATATAAGGAGATGCCAAAGTTGTGGCATAACTTGTATATTAAAGAGATTGAGAGTTTAGGTTTTGAGAGATTTTTCTAAGCTAAATAAAGAAGAGTTATTTCTTTATAATCTTTGATTTCATCGAATTACTTTCTTAAGTCCAACAATTGGTATCAGAGCGAATGAAGTAAGAGAGATCGATTAAGAAAGAGTCTTAATCACGAGGAAAAGATTAAACACGAGGTTTAATCAAAGAGAAACGAATCATGGGAGATAACAAAGCTATAGTAGCCGCAGAGAAGAACAAAGGCGAATGAGGCTTTACCTCTATAGTATGTCCGATGTTAACCACAACTAACTATACTGTTTGGGCCATGAGGATGAATGTATGTCTCAATGTACACGAGTTGTGGGAGGTAATTCAGACAGAAATTGATGATAAAAGGAAAAATAACATGGTGAAGACACTCTTGTTCCAATCGATACCAGAGGATCTTATTCAACAGTTGATGTATGTTAAATCACAAACTCAAACGAGGGATTCTAGTGAAGGATTGAGAGGAAGAGTAAGAGGAGGACGTGGTCATGGAAGGGGACGAGGTCAAGGTAATAGAGACTTCAATTTGTCTAAAGTAATTTATTACCGATGCGATAAATACGGAACTTTGCGTCTAAGTGTCCAGATAGGTTACTAAAGTTACAAGAAGCTCAAGAGGATAAGAGCACTTCTGACACACAAGAAGCGTATGATCTTCTTATGCATGAGGTGATCTTCTTAAATGAAGAAAATTGCTTGCCAAGCAAGTTTGAGACAAATACCAAAAATGAGAATATTTGGTATCTTGATAATGGAGCAAGTAACCACATGACGGGAGATAAGCGTTACTTCACAAAGATTGATGAATCAATTACGGGAAATGTGAGATTTGGTGATGATTCTCGTATTAACATAAAAGGAAAAGAATCAATTTCTCTTCTAGACAAAAACGGTGAAGAAAAAATCGTGTCTATGTTTATTACATTTCGAGTTTGAAGAGTAACATCATTAGTCTTGGACAAGCAACAGAGTGTGGTTGTGAGATTAGAATGAAAGGAGATTGTTTAACAATGCAAGATCAAGAAGGAAAATTGATTGTTAAGGCAAAGAGGTCACAAAATCGATTATACAAGGTTGTTGCGGCGCAGAATCTTCCGACTTCTATGAATGGTCTACGCCTTGGGTTTTATGTGAGGAAGGAGATATTGGAGTTAGGTTATCTTGATGATGGTTATAATTACTTGGAGCATTTGAGAGAAATTAAGAACACATGTGGTGGTTCTAATATCTATGCGAATATCAAATTTGAGATTAATCAATTACCTTATGTAAGGGCTTATAATGCATCTCGTGTAAAGATTTTTGGTACGATGATTAAAGAAGGTGATGATAAGCTGATGTTTAATGTGGAATATGCTGAAAACTTTGCAAACGGGAAGGAAGATGAATTTGAAGAGGTGACCGAAGAGAGCAGAGACGAAAGACGAGAAGCAAGAATTGTGTGCAAAGAAAGTGAAGACAATGTCGATATACTAACAAAGACACTAGAAAGATTGAAGTTCAAAGAAATGAGAGATTTTATTGGAATTCAAAATTTGTCAAAAGAAGAGTTCAAGCTTAAGGGGGAGAATGTTGAGATAATCTTGAAGACCAAAGCTTGAGGAGCAAGCAAAGAGATATAGATAAGATTAAAGAGGCTATAGTTTAAAGGGGAGAATGTTTAGATAAGCTTGAAGATCAAAGCTTGAGGAGCAAACAAAGAGATATAGATAAGATTAAAGAAGCTATAGTTTAAGAGTTATCTAAACTAAGTTTTTTCCTTTTGTGATTATGATTAATTTTATCTATATAAGGAGATGCCAAGTTTGTGGCATAACTTGTGAGATTAATGAGATTGAGAATTTAGGTTTTGAGAGATTTTCCTAAGGTAAATAAAGAAAAGTTATTTCTTTATAATATTTGATAAAATAAATATTTATATTTACTAAAAACATCTTAATATATTCTATGATTTAACTATGTAATACGACTTTCAAAATTCAAACCCCACTTTTGAATAATACATAGATATATATACACAATTTGATATTTTAAAAATAAATAGAAATAAAATATCACTAATTCTTCCCGGAGCCAGATTTGACCCCATTACTATGAAACATTTGAACGCTTTTTTTAGGATCCCTAATAAGTGAAAATTCTATTATGTGAATATATGTATATTTGACATATAGTGAAATTTTGATATAGATTGTTAAGTAAAAGTTAGATAACAAAATTCTTGTGTAAATTTCAAAATATTATGAAATTTTTAGGAGGAAATAGGTTGTTAAGTCATTTAAATATTAAACATTTTTATTTTTAGGAGTTTGAATTAGTGAAAATTTAGTTATATAACTATACGTACATTTGAGAGAAAGTGTTTAGTAAAAATTAGTAACAATTTTATTGTGTGAATTTTAAATTAAAATGATGTATATCAAACAAATTTTTATTTTGTATGGGGCCCCGAATATTTCAGGTACGGCTCTGATTATTCCTAAAGATGATTAGATTCAACTTAATAAAAATGGTGCATCCCATGAAAATCTAGAATTGACTACATATATGAGGAGTTCTACGTGATAGTACAGATTCATGGTATGATGGTTTCTGTTAAATAGAGTGTGTTTGGCTCCATTTACGGAAATTTGGGTAGGATGTTTTATTATGGTCTGATCATTGCTAAGGAAAAACATATTCAGAGACTAGAGTTCGAGGTAGATTATGAAATAGTAGTAGGATTTCTAATGACATAGATTAGCGACTTTCCTCCACTATCTTTCATAGCACAGTTGTACTTTGACTTCTTATCACGGAATTTGCCAGTCCGTATTAAAGATGTGTATCTAAAAATTATATGTTTTCTTTAGTTTTAGGTTTTCATTCATTTGATTCTTTTCTTTAGCTAATTCGCTTATGCTTGATAATGCCAACAATGTGGCGTACCCATGGCAAGTTATTTTGTAGCTCCCATCTCACTAACCAAAAGTCCAAAAGATATAAATGATCGGTACGAAATACATTTTATTTTTGTTTAAATTTTCTCCTTTACAAGATTGAAATTTAATTGTTTGTATAACAATTAATTTTATAATTTTACATATATCAAAATAGAAAAGTACATTAGATCAAAAGGATTAATGTTTTTTCTTCAATTATATCTACCTGAATTTGATTTTATGCAATCATATTTGTTTGTTTTATATGATATTGTTAGAGTTTAACTATGAATGAAGTATAGAATCCTAGGTAAATGTTGACAAACAAAAAACATGATTCAAAAACGATTTTAAAAGTGGTCTTTTTCGTAAGAAACAACATTTTGTTCTATTGATTGTATATTCTATGTCCATTTTTCTCTCTTATTTTTTCCTAACAATTTCCATTTTTTTTACTTTAATTAATATTTAATGGATTCTTTTGTAAATTCTCCATTTCTCATTGGAGAAGAAATGAATAAAAACAAAAGAAAAAGAAAGATATAAAACGTTCTAGAGTGTTCCGCTCCACAAGACCTTGAACAGAAGCAAGGTCATCGCCTCAGCGGCAGCCACAACAAACTTCCTTCTCCTTCGACTCGAAATTATTCTCTTTGATTTCGTTTTTTTAGGGTTTCTTAAGAACGGATAAAGATGTTCGGAAGAGGACCTTCTAGGAAGAGCGATAACACCAAGTTCTACGAGATCCTTGGTGTTCCTAAGTCCGCTTCACCCGAAGATCTCAAAAAAGCTTACAAGAAAGCCGCCATCAAAAACCATCCTGATAAGGGTGGAGATCCCGAGAAGGTTTATTTTCTTCGATCTCTTTTTAATTGTTTTCAGATTGTTTGAAATCTTATAATTTTATTAGTTTGATTCGGATTCTCTGATCGGTAGTAGTCACTTAAGTCTCTTGGATCTTCGTAAAATATATCTGAATGTCCGATTCGATCTGAAATCTGCGTCTTTTAGGTCAATTGCTGACGCAATTGTTGTTGCTTTTCACGGATTCTTGTTAACACCATATGCAATTTTTGTATTTGTTTTTAAAGCTTCTTTGTAGTTGATAGATTTGCTGTTCTGTAAATAGAACATAAAAGGACATGTATTTCTTTGGTGATTATTCTTTTCTTCCGACACTAAAGTTTATATCTTTAGATCGTCAGATTGCCAAAGTCTCTTCTTTTGGCACTTGAGACAGTAGAATTTATTGCTTCAGTATATAGTTGTCTAGGAAGCCTCTAGACTTGCATCAAAATGTTTACTAGTAGGGTACATGTGTTTGCAGTTCAAAGAGCTAGCTCAGGCTTATGAAGTTCTTAGTGATCCTGAGAAACGTGAGATCTACGATCAATACGGGGAGGATGCACTCAAGGAGGGAATGGGTGGTGGAGGCGGTGGGCATGACCCGTTTGATATCTTCTCCTCTTTCTTTGGTGGAAGCCCATTTGGAGGTTAGTCTCTTGAACATTGCCCATGAATCTCTCTTATCGCAGTAGATGTTTACTTTTAAGAGATGAGAAAGCAGCACCTTGATTTTATTTATTTTTGTTTCTGAGTAGGTGGCAGCAGCCGGGGAAGGAGGCAGAGACGGGGAGAAGATGTCGTTCATCCCCTAAAGGTTTCCCTAGAGGACCTTTATCTCGGAACAACAAAGAAGCTTTCACTTTCTAGGAAGGCTTTGTGCTCGAAGTGTAATGGGTTAGTACTTGCTAATTTTTCCTTTTACACTTGTGTTATTTGCAATGTGGTACCAGGTTTTCGCTGTTTCTAATATGTGTCTCTACCGGTTAACCATGCAAAGTTGTCTTTTCTTTCAAACTTTCATTTTGCGTAGCTATCCCCATGTTGAATATCCCCCATGCTTAAAAGTGTTGTCATTGACATTATTGCTTTATGATGGCAGAAAGGGTTCAAAGTCTGGAGCTTCAACGAAATGTGGTGGTTGTCAGGGTACAGGAATGAAGGTCTCGATCAGGCAGTTTGGACCTGGAATGATTCAGCAGATGCAGCATGCTTGTAATGAGTGCAAGGGTACAGGAGAGACCATCAATGATAGTGACAGGTGTCCGCAATGCAAAGGAGACAAGGTTGTCTCCGAGAAGAAGGTTCTTGAAGTAGCTGTGGAGAAGGGAATGCTACACAGTCAGAAGATCACATTCACTGGACAAGCAGATGAAGCGGTTTGTGATACTCAGATTTTTGTCCCGGATTTGACTATTATATCTTCTGTTTATTAACTATTTCCTGCCTTTTTCATTTGGAACCAGCCTGATACAGTCACTGGAGATATAGTGTTCGTCATCCAGCAGAAGGAGCACCCGAAGTTCAAAAGAAAGGGAGAGGATCTCTTTGTAGAGCACACCCTCTCTCTAACCGAGGCCCTTTGTGGCTTCCAGTTCGTTCTGACCCATTTGGACACAAGACAGCTTCTCATCAAATCCAATCCTGGGGAGGTTGTTAAACCCGGTATGGATCTTACTTGGCTTAATTATGATCTCTTGCATTGTTAATTATGCCAGCTTTTCTCTGTCTAACCTTGTTCTCTATTTGGTTGACAGATTCATACAAGGCTATAAGTGATGAGGGGATGCCAATATACCAAAGGCCGTTCATGAAGGGTAAGCTGTATATCCACTTCACAGTAGAGTTCCCGGACTCACTGACCCCAGATCAGACAAAGGCCATTGAAGCAATTTTGCCAAAGCCAACGAAGTCTCAATTGAGCGATATGGAAATAGACGAGTCTGAAGAGACGACATTGCATGATGTGAACATTGAGGATGAGATGAGAAGGAAGGCACAAACACAAAGAGAGGCTTATGATGACGATGAAGATGATCACCCAGGCGGTGCTCAGCGTGTGCAATGTGCCCAGCAGTAATCCACAAGCGCATCTTAGTGATATCCAACATTTGCTTCTTCTTTTTCTTTGTATTATTTCTGGGGCTTTAATAGACTTTGTCGATTCAGTGGGAAGTTCCTCGTCCTAATTCAAATCGTTTATCACCATTTTTTTTTTGTTTGAGAATAAACTTTTAGTTCTTGGGATTTTGTGCCCTCTTCCAACAATTTGGTGTCTTAAGCAAAAATTCTACCCTAATCATCGTTTGGCATCTTCAAGTCGGGACTTTATGGTACTTCACTGATAGTGCCCTGCTCCATATTATCATTATTTTACAAGCTACAATTTGGAATTCAATCACAAGAGGAAGTTGTGTGGCTTACATTACTCCTCTCTTAGCTTTTATTACATTTAAAATGGTGTGAAATGGGCAAAAGACTAATTGAGGAAGATGTACACATGTAACCACAATTTCAACCATTAAACGCTTTTCAATTCACAAACAAAATCTATTATTTATGTTGCAAGATCCATTTTCTTCTGTAGATACCGGTATACATGAGTAATTGAGAATGAAGGGGGCTCGTACCTCGATTTTATGCAGAGTCGAGCCACAGCTAGTACTTTTTGAAGTTCTCTAGAGCTATAGTTGTTTCCTAAATCAGGATCAATCATCTTATCGATGGAGTTTGCAATGCACGAGTCTTGTACCCATTCGATCAGTTCTTTGCCTTGTCTATCTGATGATTGTCCTGTGATCAGCTCCAAAATCAACACTCCTAGTTGGAATATCACGTTTCCACATTCCTCGTCCGCACATGATCCTACATGCCAGTTTGAAAACTGTGCATAAAGCAGAATAGCATGGATCTTAGAAACAAAAAAAGTTTAGTTTTACCTTCTGAGCAAGAATCATGGATTGCTTTAGGATGGTTTTGAGGGTGTCTATTGACACGAATATCTGAAATCTGAGAGAAGAAGATCTTAGTTATTTTGATAATTGGTTTCTCTGCACCCAAATTTGTATCTTTAAACTTACTTTTGGGGTGAAGTTTTCATCTAACATGATGTTACATGAGTTCACTGAAACATCATATATCGGTGCATCATTAGTGCTGAAGATTAACAAGTATTCCTGCAGTTAAAGAGTTGATCATAATCATCTTCTGCCTCCCTTTAATTGTATAATCAGTCAGTTAAATAAGAAAGAATATTCGTATTATTACCAATGCGGCTGTGACTCCAATGGCTATTTGGATGCGACTCTTCCAGTTCAAAGGAGTCTTGAGCGGATCTATCAAGAAAGAAACAAAGATTCAAAAAAGAGATTTTGTTTGGATGGTTATGTTTTAAGGTAATACCATTAAGATGTTCTTTCAAGCTTCCATTTTCAATGTTGCCAAACACTAGCAACCTGAACAAGAAGAAGAAGTCAAAAGCAAACAAACAAAAAAACAAGTTTTTCTTTTTTTCTTTTCAAGTTTCAAGAACTAAAGCAAACCTTTTGCGTCCAGTGCAAAACCCACAAAGTGTGAGGACATGACGGTGACGTAAACGTCCTAAGAGTTGCACTTCCTCATAAAACCTTTCACGTCCAAGATCAAGAGACTTCAGTTCCTTGACCAAAGCTATCTCACCACCTTTAAATTTAGCCCTGTATGCAGATCCGTGATAGTTTCTGTACATAACCTTACGGAATCCTTCTGTTGCTTTGATTATTTCCTTGTATCCAAATTCTCTGAAAAATTCTATTCTACCTGTGATGATGACGCAACTGAAGGTTGTATAAACATAACATACAACATAGACTAAGAGATTTATAAAAAGTTGAACTTGTGACACAATTGGTAAGAACACAAGTCAGCAATCTAAGTCAAAACCATTATACAAGAGTAGAACGAGCAAGAACTAAGAAAGTCAAAATCAAGTCGAGAATAGTGGAATGAGCTCTAAAACCAATCTGAAAAAGCAGAAGATAATCATTGAATTCGCATATCCGGGAAAATGATGGAGATTCAGACGAAATTGTGGCTTACCGGAGCGAGAACGACGGAGCCACGCAAGAAGAAGAAACCGAATTTTGCGGTTCAAGTGAACACGATCACCCATTTCAATTAGTTTTCTTCACAAGTTCACGAGCTCTCTCTCTTTCTATGTCTATTTACTTTTCTGATGAGCGATGATTGCGGAAAATTGGATCTGATGCTTTCTTGGAAGTTTTAAAAAATATCAGTTGTACGAAGCCTGAGCCTGAGCTGTAAATCTCACGCCCTTTTTCCCATAAATTAATCATAACCGTTTTTTATTTATTTATTTTTGTCAACACTGCACGCCAGCCTATTAACCAAATGTAGGCGATGGAATTCGATTTCTGAATGTGCAAATCCGTATCTCTTTAATAGATTTACCGCCTACTACTAGAATAAAAACTACTTACCATAACAGTTTTTTATTAGAAGTAAAATTACGGAGCACTTTGTTTTTTTTCTAACACTAATACACAAGACTAATTCATAGTAAATACCTCTAAGATTTTAAACGATTTTAAGCAGGCCAACATTATTTTTTAAAATCTAACGAGTTAGTGACCGGGTCTTTGGCCGGGATTTGACTACAAAAATGAGAAAAAGTATTTAAAAGTTTATGACTTAGTTTAGTAATTTATTGCACATAAGTTTTAGAGGTTATTATATATTTTCATATTGACACCCATAAATTTTCCCTCTTTCTTGACATTACGATTTTCCAAAAATTGTAAAAATCTTAGATTATATTAAAAATTTCGACCAACTTTCACATCTGATCAAGAGAGATGAGTTTTTACCATATGATTTGTGAAAATTTGAGAGGATAAAGTTTTATTAGGTACCAATAGTAAGTTAGAACATATGACTAATTTATAAAAAAATTAAGAGAGAAGTTATACTTTGTGGATTAAAGACAATTTAGTTAATTACATTTGACATTACTCAAAGTAATTTAATTGTGTTTTACTCAAGGTATATGAAAAGACATCACATGCATGAACAAAACTTATGGAGCTGAATAAAATATGTTCAAAAAAATATTATAATATATGTAATACTCGTGTAAATATTAAAATATTAAGCATCAATATATTCGTGTATATATATATATATATATTTAATAAATTTAATTTGATAGCAATTCTGCAAAAAATTTATAAGAGAATTTAATTTTAATATCTTTATTTAAGAGAAATTATATTAGTTTTAGTTTAAATACTAAATTAATATTGGTGTCCAATGAATTTATCATTTGTCTTAAATTATAATTTAAAATTTATAACTCTTTAATTATAATTTAAAAATAAGAGATCAATTTTAATGTGACATTTTTAAAAAAGAGCACATTTTTACTTTATATAGATTCTAATGAAAAAATGGAGAAATAGACTAAAAACACTTCCCAAAACTTTTTTTTTAAAAAAATTCTTTTGACCTGATCATGATCTGTAATCTTTAAAAATATCATACTAAACTTATACAATTATCTAGAATTTTTAAATATACGCTTATTACTGACTTTATTGGAACAACTTGTATTTTTAATGTATGTATTTAGCGCAAATTTCTTATATTAAATTGTTAACTAATTAAAAGAAAACAGTAATTTTTTGTTCACTTTACTATACATGTTATAGTTTTTCCGAAACACTCTATACATGTTATAGTTAAATATGAAATTTTTAAAAACGAATTTAATCCATAAATTAAAATTTATGGATCCAATTGTTTGAAAAAAAAGTCACCTATATAAACCTTACAAATCAGGAAATCAGAACTTCACGTTGGATAAGAGAAGAGCTTCGTTTCTCTCCTACGCGCGCGCGTGTAATATAAGTTCACGCGCTCCTGAAATTGTCGATTATATACGGGCCGGCATAGATCCGACCCGACGGCCTAATTGCCAGATTCCAAAAAAATAAAATTGTAAATCGCTCTTCTTCCACGGGCTTCATCGGTTCTTCTTCATCCTCTTGAGTGGCTTCTTCTTCGGGTACGTTAAACACTCAAATTTCATTGTTCCTTTACTCACCAGTTAGTTTCTCTTTTTGGGCTTCTCTGTAATTTATGCTAACAAATTTTCTTTTAATCCTTATTGCTATGATCTTGAATCGATGTATTTTTTTCTTTTTAAAGATTTAGTTTTTGTTTTCGATCGTGCCCACCAACTATTTTGTTGAAATGTCTCTGAGAAATTCTTTATCTGAACCAATATCTGAATACGTAATCCCTGGAACGGAGAACTGTGAGAGAAAAAATTGATACTGTTTTTTGTAAATAAGAATTTAAGATTGCTGAGTTTTAAAGATTCTAATTTTTATTAATCCTTATTTTTGCCTCTACATTTCCATTGATCAGCTAACTGTGGAGCTTAATGGGGTTTATCTTCCTTTACTCTTCCTGCAAATTGGGTTCCTGTTGAGTTCTTAGTTAAATGTAAGCACTTAAAGCTAGTCTCTGCTGCCAATTTTTGGGTTTGCTTGATAATTCCGTAGCAGTGAGAGACTTTATCGGAAGAGTGTAGCTTTTTATGGATCAATGATATGGGATTGTTTGGTTTTATATTGTGGAAAGCCTTTTGTGATTGTTAACTAAGCTTTGCGGGGGCATTGTCATGCTTACAACATTTCGCGTCTCTAGTTATCACTTGCTACTTCGTATTGAGATATCGATTTATCTCATGAAAGGTTATATAAGATTGATGTTTTGGTTAGCTTTGCAAGATGATGTACAGTATCTGTAATCGATTTTGCATTGATACTTCATACATTAGATTCGAACTTAGCTCAATGGTGGCAACATTTGAGAGTGTGTTTTTCTAGTTGGTCACTCTTTAGTTGGTATTAGAGATTGTGATATGCCTGTCATAAAGCATACCTGAATTTCGTTTTGACTGGAATCAGATTTGAGAGGAAGTAGAAATGAGAAGACAGGGAAACTTTGCGGACTCACCTGCCAGTGCATATGGATCTGGACAGATACAGAATTCCCATTCTGATTTCCAAGGTCAATTAGAGGCATTCACGCCTGAGAGGGATCAACCATTTTCAGATTCACAAGCAGAGGGTCAATGGAGATGGGAAAGAGATGGACCAAATATGTCAAGACCAATGGCAACTGCCATTTACAAAGAAGGTAAGTCTTTACTAACTGTGTCTGTCTTTGGCACAAAAGTCCTTGGCATTATAAGGAAGAGCAACCATCATGGACTGGGTTTGCTTCTTATGTTTAATGGGCAGTAGTATTATTGTTCAGAAGTCTTAGTAAATTCAACACTTTCTGTCTTAGCTACTGTACCAAGCAATTCTCATACCCCTATATGGCTGTTTTTCATTATTTCGTCCAACGGATGTTCCTTTAATGGGTGAGTTTCCATGGACATTTTACATGAGATGAGATGAATGTTAGCTCTGTTAGGATATTTGCGGAAATTAAAAGAGAATAGACGAAATGATATAATTCCTTATGTAGATCATGCATTGAGTGTCTCTGGAGCTGGAGGTTTTATTTATTCATTCCAGTATTCTATTTACACAGGACAAGGTGTTGATTCGTCGAGGCCATATTACCGTGGCCAAATGGATCCAAAATCAGGAATGGATAAGCAAGGCAGTGATCCCAGAGCTCAACCACAGCACCAGGAAAATCCGAAGCCTGGTTATGAGAATAACCGTGGAATTCAGACGTTTGAAGGTCTTGAACAAAAGTTCGTGGATGATATAACAAGACTAGCAAAAGATCAAATCGAAGCAGAGGATGCAGAGATTGCCAGACATCGAGAGGTTAGCAACAAATTGGAAAATCCTGCTTCTAAGATGCTCTGGTTTGGTTTTTAATAAGTTGATCTGAAATGTATATCCAGAAAATAAACACCATTAATACTCGGTATGAAGAACAATTAGCTACACTCAGAGCACGGCACACAGGAAAGAGAGAAGAGATCCTGAGGAAAGAATCACAAGCTAGGCAGCAAAAATACAAGCAGCATGCCATGGGGATGATGGATCAGTACCATCCAAGCTCAGTTGGTCCAGCTAATCTAATGCCATCTAGCCATCCCCAAGGTTACATTGCCAATGCTCAAGACCCAGCAGTAGTAGCAGATGCACCATCCAGATCATATGGCTCAGATCGGTTTGAAGCATATGGAGAGAGAGCTAGGTTTCAGGGAGGAAGCAGAGATCACGGGTTCGAGTCAAGGGGTCAGTACCCTGGTGGGACCGTCTACGACACAGTCTCACGGTTTTACTGATCTGATATTATTTTACTTGAACATATTGTGCTTTAGAGAGATTGAGATTTCACTCACTTTTTGCTGTTTTATAGATCAATTAAGCTTTTCAGACATAATTACTTTCCAAATAAAAATTACATTCGAGTTTATACAGAATTACTATCTCAGCAACACTGTATTATTTCAACGGAAAATTTAGACGTGGTTAAGTGATGATCATTTTTGTAGTTTTTTAAATCGGAATTTCACTCGCATTAGTCGTAATAAGGTTGAAATTATCGATGGGTTTGATTTATTTGTTTGACAAACAAAAAGATTTACATCTAAAAAACAGACAATATCTACTAAATGTTTTTGTTTGTGTTATACATAACCCAAAATTCATCTATTAGATCTACAATACTTATATATAGTCCAAAATTCATCTCAAATTTTTTTTTATTACATCTACATACAGTAACTTAGTAACTTGGAGTTGAACTCTAGATGTTTGACCTGACATAGAAATATATATTCATCAACAAATTAAGAAAAACAGGACAGTGACAAAAAAAAAAAAAAAAAAAAACTGGACAATCAAACATATTTTTTGGAAAAAAAAATAGAGTAAAAAGAAAAGAAAAAAACAGAAAACAGGTTAAATATGTTTGTGTATTTTGATAAATATATGGTATAGTAAGGATATTTAAAAATGTTCAATATACGTATAAACATAAATTAGACAACAGTAAATTATGATTTCTTTGTTAAGGATCATTTATAACTTTGTGCGAAATATTAATAATTTAATCATATGCATTTCCCTCCTTCCCAAAATCATTTTTACGAGGGACACATATATTTCCTTCGAAAAAGAAAAAAAAATCCTAGGACAAATCTCTCCTTTTCTGTTTCCCTGCGGTATAGCATAAGCCGAAGCTGGATTGCCTGAAGATTATCATTCATCATCTCTATCAACCTGCGAGTCTTGCTTTTGCCAATCCTGTGCGGAGGAACAATGAACGAGGTATCTTCTGAGGAATCTCCCGATTCAACTCAGCGGATCGATTCGTTCAACGACGAGCAGAGAGTCTACTTCGTCCCGTTAAGGTTATCTCTTCTCCATCCTCTCTCTCTCCTCCGCATCGTTCTATTCCATGTCTTCTATATTCCTTTTTGATTGGAATATTCGGTGAATCTGAATCACATCCGAGTACTTGGGAAGTTTGATTCGAATGGGTTGGATTTGAATCTTGTGGGAGTTTAATAATTTTATTTGATCTTAGGGATTATGGATCCTTTTCGATTCATTGGGATGTATGTCGTAAATCTGCTCCTTGTTTGAGCTTATTTCGATGTATTGTGTTAATTAGCTGATAGTGGAAATATCGAATGAATGCGATTTGGATTCATTATATGATTTTATATGGCGGAATTTGATTTTCGTAAATGGTATTACAAAATCATTCAGTTAAGCAAGGCGATATTCGAACTTGAATTTCAGGTGGTGGAAAGATGCTCAAGATTCAATGCCTTCTGAATCAGTTGAGGAGAAGGAGGTCTTGTATACAGCAACAACTGGGTCGTCTTATGGAGGCCCGATGAAGTTGATAAATAACATCTTTAACTCAGATATTTTGTTCGATCTGAGGAGAGAAGGAGATGCCTTACCGAATGGTGAAACGGGAGAAGCAAGCGTCTCAGGCAGAGACTTTGCCTTGGTTTCAAGTGATATGTGGCTACAGGCACTCAAATGGTACATGTTGTTTTCTCTGTGCATATCTGATGGTCTTTTTAATTATCCTTGTCATTTCAACCAACAAACTGGCAATATATCTTGACTCACCTCAGTATCTGTTTTTTCCATGGATTTTTTTTCTTATTTACTGCATCTGTTCATTCTTCTGAAGATGAGTTTTTGAAGAAGATGCTGAGATAGATTAGGAACTTCTTAGTTTAAGTTTGTGACGCTAAGTAGAATTTTCCTATATATATTTTAGACATTTATCCTGTTTAAATCCTTTATTAGAAGTTTGTATCAGGATGAGTGCGGATAAAATGTATAAAGTTTAATCATGGTAGGAAAAAAGTACAAAGTTTGTAGTTATGATGCAGAATTTTAATCATGGTACTATTATATACTTGCAATATAGTTGGTAACCTTCGCATCTGTGCTTGGGTTTCCTGTACACGATACCTTCTGAAAGACGAAGGTGATTCCTTAATTTTTGACTTGTGACTTCTTTCATTCCCAGGCATCATGATGATAAAAATACTGAGAAAAGCGTAAAAGGTTTCTCGGCTGGAGGAGTTGACAGAGGTGATGTCTATCCAGTACAACTCAGGCTTTCTGTTTTGCAGGAAACTAATTCATTGGCGGTTAAAATTTGCAAAAAGGTGTTTCAACCTTTCATCTTTTTTGTTTTCCTGATCTAGTGCCTTGATGGTGTCACATTTTCTTAGTGCTATTGAAATGCAGTGGTTACCAACAGTATTCAGGCTTGAACGTGTATTAGAATCAACTTGTGTTGTTGTTATCTCTAGCGGCAGAATTTTGGTTTAGCTGCTTAGTTTGTTTTTTGTTGTTTCTGGTTCTAAATCTAATGTTTACCCTCATGCAGGACAATTCAGTTGAGTGCTTCAGAAGAGCATGCAAGATATTCAGTTTGGATTCTGAGCAGGTAATGTGGTCCATGCCTGATCTTTTACCTACAATGTACACAATATGCATGCTATATATTGCTGTATGTGGTACAACCAATGTTTCTGATATGTATTTATATAGTTACTAATTATATGGGTGCTTTTGATTCTATAGTTGCGCATTTGGGATATTTCTGGCCAAACGACCTTGTTTTTCGAAACTGATGTGAGCAATTCCAAGGATTGTCAACAACAGGCAGAACAGGAAGTAAGTGTGATGCCTGTTTGAGTGAATGCATATATTGCATCGTAGCATGTTAAAATTAAATTGCTTTCCCCTTATTTCAGACGTGCCTTCCCTTTCCCACTTTTTTTTTCTACTTATTTCTTTGATGTCGTGTATCTTATCCATCATTACTTTTGGTCCAACAGATGCTCCTAGAGCTGCAGATTTATGGGTTATCAGACTCCATAAAAGTGAAGGAATCTAAAAAGGAAGATGTTTCCACACAGCAGACCAATGGGACTACCAGTAATGGTGGCACAATATTCAAATTTGGATGCAGTAACTCTTTGAGCTTTCTGGGAAAAGCTGGAGAAGCTGGAACTCTAGGGTTAACAGGCTTGCAGAATCTAGGAAATACTTGTTTCATGAACAGTTCCCTTCAGTGCTTAGCTCACACACCAAAGCTCGTTGACTTCTTTCTTGGAGAGTACAGTAGAGAAATAAATCTTGACAACCCATTGGGAATGAAAGTATGCAAATCTATGGCTTTCTGTATAGATATGTTTAATTTTGGTGGCGAATTAATATATTCTCTTGCTTCTTGTTAGCCTCACCAATCTTTCTTCTGGCAGGGTGAGATCGCCTTGGCATTTGGTGACTTGTTAAGGAGTTTGTGGGCTCCAGGTGCATCAACAGTGGCCCCAAGGACATTTAAAGCAAAACTTGCTCGATTTGCCCCTCAGTTTAGTGGCTTTAATCAGCACGATTCTCAGGTCAGGGAAAACACTTCAGTTTATAGCATCTGAATTGCGTGAGCCTTCCTGATGTTTCTTCCTGTCTCCCATCATTAAGTATATCGGGATATCCCATTCATGTGTTTCAGGTTTCTTTATTTGGTTGCAGGAACTTCTAGCTTTCTTGTTAGATGGACTCCACGAGGACTTAAACCGTGTAAAGAACAAGCCTTATGTGGAAGCAAAAGATGGAGATGGCCGTCCGGACGAAGAAGTGGCTGATGAATATTGGCGAAATCATGTGGCTCGTAATGATTCAATAATTGTTGATGTGTGCCAAGTAAATATCTTCAGGTTCCTAAATTGTTTATATAACTCTGCTGGCAATCACTCTTAGTATCGGGTTTGACTTGTGCATTAGAAAATTTAGTTTGACTCCTGCTTGCGAAATGTCTGATCGCTGGAGCTGTGTAGTATACTGCTATCCAAGTTGTAGGTTTTACGTATCATTTGGATATAGGCTGCATATGTTTGAATTTCTTACTTCAGATTAGTTAGTTCAGTTTCTTAAAGAAGATATTACCCTGTTGATAACTACGTCAAGTAATTGGATTGTTCTCTTAACACAATTCTTTTCATGAATTGTTTTGCGTTTGGTTTTATGCTTGCTGCACTTTAACCATTTGACTATGTCATGAACTTTTAGATCCTGGATATCTTCATCTTATTTCTTCAGTGCATTGTTATGAAAGTTTCTGATATTGTCGATCACTAAGACATTAAGATCATTTCTGGATGCAGGGCCAATACAAGTCTACATTAGTTTGTCCTATCTGCAAAAAGGTTTCTGTTATGTTTGACCCATTCATGTACCTATCGTTACCCTTGCCATGCACATCAATGCGAACGATGGAGTTAACTATTATGAGTGCCGATGGGGGTAGTCTGCCAGTTTCATTGACTGTCGACGTTCCTAAATTTGGAAAATTTGAGGATCTTCGTAAGGCTCTAGTCACTGCCTGCTCTTTACCAGAGGATGAGACCTTACTGGTTACTGAGGTATATTTGGATATGGTATATGCTATATTGATGCCCAGGTGGGGTTGTTAACACAGACGATGTAAATTATCTGCTTTTATTCTTCACTTGTGTAGGTATACAACAATAGGATAATTCGATTCCTGGATGAGCCTACTGATTCATTAACCTTGATCAGAGATGGTGACAAACTTGTCGTATATCGATTAAAGAAAGATGCAAACGATTCTCCTTTGATTGTGTTTATGCATCAGAAGCTGGAAGAGTAAGTTTACATAGAACTCAAATGCTAAGTAAGGTTCTTATAAATGCAGATTGCGCCTAGCCCCGTTTTCTTTGACCTGAAGGTTTTGGACAATATTTTGTTTGTTTATTCTGGCAACAACACGAATTTAACATTTCTTACTGGCACTTTCCTCAGCAATCAGTATGTATAGCTCTTGCCTCTATTATAATGTAACTCTATCATGCTACTGTGCAATTAATAACTGGTATTACAGATTAACCACTGTTCAGTAGTGTCTTGCACGAAATTTTAAGTCTGGTGGGTTCCAAATATTCAATCATTTAAATGTTTTCAGGCAGATTATCCATGGAAAATCACGCCCAACTTGGAAGGCATTTGGAATCCCATTGGTCTCTAGGCTTTATGATGTCGAGAATGGATTTGATGTGGAGAACCTATACCTGAAGTTGCTTAGTTCCTTTAAGATGCCGACTGAATTCCTTACAGAGAAACTTGAAAATCGGATTGAAGATGAAGCAACTGATAAAGCAAGTATTGATGGTACTACTCCAGTTGAGGATACAAATTCAACTGATGTGAAGGAGACTACTGAGTCTCTTCCAGACCCTGTGTTAAGACTTTACCTAACTGACGACAGAGGAAACTCAATAGATTCTGAAATAATGAAAGAAAAGCCTGTAAATCCTAAATCCAAGCGGGTGAATGTTCTTGCACGTTGGCCAGTAAAAGAGCTAGACGTTTATGAAACTTGCCTTCTGAGCTCCTTGCCCGAAGTTTCCAAATTTGGAACGAAGAGACCACAGGAATCTGTTTCACTTTACAAGTGCCTTAAAGCATTCTTGACGGAGGAGCCTCTTGGTCCTGATGACATGTGGTGAGTTGAAAATCAAAACCGTTTTCTCAAATCTATTCTGAGCTTTTTGATGCGTAAAAATTTACCTTTTGACGATTTTGCATCTATTGCAGTTGAGAAATGACTTTGATGTATTCCTTTTAGATTTCTAGGTAACAATGTGATGTGTTTTGCTGTCTTATGAATTTTATTTATTTATTATTTTTTCATGGAGGAGGGAGCATGTATCATTCCGTTATGCTATATGTTCTTCATATCATCATCATCATCATCATCATCTTTAGGTTTATCTTGATTTCTGTGAAAAAACATTTGTGCGCCTGACTTGTTCTTTGGTACCTTACATGAGTCATAATTTTCTTAGGTATTGTCCTACTTGCAAAGAGCACCGGCAAGCCATTAAAAAGTTAGATCTCTGGAGGTTGCCAGAGATCCTGGTTATTCATCTTAAGAGGTTTTCTTATAGCCGGTTTATGAAGAACAAGCTGGAGGCGTATGTGGACTTCCCGCTAGATGATCTTGATCTATCAAGCTACATCTCTTACACGAATGGTCAGACAACGTATCGCTACATGCTCTATGCAATTAGCAATCACTACGGGAGCATGGGAGGTGGTCATTACACTGCCTATGTCCACGTAAGTGATGAATCATTTAGAACCATTCTCTTATATGTCTCAACATTACATCTAATTAAAGTATATATGTTACAAAATTGTGGGATCCAAATCATAACCATGATTCGGATGTCATTAAAAGTGATATGCAATTGTTTAAACTGCCGGTATCCAGATTCTTAGAGAATTATAGTTGTTTACTTCATAAGGATGCTAGTTAAAGTTTCTCTCAGGTTTTGGATGATATAATGAGAGACATTGCAATATATATATATCTGGGAGCAACTTTATTATAATTTGAAGCTGAACTATATATAGCGTAATTAATGTCGCTTAACTCTTAAGTCCCTGTGCAGTCGATTTGGTTGTGATCCATACATACTTTTGAATCTCTCCAACTTATTTTCCTCTTTTGTCTTTTGCAGCATGGAGGTGATCGATGGTATGAATTTGACGACAGTCGCGTCCACCCTATCAGCCAAGAAAAGATCAAGACCTCAGCTGCTTACGTTCTGTTCTATAAACGCCTTGTAGAGGACAACAAATGAATCCGAATCGGGAAAAAACAGAAAAGAGGTATCAGCAGTTTTGAAAGTGTAAGACAGGCTTAGTTAAAAGACATCAGTGACTTTGAGTTGATTCTCAATTCACTACAAGATCATGATCAAAGCAGCTGTGTTGAGGCTTATCTTCATGAGAGAGAACAAGGAAGAAGAGCAGAAGACCGAGAGGACATGTTGCGGGAGAAATTCATATTATTTTTACAATTATTTAATTAACAATATTCAGTTAGAGTAGAAGAATAGCGTAATGTCGTGGAACAGTAGCCCTTTTGTGGGTTATGTTCTAATAAGTGTTGTCTTAGCATTTGTGTGTCATTTGGCTCTCTGACCATTAGAAACATCCTACCTTATTCTTTTCTTTTCTTTTCTTTTCTTTTTGTAATGCCTTTATCTTCACAAGGTTTCTGGCTTTTCTTTATAAAGATTGTTCGTTCTTAATTTGGATTTTCTGGATTAAGAAGCATCACAAGGTTCAAAAGTTTTTTCCTGTTCTTGCTTTTTACATGTAATGCCTAGGATTTTGGACCATAAAGCTATAATCTAGTTCGTTATATTAGAGAATCAGTTTATTGTTACTAATGCCAATAGTATAGAAGTACAAATCTTGGAGATTGAAAATAAACAAATAAGCGTAAAAGTAAGTTTGGTCAAATGAATCCAAGTACACATGTAATCCCATTTAAAATTTGAGTCGTTTGATAGGATTTAAAATTTGGGACTATGGATCGCATTTTGTTGCTCAGGGTAGACTAAATATCTATTTTTACAATTGTCATCAATTTTGATTCCAGAGAATTATACAGGTTTAGGAAACAGATTTGGGATTTAGGAGTTTGTAACTTTAAATTACGCATCAGGATCTTTGTCTTTTATAATTATTGAAAATGGTGCAAAGAGAGTATAAAAGTTTATAATAAAATATGATTAAGTTGTGTAACAGTGTAACTACCACATAACTTGAGGAAGAGGATGTGAACTGCCAAGTGAGAGAGCTCTCTTGGCGATGCTCAACCACCCAATGGATCTACCTACCCTTCTTCTTCTTCCCCTTTTAAACTCTAATTTTCTCTGTTTTCCAACGAATCTTCGATCATGGCTTTGTTCTTGTCTCCTAAAACCATAGCTCTTCTTTTTTTCTCCCTATCTCTCACGCTTTACTGCAGCATTGACCCTTTCAAGCACTCCGCCATCTCCGATTTTCCCCATTTCGTCGCTCACAAGGTCGATTCTATACCTCCCGACGAGGTTCCATGGAAGAGAGATTCACAGAATTCGCTTCAGAAATCGAAGATTCTGTTTCTAAACCAAGTCCAAGGTCCTGAGAGCGTCGCGTTTGATCCGCTGGGACGCGGTCCCTACACTGGGGTTGCTGATGGTAGAGTTTTGTTTTGGAATGGCGAGAAATGGACGGATTTCGCTTACACTTCGACTAATCGGACGGAGATTTGTGATCCGAAGCCTTCTGCTTTGAGTTACTTGAAGAATGAACATATCTGTGGGCGTCCTCTGGGTCTTCGTTTCGATAAGAGAACCGGAGATTTATATATCGCCGACGCGTATATGGGAATCTTGAAAGTAGGTCCTGAAGGTGGCTTAGCAATGCCGCTTGTTACTGAAGCTGAGGGAGTGCCATTAGGTTTTACTAATGACCTTGACATTGATGATGATGGTATCGTTTACTTTACAGATAGCAGCGTTAATTACCAGAGGAGGTATCATTCGAATGTAACATAATGATTTTGTTTGGTTCGTTTGTGATGGTTCATTATCTCAACCAAAGTTCTGATTTTTCTTTTTAAACTTTGATCTCTTTCAGGAACTTCTTGCAGCTCATCTTCTCTGGAGATAGTAGTGGGAGGGTTTTAAAGTATGATCCAATAGCTAAGACAGCTGTTGTTCTTGTATCAAATCTTACGTTCCCGAATGGTGTGTCAATAAGTAAAGACGGTTCTTTCTTTGTATTCTGCGAAGGAGGTCTTGGAAGGTAACTCTGCTTTATAATGTTGTGACCAATGTCTCTAGTGAAAGTGTAGAATAGACCTTAAACCAGTTTCTCACTATTGTGACCAATGTCTAGTGATGTAAATAGACCTCAACTCAGTATGTTTGTCTGTGTGTATGCGTCGAAAGAATAGGCATTGAAGGCTCGCAGGACTATCTCTCAGCCATCACAGCTAAGAACCCTTTTTGCTTTTTTGTTTTTTGTTTGTAATGCAGACTAAGAAGGTACTGGTTAAAAGGCGAGAAAGTTGGAACTTCAGATGTGTTTGCGACATTACCAGGGCATCCTGATAACGTGAGGACAAACCAAAACGGTGAATTTTGGGTGGCGCTTCATTGCAGGCGCAACTATTACTCCCACATATTGGCCAAGTACACTAAGCTGAGGATGTTCTTACTGAAACTCCCAATCACTGCAAGAACACACTACTTGGTCCACATTGGGATATGGCCTCACGGGTTTGTGGTTAAGTATAGCCCTGAAGGGAAGCTTATCAAGGTTCTTGAAGATAGTCAAGGCAAAGTTGTGAGGTCAGTTAGTGAAGTGGAAGAAAAAGATGGCAAGCTTTGGCTTGGGAGTGTCTTGATGAATTTTGTTGCTGTTTATGACCTCTGACTTGCTTGACATACACGTAAACCACTTGAGTCGGTTTTAAAATTTAGCAAATTTCCAAAAATATTAAGGGGGAAGGAATTAATGGAATTAAGTCGAATCAGATCAAAAATCTAATGACACCGATATTAACAGGATTCGATTAGATTGACGATAGAAATTCAAAGCGAAAAAGATAGAAACGTAAAATCACAAAAACCCTAAAATCGTATAGGACATATACGTTGGACCTGCCGTCACTATAAAATAAACAAAACCCTAAAATTTGAATAAAGCAAATTGCACATCTCTTCTCTCATGAATAGAGTCGCCATGGGAATTCAAGCAAAAGAATATTCGAATTCTTTAAGAGCAATTCCAATAGATCTTCTCATTGATATATTTTCGAGAGTTCCGGCAAAGACTATAGCAAGGTGTCGTTGTGTCACGAAATTATGGAGATCTATACTTTGCCGGCCAGATTTTATGGAGTTGTTCCTGACTATGTCTTCGACTCATCGGCGCATGTTCTTATTCATCATCCAAGATAAGAACAATTTATACTTTTACTCTTCACCTCAGCCTGAGATTCCAAATGAGAAATCTTATATTGTTGTACAAGAACCCGTTATCATATTCAACAGGAGCTTCAACAGAAGCAAACTCCCAGAGATTTTATACATCAAGTTGGTTCTCCTCTTCCTGGATCCGTCTATCGGCTAAGACAAACACAGTGGATATTTGTAACCCTGTCACAGGAAACTTTGTATCCTTACCACTGAAGTTTCATCGAGATGCTGTTGACCAACATTATATAGGATACGATCCCGTCGACAAACAGTTAAAACTAGTACTCTACATCAAATATAGGTCTCATGATGAGCATCATATTTTGATATTGAACAATGAAAACCACCGTTTATGGACAACAACCCAATGCGAACCCCATTATCATCATGTATCTGAGGAAATATGCATTGATGGTGTTGTGTATTATATTGCTCATACTGGTTGGTACGTATATGATATGGAGGCTTCGATTGTGTGCTTTCATGTTAGGTGAGTTTAGCTTTATCAACATAGATAAAGAGATGGTTTATCCTACTTTGATCAACTACAGAGGTAAATTAGCTGCTCTTCAATTTATAAATCCACCTGACAATTTGCCTCCAACTCAAAGTCTTCTTGAGTTCATGGTTCTACAAGATGCTGAGAAACATATATGGTCAAAACGACAGCCAATAAAGCTTCTAGCATTAATTGTTAATACTGCTAAAAAATCTTAAATCTCAATTAACAGCCAATAAGTTGTGTTAAAGCTACAAGCTTTGAGGCAGAAGAGAAGAAAGAAGATTGGAAACTTAAGAGGAGAAGAAACAAATTGAAATGAAACCAAACATTATGACATTTCATTTTTTGAATGACTAATGATGTTCCAATCATTGCTCTGAGACGCGATGAAACTTAATGAAAGTGTCTTTCTCTCTGCAGGTTTAGGTTCGGCCTCAATGGGAAAAAGTGAATGAAAGCTGACATTTGCTAGAACTCCTCGCCATGGACTCTAACTCCGTCTGCATTCGGCTTTTCTCTTCCAACCTGGTGGATATTGAAAAATATAATACTCATCGTCTTTAGGAAGCTTCCATTCTCTAACAAATACATCTGCACACATGCCTCTTCTTTTGTTCCTTTGTACCAAACCCACTCAACAGATTCCAGAGTCAACATCAAACATTCAGGAACACAACTCGGTTGCTCCCACTTAGAACGGACATTTCTGGAATTCCTGCAGCTGGAGTCTCTCTGAGATCAAACAGTCAACAAACAAAAGAGTTGCAATTAATATATGACCAGACTATATATCAAGATGCGACATCATTTGAGTTTGGACCCCAAAACTTACTAATATTTTGAATCTGAGATGTCGGAGTTTAAGAGAATGTCTGAGGATAAGATTCAACCAATCTAAGGAGCACATAACACATAACTCTAGAGACACGAGCTGTTGAAGTCGCATTTAGGATCTGAATCCTGCAAAAGTGGCAGAAACCAGATGTAATCACAAAAAGAATCTTTGTTTAATCACAGGAGAGAACAGAGACTTTACCATTTTTGGTTTTAGACATAAGGAAAGCTTTTTAGCTGAGGTAAGAGATCCCTAAAGCTCCTCAGAATCACAGTGCCTAAGGTGGATTCTTGCTTCCACCTTCTCGGGCATATAACTAACGAGCAATATCCACTAAAATGATCGATAATCTCTAAATACTTTAAAGAAGGAGCATTGATCACAAATCCATGATCAACCCTTGCATCTTGATAACCTCCTACTAAGCTCTCGATCTTTAAGCGCTGCAGCGATAGCACGCAAATTGCGAAAATCTTTACCTTTTCGCAGATCCATACAAGTACATCCAACGTTTCAAGAACAGGGCAACAAGACAAAAACCTCTCAACAGTCTCATCGCTTGAGAAGATCACATCTTTAAGAGACAAAGTCTTAAGGCACCGGAAATAGCTTGTTGAAGGAACTTCCTCAAGAGCGCTTGTTTAAGGCGTAAAACCACAAGGGTTTCATGTGTGTACAAGCTCATAGGCAACGGTAAGGGACTTAAATAGGAACGATTCCGAAGAAGCTCCACATAGCGCACATTGCGAGCAACTGCAACATTAACCCATTTTTCATAATCTTCAAGCACATAAACTTGCTTCAGTCTGAGACGCAAAGTTTCTAGGAACGGAGCATTGTTCAGCTGCAAAAACTTGTCAATAAACTGTGAAGCTGTGGCAGTGTTGTATTCATCGTCATACTCCAGCTTCGGGACTAGTTTCCAAACATAACGCCATCGTTTCGACAGAAGAGACGTGGCCACAACATCTTTGGGTTAAAATATTAGCTTTCTTCTTCTTCTTCTTATGTTATGTTATTTAGGTTTTAGTTTATATTATGTAGGTTTTAGTTTATGTTACATAACATAAACTGAAACCTACAACATAAATTGAGAAACCTACACAACATAAACTGAAACCTACATAACATAAACTGAAACCTACATAACCTAAAAACCTACATGATCATTTTAATGTAAGAGGCTGAAACATTACCTAAAAACCTACATAACATAAACTGAGAATTCTACATAACATAAACTGAGAATTCTACATAACATAAACTGAGAATTCTACATAACATAAACTGAGAAACCTACATAACATAAACTGAGAAACCTACATAATATAAACTGAGGAACCTACATAACATAAACTGAGAAACCTACATAACATAAACTGAGAAACCTACATAACATAAACTGAGAAACTTACATAACATAAACTAAAACCTACATAACATAAACTGAGAAACCTACATAACATAAACTAAAACCTACATAACATAAACTGAGAAACCTACATAACATAAACTGAAACCTACATAACATAAACTAAAAACCTACACAACGTTATGTAGGTTTTTAGTTTATGTCATGTAGGTTTTTAGTTGATGTTATGTAGGTTTTAAGGTAATTTTTCGTAGGTTTTTGGTGGACTTATTTTCGAGAGCTATAACTCTTTGGTCACTGATCCGTTCATCGTGTTCTTGGTATGATTGGAAAGATCTCGATCTCAAGAATCTGTAGCTTTAAACCGTTTGTTGATCGGAGTTGTATTGAGAAAGTAATGATCATTTTAATGTAAGATGCTGAAACATTACCTAAAAACCTACATTAACATAAACTGTGAAACCTACATAACATAAACTGTGAAACCTACATAACATAAACTGAGAAACCTACATAACATAAACTGAAAAACCTACATAACATAAACTGAGAAACCTACATAACATAAACTGAGAAACCTACATAACATAAACTGAGAAACCTACATAACATAAACTGAAAAACCTACATAACATAAACTGAGAAACCTACATAACATAAACTGAGAAACCTACATAACAGAAACTGAAACCTACATAACATAAACTGAGAAACCTACATAATGAAACCTACATAACATAAACTGAAACCTACATAACATATTGCTGACGTGAAATTATTCATTAATGGCAGTTTTGTAAAAAAAAAGGATACATAGGTAAAATGATATTAAAAACGCAAAAAAATTAATCTAGTAATTTTAATCTTTTTAAACTATTTAGTACGAGCTAAAATCATAATAGACTAGTTGATTAAATCACCTAATAAATTTTTTGAGGAACGGAGGGGTCTACAAAAAACGTCTTCTTTTTTTTGTTGGTAAAATGTTAAATTGTCTTTTTTTTTTTGCGTCTGCCTGGTAAAAACTTGCTCAGGAAACTTTCTCTTTTGCATAAGAGGTCTGCCATTACTAGTCACAGCGACCGTTTCTTCTTCTTCTTCTTCGCCTAAATCTTACTTCTAGCCGGAAAATCCGGCGGAGGAGAAGCAAGGGTTTGACTTCGTTTCTCTTTTTCTCTTTCAATTTTGTAAGGTGGACATAACCTAAAAATTAAAAGCCTCAGCCTCGAAAACATAGTTACTGGATTCTGTTGATTACGACTGTTGTACTAGGGTTTATGCATGCTTCCAGTTTCAATTCGATCACTACTCTTTGTTTATACAAACTTCTATTTTGTGGTTTGCTGCAGCATTGTGTTCTTTGATTAGTGGTCCAAGTCTCGCGACAGACAAATGGTGAGTTGAAATCTTGTTTTCTTCCTTCCAACAATTTTGTTTTTTGATTCTCCAACAAATTGTGGTTCATGTTTTATATCCTCGATTGATATTTTCTCCAATGATAGAAAGAAGGATTATTATAGTTATGAAGTATTTGGGTTGATAAAATAACATCTATGGGTTCTTAAATTGCAGTCGGATATTAGGAAGTGGTTTATGAAAGCTCATGAAAAGGGTAATGGAAATACTCCAAAAGCGATGTCTTCCGAGGCAGGTGATATGACGAATGCTGCACCCATGAAATCAGAGCAGGTGATGGTTTCTGCTCTTTATGTATAGTATTGTGTATCTTAGTGAAACACTGTAGTAGGCATTGCAAGAGGACGGAAGTTAGTGGTCCTTTCTTTGTAACGTGTTTCTCCCATTGTCATTGCATTCTCTGAGGTTGCATGAAAATTGAAACACACGCTGTTTGTTTCTATTGTCTTTACTTGTTTTCAGAGCCATTGAGAATGGATTATAGGCGATACAAAAACGCTAGTTGCTCTTATAATTACACACACACACACATCTATATATATGTAATCTGTTTACTGGAATTAGTATTATTTCTGTTAAACACTTGGATCTTATTGACAGGCTAGTGAAGACCTGGAAACTGCTGCTAGAAAAAAAACGAGCAAGTATTTTGCTAAAGAAAAAACAAAAGCTAAAAATGAGAAAGAGGTGGAAGAAATTCCTGCCAAGAAGAAACTTAAGACTGATTCTGATGATTTAGGCAAGCCTCGTCCAAAAAAGATTGTTAAGGTTGATGATGACGATGATGATTATCAAGTACCTAGTTCAAGGAAGACTCATGATATCACTCCCAGCAAAAAGCTAAAGTCTGGGTCAGGAAGAGGAATCGCTAGTAAACCTGTTGATATGGATGAGGATGATGATGGTGAAGATGCTCAAGAAAAGGAAACTCCTCTGAAATCAGGCGGAAGAGGCCGTGGCGGTAGAGCTGCATCAGGGGCCTTGACTGGTGGAAGAGGTAGAGGTGGAGGGAGAGGTGGGTTTAATTTTGGTGAAAGGAAAGACCCACCACATAAAGGAGAAAAGGTCTGTTACTTTATACTTGACTGAAGGTCTTATCTTAACTTGTTTATAACCTGAGGTCTTAATGTTTTACTGACCTGTCTCTGTTTTCAGGAAGTTCCTGAAGGCACCCCTGATTGCTTAGCTGGATTGACATTTGTAATAAGTGGAACACTTGATAGGTATTTCATTGTTTCCTATTTCTTGTCTTTTCCCATCTTTTTTTTTCTCATGTTCCACTTTTGTTCTCTCTTGACATCGCAGTTTAGAAAGAGAAGAAGCAGAAGATCTGATAAAGCGTCATGGTGGTCGTGTAACAGGCTCCGTTAGCAAGAAAACGGTCTCTCTTCATTCCTTTTATTATTTTTTCTCTTGTTGGATTGAAGGTAATGACATAAAATTACAATCCTTCTTTGCAGACTTACCTTTTGTGTGATGAGGACATTAGCGGAAGAAAATCCCAAAAAGCTAAAGACCTGGGGTGTGTGCTCATTGATTTCATATAGTTACGGTGAAAATTTTGGGGTGTTTTTTATCTTCTAACATCCTGACTTATTATGTTTTGTTCAGCACTAAGTTCCTTACAGAGGATGGCCTATTTGACATGATCAGGTCCTCTAAACCCATAAAAAAGTCTCTACCTGGAAGCACAGACAAAGGTTCTGGAAAAGTCAGTGCACCAGTTAAGATAAGTCCTCGGAAAGAAGAGGCAAGAGGTATAAACTGTATTGCTGTATAGCATGCACTTTATATATCTTAAATTTACTAACCTGTTCACGACATTGCTCCTTTGGTTTCAATATACGAACCATTTACTCTATAGCCATTTTTTCTTGGTTATCCTTACAATTAATAGTGATTGCAATCAATTTTAGGCAAACTGTTAGCAAAGATTACGCCCACCAAGGTTCCTGCACATTCTTCCCCCGCCAAAGGAAAAAAGAAAATTATTCACTCTTCCTTGCCATGGACAGAAAAATACAGACCGAAGGTTCCAAATGAGATTGTTGGGAATCAGTCATTGGTATGTAACTGAAACTACTGTCTTTTGCTTTTTGTTCAAGGACATGAGAATGATGGATCCTTCAATTGCAGGTTACTCAACTTCACAACTGGCTATCCCATTGGCATGATCAATTTGGAGGTACTGGAAATAAAGGAAAGGGGAAGAATGATACTGGTGCCAAGAAGGCAGTACTTTTGAGCGGAACACCTGGAATTGGAAAAACAACATCAGCAAAGTTGGTCAGTCAGATGCTTGGTTTCCAGGCAGTTGAGGTTAGCTCATATCTATTTTAATTTCATCGGTTAAATATCAATTTCGTGCACATTCCTTGCTTGGAAGATATAAGTTTTACTTTCTATTTAGGTTAATGCTAGTGACAGTCGTGGAAAGGCGGACTCGAAGATCTCCAAAGGAATTAGTGGTAGCAATGCAAATACTGTAAAAGAACTTGTCAATAACGAAGCCATGGCTTCTAACATGGATAGGTATGTTGGTCTTTGTTTATATTCCCCTCAATGTTGGTAAATGGTCCTAGATGCTTGTATTTTTTTCCTCACTTGGTGGAAGATTTTGTCTTCAGGTCAAAGCTCCCGAAGACTGTTCTAATCATGGATGAAGTAGATGGAATGTCTGCAGGCGACAGGGGAGGTGTTACTGATCTTATTGCTAGCATTAAGATATCAAAGATTCCTATCATCTGCATTTGTAATGACCGATACAGTCAGAAACTGAAGAGTTTAGTAAACTACTGTCTTCCCCTCAATTTCCGGAAGCCCACAAAACAACAGGTTGGATTTAAAGATTATTTTCGTTTGTGCGTTATTTAGAAAGAATTATGCACAAGATTCCATGGAATGGATCAATGGTGGTGTCTTAGCATGTTTGCTTTGTACCATCAGTTGTCTTGGAGCTCTTGATTATCATTTTATATATTTCCACCATCAAATACTTTTCTAGCAGTTGACATGTAGTGCCTCATTTATACTTATAAAGATAGGGGTATTGTGGAAATACCTTAAGGTTCAAATTTGCATAGTAGTCGACCTTTCGCTAGAGGGTCTTATGTTCACTGAAAAAAAATAACTTTCAGTTGCATTTAGTATCTGAATGGTATTATATAATCTGTGTTATCTTTAGAATTGTCTGTTATCTTATTATAACAACTTGTCTCCCATTACAGATGGCAAAAAGGCTAATGCATATTTCCAAGATAGAAGGCCTTGAAATCAATGAAGTAAGATTTTGTACTTTATTTTTAGTATTTTAACTTTCTCTAGTTTCTGTTAGTCAATGGTAGCCAATTCCATATAAGCTTACATCTGCTTGGGACTATTGTCTTTACCAAAAATCAGGTTCATGTCATGCCCCTTTTACTGCATAAACAGATGAGATTAGAATTATGAATTTAGGTGTGGAATATGTGTCATGCAAGTTAAAATGATAAAACTCGCATTGCTCTTTTCGTCTTAATCTTACTTTTGCTCTACTTTACTGGGATTTTATTTGTGAAATTCAAGTCCTTGGGAAATCCTGTGCTATATGTAATGGATCAAACGCCTAAAAATGTCGAACTTTGTGTTGTCAATTTTTTCTTTTGCTTAATCTCATAAGCTTTTTGGTGGTGGGCATCGTGTGCTACCAGTTTGCTCCCTTCACATATATCTTTTTTTTGTTTTTTTTTTTCAGATTGCCCTTGAGGAACTTGCCGAGAGAGTGAATGGTGACATACGCCTGGCCTTAAATCAGCTCCAATATATGAGCCTGTCCATGTCAGTCATCAAGTACGATGATATCAGGCAGCGCCTGCTAAGCAGTGCGAAGGACGAAGATATATCCCCTTTCACAGCCGTCGACAAGTAACGTCTCAAGTTATTTAGTTTAGTTCATCAATGTACATAGCAGTATACATAAGGTGCTCTCCAAGTGTTTGGCATTGCGAAATTGTATGAAGTTAACTAGTATAGTTGCTGTTATATAAAGAAATATTCTTTCCCTTGTTTTGTAGTAAAAAGTTCGTTTATAAACACTCTGGAGATTTCACCATTGTCTGAAGGTTAATGATGTCCTTGCAGGTTGTTTGGTTATAATGGTGGAAAGCTGAGAATGGATGAACGGATTAACCTAAGCATGAGTGATCCTGATTTGGTTCCTCTTCTTATACAGGTATTTTTTTGGATACTTGTGGATTTTTTTGTTAAATCTTTTAGATTGGAAAATAATTTTTGCTATTTCTGACATTAGTGATTTCTAGAACTTGCAGATTCCTACATGAATATTTATTGAACATTGGATTTTTTTACCTTACTTTCCGCAAAATTATAAGTATATCTAATTTATTTCCATCTGGGCAGGAAAACTATCTCAATTATAACCCAAGTGGCAAAGATGAGACAAAACGACTGGATTTACTTGCCCGTGCTGCTGAATCTATCGCGGATGGAGATATTATCAACGTGCAGATTCGTAGATATAGGCAATGGCAACTCTCTCAATCTTGCTGTGTTGCATCTTCCATTTTCCCGTAAGTTGCCTCCAGTTATTAAAAACATTGATCATTGTTTACAAACAATGCTATTTAATTTTTCTCTCTACGTGAAATTTGTTTCTAAACCTAAAATACCTCTTTGATGGAGATCAAGTTTAATTGATCATATACTACCATCTGCTGTGTATGAATTTCTATTCTCCAGTTTAGAAATTGAGGGATAGAATATGATATGCTCTCTAATACTTGAGAACTGACGTGTACTTGTTTCATTTGAATAGAGCTTCATTGTTGCATGGATCAAGGGAGGTACTCGAGAAGGTAATGGTCTCACAGTGAAGTGCATTAAACCCTATTGATAATTTGGAAACATTTGCTAGTCTGATGATGCATGTCCGTTTTCCACATGACACATTTTTCTCCACTATGTTTTTGAGTCTGAAATGCACAACTCATATACTGACAAGTAGTGTTGCGTAAAAGTCAGTTCCTTTCTAGGTTGTATTATCTGAGCATAAATCTTATTACGTAGGGTTGTTATAATATGAGCCTGTCTCTCACTTTTGTGGTTCCGAAGCTGCCTAATATATCCTGATTCAGATTAATCATGCATAGCTGTGGACAAAATTATTGAATGCAGGGAGAGCGTAATTTCAATAGATTTGGTGGGTGGCTTGGCAAGAATTCTACTGCGGGAAAAAATAGAAGGTTGCTGGAGGATCTGCATGTTCATGTCCTTGCTTCCCGTGAATCCAGCTCTGGAAGGTTGTTTCTACCTGTACACTTAGCTCTCTGAGATACTTCTTTCTGCTAGTGATATGTTTCCTTCTTTTTGCTAGTATAATGTTTTCTTTACTTAGCGATTTACTACTTCGACTAGTCTTTAAAATCTAGAATCTGCTACCTTTCTTATATATTCATATTCATCCGAATGTGAAATTCAACTTTGTGTACCTCTTGAAAAGAATGTTAAGTGATATATTTTGTTAATCCAACTTTCTGACTAACATCAAGATTGACCGCAGAGAGATTCTTCGTCTGGATTATCTCCCCCTTCTCTTGAATCGCTTGACAAGTCCACTTCAGACACTGCCTAAGGTTAGACTAACTAGTATCTATTTATGTTCGGGGTTTAGATACACTTTTTCTTATAATATGTGGAGGACAAGGTTAATATGATGAGATACATTATGTTATCTGTTACTTGATCGTGTATATGTAAAATATTTACTCAGGATGAAGCTGTTCCAGAAGTTGTTGAGTTCATGAACTCCTACTCAATAAGCCAGGAGGACTTTGATACCATTATGGAGTTGGCAAAATTTAAGGTATACACAATTTTCTGTTTTATAGGATATCATTGCTACAGTTGCGTCAATGAATTTTCCCTAATGTTTGTGAACCTTACAAATTAGGGACATGCAAATCCGCTGGAGGGTGTTCCACCTGCAGTTAAAGCAGCTTTAACTAAAAAATATAATGAGACAAGTAAAACCAGAATGGTACGTGCTGCTGACATGGTGCAGCTTCCAGGAGTGAAAAAGGCACCAAAGAAGCGAATAGTGGCAATGCTTGAACCAACTGTTGAGAGTTTAAGAGATGAAGATGGCGAGCCGTTAGCAGAAAATGAAGAAGAAATTGCATCAGACGCTGAGGAAGACTCAGGTACGGTGTATATATGTGAACTATTAGTGTAGATTCAGGTAACTGCTCCTGTATAACTAAAATCTGACTGGGTTTCTCGTTTTTGCTTTTGATATTCCAGAAGAAACAACCAATGGACAAAATCTGGAATCAGATCTAAAAAAGCTGAATGCTAAAGGTCAGTATTGTTACTCTTGATCAGTTGTGTTTTCCTCTAGAAAACCACTCAAGTTCAAAACCAGAATTGATAGATTTTCGATCTCAATGATGACAACTTGTCACAATTTTTAGTCCACATTAGAAAATAATTTGTTGAGTATCATCTCCAAGTCTTAACGAACTATGATGTGGTTGCAGGGATCCAAGTTGAAGTAAATCTGAAAGGAGCAGGAAGCTCTGGTACAAGAAAGGCAGCTGGAAGAGGCAGAGGCAGAGGCAAAGCAGCTGATGCATCATCTACTGAGAAGAAAGCGACAGGAAGAGGCTCTGGTGTCAAGAGAAAGAGATGAGAAGCCAACGGCACCTGTTTTCAGGTTGTTTTCTTCTCGATTGGCAGACGGATTTATGTTTTTTCTGTCTGTCATTGGCTCTATGTACACAAGATTTAGTAGCAGTAGCACTTGAATGGGTGAAATTTTTCTTTAAGACTTTTAGGCTAAATTTCGAGAAAAAATCCTAAGGTTATATGTAGTTTTGAAATTTTCACTTAAAAGACAAACACATGGCCAAATATTAAAAGAAATTCTTGTCACCTAAGCTCTACATGTATGCGAATTAACAAAATATAGATTTGTACAGGAATCAATAGTTGTATTAAAACTTAAAGCTAGTAATCTACAATAAGTTTCTAACCAAAACTAAATCGCAAATTAGGGACATGTGGAATTTGGCTGTTGAACCTAATCGCTATAAATTTTTATAAATTGCAATTAAGTCCTCTAAATCTTAGATGCACCACAATAAATACCAATTCATCAGAATTGAAAAGAAAAATCCATCCGTAATGAGAACGAGAACGTAAATTTACAACAGACCAACAAACCAACTCAATCACTGTCTTGATTTCTTTCTTTTTTTAGTATTTGTTTGTTTTGACATAGCGACATAAAGACAGAAGAAGGCGTCTCATCTTCTGAAGCAGACCTCCTTTGATCATATAACCTTTTTATTAGCTGAGAGTCAGAAGACATGTCTTCCTATGTCTCCCCCACACTTTTGAAACTTCTGACTCTCTTTCTCTCTCTGTATATATATTTATATTATATTATATAATATCAGAATTTCACAATGCCACAACGTCTTCCTCTCTCTGCAGCAGATAAACAAGAGAACAACATCTTAGCATTCAACTTCTAGATATATGATTAAGCGATTAGATGGAATTTTTGAAAGAAATAACAAACATTCAAGACCAAAATATAATCGAGTTCAAATGCTCTAATCATCTACAATATCTTTAGATAAGTGATGATGCAAAATTTGTGAAATCTATTAATCCAATGTTATAATGACTATAACCATTGAGGATCAACCACTTGATAAGTGAATCAAGGAGTCGAAATTTACCTTTGCCAACAAGATGCTGGCATTTTCTTATTAGCTTGAACAAGAACTAGCCGCACATGATCCTTTAACACCTCTATCATTCATAGAATGTTCACCATCTGCTTCTGAACTATTACGCTCATTGGTTGATTCACGAGTGTGATTGTCTGAGACATTTGATACAGATGCAGTGCTGGGTCTACTGTTTTCTCTTGTTTCTAGACGTTCCATCATGCGGGACACAGTGGCGATTCCGGCACTGACCTCTCTTTTAACCTCGGAGCCAAGATCTGCCATGGACGTGTTGCGAGAAAAAAATCGATCTTTCCAGTTCCTTGTATTCTTTGATATTGATTCTTTGTATCTACATTGTGCATCGGGAAACACTTAGACTTGACATTAATCATAAACAAAGCCAAAGTTACGCAGACAAGGACAGGGTACCTCATTGAGACAGAATTTAGTCGAGACTTAAGTGATTCTGAAAAGGATTGGAGTTCTGATGGTCCAGCTGTATCTTGATCACTTGGGGAAGATTGATTGACAGATCTGTGTATGATAACAAAAAGGAAGGCTAAGACTGACAGCATGTAATTACACTGCATAAAACACAAACAAAAGCGAGAATTCAGGTAAATACCTGCTGTTTGAATCAGATGTCGAAGGAGACACTTGGCGGGGATGAGAAGAACTTGGTGGCTGTATATTTAACTGATGAGAACCCTCCCCTGAAGCATTGTGAGAAGGTAGAGTAAGGTTTGTGACTGTGTCACTCTCATCTCTCTGAGATGGAGAAGAAGGCATAGGAGGATGAGGGGGAGGAGAAGAAGCATTAGGATGTGAAGAGTACACCATGAACTGTGGATGCCCTTGACTTGATGACCTGCTTCTGTGGCCTTCCCTTCTTGCCCCATGTCTTGCTCGTCCCATAGCAGCAGCAGCAGCCAAGTGCTGAATTATTCGTTCTTCAATCTCTGCATTATCCACCCCTACTGGGAGCTGCATTGAAGGAGAATTGTACAAAGAAAGAGCTCTACTTAGACAATTCACTAGAAAAGAGATGTGATCAGCTCAAAATGGTAGTTATAGTCGCATACATGTTGTAATTCAAAATCACCAAGCGTTGGATGACGAAATATGGTGGCATTTCTAGATGGATTGAAGCGGAAATTCCTCTCCTGCTCAACAGCCTCAAGCAATTCCTGACTGGAAACATTGAATACACATAATTGAAACCTCTAACCAGGATGCCTCTTGGTAAAGTTACAGATAAAAACACAAAATCGTGTTGCGAGAAGAAAATATTAACCTTGTGGGGTCTTTGAGACTAATTGATTGCCAGCACATTGGACACTGTGAACTCCTTTGACACCTGTGAATTATATAAATGTCACGGACTTGATTAGCTTGCACAAAGAAGAAACACGGATACAAAACTTGAGGTATGAATTATTGAGAGTTTCTTTTCTCATTGGTATCTCCTCATATGCATTAAGAAGCCAAAACTCTGCTCGTTCTTAATAGAAAAGAGTATGACAACCCAAACACCATGTAAGACAAGAGAACATAAGAAGACACACATTCCATAAGATTAAGAACCAACCCTTTTAGAAAATGTATGTTCAATGATCATACACAGAGAGTATCTACCGGGACAGAGCTCAAAAACAGCGATACAAGCACGAGGGTGTTGAAATTTAAGAGCTTACCACTCAAGAATGCATTGAAGGTGGTACTCGTGCTTGCAACTAGTTAACTGCGAGAGAGACGAGAAAAAGATGAATCAAGGTGCTTAAAAAGAATAACATATAATGTTTGATACGTACAGTTGATGGATCGCTTTCGCAAAAGGCTTCAAGACAAATGCTACAGGCGTCATCACAAGCATCTTGAATTCCTCCTTCAACAAAAGCTGCTGCCGAAGTCAGATGCCCCTCAGAGGTCGTAATATCTCCCGCTCCCTGAAAATTGAATGTTTACTTTCAATATTCCAATCTTGAGAAACCATAACAATGCAACACAATGATCGGAAAAATCTTCGAATCCCAAAAGGAGATAAAACTCGAAAGAAAGAAAAAAACATTAAGGGGAAAGAATCAATGGAATTCAGCCGAATCAGATCAAAAATCTAATATAAACCATGTCAAAAAAGCTCATAATTGTCTAAGAACAGCAATATTAACGGGATTCAATTAGATTGACTAGTCAAACAATTGAAATTCAAAGGGGAAAAAAACAGAAACCCTAACCTCCATAGATGAATCAGGTGATGAGCTAAACGGAGAAGAAAAGAAATATCAAAGATGATCAAAGTCGATCGAAGAAAAATCTAGGGTTAAGAGAGAAATCAAAACCCTAGATTTATGAATCGCCGAAGATAATGGAGAGAAAAAGGAGAGGGCGATGAAGAAGAAGACAAAAGACCCTTTCGTTTCTTTTCTTTTTCCTCTGCGCGTGGTCTCTATTGACTCTCTCACGACGTTCATTTTTTTCCTTTTTTGTTTAATAAAAAAATCATTAAATTAACGGAAAATTGATTTTGACACGTGTTTCCTTCTCTTTTTACTTTATCCTTCTCAGTGTTATATATATTTTTTTTGTCTCTGACAGAAGAATAATTATGTTAATAAAATAACAAAAATAGCATCCTATTCTCTTCAATATTAATACACACATAAAAAAAGTAGCTTGAAATTTAACAGGTTTATATACAATCTCTGCAACATAACTTCAGTTCGGGTTTTAAGTGAACTTCTACTTCAATGCAGAATAGATTATTTAGGAAAGATAATTCACAAATCATCCAAACACACTTTCGATTACAGAATCTATGTTTCAGTTTATATACCATGATGATGATTGTATCAAGATTAAAGACGTTCTTTCGTTTTAACCTTTTGAACCTATATATGATCTAAGTTAATAGATCATTTGGTAAGGATCCCTGAATACTTTAATCTTCAATTTAGCTTGCTGTGTTCAGGACTAAACATCCACACAAAGCTTTTGTAAAAGGATCAGCCACATTCTTTCCGGATTTCAGAAATTGTAGTGATAAGATTCCAACTTCAATCAAACTTCTTTTCACTTTTATCTCAACCGAATGTGTCTCTTCTGTTTCTGATATGTCCTTTGTCACAATTTCAGAGTGAGTTAACTCTTCAAGCTTTAGTGAATCTCTTATTTTTCACCGCTTGAATTCCACTCAATCGTGTTTATGTTTTAACTTAAAACACCATGATCAGAAGAGACTTCATCTCTTTACTGGATCATAACACAAGCAATTTATATTGCTTTAAGAACACAAAAGCTGCAATTTATATTGCTCAAAACCTGCAATTTTTATTGCTTCCTTTTGTACTATACACTGTGTTTTACAAGAGTTAATTCACTTATATACACTATCATATGCTCGAACTGAGACCATTTGTCTCATTATTCAGTTACATGATCTTCCAAAGATTAGAGTCTTCCTTCGTTTGACCTTTTGAACTAATAATGTAAATGAGTATATCATATATAGTAAGGATCCCAGAAAACTCCAAGCTTAAATCATCTCAAATTCTATCAATAACATATTTCAACGTTAATATGAGTGTGAAGTAGTCTTCTTCTTCACTATCTTCCACTTACCAGCTTCTGTCAAAGCCACTAATAACTTTACGTCTCGTCCTTATCATTAACAATAGACCTTAGAAACGAATCATCACTATAGGATGCTAGCTGTTTCATTATTTTTCTTAATTGAAACACATAAAATAAATCTCAACGTCTCACGATAACTTCTCTAGACATCACGTTATCAAATTACAAAGAGACAAGTTTAAAGGTTAAACAATGATCACCATCAAACCAATAAACACATCATCTCATGAGACTTAGAAAGCATACACACAATTATGAATCACTGTCTCTGCCTCACTATCTCTGTTTCTTCGTCACTCTCATTAATCCAACAACAACACCTCTGAATCTTGTTATTTTTAGTTTGATAAACGTATCAGACTTTAAACCGTTGCTTAACTTCAATTGAACCAGCTTCAAATTTGGCTAAACCGAATCTGAATCAACTGAACCAAACCAATCTTCAACTCTGATTGTCTTTGGCTTATACCAAACCACTAATCCTTTGAAGCTTCTCTTGAATTCTCTTGAAGACTGAGCCAACAATTCACACAATTGTTAAGCAACGATATGTTGCAGTACTGCTTGCTGGCATATCCTACAATTCTTTCCAAAACTTGTAGAGTGTTAATGTCAATCCTTTTATGAGGCACCTTAATAAAGATAAAGCAAGCACTAAGAATTGCTTGTGACATTGCTTCATACTCAAGTAGATTGTCAACGAATTGCAGCATTGAAATGAAGTCCATCGAGAGGTGAGATTTTGTTTATTCCCTTTCCAGATTGATCCAACCTCCAAAATCTTCAAAACTCAGTTCCCGTTTTGATCCTTTCTCTCTAATAAAGCATCATCATCGTCTCTTGTCGTTGGCTTCTTTTCTCAGCGTAAGCCCATTCCTTTCATTGCCACCGATCTTTCCTTTCACCTTGGCTTCAGACACATAAATCCTAGCCTGATTTGCTGCTTCCATTTGAGTTTTCATATCAAACACTTTCTTCTTAAACTCCTTTGCTCCCAAGAACACAAATTTTTCCTTCGATAACACCTTCAACAAGCTCCTTAACATGATTCGTTTTTTGTCGTGAGAAGAAAACTTATCGTAAGCGTCTCATCGTCATTGACGCAAGGCCCGATGGTGAGACGGCGGGAAGAAGGAAAGGAAGCTACTCTGCAATTTGAAACTCGAACCATACGAACCCTTTTAGCTACTTCTTGAAAGCCATCTTCATGAGTGGAATATGATGAGAACAAATGTTTACAGAAAAGTGAAGAAAACAATTTGAATGAGTGCAAATGGTGAAAGACGTAGAGAATAATAAATCGTTTACAAATTGAAAGTTACATCAAACCAAATCAAGGTGGAGTAGTGATAATGGGAGAGAAAGTGGGATAAACATCTAATTTATCTCATATATATATATATATATATATATATTTTTTTTTTCTTTCAGAAAACTGTGAATTCTTTGTAACATAAAACAATCTAATTTTAAATTATGTTTATTTTTATTTGTTTATACAAATTATAAACAGGAAAGAGAAATAAATTTGAAAAATCAAAACAACTTTCCGTCATTATAAAAAAAACAACTAAAAACCAATAACATATCATGTAATTATTTACAACAAAAAAGTTTCTTTGAAATATCTACCCTAAGCTTTAATATAGTAGATAAATCAAAACAATAAAATATCAAATCTAACTCATCGAAATATATAGAAAATCATGTTAACTCTCAATCCTTCAACCTCTGACTAGTAACTAGGGGTGTCAATTAGGGTTGACCCACAACTCATCCCATTACAGATTGTGTTTAATTGCGGGTTGATCCGCTATAACCCATGGATTCTAAACTATTAACCCTAGTCCGTCCCATATTATATCGCATGTTAAATGGGTTAACCCGTTAATCCGACATCATTGTGTAATTAAGTAATAAAAAGCAACACGTCTATAAATTAAAATTAATTATCATAAAATACATGAATTTTTGTTCAGTCAAAAACTACAAATAAATAGTATTTATTTGAAAAATAAGCAAACATAATTAATTAGGTAAACGGTTAAATTAAAAATTAATTTTAACAAACGACATCTCTAATTTATTAAGAAAATTTAATAAAAAATATTTTTAAAATACTTTGAAAATAATATAATTAAAAAATGTGCAGTGGTATATTCCGTATAGGAAATAGAAAACGTGTATATAAAGGTAAATGCACACTTGCACATCTAGAGATCGAGTGACAGTGCTTGCACTATGTATAAATTTGGCTATTAGACCAACCAGTTATGATCCAATTTTGACAAAAGAAGAAAAAAGATAAATGCTGGATCATACAAAGTAATTTAAACATTTTAAATTTTTTAAAAAATAATATAAATATTTAATAATTAATGGACCATGTAAATTAAATATTGTTTTAATCCGTGGGTTAGCTCATTGTCATTATCCCGCAATATTCGCTCGACCATAGTGGCCCGACCTGCGATGCCTGCTTTTTTTTGGGTTATAAAAACTTGAACCCTAACCCAGGTACGGATTGGGTGCAACCCGCGGATTCTCAAACCCTAATTGACACCCCTACTTGTAACTGAACGATGTCCCACGTTTTTCCCTTGAACTACCTGTAATATAGAAAGAAAATTTAGGTCACATGGGAAACATTTATTTTAGAGTGATGAACATTTGCCATATTTAACTACACTTTAGCTGGTAACAAAGATGGCGGTTGGACTTCCCGGCGATGGAAGATTATGTTTCAGGCGTGAAGCAAGTGGACCAGCTTGTGCAACATCATCTGGGTCACTTGCAGAATATATCTCAACCTCTTCTAGTTCAAGTTGCCTCTTTATCAAGTCTATGTTACTCTCAAGGACTTCGATCTCTCCAAAAGGCAACCTCAAATCTAGAGCCTGAGGTCCAAGAGATACTGCCTCGTCCTTTTTGAATTTAAGGAAAGGCCTGTAAAGCTTCTGAAATTCTTTGAATTCTTCTGTTTTCCCATCCTTCTGCAATATTTCTGCAACTTCTGCAAGTATCTCTGCATCAGGGGCAGAATCTTAAGGCAGTGAGCTCTCCAACCATCAAATTTCTCGTTCACGTATACTATGCCTTTTAACTTCTCCTCTGTTACTTCTGTTACTGAAGCACCTTTCTCAGCATCTTTCTTGGAATCTGAGAGCTGTTTTCGTAGAAGCTTTCTCATGAAGACGATAGAATCTTGCAAATATTTGTTAGCACTTTTAAGAACCAAATCTGGCTCATTTGAACTTGGCCAACCTGCTCTTACCACAGAACCTTCCTTCTTCAAAAGTTTCCTCCAAACATATTCTGCAAAGTGGGGACAGATTGGTTCAATGAGGCGTGTTTGAACATCTATAAACCTGACTATCAAGTCACGGTTCATCATGTCAGCACTGCCACAAGAGACTCTATACTCATCTCTAGTAGCTAGTAAGTCATAAAACCCATTCTTAAGTGCCTCCCTAAACAAACAATCTTTGTAGGCTTTTTCAGTCAATCTGATAGCAAAGTTGATGTCATTCTCAAACACTTTATCAGCATAGGTATATGCAGGAGTTGTTCTCAAAGAGGATTCATAAGCCAATTCTTTTTCCATCCACTCGTACTCTTTTCTCAACTATAAAATTGCTGCATTTGCTGTTTCAAATACAAAATTTGCATCATCAACGCCATCACTAGCATCAGCCAAGGAAAACCATGTCGCACTGGCAGAGAATTCTTGGATTGCTGACGCAGAGTTCTGAAATTTCCTGTTGACTTTGACATCTTTTCAGAGTTAAGCATAATATGACCATTGCATCTGATACCACGTGGCCAGTTTCGACTTGCCATTAGTGCAGTGTGGTTGTAGATAAAAAATGTCAAATGATTCTGAATAAGATCCTTTCCTGAAACTCCAAGATCTAGAGGGTACCAATAGTCAAATTCCTGCTTCATCTTACTTAAAAGAGCTACCGGAATAGCAGATGATATCGGATACGGACCATCACAGAAGAGATACTCCCAAACGTCATCGTTCATCTGCTGAGGGCTGATCAAAGACTTGCTGCCTTTGTTCATGTCTCCATCGTGAAAGATATGAGCAACTGTATAATAGGCCATATAAAGAGAGGAATCAGATAAAGATTCTATCAGGAATTGTTCATCCCAAGGAATACGAGTTTCTAGACCAAAAGATCTTGGACAAGCCCACTGATTGAGCCAGCTCAAAGTGTGCTCAAAACCATGCCGTGTTTCTTCAGAGTAAAGATTCATTCTCGACAAGCATTCCTCAGCCATTTTCCGCCATTCTGTTTCACCATATGTGATGTACCACTGATCTGTAAGAGCCACAACACATTCATCACCTGATCTTGACATAACCTGCTTCGCAGGTTCACTATAAAGGATAGCCTCGCCAGAATCTATGAGCTTCTTCTTGAAAATGGGTTTGATTTCTTCAACTTTTCTACCAACAAACTCGCCAATAAGCATGGTTCCTTCTGTGAATCCTTTCAGGTACGTCAACCTCTTCGCCTCTACAAGCTTGTCTTTATCATTTTGACTTTTAATTTTCAGATCCAGGCACACCTTTTCGGCTGATTTATCCCCAAACTCCGGAATGTTGATAATTGGTACTATATCAGAAGGCAACCAATCATCTTTCACACCATACTTTGCTCGAAGAGCAGGCTTGGATTTTAAATCATGTAAAGCCATGTAATCATCAGGAGCATCACTAGGCACGCTGGTGACAATTCCAGTAACTTTGTTGGTCAGAATGGTTAACATAGGCAGAGCATAGATGATCTTGTTCACGGAAAGAGGAGACCTCAACGCGAGTCCAATCAGATCATATCCGGTCAACTCTACAAAGCAAGAAGGCTTCTGAGGGATCTTTGATATATTCTGGTATGAAAGGCTGAGTGCAGCTCTCTCAGTGAGGATAAAGACATTAGTTTCAGTGATTTCATAAGCTCCATATTTCCCATCAGGGAGTACCCAAGCGTTTGTTTGTCCATACATAGTCTCAGGCCTCAAAGTCGCTGCAACCAGAAACACTCTTTTTCCTTTCAACGATCTCAGTTTCAGAGGAAATGGCTGCACTACTTCCATCTTAATAAGAGTATACTCTTGAGGCTGAACACCTTCACCAGAAGCACGGTCGTGATCAGCACAAGGCTGGCCATCTAAAGGTGAGAATATCGTGTACCTGCGGTCTTTGACAATCTTTCCCATAGACTTCAACTTCCGCATCTGCCACCTCACAAAAGCATCAAAAAACGGATTAACATCAGTGGTCACAAACGACCTTCTCCAATCAAACCCAATCCATATGCTTTGAGATGTTCAACAGCCAAAGGAGGAAAGTAATACAACCATTCATATGGATCTTGGAACTTTGCAATCTCACTGTCAGTAAGTCCAAAACTACGCATTATCTCCCACTGATAAACCTGTCCACCGGATTTTGCAGCCACTTTTGATTTCTTTCCCCTGAACTGATCTGGTAAAGCTGGTGTATCACTACTCTCCTCCTGAACTTCAGAAGATTTCTTCGAGTTATCTTCAGCAGAGAACACAGGAGGGTTTCCAAACTGTTGAATCTCACGAGAAAGCTTATCCGCAGAGGCTTTAATTGGCATACCAGTACAGTGAAAGCCAAATGGAAGAAGCACATTAGCACCTGTTAGTCTATGGTAAGCAGAAGCAAAATCGACCTTAGAGAGTGAGAAAGCATGACCAATATGTAGATAACCATTCATATACGGGAAAGGAAAGGTTGAGAAGAATTTTTCTCCTGGTTTTGGAAGGTTCTCACGAGATTCTGCTCTGAATACGTCTTCATCTTCCCACCACTTTCGAACTTCTACTTCCATCTTGAGAAGTTCATCTCTCTTCTCGTAGTGTTTCGTTTCAGATGACATTGCCTGCCAAAGAGATTGGTTCCATTTTAGCAGAGAGATAATCAAAACAAAAGTAGATTGAGTAAAAGAGAAACTTTGAACGTATTCCAGTTGAGAGAATTTACTTTGGTTGATGAACTTCGAGAGAAAGAGAATGGAGTCGACTCTGAATTCCGAGAGAAAACAAGAAGAAAGCTCTGTATTTTTTTCACCGAATAAACATAGGTGATTTGTTTAAGAAACAGAGCGATCGATTTATATACCTAATAGATGGTATTATTGAGATTAGGGTAAAACATTCCTAGTGAATATACGAATCCAATCTGATTGGTCAAAGCAAAAGGAAAATAAAATAAATCATGAAAACCAAAAACGTGTGCGTTAAGTCAAGATGTCTACTAGGGTTTTCAGTATTGCTACCCAAAAAATTATGTTAACTTTTCTAAATGTGACGTCAAAAAAAAAAGTTAACATGTTTATATTATAATGAAAATAAAAAAGATGTGTCGTATTCTCTCTAATATTTAAACACTACAGAAGAAGAAGGTTGAAAGAAATTTAGACAGAAGTGGGTTAAGAAAGTGACCAACAAAAAGCCGAGAGAAGATCGAAAGGATGCTACAGTTACAAACTATGAAACCAAAGAAAGACTGATCTTCACGAAGTAATTGAGTCTGATGTTTCCTTTAGCTTCCAATATAGCCGAGACGATGAAGGACTATTGCTAAAACGAGCATTAATATTGCAAAAATCAATCCACCTTTCCCTAGCAACCAGTTCTTTGCTTTCTTTGCTTTCTCCATTCCAGTTTGAGCCCGATCTGCCCATCGCATCTGCAACGACGTTTTTTACAAATGAGATAACTATACGAAATAATCTTTGCATTGTGCTTTTGGTTATCCTAAATCGAATATATACCATTTTCTCCAGGGCTTCGGGAGAAAGAGAAGCCATGGCTTGCTGAGCTTTTGCAGCATCTTCTTGAGATAGCTTCATTCCGAATTGTTCACTCATGCTAGCCATCATCTCCGGATTCATGTTCTTAATCATAGACGTGAACATCTACCAGATATAAAATAATGCTATATGAAACCCACAATTACAGTAATGTTTCCCAAGTAGCTAGATATACAAACCGGAAGAATGCAATACCTGTCGCATCGCTGGGTCTTTCATTTGGTTTCTCATTTGTTCCTGCAAGTCAGAAGGCAGAGCAGAAGGCATGCTTTGTTCGAAACTGCTTCTGGGAGCCACAAAGGAATTACCAGAAGAACTAGACTCACCTACAAAACTAGGGATCCCACTTGTTCCTAAACTTTCTCGTGGTTCAGATGCATCTGCATCTCTGGATGATGTGGCGTTTGTTTTCAAAGACGATGCCATGTTAAACATCCTCTCACGCTCTTCTGGTGACATCTTACTCATCATATCAGATGCAAGTTTAAGCATATCAGGTGTGGGCGTAAACCCATTTTCTGCAGATGGTGCAGTCGAGGCAAAAGGATTATCTCCTTTAAACGAAGAGGCTGTTTGGACCATTTTCTGAATCTCTTCAGGTGACATTTTGCCTATCATGCTCGACGCAGTCTTGAACATGTCTGGTGACATTTCTCCAGCTTTTCCTCCGCTTAGAGCAGCAAGTGTATCGGGATCAGTTCTTGAAATAAAGTTCTGGAATGTTCTGCAGATACACAAAAAAGAATTATCCAATCAGCGCATATGTCGTAGAAAAGGCTGCTTTAGTACATACTTGTCTTGAAGTGATAATTAGGAGACTAAACAGATGAAACAACATATAAACAGTAGTTTGGAACGGTGTTGAACCTTATTGCTTCTGGGTCATCTTTGAGAGCCTGCAATCCATCAACATCAGTCTTTACGTTCTGAGCATGACCACCACCATTGCTTTCTCGGTGTGTCCCAGTAACCTCTTTTAACGGTTTTTTATTTTCTCCAGAAGCAACAGTATTATCTTCAAGTATTTCTTCAATCACCACACCTAATCCCCAAATAACAAAATAATTTTCAGTTGTTTTGCTCATGACGGATGAAGCAGATTTTTGACGCAGCTACGTAACGTTTGGTCTGACAAAATCAAGTATCTTATTTCAAAATAAGGCATAGATATTATACCTCTTGATGCCTTACCAGGTCCCTCGATAGCCAATCTTTCCTTAGCCTCTCTGCATATGAAACGATATACCTAAAGTTAAATTTTTGTTTTTAAAATCTTGATAACCAAACCTCTGAAATAAGCAGAGCCTGAAAGCATGATAACCAGTATTCACACATAAAAACCCATACCTTAGCACATCAGCAATTGTCTCATCTTCAGGGGAAACTTCATGGGCCTTGCTAAGATCGGAGACAGCATCCTTACAGTTTTGAAAATTCAATGAGAAAACAGAAAATATTCAGGACATATTTACACCACAAACTCTTATAAAGATGTAAATAAATACGCATATATATTGACGAGAAGTCTTAAGAAACTTCCATAAGCAACAAAAGAACTCACTTCAAACAGTCCTAATTCTCTGTAAGCTTGACCCCTTCTGTACAGAGCCTTTAGATTCCTTGCATCATATGCCAAAACCTGATTAATGTACAACTCATATACATCAGAAGAATGCCGAGAACAATTAAATAGATATTAAAAACAAAATCATGTGCATAAAGCTACATCAACAACAACAAACGCAAAAGATTTCCATCTCTGTTTTCCCAAAAAATGTTAGTAACTATGATAATTTAGAAAAACCAAGAACATACACATGGCTTAGCCTACCTCAGAACCTTCCCTTACGCACTCTATATGCTGTTTCGTCTTCAAATAACATGACATTAGATTGAGAGAACAGGCCAACAAAAGTGCTCCACTTTTAGAAGATGGGATGTCCTTCAGATTGTTCTTCGCCTGAGATATGGTCAAGTCGCATCGTGAGATACGCAGAAAAAAATCTCATATCAAGTTACAAATAAAAAAACGTCTTTATAACCAAGAAACTGGAAAGTCAAGTAGCATGACAAAAGACACGCATGCAGGCTTACACGCAAATATTTCTCTGCCGCATCACTGAAATTTCCTTGGCTGTGAAGCTCATTCCCCTGCAAAAAAGTGGCGGCAAATGAGTTTCACATCTAACGCTTGGACACCGTACAATACCAACATTTTTTTGGATCAAGTTACAGACACACATTCTGCATAACTGCAGACACAAGTTCCAGTTGATGCCATTATCTTTTCCTTACTTTATCATAAATATAGAGAAATTAAACATAGACACCAACCATTATGTGGCAACCCTATTCTGTTCTGCTTATTCGTTTCCAACAGTCTGTCAACTAAGTGATAACTTGAAGAGGCAAATACAAGAAACCAAAGAATCCTCTATTCCAAAGCCAATCTTACCTGTTTCTTCAGCATTTGAGCTGCGTTTAATTGATAAGTGAACTGAGCATCAGCATGAGCACGCATAGCTGCTATCTCTTCAGGTGAAGCTTTTGCCATCTTCTCGCCTATCTCAGCCATATCCTCTGGCCGCGTATGCTTGAGCTGTTCCGCAGCTTGTTTCAAATCTTCAGGCCTCATATTCTTCATACTCTCAGTTGCCATATTCATCAGATCAGGATTTGACATCATCTGTAAAAACAATGGCATTAGTCTACCAAAATCAAAAGTATATCATACTAATCTTTTTCCTTTTTGAATTTTGTTAACTAACGCATACAAGTACTCTTAGCCTATCAGTTCCAAGGAATCTGTCATTCTCTATTCCGATCAAAGTAGCTTTCGTGAATTGCTTCTCACAATAGAATGCAGAAACATTGCACAGACAAAGAATGGGAATTACGGGCAAAAGTAACAACACGAGCTTAGTTAAATCCAATTACAAGGCGCAGTAGCTTAAACTAAATAATTACAATCACATCAATACGAAAAAAAGGTCTAATAGAACGATCGAACTACTTGAATGAATCGTTTTCAAAATCTATGAAAATTGAATCGTAATTTAAACCTGCTGTTGGATCCTGGCGAAATCAGCAGGAGTCATACGGCTCATCTGCTCTTGAGCCAGCCGCATCATCTCAGGATCCATCAACCCGTTAAACATCGTTTTTCCGAAGCTTCGACGATGCGGTTGTTCTGGAATTAGATCGAAACTCGCCGGAATCTGGATCGAGATTTAAATTCTGAAACGGGAGGATTGCCAATCGGAAAATCGAGTGTCGATCGTACGTACTTTTTTCCAATATAGAAGAATCTCTCTTTCTTGTGAAAATTGGAATTCCAATTCCAAATTCAATTGCTCAACCTCCTCAATTGACCGACCGGAATATGCCTTGAGGGTTAAATTACAACTTTACCCTTCTACTCTAAAGAGACAATGACGTGCTAGGATATATTAATTAATTAATTAATTGTTTTTAATTAGCGTAACTAAATAATATAATTATGATCAGTGCACAATTTTGCATGTTGATATGATCCTTGTCCATGTTGATATATTTCTTCTTCTTTTTATAACAATTTTCTTAAACTTTTTCAATTTTTTTTTGTTGCAAGTTCATCTTTCATCTTTAAGAACTACAAGTTAATCTAATAAAGTAAACAAAAACAAACAATCCAACTCTCCATCACTATTATAAATATTTAAAAATTACGATAAATAATATACCAAATTGAAACTTTTTAATAAACAATTTAAATCTATTTAATATATTTATTGTTAAAACATTTGAATTTTTTTATAAAAGTTATATTAGTATTATGTCTGATTTATTTTGTTGAAATATGAAATTTATTGATCAATATAAAATATTTGTATGTTTTTAGAACAAATAAAAAATTTGATCTTTGTCTTTAGATTAAAATATAAAAAAATAAATTCATCTGCATTTCAAATCATTTCTGCATTAACTAGTGGAGCTTGTGGGAAAAGATGTAATGAATCGAAGTGATGCGGTTTCGTATGACCTTGTGAATTAGACGTGTAAAAGTAAGAATGGAAGCACTCATAGCCTTGCGACCATGTACTCTCGAGTTACGCTCGCGCCAAATGTGATAAATGACCGTTTGGAGAGCCATCTTGCAAAGGACAGCATCTTGGGGGCACGCTTAAGAACAATCAAGGTGGATATTGTGTCATCTCAATATGGAATAATCACCTCAGATAAAAGATGAGTGCATAAGTCTGTCCAAACATGTAACTATAGGGACAAGCGAAAAACAAGTGATCCCTAGTCTCATTCTTTTCGCCACATAACACACAATGTTGTTCTCGTTCCCATAATCTCATCTTATCCCTAGTAGACAGCCTATTTCTCATAGCAAGCCAAAAAATAAATGCAAATCTAGGGACTCCTTGAGTAAACCAAATCGATTTGTGCCAAATTATTTAAGGGTGATGAATCTGTAGCTGATCGCAAGTTCTTTTTTTTGTCATGTTGGTAATATTAATAGAAGAGAGTGTAAAAACTCAATAAGAGCGGTACAAGAAAAGCGGTATAAACAAATTGTTCACTCTCGCATGAAAATAAGCAAATGATCATAATGATCAAAATTAACTAATACTAAGGTGATTTGAGAATCTTTGATCAACATCCAAAGCTGAAGAGAGCCAAAAGGGACCTCCCGAAGATAAGTAGGAGTTAAAACGATGATCTCGTATCACACTCTTGGCAATCAGACGTGCCAGTCTATTTGCATTTGTAGAAGAGAGTTTAGTAACTCAAGAGCTGAATCTTCTTTTCAATTTCTCATAACGCTTCAGATATGAGCTATATTTTGGCCATTTATTTGGGTTCCGAATTGCATCAACTATGCCACCATTTTTAGTATAGAACTCCACTTTATCGTACCTTAGATCTATAGCGCTCTGAATTGCCCATAGAAGTCCACGTCGTTTGGCTATGATCCGGGTTTGAGAAGGAAGTAGAGCATCTCTAGCATGTTGTCTTACGTGACCATATTCATCCCTGAGTAGCTAGGGTGCACCACAAAACAAAGGGGATTTGTTCCAGGCAATACCCATGTTAGACTTTATTATTCAAGGACTAGGTCTTGACCAATGTTGGAAAACAGGGTTCCTTATACCCGAGTTGTTATCGTAAGCATCAATTTTGGATTTTGCTGTCAACCATGTCCTAGCTTATTCTAACGCATTAGCAAGTAATAAATCCGCATTGTTGTTTGTGTTGACTAAATCCTTACCATTTTTGTGCTTCCAAACTGCCCAAATAATCCATGGCAAAACTTTGTGGAAATTGTTCTGCGCATCAGGCTTCTCAACCAGCGAAATAAAGGCCTTCATATACTGCTCAATATTTGAGAGATTACTACTTGTGAGACTATGTATATTCGCCTTGTTCCAAACCTGAGAAGCCATTTCACATTCAAAGAGAACATGGCTAATAGTTTCAGGTTGTTGTCTGCGTAACAGACACAGTTGATCGACATTCAAACTAGGAGTCCTTAAACAATCAGCCACAACAAGTGCACTTGAAAGTGCTCTCCACATGAATAATTTAATTTTTGGTAGAGTCTTTATCTTCCATATCCACTGTTTATGTTTGTTTAATCTTTGTTACGCCTCTGATTCGGGCTCCGACCAGGTCGTTGGTTGAGAAACCAACCAGTTACCGCTTTTAACCGAGTATGTACCTTCCTTGGAGTACGCCCATGTCCACACATCCTTGGCCTCCGAGTTTGGTGGGAATGATAGAATGTGAAGCACCTATGCAGGTGGAAACAACTGGTGAAGTTTATGTTCATCCTACTTATCTTCTTCGGTTATCAAGTCTCCCACCTTCAGGTTCAGGTCGATATTCAATTCTTTATTATCAGGCATTCTTGGTAGATCATCCCAGATCCACTTGTCAAGCCATACTTTTGTATCTTTGCCATCTCCAATATGTCTCAACACACCACGAGCCAGTAACTTACGTCCATGAGTAATACTCATCTACGCATATGATGGTCGAAAATCAATATCTGCCTCCATAAAACTTGTTTGAGGATAGTAAAGAGATTGATAAAGCCTTGCTATCAAATATTTTGGGTTAGCTAAGAGTCTCCACGCCTGCTTAGCAAGTAGTGCCTGATCAAAACTTCTGATATCTCTAAACCCCAAACCACATTTATCTTTTGGTTTGCACATCTTCTCCCAAGATACCCAATGAATTTTCTTCTTATTCTCCTTGTTGTTCCACCAGAAACTAGTTATGACACTTGTTAGTTTCTTGCATTGGAACTTGGTGAGTCGAAAACAAGACATAGTGTACACCAGCAAAAGTAAGGGCGACAGATTTGAGGAGTATTTCTTTTCCTCCTAAGGATAAAGACTTAGCATACCAGCCGCTTAACTTATTCTTTAGGCGCTCAGTTATATAAGATAACAACTCTATTTTAGAACCATTAAAAGTCTCTAGAAGTCCTAGATACTTTCCATTGCCTCCTTCCTGTGTGATCCCCATATATAGTCTTAGGACTTTCTTGTATATAGGATGAGCTTTACTTCTGAATATGACTGCTGATTTATCAAAGTTTATAACCTAACCTGAAGCGTCACCAATACAGCTTAAGACATTTTAATATTTCAGAGCTCTCTTTGAAAGTAGCTTTGCACATGAATATACGATCATCGACGAAGAGGAGTTGTTGAATAGTTGGACTGTTCTTCGATAATCGAATACCTGATAATCTTCCTTTTCCCTTGGCTTTTTTCATGATGTGGGTTAAAGCTTAAGCACAAATAATGAATATAAATGGGGACAACGGATCACCTTGACGAATTCCTCTTTCTGGCTTTATAAACCCATGAGAAGTACCATTAAGCAGTATTGAATAAGACACATAAGTTATGCACTTCATAATCCATGTTATCCACACATCATTAAACCCCAATCTTTGAAATAATGACTTCAGAAACAACAACTCCACCCGGTCGTACGCCTTAGACATTTGTTTTGGTAGCCATGAAGTCTCTATTGCATCTCGGATTAGTGTGGATTGCGTGAATCATCTCATGTGCAATCAAGATGTTATAAGATATTAGTCTGCCCTCCCCCTCCCCCTCCACCCCACGAACGCCCCTTGAATCTCAGTTACTAACATAGGTAAAAATTTCTTTAAACGGTTACTCATTACCAGTGAGATGATTTTGTAGACTACTGAACATAAACTAATGGGACGCAAGTCTGACATCTTATTTGGGTTTGTTTTCTTTGGAAGGAAACATATTTGAGTATAGTTCCAATCTTTTGGAAGAGTACTTGTTTCAAAGAATCCCTTAACTTCCTTGGTGACTTGTTCACCTACAACATCCCAAAAGGTTTGGAAGAACACCCCGGTCATCCCATATGCACCTGGGGCTTTATTGCTTTTGATTCCAAGGTTGTTGTCTTGATTTCCTCATTTGAAACAGTTCTTGTCAACTCTCTGTTCATGTCTGTCGTAACTCTCGGTTGCAAGCCTTCAAGTAGTTTAGATATACCCGTGGGTTTGGAGGACGTGAACATATTACAAAAATATGAAACATTTATTTCACCTTTAGAACCCTTTGAAAAGTTTACGATGCCATCAGAGTTGATTAAGAAAGGGATAACATTGTAAGCTCTTCATTTTTGTACACAATCGTGAAAAAACTTTGTGTTTTGGTCTCCATCTTTGAGCCAATTCTCATGGCATTTTTTGTTTCCAATACAACTCCTCCTCCATATAAGCTTGTGAAATATCGGCTTTAAGCTCACGAACCTTGTTCCAATCTGGCCGAGTGTGACTCTTCAAACTCAAGTTGTTGTTTAAATCTCTTGAGTTTTGATTTTGAATTACAGTCAGCACCTTTCTTCCAGTGCGATAAATCTAATCTACACCCACTTAATAGCTCAAGTAGCCTAATTGAGTTGTTTCTACTGTGTCGTGCCCAATTATTCGTAATGGCTTCCTTAACACTCGGTTTTGTTAGCCATCTTTTATCAAAGATAAATTTGTCAGTTCTAACTGTTCCATCTCCCGAATATCTAATCAACAAGGGTCTGTGATCTAAGCCGATGCATTCGAGATACTCTCTTTGAACCTTAGGCCACATTTGACACCAGTCCATGTTACACAAGGCACAGTTTAATCTGCATTGAATCGCCCAGCCCAAGAGAATGTGTTACCAATATATGTTATTTCTCGAAGCCTGCAGTCTGAGATCATTCTTTGGAACGGACGAAATGATGTTTTTTCGCGTTTTGGACACCTAGCTTCTCAGCGTTATTATCAATTTCTTTTAAATCCCCTACAACAAGCCAAGCTTTATTCCGATTACAGCCAATATCAACTAAGTCATCCCACACAGCATGTCTTAAACTTCTTTCAGGAGCACCATACACGAACGAAATAAAAAAATCCAAGGATCACAAACTGGCTTTGATGTCTATCACATTTTTGTTTGAAGATAGAATAGCTATCGTATAAGAGGATTTCCAGAACAAAACTAGTCATCCACTCTAGCCAATTGGATCCACCACATGTGGATTATCGTAGCCTAACGAGTCTTTTAAACGTAACACATACGCACTAGAGTTTTTCATATCCATGAGGAACAAGATGTCGGGAAAATAAGAACATCTCATCTCCCTGAAAATCTGAATTGTCAAATTGCTCCCCAGACTTGACAATTCCAACTCAATATGCTCATCTTGACATCGGCGGTTCCACCATCGGAACCACCGCTAATATGATGCGTTTCACACACTTTGTTATTAACTCATTCCCTTCATCTTCATTTGCTTTCCTTTTTAGTGTTGTGTCCTTCTCCATTTTTGGTTGAGGCTTTTTCTTAAACCCCATGATTGGTCGGTTCTTCATTTGTTGTCGTCTCCATTTACGTAGTCTTTTGCAATACAGTACCACTTACGGTTTCTGCCGAGAGCTTCCATCATCTTTAAATTGAACTTGGAAAATCGTAGAGTTACTATCCATGTGTTGATCCCTCATCACATGAATATGTTTTCCTTTAACCATTACACCATCATTGCTAATATTCTGAGACATATTATCCATTGATCCTATATGTTTCTCTCTTGATTATGTGTTTCGAGGGTTCTCAGAATATCCAAAGACAAGGCCTCCATCCCTGTTAATATCTGTTATTATTGTGGTTGGTTGTTCTAATTACCATAACATTCTCTTGCCGATTGGATCACCGTCGAAATCCCACACCGTTCTCTTTGCTTTATCAATTCTAACCCGTTTTTCTGAATGATCTAGCGTAAAAGGAAAATTTCTTAACACATCTAGTACTTCTCTTGCGATCCTTGGTTGTCCATTTCCTTCATCAATACCTTCGTCAAAATCTGAATTATATGTGACATCTTAAGAGACAAGTGGCTTTCTGGTTTCCTTTGTTCGAGTATTTTTGGATGAAATTGCCTCCGTTGTCTTAGAGTTCTCATAATTCGTGGAGATATGATTAGTAGATAGATTGTATATCTTAATCTCCATATCCGACATCATTGAAGCTAAGTAATCCTTTAGGACCGACTTTAGGACAGAGACATCCATAGAATTTAAACGATGTAGCATACTCTTTAAGTCATTTATGATTGTGAACTTGCACACCTGGTCATTTAAGGAGCCTGATGGATTCAAATTCTGATCCGCATATACCTGATTCTGATCCAGATTTTCTGATACAGGAGTGCATGTTGCTGTTCGTGTTATTCCTTTATTTGAATTCACTTGCTTAACCAACAAGGGGCAACAAGCTTGTTCATGCGTCAGGCAAAGACAACTATAACAACACTTCCTTACTCTCTCGAAAGCAATACCAACACATAACACTTGACCAGAAGGCAATCTCACTATTCTGCTCTTGCGAATTGGATAACTAGCATCAAATAAAACTTTAACTCTTACAAAGTCATGGAGATGCGAGCGGTTGGAATCAAAATCCACTTCTAAAACTTTCCCGATAGAATTTGCTACTGCTCTGAAAGTATCAACCGTAAAGTTTTCCACCGGGATGTTGTGAAAAACTAGGTGGTGGATTTTCTTCCCATCGAGAAACGATAAAACCCCAATCATCATAATTCCATAATCCTTGCTTGAGTAGAAGCGATCAAAAAGAGAGATTGAAAAAGGTGATCAGCGTCAAAAACGATCTGAAAGAGACTCCCTTCGCTCTATCGACGCGAGAAAGGAGGCAATTGGTGTGGTGATCCCAAGTTCTGGCGGAGGAGAAGTATTATGTTTGATTTCATAAAGTTAAGCAATTTTTCTGGAGAGATGGTACAATTGGAAAAATAACGAGTTGAATGGTTTTTATGTTGAAACCCCCATATTTTAAATTATTTTAATTTACTAAACAATTTTATCAAAACGATTGAGTTTAATTTGGTTTCTTTGGTTTGCCCAAAAGATTTTTATTCCAAAATACAACGATGGGTGGGAAGTGAACAACTCACATCTAACGCGAACCACTTTGACTCTAGGCCCAATTACAAAATGCTAATATTATACTATACCAATCCAAAACAAGAGAATATATTCTAATATATTCTCTATTGGGTTTCGTTATAAAGTTCCAAACCAAGAAAATTGCATTTAAACCGAAAGAGAGTTGGTACAGGATATTAAAGGATCTTTAGCTAACCTATTAGCTGCCACATTTAATTCACGATTGATACATTTGAAAGAAATTCGATTAAAACGAAGGAGAAGATTGGAAATCCAATAGAACTCCATGGATCTCCGATTTTTGCTCGGTTTAATGGCTAAGATCTGCTTCTCCACATGAGGTACTTTTGCTCTCAGTAAAGCTCTGTCCCAGTCTTTTGATTCATTATTGAGTAGCTCTGATACATACTTTAGATTTTCATTCTCTAGATTTGGTCCATGTATAGCCTCTTGATGTGTAGTGGATAACCAATAGTCATCCCAAATTTTAACTGAGTTGCCATCGCCTATGTTCCAACCTAGTTGGGATTTGATAAGAAGTGAAGTTATATCAATTCTTTTGTTATAACTTATAATACACTAACTTAACCAAAATGGTCTTGGTGTAATGATTTCCGCTAGAGGGGGAATTGCCATGGTGATCAACGCCAAAAATCGATTTTCCTTTAATATGAAAATTGCTAATCAATTTTCATTTGGCCGCAGAAGGTCTGAGCATACCAGCAAAAGAATGTGGATACTCACTACTCCTAGACCTGGAGGGATTAAGGCCAAAAGCCTGAATCTTCTAGTTAACAAAACCAAATAATAATAAGAAGCATATGATATTTATTTCTCACTTTTTTGTCCTAGATAGAGAGAATAAGGTCACACAGTTCATCGTTCTCTTTCAATGCAGAGAAATTTCGAGAGATTTACGAGTTAGCAGTAAATTTTGGACTAACTATTGTGCAACTTCTACAAACTAGGCTATAGCAATTACCAAACTTCTTTTGTCACAATATATAAGGTAATCATTTTCACCATTAGGGTTTATAGCAAACTTCTCTTTTGTCAAACACGATAAAAATTTCCTATGTGAAAAAAACATAAACAAAACTAAAATATTAATTTATAAAAAGATAGGACAGTCTTATCAAACCATTTACTTTAATAATTTGATAGTGAATTATCGTTATGTGACTATTCATGTTTATATATATATATATATTTTGGTTAACTAGGAGGTTTTGGATCAAAATTCATAATTTCTTAGGTTCTGACCAGCCTTTGATAAATTACATGTCTTAGATGCCACTCGATCATATAATTTCTTGGATTACCTCATGATACATTTCCAGTCCAGCTATCGATTCCGGTAAAAGAGATGTAACTCCAGTTCCTTTGGAAATAGGAAGATCTTTGGCGCAAGAATAAAGGATTAATCCGTATCATCTTGACTTGGTTCAACATGAAACATTTTAGATATTATAATTAATAACTTTTTTATAAGAAAGTGAGTAAAATATATCTCTTTTTTTTAACGACGAGTAAAATATATCTCTATATTCATAATTTAAGTGTAAATATTTGAGTTAATTGTATGTGTATTTGGAAAGAAAAAAAAAACCCCCGAAATCCTTATGGAACCTATTGGGACTAATTTTCAAAACTCATTTCACTTAATTATATGGCATAAAACCTCGACCGTAACCGGTAGTAAAATAGATCAAACCTATGGACGGACAAAACATTGTAACATTCCTAATGGATCTCATGATTCTCATATATTGTTTTTATATTGCATCTTCCGGAATCAACGGTTAGGGTAATTGTAGGAAACAACTTTTACCAATTCTTATTGCGTTATAGAAAGGAAAAAAGTGTAATGAATGGAAAAAAAATATTAAAAGTAAACGAAAAATTATTCAGTTCTTATAGCAAGACAAAAATACACCGATTCTTATTGCTTGGAAGATGTTTTTGTATAAAAGTGGGAAAAAGAAGAATATATTTTGTATAATATTATTATATTATATAATGTAAATAATTTATTTTTATTTATTTTGTATTGCACTTTTATTGATTAAATTTGAATATTGCAACAAAAATTTACACATAAACTCAAAATTAATGGCAAAGGAAAATATGAGCTTCAAAAGACTTGTCAAACAATCAGTAAAGGTGAATAAATTAACATGCGTGGTTTTATTGAAAAAAAAAATGCGTTGTTTTATCAATTTCCACCGCAGAAAAGTCTAATTTTGATGAATTGCTCGTTACTAGAAAACTAATCGTAACAACAAAAACTTTTTGTTTATCGATTAACCAAAACGGGTAAAATAGACGATTATCACTCAATTAATCTCGACCAAATTAATTGAAATGAAGAGTGTTTTTCGAAGGAAAAAGATGCACTTGGAGAAGAAAAAAAGAGTAAATAAGGATGGTGGAAGGAAGGGAAACAGAGAGAAGAAGGTTTGATGTTGTCCGGACGTAGATAAATCTCACGTGGCAGTTTCACTCTGATTGGGTCCAAGACCATCGGCCCACGTGGGGTGCCACTTGTCACTGGGACCTCTTTCTCTCAGTCGCAACTTGTACCATTGCCGTTCTCAGATTTGGATGCGTCACATCCATTCTCAGCCCCACTTATTAATCCTCTCTTCACTCTCTTTTACTTTTTTTAGCTTTGATTCCTAATTCATTACCGAAGTGGTAACAACTACAAATCCTGTCCTGATCAACAACTTTGTATGACGTCTTCATCATTGTCACAAAAGTGATATGTTTACTTCCTTTGTAAGCAACTAACGACTACATAATGTTGTATTGCTGATGCATGTTGATGAGTTTATCAAATTTTTGTTTCTTGGTTACAGGTTTGTTAGAGATTTATATATATGCAATGATTAAGATTCAGATTTGTGACGACCAAAATAATAATTATATTTGCTTGGACATCAGTGTGAATGGAATCCAACAGAAAAGAATCTAATTGGTGGAATTGGTGGTTTCTCAATAAAACTAAAACCAAAATCATTTGCATCTTTATCCACTTCTTCACACATCTCTTGTCTTTCTTTTTCATATTTTAAAGCAAATTTAGCAGATATTATCCAATTTTTAGTTTTTGTTTTTCTCTACTTTGGTTATGATTTGCTTTTGTTGTCATGTACTCATGTGTATACTTTTATTTTAGCGGTGTACATAATTTTGTTTCTTTAAAACATAATTCGTCCATTGAAGACCTAAGACAAAACATAAATAAATCGTTCATGTACTTCAGAAATTGTGACTTTGTATTATAAAAACATCCTTATATATCTTTTTGGTCCAAACAGATGCTTGACTTTGATTGAGTTATGGCATACTTTAAAAAGTTACTTACTAAAATTTTTGGCCTTTCATTTGTTTATAGATTTCATTATCAACAATTTTTAATTAAGTTGTACGTTGACTCTTGGAAACGTCAAAACACATATCAAAATCTTATAAACCCTGAAATTAATAACTACAATTTGGTTATGAATTGATCTAACCTAACTAATAGGAGCCTAATAAAACCAAGACCATTATATTGAGTTTGAGTATTCAGTAACACTTTTATATGAAACAACAATTTAGAAAATTTAGAAGTTATTATTTATTTATTTTTATCAACATTGGGTCACAACTGACCGACCTATTAGTCAAATTTCTACATAATATAGGTAATGGTACTCGATTCCTGAATATGAAATAGAGTCTGCCTTCAATGAACTTACCAATAAACTAATGTAACTTCACAAAATTTTGAAGTTATTAAATCCAAACTTTTATTTTTGTGGACCAAATCACTAACAACGACAAATTATGAAAAAGATTAAAGAACACTATTTGATCTCATATCTAGAATTAGTTATAAACTAAAAAGGAAATGATTTATTGTATGTGAATATCAAAAAGAAAATTATTAATTACTATTCCTGCACTGGTGACAGACACAAGATTTTGGTTTTCCTTCACAATGTCCGCTCTTATGTCTATTACGGTGCAATCATAATCACATTTTTTGGCTCCATCTTTTTCAGCACACGTACCAGGTGATGTTATACCGTGAGGGATATTTACAGGCGGACCAAGACACGGTGGTCGTGGTTTGTTTGGTTGTGGTCGTGGTTTGTGTGGTTGTGTGGCTGTGGTCGGCCTGGTTGTGCAATAACTCCTAACACAGAAAAAAACAATGATTTTTAATTAATCAAATGCATACTTTTTGGTTTAATTTAATCATTGTAAATAAATATACATTATTGTTAGAAGATGGATCACAGAAAATTTAGATTTTACTTGTTTCACAAACTATTATTTACAACTTGGATTAATTTGATTGAATTTAAACACGCATCTTCTTTGAGAAAGCTTCAATTTTGTCAAAAGGAAATTTTCTATTTTCTATAAAATTATTTCTGCAATGTCTAAACATGGATTGGAATCTAGAACCAAAAAAGTTTCTTTTGCATTTGTGTTTCACATATGCAATTTGGTAAACTAATTTTGTTTAAAATATCAAATTCATGGTTTCATTTGGAAAAAAACACATGATTATGAATTAAACACACAAAAATGGAGATTGAAGCATTGCTTAGATTCATACCTATCAAAATGAACATAAGGATTATCAAACAAATATTAAAACCACCAACTATGTTACTCTTGACCATATTTTTCTCTTTCTAAAGAACTTTTGTTAATTAAATTTGGTAACTATATCACCATCTAACAATTTTATTAATAGAATTTCTTTTTCTAAAAAAAAGACATATGTACTCCACGAATTAGCAGCACCAACGAATGATATAAATATGACGGTTGCTTTTAGCTTTACTCACTCGTCCATAGGTCAAATCAGATATGTAATTATTGGAATAATTGTTGGAGACTCAAATGGTGGATATGCGAGCATGATAACTTATATGATGTTCTATATCCTCCGAATGACCCAAAATACAAAAGAGAGAGATAGAGAGAATTTTCTATGGTCATCTACAATTTTTCTAATTATAGTTAAAAGAAATTTTCGCTTTTCAATTTTTCAATATATGATATTTGAAAATTTGAACTAGTAGACTTTTTAAGAAATCCACAAGAAGAGAAAACCTTTTACCTATTATATACAATTGATATATGAAAATATAAATCTGAAAATATAAATGCAAACAAAATTTATTTTCTATAGAACCGCGTGATCTACTTACTAACCAAAAGTGAATAAATACAAAGGAAGTTGGGTCAATTGGGTGGTCCATAATTGGCAACTAAATGATAATATAGTGAAGCATGTGCATGCATGCGATAATACATGATTTAGTGAACCATAACTATTACTAAATGATAAAAATTCTCTAATATGTTCTGACAAAATATTAAATATCTTAAGTGAATGGACATATTTATATATATGCAACTTAATTTATAGTATATATTTTCAACAAAAAAAATTATGCAGAAGGCAGTAATTATTGACTCTACTAAACAAGTTTTACCAACGACCAGACTTCATTTTGTTCTCTTCAGTCTACCGTTGACTCCTTGTTTGTCCCGTACATACCTAATCTGAATTCCTAACGTGTAGAAGTCAATTTGTCTCTCAATATTAATTGTGTGTCGTCATCAACAAACCTAGTACGTACTAGTAGTTAATTAAAACGTTCTAAAATAGTACTAATAAGTCTGCATCCTATTTATATCAATTCGGAACGTTTTTGATATGTATAAAACTATATACAAGTCAATATTCTCTTCTTATTCATACTAATGTTAATTACATTATTAACATGTAAACAATTTCAGTTCTTTTTTTATCAACACTAGACCACAACTGACTGATTTATTAGCCAAATTCCTACATAAAATAGACGGTAAGACTCGATCCCTAGTTATACAAGTACACATGTTTTAGTAAACTTACCGCATGCTACTAGACTAAAGACCACTTACAAACAATTTCACTATTTTTTTTTTAAGGTCAACGCATTTTAGTTATTTATCGAAAAACGAGATTTAGTTATGAGTAAAGTGCTCTAATATCTATACTGATCTCCTCTAAACAATAAAGAGAGAAATTTATGAAAAGAATATAAATTAGTGATTTTATAAATGAATAAAATGGACTATGATAGAAAGTATGAACAGAAATTAGTTTCAGAGTCACTGTTTGTCTGAAAAATCTGTGCGAAAATAAAGGAGACAACAAATTGGGTCACAGTTGCCATACCTCTGTCCCTCACTCCCTCTTCAGGGTAATACATACACGTAGTATTTGAATATCTATATTTATTTTAGAAAACAAAATAATAATTCTAACACTCAAAAATTATTAAGACAAGAAGCTGGTGGTTAGGTAATAGGGCCGAGTCTAGGATTTTAAAGAGAGTTCGCATGTTTCTGCTATGCGAAACTAAGTCACAATTTTCTGGTTACCTATACATGGATATAGACTCATGCTTTCGATCTATTTGAATTTTTGGAAGTAAAAATCTATAATAGATTACACCATACCCATAAAAGTAGTTCATATCTCTCCTATAAAATTCAAGAACTCTTAAGTTAGAAAAAAAAACTCATATTTAGGCTGCAAATCTTTTAATCTGACTTCACCCGTGGCCCATATGTAATTATTTAAAATTGAATTTTAATGTCGACCAACTAGAAATTACTACTAGTAATTTGAATTAAAAAAAAGTTGTAAATTATTGATTGAAGACACATTTGTATTGACAATGAAAAGAGAGAGAATAGAGTTGAATTTGAAAGAAACCTAAGAATTTGGACTGTTTCTGCGATGTATCCCCACTGTATTGCTTGAAGACACATTTTCACCATACCTTCTCTTCCTCTCTTATTCATTCGTGATGTCATTATCTCCATCTCTTTCACTACAACCACTTTTTTTTTTGTGATATTTATAACTATTACTTCAATTCTGCTGCATGCTTTTATTTAAACAAATTTTAGATAATTGATTGTCTTTTAGTCAAATAAAGCCAAAACTATAATTATATTATATATCTTAGTTGGCTCCACATTTCCCTTAACGGCATCAACAACTAATCTATTGGTTTCAAACCATGTTAGGCTCTCCAAAAATCAAGATAAATTAGAATTTAAGGGGCTGATGGGTAAGGCTATAGGTTTTGTTTTATTGTTGTACAATTTTTGGCTGTGGTTATAAACTTTAATGATGTATGAATTTCTGCTATAAATTAATAATTTTTCAAAATTAAAATATGAGTGATTTGGGTTTTTAGCTTTGTACCACTAAAAAATAGCTGTGCAGAGCAAAAAAAGGAAGAAGTGCTATGGATTTAGAAGATATATACAAAACTTGATTGGTAAAAATTTAGTACTCTCCAAAAAAATATAGCTCTAGAAAATTTTAGAGTAAAAAAATTATTACTATACTGAACTGTTGTATGATTGGTAGTTCATTATTGTTAAGACTATTTTGATAAACAAGAAGTTCCGGCTTCTACATAACCCCCAACTCCAGTTAGTGAAAACCCTACACCATGTGTTATAGTAATTATACGTTATTTTAAGGACCGGAAAGAACCCTAATTTTAAACCTAAAAATCTATTGGACCTTGGGAATAAGAAATTAAGGCACCATATATGTACGTACCTAGAGTCCTAGACCATCATTGTTTTCTTATCAGAACAAATGGTCTAATGTTGTAGTTAGTACTAATTACCGTAGCGGTAGAATATTTGCATCATACGTTTTAGGTTAAAACAAAAAAATAAATAATAAATGAGCATTTGCTGATCTTCATGAAGATGGGGGCCACTGTACTTGCAGACAAAGGCTTTTAACCGAAGACTAGTGTCATATGGATTCTCTTTTCGTAATTCCCTATATACCCCCTCTCTCATATTGATAATTATCACTCCCACATAAACGAAAAAAACAGGTGAACAATTAATAATCAGGTGTACTGAACCTCACACAAAGCAATCTCGTTGTCCAATCATAGTAAAACACGAAATAATTATCCAACACAGTGGACGGCACAAAAGACGACGAACAGTGAAGAATACTTCGGCGATGGTGACGTTTACTGATTCGAAGGGTTTAGTTCAATTGACATCGATCTTAATTTGCGTTTTCATCAATTTCAGTTAGTTTAATTTACCACAATTTCTTTTACATTCGGCAAAGACATTGTAAGACATCAATTACCACAATTTCATATCCTATTGAAATATAGTTTCAATTTCTGTTACATTAGTCAATTGAAATCGATTTTAATGTGTCTTCATCAATTTTAATTTTACTTTAATTTACCACAATTTCTGTTACATGCGGCCAAGAACCGGATCAGGTCTTCAATGTCCAATTGAAATCGATTTTAATTTTCTTGTTAGCAGTTTATCAGCTAATATATGGTATCGTATGCAGATCATAACTAAGCAGATGTCTTAATAACCTGCAAGGAAAATTATAACTAAAGAAGATGAAGATGAATCGATATTTTTATCAGGGATAATAATTTTGTAATCAGATAGAAATATATGTAACTAGATAACTATGTATTAGTAAGTTAATATATATTTTAACATATAATATATGTGCTAATCAAATATGCGTTTATTAGATAATATCTACGTTAACATGTAATATATATGTTACATGTATAGTCTGGTCATATATATGTTAATGCACTATATATGCGCAAAACGAATACGTATTTATCAGATAATAAATACGTTAATAGGTAATATATGTATTACTTGTATAGTCTGGTAATATATATCTTAACACATAATCTATATGTAAAACAAATACATATTTTATCAGATAATAAATATATTAGCAGGTAATAGATGTGTTAGTGTGTAACATATATTTTATCAGGTTATCAATAAGTTAGCAGGTAACAAATTTTTTACCGGCGCGTTATCATCAAACAAAACGGGCTCATGACTCTAGGGTTATTGTGGTAATTTAATCATGTGGATCATGTCATGAACGTAGTTTAAAAAACTAAGATGGTAGATTCATAATTTTCTCTTTTGACTCAAAAAAAAATTTAAATCTTCGTGGCAAAAAAATAAGTGGTGCAGTTAGCTTATCACCAATTTAATTAGGTATCAGATAGTAATATCGAATTTCATTATACTTTAGTTGAAAAACTTAGATTATACATGAGATGTTATCGATCTAATAATTACTTATTAAAAAAAAAACTTTCCAAAATCTGGTCTAACAGCCCTTATTTTATTTGTCCATTTAGAGAGACAATCAAAACAAAATCTTCTGTTGGATAAGAACCCTTTTGTTTTGTTGGAATAGTCATCTGGCTAAGATTATTCGTACTTTATCACATAATTGATCACTTCTTGCTTTTATCTTATCCTAAATATATTAGTACTATTATAATTTGTTATTATTATATTTTAATAATAATAATTTTTTTATTTTTTTTTAATAAATAACCATTACATTAGATCGATAATACTCTATCCATAACGTAAGACCTTGACCGATAAGACATATTATAAAGCATAATACTCTGTTAATAAAATATGATTGGTATTTATGATAGCATTAATCTCTCTAAATGCTCTATACATCAATACTCCTAAATAGAACTTTTCCAAACATAAAACATAAAACATTTATAATTTTACCCTTATTAATTAAATAATATTTTGTAGATAATATTAAAAATAAATTATGATATCTAATTTTGTAATTTTAAATCTAATTACTCACAAATGTTTTGATCATACATCATATACTCAGAGTTTGATTAGTATAGCATAATAAGAAACTTAATATCTATGCTCTTTAATGCTACAACTCTATGTCTTATTAATCGTGATCTAAATTTTCTAAATAGAGCAAAGTAAAATTCGAACTCATTGCTTCGTGCCTAACTAAATTACGGACAAATCAATTAGATCAAGTGTTTCTTGACAACAATAATAATTTATTTATAATCTAAAATTTTAAAATTATGAATAATATCAAACAAAATTACATAATTACTTGAAATAAAATTTTGATTAGAAAAAGGGCACAACATGAACAACACTTACCTAATTTGTATTATTTGTACTGTAGAAAATTTTAAATATCTGCTTCCTCCAAGAAAAAAAAAATTCTTCTCTCAGTTTAATATTTTTCAGCATTTGTTGATTGGGAGGACACTTTGGTCAATTACAACCAAGTGCCAACTATCCAAAAAGACCCATTTGCGGCAAAGTTTAATATAAAGAAGTAAAGACATTTCTATTTTTGACAAAACAGAACAAGAGATAAGACAACACTTTATTAACTCTTAAGCTATGTCTGAAAACAGAAACTAATTACACAATATTTTCCATTTTTAACCAAAAATAAATAAATAAAGCTACAAAATTGAGCAAGAGCAGAGTATTTATATCACCCACGAGCCATTGCTTCTCCTACCTTCTTCATCACCTCTCATTTCTCTTTCTGTTTTCTTTCCGGAAACATTTATCATTATCATCATCATCAATCACAATTACTCAAACAAAATGATCCAAGAGAAGAGAGACTTATCAGTGTGAATATAATAATTAGGTTTTTCTCACTAATGGCAGAACAAGCAAGCAACAATCACGCGTTTCTGCTACTCACATCCGATCTCTTGTGAAACAACAACTTGCTTCTTCTTCTTCTTCTTCTTCTTCTTCTTCTTCTTCTTCTTCTTCTTCTTCTTCTCCCACTAGCACCATGACCACAACAACAACCGAAACCAGCGGCAGCGGCGGCAAAACGCAAACGCAAACGCATAAGAAACAAGTTAGAAGACGACTTCACACAAGTCGTCCTTATCAAGAACGTCTTCTCAATATGGCTGAAGCTCGTCGTGAAATCGTCACCGCTTTAAAACAACATCGTGCTTCCATGAGACAAGCTTCAACAATAATTCCACCGCCTCCACCGCCGCAACCGCAAAATCTTCTTCCTCCTCCTCCTCCTCCGGATCCATTCTCTTGGTCAATCCCTTCACTCAATTTCGTCCTCCCTAATCAACCTTTAGGGTTAAATCTCAATTTTCATGATTTCAATGACTTTATCCAAACATCTTCAACATCTTCATCTTCATCATCTTCATCAAATCCACATATCTACTCATCTCCTTCACCTCCTCCTACCTTCACCACTGATTCAGCTCCTCAACCACCGTCTTCTTCCTCCGCCGCTTTAGAGAACAACGTTGTGACTTCAGCTTGGTGGTCTGAGTTGATGATGAAAACAGTCGAACCGGAGGTTAAACCGGAGAAAGAAGTTGTTGTAGTCGAAGATGATGGCGTTTTCCCAAAGCTTAATGACGTCATGGAATTTCCTTCGTGGTTAAATCAAACAGAAGAAGAATTGTTTCATCCTTACAACCTCACTCATTACTCACCTCCTCATAATCCTCCATTAACCTGGTAATTAATTTCTTTTTATTTTCACTTAATTATATATTTTTGTATTTAGTTTTCTCCTCCGGAATCACCGGCGGTGAAAATTTGCGGCGGTTCTGCATAAACTTCAGTGATTGAGTTGAGACAGAATTCACAGAAGAACAGAATCTCTTCTCTTTTTTTTTTGATAATTAAATTGGGATTTAATGATTAATAAATAGTGAAATTTGTGGAATGAGAAGGATCCACATAGGTTGATTGCATGATCTGAAGCTGTCCAATTTTTGTGTGTGTTTATTATAAAGGGTCCAATGATAATATCGCCGACATCTATAAAACACTATCCTTACCCCATTTTTCTGAACTGTCCCAAAACCGTCTTGACGTCATCGGATACATGTTTAATTTTATATATTATGTTATATCATTGCTTGTATTATTAAAGTTTGGTGCTAGGTAACTTCTTTAGTATTTTTTTGGTTATAAATATATTTATTTTGAATCAATTTTAATGTGATTATTGACAGTATGGAGATTGGAGAAATTGAAGGTATGGATGGAGATGACTGGCTTGCTTGAACCACAAAGATTGATTACTGTTTCTTTTTTCAGACATGATGAATCAACTCTTTGGTTCTGTTTTATTGTTTCTCCTTTTTTCTAAGAAAAAATATTGGTTTTTTATCAATTATATTTTGTTTGCACCCATTTTGAATCTTTAAAATAACAAGAAGCCTGCGGAAAGAAATGTTAAGATTTGGCAAAGTCACATGAATGAAAGAAACATTTCTGTACTTCGTATTATTATTATTACTATTATTATTTTGTCAAATACATACTTATTATTACGTCTCAAAAAAAACATTTTTCGCCAAATGTTTCTCTTTTTTTTTTTACTAAATTCCGATATCAAAGACTCGTTTAGTCTTATGTTGTAGAGTTTAAAATTTTAAAAGAATTTGTGGTTTGAAGATTGTTTATTGATTTATATTTTCTTGTACTACTAGAGATTGTTCGAATATAAAGCTTGTGAATATATAAATGTCAAGTTTACATGTATACCAGAGAAGAACAAAGTTTCCAACTTTTGTCTAAACTCTGCTATTCTCTTCATATGCATCACTCACTTCATCAATATTCATCTCATCATCATCATCATCTGGTACGACATCATAATCATCATCATTTTCAAATCCAACACTCAAATTGTCATCTCCTGAACCACTCTCCAGCAGTTCTCTCTCTTCCATGTCCAATGTATCACTATAAGTTTGAATCTCTCTCTTCCTTCCTCTGTAACCTGTAAACCTCAGCAACTTCTCTTTCCAAAGTACCAAAGGACACTTCTCAACCAGCTGTGGTCCATTGTAAGCTTCAGTCAAGAACACACTGAATCTCTTTCCTCTCTCTGAGACATAAAATATACCACAATGCTTCAAGAAAATTCTCATCAGCTTCTGCGGCATCACAAACTCCCTCCGGAAATGGGTCAGATGATCCGTCACCAGTCTTTTCTCGAGTGTAAAACTAAGCAGTTCATGCATAATGGCGATTGCCCGCTTGTCGAATTCTTTCGAACCAGCTTCGAGTCCATGAGCATCAGCATATGGAGACAGGTACGATCGTTTCTGAAAATGTTCGATCTTCCCTCTGTACCTGTATATTTTCTTGTATGACAAAGGAAACTTCATGGGAAAAGCGAGTGAAAGATTGCCTGGCTTGTGATCGCAACCCTCGTTTGTATGTAGAGTCTTTTTCTCCAACTCTGTAATAGCCCAAGCTGGATTCCATGTCACAAGCTCAAGATAGTCCTCTCCATCCCTATGTTTTACAACTTTAAAATGCTGAGGAAAATTGTAGACCCAGTTTGTCCTAAAATCAAGAGGCAATCCAAAATCTCTCCGGAAGTGAACTATCTTATCCAGTGGAAGCTTCTTATCAACAGACATCATCAAACACCTAGTCACATGTTCTGCAGCCTTCTCTCCATTCTCCTCTATTAACGTGTCATGCTCGTCCAACAAGTCTTCCGCTTCCTTTGTCATTCCGCACCACAAGACTCCCCTCTGATCTTTGTACAGTTCAAACAACTTTGGAGACTTTCTGATGAAATCACTTATCTTATGCGGTTTAGGCAAATTTATTTGCCGCCTGTACTGCTCGAGCGACCTGACGGTCATTATCATATCTTGCTCACCCTTTAACACCTCCATCAAGAAAAGCACTTTCGAAGCTATTTTCCATTTCTCTGTCGCTATTTCGAGCTCTTGTACTCTCTTTTCCCTGCTCCTATCTTGAACACGCTTGCTGCTGGTCATTGACCTGACCCATACTCGCATGAAAAGAGGTTCCTCTGATAAAACGTTCCTCTTGGGCATTATAGCAAATACGTTGTAGGCATTCCCGTAGAGTTGCAGCCACCATCGTGACCTTCCCATCAAAACCTCACCTTTAATCACCTGAACAACCCAATAAGTATAGAATTATCTCCAGAATCTACGAAACAGGTTCTTAAAACCCACAAAAGTTCGTATCGCAAAGAATATGAACCATGCCCAACTTTTACTCTCGCGACTGAATTAGACACGATAAACGGATCAATCATTACGATTATTTTCAATTGCCATATGATATCAAATAAATTCATCAATAAAGACATTAATACCTTGACCTACACGGCTGTTTGTCGATAAGGCGACGAAGTGAGAGATGGACGGAAACGGCGACGAGAACACATGGCAGAGTTAGGTGTTCAGCGTCTTCTTGTTTTAAGGGCCAAAGGCCCATTTATTTCTATGATGGACTTTTTCCATTTGGGTCTTAAAGACAGCCAACTGGTTTTGTTTGGTTAATTGTAATCCCAACCGGTTTATTCTATTAAAACCTGGTTCATGTTTTCTATTTTAAATGTTTTACTCTTTTAAGAGTGTTTTGGTTCTGTGACTCATCCCTTCATCGAAGATGGAAATGTTTAAGAACCCTAATTCCCAAATTCTCTCTTCTTCCTACAAATAAGTAGAATTTGATTATACATTAGTAAACGATTCAGTAGATGCAACAATTTCGTTTTCATTGGATCCAATATTTTGAAACTTCCATGGATTTGTTTCTTCTCCCACTCATCCTTTCTTTGAAGCAAACTGTAGAGAATCCATGGAGATTACACACTCTCTTTATCTCTTTACAAACTATCGAAGACAAAGAAACAAGAAGAAGAAGATAGTACAGTGGAGAGAGAAGAAGATCTTGCGCCTAAAACCTCCTTACTCTTACTTAGTCATAATCGAATTAAAAAAGCTCCTTTTATACTCCAACCTTTAGCTTGAATCTTCTTATGTTCTTCCTCTGTCTTCGTTGATGAAGATGGTAAAAAACGAATGAGAAATCGACAATAAAGAATGATAAATCAAAGTTGAGAAGAAGATGATTTCGAAATCCATAAATTAGGGTGAATCCTTTTTTAAAATCCAGATGGATTTGGGATAAATCTCCATCTCTTTGGAAACAAAACGTTGTGTTTTGGTTAACAGTTTACATTAACGGAGTTATTAATTTCTGTTAAGTCACTTAACTGTAGGGTTAATCGGCTTAGTCAACACAATGGTTTAAATCAAAATCAACGTAAAATATATGATTAGATTTGGAAACAAAAATTGGGTGTTTGTTTTCCTCTTTTGGTAAATTGATGGTTTGATTGACATTTTTTCCGATCTAAATTCCTTCACAAATGTAGCTTTCATGAAACGTGACATAATGCTAGATAAGATGTTGACCAAACACTCAATTAAACACATGTATATCTTTTTCTTTTTTTGAGAAGGAAACACATTTCTATCTATTTTTTTTATCATTTTCACTGAAAACGTGACCTTAATTAATGTGTCATACGTGACATAATACTAGATTTTTCGTAACAAATTCTGATTTAAAGCCTCAAGTTTATTTTTTTAAACGTTTTTAGTCAATCAAACCGTAGTGAAAGGAGGACTATACAAATATATACGAATATTGGTCATGTATTATGGAGACTCCTAAAAAAAGAGGACTATAAAAGTTTTTCTTGGTTGTTATGGTTTTCATGCAAGGTAAGAAATGAAAAAGCCTTCAATGCCAAGAATATCGATTCCATGGACTTGGTTTTAGCCGCAGAATCCGAAGCGGAGGGGTGGATTCTATCTCAGAAAGAATTAAACAGCAAAATAGAGTGTCATGGTGAGATACGACACCCTAGGAAGGAGAAGATTTTCAGATCTTTGACGATGAACCCGACTTTCACAGGTTATAGATGTATGGTAGATGTCTCATGGAAGGAGGAAAATCTTTTTACTGGGTTAGGATGGTAAGGGTTCCCTTTTGAGACAGGTGGAAGAATTATGGGGGCACAATGTATCAGACGAAGTCTATCTCCTGTTCATGCGGAGCTGGAGGCACTCTTGTGGGCTATGACCTGTCTCAGTACCCAACAGTTGACAGAAGTAGAATTCCTAGTGGATTGTTCTGAGCTGGTGAAGATGATTAAAGACCTCTCTGCATGGCCGGCCTTCCTGCCTTATCTAGACGATTTCTCCAGACTACAGAGTTGTTTTAACAGTTTCTCCTTAGTCCAGATTCCGCGCGGTTTAAATCACAAGGCTGATTTCCTTGCCCAAAGCGTTAGAGAACTTGCTAGGAATCAAGTTTTTGTGAACAATGTTCCTGTAAAGTGGTCACGTCTTTGCTTATGAATAAGTTAAGTTGACAAAAAAAAATCGTAGTGAAACATATCAAACATGATGTTAAAATTACTAGTTGGATTATCAATATCACCAAATCGAAAATAGTTCTACATATTTATCTATTTTTTATATTTATCTATTTTTATCATTTTTTGTTTAAAGCTATGTATTTTTAACCTTAAGTGTAAGCAGATTTCACTCTTTGTAATTGCTTGCGAAAAATTAAAGGAGGGATATCGATTCTATTAACATCATTCAGAACCAATTCACTATGATTGCAGTTATTCAAGTAAGTTTGAATTATTGATCTTATTCAAAACCTATTGCACATTATGTATCTATATCATATCAATACTGGTTAATTTCATTTTAAAATTAATTGATATGTAGTCAACTAATTCGTCTATAATAGTTTTGAATATACGAGAAAAATATTTTTTTTTTAAAAACCTTCAATTTTTTAAAATAATTAAAAAATAGTCTATACTTTTGAGTGGTAAAATTTAGTTGCAAATTTTTGTTTGCATGTTAACTAAATCACAAATTTTTCTTGATTTATCAATTAAATCCTTAACTATTCTTTACTTAACAATTAAATTGCGAATTTTGGTTTACTTACCAATTAAATCAAAAACATTTTTTAATTGAGTCATTTTCATCCTCACTTATTTTATAATAGTTCATTGTCAAAAAATAACAACGAGGTGAAAATAGTTTGATCAATAAGAGTTCGCGAGTTAATTGTACGTTAACAAAAATTCATGATTTAACTAGTAAGCTAACAAATATTCAACTACGCAAAAGTTCACAGTTTTTCTCTACTATTTTAAAAGTTGATGGGTTTTTAACATCTTTCGTTTATACATACATAAATTTAGGTATTTTATATTTTTCGATACAAAAATTTTGACCAACCAAAAAAATTTAAACAAGTACGAAAGGGGTCTCTTATAGGAATGGAGGCTGAATGAATAGAATTAGATAATAAGATTACACTTTATACAGAAGAGATTAACCCTAATCATCTAGATAATATAACTTGCATATTTATCCTTTCTATAATTTGCTATATACTCTTATACGTCCCCACAAGATGGAGGTACTCTTGTAACTCCAATCTTGGATGATAAGTCTTGAAATCGTTGGCGTGAGAGAGGTTTAGTAAGTGCAGCCGCTAACTGATCTCGTGTGGAGATGTGTGCGACTCGTAAGGCTCCAGAACGGATGTTATCACAAACAAAGTGATAGTCTAGCGCAATATGTTTCATACGTGAGTAAAACACTGGGTTGGCACATAGATATGTGGCTCTAACATTGTCACAGTAAATCACCGGTGTAGCAGGTAAAGTGAGATGCATTTCAGTGAGTAAAGAATATATCCACCTTACCTCAGACATTGTATGTGCTACAGCACGGTACTCGGCTTCCGTCGAAGACCGAGCAACACCTTTTTTCTTCTTTGAGCTCCAAGAAATCGGCGTTCAACCAAGATACACAATATACGCGTTGGTGGAGACAAAATCATCCGTCTCCAGCCTAGTCGGCATCCGAATAAGCATATAGTGTCATATGTGTGTCTGGTCGGATGAGTAAGCCATGTGTTGGCGTGCCAGCCAAATACCGAAGAACATGCTTCACAACCAGCTAGTGCATATCAGTTGGTTGATGCATATATTGAGATAGCTTATTAACCGCATAAGCCAAATCAGGTCTCGTGAATGATAAATATTGTAGGCTGCCGAGTACCTTTCTATATTCACGTGGATCATCTAATTTTGTATTAGAGGAGATACCCAAGCGAGGTGAAGAGGCCATTGGCGTGGAAACTAGCTTGGCATCAAGCATATGTGTAGATGTGAGTAAGTCGAGGATGTATTTCCTCTGCACTAGGTGAAGTCCTTGAGATGTACGTGTGACTTCAATACCCAAGAAGTAGCTTGATTCCCCTAAATCTTTGAGTGAAAACTGCTAAGAAAGGAGAGTTATAAACTGATCAACCAACACATTGCTGCTGCCAGTGACGATAATATCGTCGACATAAACAAGAATGTAAACTAACTGACCCACGTGGTGATAGACAAAAACTAATGCATCAGAGAGAGAGTTGTAAAACCCAACGTGCAGAAGATACAAACGAAGCTCCTCATACCAGGCCCCGAGGGATTATTTCAGGCCATATAACGCCTTTGTAAGTCGACAAACATGACGCGGACGATCTGGATCCACAAACCCACGTGGTTAGTTTACATACACTTCATCATTTAAAGTTCCCTGAAGGAACGCATTGTTCACGTCTAGTTGTTGGAGACACTAGTTCTTGCTCACTGCTACTTCAAGAATCAGCCGAATTGTTGTTGTTTTAACCACTGGGCTAAATGTCTCAAAGTAATCTCTGCCGAATTCCTGATTGTACCCACGAGCAACAAGTCTCGCTTTATGGCAATCAATAGTTCCATCAAGTTTACATTTAAGCGTGAACAACCACTTTGTCTGAATCACATTCATCTCTGGCGCAGGAAGAACATAATCAAAAGTTTGATTTCAAAACATAGTTGTTGCCTCTAAAGACATGGCTTTGCGCCAATTAGGATCTTTTAGTGCTTCCGCTACTATTTTTGGTTCTTTTGGCAAATTTGTCTTCACGATTGCCATTAAATTGAGTCGCTGTTTAGGTTTTGAGATGTGCTTTTTACCTCTTCTACGCATTGGATGAAGGTTCTGAGGCGTTGTGATCATCAACGGTGGTGGAATCGAAATTGGAGCAGAGACACAATCTGTGTCTTGGGTTATTGGGCATGAGTTGTGTATTGGGCTAGCATCTGTTATTGGGCCAATGTGAGGTTCTGATTCAGGAGATGTAACTGCTATTGGCCTGTATCAGAGGGCAATTGAAGGCCGAAAGCTATTTGTCTCTACGATGGAGACGTCTCTGAAGTCTTGGGAGTGATGGACGATGACAGAACCGACAAAGTGATCGGCGAAGGAGATGGACACGGGGGTGACGACCCATGCACTGTTGTCACGAGCTGATGAGTGAGTTTAAGGGGCACAAGGGTCGAATTTTGGTGGTTAGTGTCAGGATTTGGTTTGGTGATGTGTTTGGTGGCGAAGGGAAATTCAGATTCAACGAAGTGAACATGGCAAGAGACATACATTTGGTCTGTTGATATATCCAGATAATAATATGCGCTTTGAGTGATTGAATACCCAAGGAAGACACATGTAGCAGACTTGGACTGAAGCTTGTGATTGGTGTAAGGTTTCAGCCACAGGAAGCAAAGGCATCCATAAATATGAAGCTTCATATAGTTTAGCGTCTAAGCAAAAAGCTTGGCGTAAGGAGAAGTGCCATCTAAGACCGGAGTATGTAGCTTATTTATGAGATATACTGCCGCTACGAATGCATAGGACCAATAACTTTGCGGTATCAAAGTTTAGCTAAGTAACGTGAGATGCATCTCAATGACGATGCTTCCTCTCAGACAACCCATTGTGTTCAGGTGTATGAGGTGGTGTTCTATAGTGTGAGATTCCTTGAGCCACCAGGTAACTCCTCAATGCAATGAACTCTCTTCGATTATCCGAGTACAATGTTGTTATTTTGGTTTTGAAACAATTTTCCACTAGGGTTTGAAAGGTGATGAAGGTTTGATAGACATCGGATTTATGTTTAATAGGGTATAACCAAGTGTATCTAGTATAATGATCGACAAGAATGAGATAGTATTTGAAGTTATCTTTTGAGAAAATGGGAGAGGTCTACACATCTGTGTATATAAGATCAAGAGGTTTTTGAGAAACAATAGTACTCGTAGAAAATGATAACTTATGCAATTGGTACATGAAAAATGTTTAGGTAAAGATGAAGGAAAATGAAGAGAAAACTGAGAATAATTGAATTCAAAATAGAGGAAGAAGGGTGTCCAAGTCTTGAATGCCATGAGGATAGATCTATTTTTGGTGATGATGAAGCAAAGAAGGTGACAGAAACATTATTAGCGTTACAAAGTTTATAAACAAAGACAAGATTACGATGCAGTTTTGGGACACAAAGAACATTATCAAGCTTTAGTAATCAAGTTAAGGTTGGGATAAAAACTGAACCAGAGTGAGATATTGGAATGCTTCTGCCATCAGTGATTGTCACCTTTTCCCCACCATTATAAGGCTGGTGGAAAGACAAGTTATGAAGATCCGATGTGAGGTGATGGGTAGAACTAGAATCCATAACCCAATTATTTGGATTATAGGACTGATTTGTGGCCATGTTTGCTCTTGGCTGCCAAGATATGCTTGCAGGAGGTTGTTGTTGTGGGATATTGGATACCATTGAAGCTGCAGTTGTTGGTAGTTGAGGGCATCTGCGAGCACTGTGACCATGTACTCCACAAATTTGGCACTTGCTCTGATAACCATGACTATGTTCTGCTGGTTTCTACGAGTACTGAGGTGACATGCTCCACAAATTGTTGTTATTGCGATTCTATTGGCAAAAGTTGGTATTGTTGTAACTTCGATTGTTTTTGTAGAAGGATGGACCACGATATATTGTGACATTGGCTGTGATCGGAGTAGAAGCATAGGGAGTCTGCGCCTGGAGTTTAAGCTAATGATTAATGAGTTTTTCATGTAGTTCTGTGAGAGATTGAGCATTATCACGTCCTTTTATTTGATCCACGATTGTCTTGTAATCATCTGACAATCCTTCCAGAATATACTCCACTTTATCTTCATGTTCAATAGGTTTGCCCAATAATGCTAGCTCATCAAACTGAGTAGTGAATCCTTGCACATACTCATTGATAGATTTTGAACCTTTTGTTCAGTTTTTCACTTGTTGTTGAAGCTGCTTCAGATAGCCACACGATGGTTTTGTATAGGTTACTTGCAGAGTTACACATATGTCTGTCGAGGTTTTGGTGGTCGCCAACAACAGTTGAATGGAATTAGAGATGGCTCCAAGAAGAGCGCTATAGATCATGCGGTCTTGACGCTTCCAGACTTTGTATTTTGGATTTGGTGTGACTCTAGTAGCGATTATGAGAGTGAGTGGTGGAATAACAATAGATCCATCGAGGTGTGGAGCAAATTCATAACCATCAAGAAGGGCATACACTTGCCGATTCCACATCAGAAAATTAGACGACGTAAGCTTGGTTACATTCATCTTGTTGACATTCAGCACCATAGTGGTAGAGTCAGAGACAGGAAAAGCCTCAGTAGTAGGAGGTGATAGCGTAGTCATGAAGACAATGAAATTTTAAATTTTTTGTTTAGGAACGTTCTCTGATACCATATAAGAATGAAGGCTGAATGAATTGTATTAGATAATGAGATTACACTTTGTACCTAAAAGACTAATCCTAATCATCTAGATAATATAATTTACATATTTATCCTTTCTATAACTTGCTATATACTCCTACACCTCCTAGAGATCACATGCATACAATCTCTCATATTTCAACACTAAAACATCATTTTAATGTCGGATCTATAGTTTTTTTCTCTAACTCAACATTATTTTTGCTACAGTATTACATTTGTTGTGCTAATATAGCAAACTATAAAAATTAAAATATTCTTATTTTGAAGTTAAAATCAAGAGGGTATGTGAATGTGACATTAAAATTTAGATACCAGTTATGAAACACTCTTTCCATCACGTAGGTACAAAACACTCTCAGCCCGACAATGCTAATATACCGTAATTCATTTAAATGTTATATTTGTATAGTTACTAAAATTACAATTTTTAAACCAAATAAATATAAAAGTGAATGCAACAAAATATCATAAGAGCATAATATAAGTTCAATAAATTTTAAGTTACTAATTATAAGAATCAGTACAAAATAGTATACTAATTACATATTTTTTTTGTCAACTTACTATTTATAATTTTTTTATTGTCAACTTCAATTTCATTAATCAAAATTCCACTCAAGTTGAGAAGAGTTTAATTACAAAGGAAAATTCACGAACGTATCCTCGCATAAAACGAGTGAGGACATCCACTTGATGATTCTCAAAGAAAAAGGAATAAGATGAAACAAAAACAACTTGATCTACTATTCAATTGGGCAAAATCTTCAATATAAAGAAAAAAAGCCAACTAGTCTTCACATAAGAACATCATCTGTATGGTATTTTTTTATCAACATTAGCCCACAACTAGTCATCCCATTGGCCAAGTACTTACATAATGTAGATAGCAGGATTCGGTTCCTAGATGTGCAAATGCGTCTGTATTTAGTGAATTTACCACATGCGACTAGACTAAATGCCACCTACATCTTTATGGTATGTATCTATATTGTCTGATGCCATGTTGTCAAACTCGAATATATGGAGGGATATTAAGCACACCATCACCTATAAACTTATCTCAACTTTGGAGTGAAATAGTGAAAGAAATCTTCATTTTTTATCAGAATTAAATTGTTATTATTTGGTCATTCGAATATGATGTCATATTTTTGATTTTATTTAAAAACTCTAAATTATTTTAGTTGTTAGTGTGCTATCTACGGTGGAAATTGGTTGAGTTTTGCTCCATGTAGCATTAATTAATAAAAGAATAAGGGGGAAAAAAATCAAAAAGCACATATCAATATTTAGTCGTATTAGTTAGCCTTGTGTACACCGAGACTCCTTTTTCGTTCTGTCCCGTTCCCATCCTGTAATTCTTATATTTTTCGAAAATGAAAAATTCTAAATTCTTATTCGGGTTCAAAAATAATATCCAAACGGGTAAGATAAAAGATCGAGAATAAATATGGGAATTCACGTATTTGTTTACGTTAACAAAATGTTAAAATATATTGGATTCAAATATTAGATATGTTTCAAATAATTAAGATCAAGCTCATAACAATATTTGACTTAAATTTTTACAACTTTACAATGAATACAAACTATTCAATATGGATATACTAGTGTTTTTGATTAAAAATAGTAATATTGGTCATTTAACTACAAATTTTAACACTGTAGTTTTGTATTTTTTGTGTATTGAATATTGTTATATTTTTTATACATTGTTATTTTTGTTATATTGATTATATAATTTATTGTAATACTCTTAGTTTTTTTATTACTCGTATTTCTTAAAATATTTCCCATACTTGTACCACAATTTTTCGATTGAGTAGGACTTTGGGAATAGTTTAGGAAGTAAATTTTAAGTCTTAAAATTTTTGTATCGTTCTCGATTCATAAAATTTTCATCCTGTTATATAACGAAAATTGTTTAGAAAATAAATTTAATTTTTCTTTAACCGTTCTTGTCAATACATGTGATTTCATGTCCTGTTTTAAGAGGGCTAGTATTAGTGAAAATATTAAGATACGAGTTAGACAAAAAAGTTTCGTTGTCTGGCTAAGAAAAAGAGAAGTAAAAATGGTTGATTAATTAGTAAAAACACAAGAGAAATTACGGCACGTGTGGAATATTAATGACGACTGCTTCTTTAACTCCGCGTTGCCACGTATTCATCTTCTTCAACGCGCATACTACCTGCGACTCTCTTCTTCTTCTTCAACTGTAATTATCACCAAACACACACATATATATATATATATAATCACTCTCAAGCCGCCATTTATCACTATACTGTCAAACTCCAGCAAGTATCTCCATATACACAATATATAACCCTCATTTGTTATTACCATTTTCACATCACTCTCTCAATCTCTCAGGCATTTGTTACTATGGATTCGTCTCCAAAGTACACTGGTGTACGAAAGAGGAAGTGGGGAAAATGGGTGGCTGAGATTCGTCTCCCCAACAGCCGTGAGAGAATCTGGCTCGGCTCTTTCGATTCAGCTGAAAAGGCGGCGCGTGCATTCGACGCGGCTCTATATTGTCTCCGTGGTCCAGGAGCACGTTTCAACTTCCCTGAAAATCCACCGGAAATTCCGGGCGGTCGTTCTCTAACGCCGCAACAAATTCAAGTGGTGGCTAATCGTTTCGCCACCGAAGAACATCCACCATCACAACCACCGCAACAAGAACAACAACAACAACAACAACAACCACCGGAGGAGGAGGAGGAAGAAGAAGAAGAAACGATAATTTCGTCACGTGGGGAAATGAGTGGTGGTGGGGCCACGTTAGGGCAAGTTGGAGAAGAGAATAAGAATGAGGGTAATAGTATTAGGAATGATGATACAACGACGTCGTATTGGCCTTTTATTTGGGAGGATCATTTTATACATCTTCCTCATAATTCAGGTCAAGACTTTTTTGGTTTTGATTCAACCGATATTTATTTTCCGACACAACAACAACAACAACATCAGCTCTCGTCTGATTTTTACTATGATGGAGCTACTGAAGATGATTTCTCTCATTACAATATTAACCTCTGGAACTTCTGAGATCCATCTTTTTTTTCGTGATCTTAGACCAATATTCCATTTATTTACACGGTAGAGTATCATCTTCTTTATTTATTTATTCATTTTAAAACAGTTAATATCACAATTTTTTATTTTTGTATGGATGTGCTTTGTATTATTTACATGGCACATTAATTTCAGTGTAATTTTTCTCTTTTTTTTCATAGCATTTTTTGTGTTTAGCCAATCTTGATCCGCATATATTTTGGATCATACGTAGATTGATTATTAAGTTTATATACAATATGGTTTCAATATATATGTGTTATATATTCACGTTTGGCGTGGATGAAATGTTTGTTTTATAAAAACTGGTCTGTAATACATACTGAAAATATTGTAGAAATATCATATAAGTAAATTATGCTTGTTTAGCTAGTTATAGAGGTGTTGTTTCAATGAAGCTTCTTTAAAACAATTCACACATGTACTCAAAATATGAAGACGTGTTTTGGAGAGATCGTAAGTCAAAATTCATAGCCTCGACGTAAAAAATTTCATGAGTCGAAGCAAGAGAGAAACTCTCCCATAAGTGTTGAAAAGTCCTTAGAAATAGTGTTGCAAGATGTTAGCACTTTTTTTTTTGTCACAAATCTGATTATATTAATTAAAAGTTCGGGATTACAATCTCATGGATGAAATATAGTACAAGATAAAGTATATTAACAGATGAATCCAAGCGGAGGAGACTCTGACACTCTGTAGATCTTGGATAGGAGTTGGATTAGGAGTCCCGAATCTGAAAAACGGAGACTAATCCTAGTTCGGTCGTCACAAGGGGCATTGAACTACCAAATGAGCTCTTGTAAATATCGAGTTTTTGCAACATGTCTCTAAGTTGGAGATGCTAGACGATATCCTACCCCTAAAGGAAGAACCAATACAGTCTAAATTCAGTCTAGGAGAATATAGACTAACATATCTAAATATCCTATAATATTCAATTATATTATGTCTAGGGCCTAAATAGAACAACATGTCCTCATAAACTAATCCTATTAGGCTTAAAAGACTAGAAAAAAATGAATATTTCATTAAAAATGAGGCCCAACAACATGGACTATTACCAGACCCATGAAGAAAAACTGAAACCCTAATCAAGATGTCTTTTTGCAGAGAGGGGTTGATGGCGCCAGCGACAGAGTTATCACCGGTCATACTTCTGATTTCCTAGCGCCTATAACAGGTTCGCCGTCAGTGGAGTGGGGTTCGACCATCTTGAAAACCAACATCCAAATCAACTTGCCATGAAATCTTGCTTGTTAAGGAGTAGATAGCAGCTATAACAATGACTGAGGGTGGAGAGACATATCTGACCAGAGACTCGTCGATGGCGAGTGGTAAAACCTCCGAGAGATTCGGAGTCGCTGTGAGTGATGGAAGATGAATAAGTCGATCTCGGTAGGCTATAGCCACCAGAAAATTTTGAACAACAACACAGAAGCACAAATGAAGAAGGCGTAAGAAAGTGAAACAGGGGGAGAAACAAGGCCCTCTCCGCCAGGACGAAACGGTGGTGAAGAAAACGAGAGAAGCTTCGTCCTCTGAAAGCATGTCTTCGAATTTCAACAGAGTCAACCATTGATTCCGACAGTGGAGGAAGCTGGAGAGTGGGCAAGGTCGAGCAGGAGAGAGGCAAAAAGGAGATAAACGAAGAAGAACATATCCAACACCAGCAAAATCCGGTGAGCCTAGAGTCGCCGGCGTCAAAGAACGGTGAATGCAAGACTACCTCGAATCCTGAACCAGAGAAGATATTCTTTTCTTAGCTATTTATCTCTTTTTCTCCTTTACACATGTTAACACTTAACCGATCAAATTTGGTCATATCTTAGAGGTCCTTATGTCGAAATTCTTAGATGGCCTCATGACTAAAATTAAAGAATCAATTATGAAATTACCATAACTTTTTTAAAAAACTTTGTTAAACGACTTGATAAAATATTTGCTGCTCGGATTCAAACATTTATCGATTAGATACTACGAGGACAATTATCATTTTCGAGTGAAATTACTAAGAGGATGATTATTAATTAGAAGTTAGAACAATTATTATTAGGAGGAGTTTTTCACCAATACAAACAAAAATAAGATCGACAATAGTGTGTCTATCAACATTAATTATAAATGACCGAGATGGTTTTCCTAACTGATAACTCTAAAGATAATGCCTCTAAGACTTTTTTTTTTTTTTTTTGAGATTTCTTAAGACTTAAGAGACTTTTCTCAATCTAATTAGGATGGTTTTCTGGTCATGGTAGTTAGACCGGTGGCCAAAAATACTGAAATGTATCGTCTTCCCGCTTTAATTTCTACCAAAAACTATTTTTCCTATTTGGGTCATTGGAATTTTCAAATGGGCTTTCCGGTTTTTCGGGAGACGTATGAGTCTAAGACTCCGAATCTCCCGGTTATCAAAAAAAAAAAAAATTGTTCTCAAAAAAACTTTCTTTCATTAATCTTTTATTCTATAAATTTTAAATCAGATAAAATTTCGAAATCTATATATACAGAGGGATCATATGGCATCACATAAAATTCATGTGTTTTGATTTTGTGTTCTTGGACCAATTCAGATAAATATTGACAAAGAATCAAAGAATTGATGGAGTTAATTGTGGTTTTTTTTTGTCTAACAGTTAATTGTGGTTTTCTAATAAAATCTAAACTTTTGGTAATGATGAGGAAATAGAGACAAATAAGTCACAACTCTCATTTTGTAAAGAATCTTGTGTAGAAACTACAATTTTTCTTTGTATCTATTGTAATTTAAATCATCGAGCAGATCCCTAGTCCATAGTGCTAGTGCTAGAAGACTAGTCCGTGATGTTTTTGTGTAGACTCAATGCCACATAATTGATCTTGATTATAATGAAATATAAAAGTTGACACAATTTTTCAAAATTGTTTGAAAACGAACAATTTCAATAAATGCTTACAGATTAGACAATTTTTTTTTTGTCAACAATCAAATCGACAAAATCTAATTTATAATTTAAATATTTTAATTTAAATATGATAGATTTAAACTTACAATCTAGTGTCAAAATAGATCAGAAACAATCCAATTGAATCACTTGCTACTTGGCACATATTGACATTTAAAAAATAAAAAAAGTCATACAAAATGATTATACATTTACTTGAGTTTAGTAAGTTGTGACGATTAAAATATATTATTTGTATAAAGTGTGATTTATTTAGATAGAAACTACAACAAGAACATTGTCGAAATAGGCACTTATCAGTTATGTTTATAGAATAAGGCATTTGTCATACTTCAGACTTAGAATCTTCTTCTTCTACATCGTTCAATAAGTGCGATAATCTAATATTTGGTATGATATACCAATTTTGATAATTTTTTTGGGTTTAGTCACCCAGCGAATCTGTTTATGATCTAATATTTTCCATTCAAGAGTGTTATGATCAATCTAAGGGGCTATAAATTAGGACCAGATGTCTGAACATTTTGTTTAATTTTTCTCAAATTCTGGTATTTTAAATTTCCAATTTTATTAGAAATTTTATTAAGAAGTCCACAACTCTTTTAACTGAAATTATACAAACATCCAAATCTACCTCTCCTCTTGTCACACAAGATTTCGAATTACACAATTTCTTTGTTCAATTTTGCTTATCGATACAGAGCAAGTTTTTACTCTATAAATTTATTTATGTTAGCTTCTAAACCTTGGTCTCATGATCACTCCTTTTTCGAGCAACACCAAATTTTTTCTTGTCTTGTAGTTTCACCCTCAAGTAAACTTACTTTTTCACAACATATTTACACTATAGACGCCTAAGTAACTAGAACTTGAAAACTCCTTTCAGTTTTTGACAAAACACTTAAACGTAAAAAGACAATGCAGGCTCTTGTGCAAGATCCGATTCATATTATTTAAAATCTACATCTTAAATTTTTTTTAAAATCTATTATATGTAACAGAGAGAAATTGAATCTTTGATATCAAAATTATTAGCTGAATCATCTTAAATATTAAACTGAAAAAAAATCGATTTCATCTACTTTTTCTCTGCATTTCTAACTACAAAACTAGTTCGTACCAACTTTATTTATTTTCCATTTAAGGGAATATCCCTCTACCCATAATAAACAACCATGTACGTAATCATTAATGCTCGTGTGGACCATTTCTGATAAATGAAAATTGAACATTAATATTCTAGGGAATGGGATTGAGATCAATTATGATTAGCACATATAAGAGGCTTTTGGACGATTTCTCCCTTTTGGGAGCTTAGGTCTCTCTAATTCTACTAGAGGCTTTCACCTTTAGTAATTAGGCTGAAGTATCACAGAAGTTTCCTTTTTCCGCTAAAAAGTTTTGAATTTTCTTACCCGTTTTTCCTTTTCTGGACTGGAGGCCTACGTTCTGTTTAATTTAATCTAGCCGCCATTGGTGAGAAAAACCTTGTGTTGCCTTCGCATCTCGATTCTGGTCGCTTGGTTCCGAGCAAATCATGATTTCGTCAATCAACAACGCAATAGAGAAGATGTCTATGGATGATAACAAACCTTTCAAGCTTATGTGTACCCCAAAGGTTTCGGCGGCTGAAAGAAATAAGTGTAGTATCATGGGGAGACTCCTTAACCCTATGATACAGAGGATGGCTAGTTTCATACATGACATGCCGATGATGTGGAGAGTCCATGGTAGATGTCGTGGCTATGCTTTGTCTGCAGATCGATTTCAATTTGTGTTTGATCACGAAACCGATCTCAAGTCTGTGTTAGAAGCTGGGGCGTGGACATATCAGGATTGGTCCATGGTCCTTGATCGATGGTGTGAAAAGCCATCTCCGAAGTTCCTTCAGCGAATCCCGATATGGGTTCGGATGCGTGGGATTCCCCTTGAGTGCTATGACGTCGATGTTTTGATGGAGATGGCGGGTGTGTTGGGTCAGGTTGATGAGCTTGCCTTTGACCCTAAGAAACCGCAAAGCAAAGGTTTTATCTGAGTAAGGATTATGTTTGATATCACATAACCTTTGAAAAACGCAAGAGATTTTGAACTTCAATCAGGTGAGGTGATTACTGTCGGGTTCGAGTATGAACGTATTTGGAAACGTTGTTTTCAATGCCAACTTTTCACCCACGACAAGACTGGCTGCCCACTCTCTTCTAATAACTGGCATCTTGGTACTACAGTAGAAGGTACAGTGGAAAAGCCGAGTGGTGAGCAGAGACTTAAGCTTGATGACCCCTTGTTTGGTGTGCTTACACAAGAGGATGTCGGGATTGATGCAAAAACCGGAAAATGGAGAATTGTCAAGGATGTTTTAGATGTTATGCGTAACTACCTTTCAGTCTCTGATAAGGATGAAAAATTGGCATGGGCAAATCGACTTCGAAGGTATGTCGAGAAGCTTGATGGCGATCATCAGGACCTGCAAAAGTATTTGAATTTAGAACCTTCCCCGTCCGTCACGGCTGATTTGAATAAAGGGAAAAGCCATGTGTTTGTTTTCTCCACTCAGTCAAATAAAGATAAGGGATAAGTAAAGCTGCAAGCCAACTTTTTTAAAGCAGCCCACAATAATTGTGTCCGGTTTTCCGCATTCTATTACTGATGGTAACGGTACTGCGAACGAAGCAACGGTTTTCAAAACTGGACATGTGGGTGCTAGTTCTTCCGGTTTCGCTTCTCGTAGTGTTCGCTCTCGTGGTTGTCCATGTAAGTGGCGAAGACAACAAAGCAAGAAACGTGTGATGCAAGTTTACAGAGAGAAACATATCGCAAATAATGATGTTGAGTCTATTCCAAAACGCAAATCAGTGGATGATTCTGACTCCACAACTGCTCATGTGGCTAAAAGAAGTAATGTTGAGGCTGTTTCGGGTGAGGAACAGCCGACGCAAGAATGAGCATAGCTAGCTGGAATTGTTAAGGGCTAGGGAACGCCTTGCCAATTCAGATTCTTTGGGAGATGAGAAGAGATCATTTTCCTGATTTTCTGTTCCTTATGGAGACTAAAAACTCCAATTCTTCCGTTTCTTCGGTTGATTGCCTGCATCGACACGGTATTAACACCAATCCAACCTGCTCTGTTTGCTCAAGTTCCCCAAAATTTTTGCATCACGTTCTTTTTGAATGTGTCAACGCTTCTTGGGATTGGCAGAACATGCAGGATTATGTTTTATTCCAGGGTTCGAACTTATCGATTTTGGATTACATGGAGTTTTTGATCTGTGCCATTGAAAGGAATTAAAGAATCTTCTCATCACAGAGCATTGCCGTGGCTGTTATGGCTCATTTGAAAACAGAGAAATGCAACCATTTTTGCAGCGACTCCGCAAGATGCGGATCTCTTGATTGTTCAAGCTTTGGAGGACTCTGAAGAATTCTTTAAAGTCTCGGGTTCTTCATTGCATGATCCAGGTCCGAGACATGAAAGTTTAAGAGGTCCTACTCATTGGTTCCCTCCAGCTGCAGGGATTGTGAAGTTTAATATTGCGATTTTGTGGAAATGGTCTCTTCATTTGGCGGGTGCAGCCTGGATCCTTTGCGATGAACGTGGGACTGTCCTTTTCCATAGTCGTGATGCCATGTTAGCATCACAATCTAAGATCACAACGGAATTCAAGTGTTTACTTTGGGCAGCTCAAAGTTTAATTGATTTGAGAATATCTAATGTTGAGCTATGGACCGATAACCACACTATTTTCAGGCGATTACAAATCATAAAGATTGGCCTCGTTACAAGTTTTTTTGACGCGATGGAATCGTCTTCTTCAGCCTGACAGAAACTATCGAGTTTTCCTCTCTTCAGGTCGATCAAACCGTGCTACACATCGTATTGCAACTAGTGTCTTGAGCGATGGACGTTACCACTCATATCTCGCATCAGGAGAGCCATCTTGGCTCAGTTTGATCATTTTTATAGATAGAGATCAGTATTTGTCTTGTTGATTAGCCCTCCATTTGGAGGTTTCCACACTCTGTTTTGTGGTTTTCTGTTACATTCGTGTACTCTTTCATGAGACCAAGTCTTAATAAAATTTCTTTTGATGGCAAAAAAAAGAAATATTCTAGGGAAAATGACAAAAATAACTCAAAATTTCATTTTAAATGCAAAATTATATCTCAATTGAATTTATCTCCAAAAGTAATCCATGAGAATAGTGAATTTATAGTTTTGCCCTTAATGATCAAACAAAAAACCTGGAAACGCAATTACATTTATATCCTTCGCCATATATTGCAAACTTCACATGAAGTCTGCTTCAAGAAAACTTCACGTGAAGTCTACTGCTTATACAAGAAGACTTCACGTGAAGTCTGCTTCTTAATTATTTATATAATTTAAAATTAAAATAGTAATTAGTATTATATGCTTATGATTTTGATTACAAAATCTAATAATAAACAATTATAAAGTATTAAAAATAAAATTTTGTAAAAACAAGGTCAAATTAAATAAAAAAAATCAAACCACAAAGTTTATAAACCAACTATGTAATGGTTTAGGGTTTAGGGTAATAAGATATGGTAATCATGTCAGATTTGTAAGTTTTTGTATTTGAAATGTAGAAATAGAATAAAAGAGTTACATTGTGCATATATTTAGAAAGTATAAGTATTTGGTCTAACATTTGCGTATTATAGAGAAAATATTTGGTTTGCGGTTTAGAATTTACGGTTTATAATTTAGGGGTTAGAGTACATTTCATGTGAAGTTTATGAGTTCCAGGAGAAAACTTCATGTGAAATCTGCTCTATAATTATATATTTAATTTAAAATTAAAATAGTAATTATTATTATATACTTATAATTTTGATTACAAAATCTAATAATAAACAATTATGAAGTATTAAAAACAAAATTTCACTAGTCAAATAAAATCAACAAAGTTCAAACTATAAAGTTCATAAACAAACTATGTAATGGTTTAGGGTTTAGCAATATAGGATAGTAATCGTGTGGGATTTGTAAAATTTTGTATTTGAAATGTAGAAATGGAATAAAAGAGTTAAATTGTGCATAAATTTAGAAAGTATAAGTATTTGGTTTAACATTTGCGTATCATAGAGAAAATATTCGGTTTGCGGTCTAGAATTTATGGTTTAGACTTTAGGGTATAAGGTTTAGGGGTTAGAGTAGACTTCATGTGAAGTCTACTAGTTCGAGGAGAAGACTTCACGTGAAGTTAACTTTCGAAGCTACTTTAGGGATTAGAGTAGGTTTCACGTGAAGTCTACTTTTAAAGCTACGATGTTTAGGGGTTAGTGAAGTCTACACGATGCATACTTCACGTGAAGTATGTACAATGTTTGCATACTTCACATGAAGTCTGCTCTTCTGAAATTAAAATTGAAATTAAATTGGGTTGTGCTAAACCAAAATTAACCAATAGTTGAACCAGAAAGTTACCCTACATATAAATACAATTTTTAAAAGAAGAAATAAACTTTAACCATTTTTTATATCTTTTTCTTCCTTCTTTTCTCTTTTTCTCTCTTCTTCTTCTTCTCTTTGTCTCTTTTCTAGCCAAAATGTTATCTCTTATTCCAACCAAAGTGTAAGAACTCTAAACTCTTCTCTCCTCCTTCACAATCAAAGATTTTTTTCCCTCTTTTTCTCATGATTGTTGCCATTTTTTTTTGCATGTTCCACCATAAGTCTCTAGCCGCCGAAGCCTCTTGTCTCTGGCCAACCATCATTTCTTCTCCGGTTCACAACTGAAAAAGGTAAAAAAGTTTGGAAAATGTTGAGTTTTTTTTTCTTGTCAAAGTATTAATTTTTTTGTGAGATCTTGTGAAAATTTTGATTTTTTTTTATATTTTATAGTTAAAGATTACATTTTTAGTGAATATTATGTCAAAATTCTAATTTTTTTGCTTTCTTGTGAAAGATTTTATTTTTAAAGGTGTGTGAAAGTTCTATTTTTTATGTGCTTTCTAGTTAAATATTTGTTTTTAAGGAGATCTTGTGAAAAAAAATCTAATTTTTGTATATTTTCTTATTAAAAATTACATTTTTAATGAACATCATGTGAAAAATCTAATTTTTTGAATTTTTCTTAAGAAATATCTCATTTTTAATGAAACTTATGTGAAAATTTGATTTTTTGTGCTTTCTAGTTAAAGATTTCTTTTTTAAATTAGATCTTGTGAAAAAATTAATTTTTTAATTTTTTCTAGTTAAAGATTATATTTTTAACGAATATGATGTGTAAAGTTGATTTTTTTTGTGTTTTCTATTTAAAGATTTGTTTTTGAAAGTTTTAGATTTTTAGTCTTTTCTAGTTAAAGATATAATCTTTTTTATATAATTTGTTAAATCATACTTAATTGAGATTGTTTTAAGGAAAACTTAGTATTTTGGCTTTTTTAAAAATGATTATATTTTTTCTCAAATTTTGACTTTTTCTATGTAATGATTACAAATTTAATGACTTTCATAAGAAAAATTGATTTTTTCTTGTATAAATTTTATATTTCTAATGAATATTATGTGAAATTTTTGATTTTTTTACATTCTCTTATTAAAAATTACATTTTTATTAAAAATATTGTGTAAAAGTTGATTTTTTAATCTTTTGTCGTTAAAGATTACATTTTTATTGAGTATTTTTGTTGGTTATTTTAAACAGACTTCTTAAGAAGACTTCTTTTTATATTTATTTTTTAGATTTTTGTATTATTATTTTGATGAGTAATGACGTTCGTGTCACTTTTATAACACAAACAATGTTTCTTTCTTTAGTTAACATCTCATCTTTGGATTTTGGTATCATAAGTTGTGTTTGTGTTTTTGTTCACTTCTTTGGGTCTCTTTTTCATTTTTCAGGTTCTTAATCAGATTGTGTATGAACTTACTACATATCATCGTTGGCTGAAATTACTATTTTTCATTTAAATCTCGAAACTACAGATGAAGAGAGGAATGGAGCTGGCAAAATATGTGAAGATTAGAGAGGAAAACAAGTGTCATTGATGTAGCTGATTTGGTGACGTTATAGTCTTCTTTAAGCATTATGTTAAGAAAATTAAGGATTTTAATTATAAACTAAATATTTAATCTTTTATTTCCTTGAGAAAATTGAGTGTGCTAGTTTGGTAGTGATAAATTCAATGGAGATTCAAAGTCAAATGAAACACATATACACACTCATGATCCCTTGTACATGAAGTAGACAAATCATATTAAACAAGCTTTGTATCAACATGAAATCTTTGTGATCCACTAAAACACTTAGAAATTATGTCTTGTTATACTAAAACGACATGATGGTAGATGAACCAATACCTAAAAATAAACATATTTAAACTACATTAATAACAAACATTTAGCTAAGAATCATAATACACTTACAAAGAAAATCACACACAAGTCTTTTCGAGACATAGGAGACTTCACCTGAAGTCTATACACCGACACAAATTAATGAAGTCTACTTTGAATAAGCTAACTACCTAAATTATATCTAAAGTTTATACATACATACATAACAATAATATATCAACATGTTAAACTTTTATATAAGTAAAAACAATATCAAACACACATAGGAAAATATAAAAAAATAATACAAAAGAATACTTAAACATGCTTTTAAAGCATTTTTACAAAAATTTATGTTGCAGACTTCAGCTGAAGTCTACACAGAAGCAGACTTCAGCTGAAGTTTACACAGAAGCAGACTTTACGTAAAGTCTACTTTGAATGAGTTAACTATCTGTATTATTTTTAAAATTTACACAGACTTAACTATAATATATAACCATGTTAAACTTGTACAGAAGCAAACAAAGTATCACACACACATGAAAAATATATAAAAAAACTAATACATTTTTACAAAATTAACGTTGTAGACTTCACTTGAAGTCTACTATTTAGACATCACATGAACTCTACGTAGATAAATAGTAGACTTCACTTGAAGTCTCCATAGGTTATTTTTGCATTTGACTAAACGTTGACTTTTCAGACGCAGACTTTACCTGAAGTCTACTTTTTAAGAGGTTAATTATATTTGCAATTACCCAGGATAATGAATTTTATTAGTAGACTTCACCTGAAATCTACTTAGTTTTGCATGAAAATAGTAGTCTTCACATAATGACGTAGACTTCACATGTAGTGTACTCTAGAAAACAGGATTACTTCTACAATTGACTAAGTTTGACTTTTAATACAGAAGTCTACACGTGAAGTCTTCGATAACACAGACTTCACGTGAAGTCTTCAACGTAGTTGGAGTAGACTTTCGAAGAAGTCTACTTTATTTTATAGATAATTAATTTTTTCATTAATTTCGCAGAAATCATACGAGTGTGCATTACTTAGGATCTAACGTAGACTTCACCTGAAGTCTGCATTTTCACACAAATTTCTAGATTTTTTTGGTCGAATAACTGTTATGTTGGTCAATTTCAAAAATAAGCCATCTAAGAGAAGTTGACTTCAAGTAAAGTCTGCGAGTTTTTCGTACATAAAATTCAAATTTTTAATCAATTGCAAAACTGACTCAATTTCAGCAGACTTCAGGTGAAGTCTTCTTTTATTTTATTTTTGTTTCCAAACAAGAATAAGCAGACTTCATGTGAACTCTACTTTCCGAATCTAGAAAATGGTCAAATGCAAAACTAACTTCTGTGTTGACCAGCAGACTTCAAGTGAAGTCTACATGGAACACATTCTTCACTTGAAGTCTACTCTCTACAGATTTCCGAAATATGCAAAAATTAGTTAGATTTGAGTTAGAGATTATATTTACCTTATTTAAATACCCATAATGTTAAATTAAACCGTTAATCGTTACTTTTAATTGGTAAATGCACCGGAAAATTAAGATTTAAGAATTTTGAAAATGTTAAAATGAAAATTAGAGAGATTTATGGATAGAAATGAAGAGAGAATGAGAGATAATATGGTTGAAGATGGTGAGTAAGCATTTAAATCTCGAAAATAGGTATATACATGAGAATTTAGAGCTTTTTTGTTGTTAGTGGTGGGTGTGTGAATTAAATAAGATGACATTTTGGTAAATATTTGAGATTAGATGAATATTTTGGTCATTTAATGTTTTGTTGAAATTATAAAAAAAAAACTAAAAAATAATGACATAATCGAAATTAGTAGAAGAAAGAATAGTAAAAAGGAGAAATTATGAGAGAGACAAAAAAAAAGTTATTTTACCTATTGACCAAAATCAATGGATTAGATTAGAAACAATCCCAATATTCTACGCCTTATTTTATACTATGTTGATTTTTAATATGATGTGAACATGTGAGTCATTTAGTACATTTTATAACAAATTTAGACAACTATCACCAATAGATAGACATTACAAAAGAAAAATTGCAGCTATGAATTATTGAATTACTAAGCAGAACAATTTTTACACGTTACTTATTTCGAACAGTAAATAACCCAATTTATTGTTGCATTGTTTAACTTCTTCCTTAGACTCTTAAAATTTAAAACTAACATGATCTCAAACTAAAAAAAAAACAAAACATGATAAAACATAACAAGAACATGTTAAAGGGAGTTAGTTTGGACAAGTATTTTAAGATTTATGTGTAAAATTTATTGTGTTTGTAGTGTTTTTGACTTTTTAAATTCTGCAGATTGATTTGTAATTGGTTAGATTATTTTAAAATTTGTGATATAACATGTTTTGTTTAGATCAAATACAAAATTTAATGATTTATTAATCTATGTGAAAAAACCTAAAATATCAAATAAAATGAAACAAAGGGAGTATATTTGTAATTTTTTCAGCTGAAATTCCATTCCAGATAAGTGTGTAACTTCACATAATAAAATTTAGAGTTTTAGTCATGGATAGGTTCTTATCGACCCTACCTTTGAAAAAACAAACAAACTAGAAAATAAAAAATAAAAAATAATAAAATAAAATAAAAGTCAGCTTATATATAGTGTGTATGTGAATTTAATATATGCAATAACTTAAATTAAACAGTAGTAGAAACATCTCTATATCTTTCCTCACTCTCTTTATTATCAATAACCTTAATTATTGTTTCCTTGGTTAGAAAAAATGGCTCCATCGTTTTTAAGCATTGCAAAATTCGTTGAGGCAATACTTCACCGGAGATTTTCCTCTTCTGGTCTCTCTTTACAAACCCTAACCATTGATTCCGAAACCACCATACAGTTCTGGGGGCCACCACCGTCTACATCACCGGAAAATCATCAAAAACCGTCGCTTCTCCTCCTCCACGGTTTTGGTCCATCAGCTATATGGCAATGGAGCTATCAAGTAAAGCCACTCTCTTGTTTTTTCCGTCTCTACATCCCCGACCTCGTCTTCTTCGGCGGCTCTTATTCCTCCGGCAAGAACCGGTCTGAGATGTTTCAGGCGTTAAGTATGCGAAAGCTTATGGAGAAGCTTGGGGTCGAGAGATATAGCGTTGTTGGGACGAGCTATGGTGGGTTTGTGGCGTATAACATGGCGAAGATGTTGCCGGAGAAAGTGGACAAGGTGGTTCTTGCGAGCTCCGGCGTTAATATGCGGCGGAGTGATAATGAGGCGTTCATTGCGAGGGCTAAGTGTGAGAACATTAAGGAGGTGATGCTTCCTTCTTCGGCGATAGATCTCCGGAGATTCTCGGGAATGATTACTACGAAGAGATTGAATTATGTTCCAGATTTTGTCTTGAACGACTTTTGCCAGGTATTTGATATTTTTTTTGTCTAACAACAATACTTTTATCAAATTTTGTTTTATTTATTTTGGAAGCAATTGGATGGTCCATCCCTAACTCAAAATCCACTCTAAAACCTTTTCTAATATATTTTCAATGGGACATGATATTATAGTCATTAGCCTAATTATCTATTACCAATATGAAAAGAATTCGGCAATGTTTTATTGAATTAAAAGATAATGTAAAATCCATTTAACATTGTGTTACCCGACAACAAATAATTTAAAGATCTAAAATTTTTATTTATGCTTTACAAAACATTTTAAAAATTATCATTGTTACATCATTACATTTTTGTTTTGGAAATTTTAGAAGCTTTGCAATTTTTCAACTCAAATTTATAAGTAACATTAAAAAAATCTGCATTGATTAATGATGTAACAATGATACTACCACCAAACCAATTAATATGATGTATGTTTTAGTCACGAATTTCTCGTATTAAAATTTAATGTAAGGGTTGAAATTCGTCCAAAATCATATGGTTCTATTGGTTTGTTTCTGATTTAGTTAGATATATGATCGTGAGTTCGAATTTCATCCTGCTTTAAATGGAAAACTTAGGCTATATATCGAATTTTATCGATCCAATAATTATTTGTTAGACAAAAAAAAGTAAAGGTTGAAATTCAAATTTCTTGAATGAAGTATAAACCACAAATAGTTTTTTTGGAACAAAAACGAATTAAACTAACAATTAATTTGAGATATAATTAATTAATTAATTAATAGTGGAGCCTAAAGATGCACTCACTATAACGATGGGTCGTTAAAAGTTAATTGTCACTTTCCATTGGTTAATATAAGACTTAATTATAGTAAAGTTAGGAGTAGCTCTCAATGAACGACAAGTATTTAAAATTTTCATATAAATACAAATAAATCGTTATAAAAAGAAGAATGTGGCTGTGTTGCATTGCATGATTGATACTATATAATATATTAAAAATTGGAAAATACACAGAAAATGTATTCGGAGAAGAGAGAAGAAAAGGCAGAACTTCTCGAGGGACTAAGTATTGGAAAGGACAACAATGCAAACGTTTCTCCAATTCAACAGGTTCACTAATCACTTTCAATACTTTATTGTTTTCTTTTTTTGGTTCTATTCTATATTATCAACATTGGTGGGCTCACGTAAAGAACATTATTAGCTCGATCATTTTTGAATAAAAGTCGTTGAGATCTCGATATTCTACGTACCCAAAGCATGACCAGTTAATGAAGACGTAATTAGGAAATTGCTTGAAGTAATTGAGGCATAAATGTAGACTGTTAAAGTGGTGTTGCAACAATTTAATCTACAAGACTAATTAATAGTCTAATTTTATTTTTAAATTTTTCTACTTTTTAATTTTAGTATGCAGTAAGATGGAGTTGAATTCCAGATATATGAATCATTAAATTAGCTGACAAATAACCATTAAATTGAGAAGAGTTTGACATAGTAATCTTATTATTATTACTTTTTTGTAGTTGTATTATTAATAAGTTTCATTAGATTTATCTGTGATCCATTTAATGAATAAGCATGAATGATGTAGGAGGTAATGATAATATGGGGCGAGCAAGATCAAGTTTTTCCATTAAAAATGGCCCATGATCTCAAAGAGTAAGACCCCTTTGATTATGTCTTTATTATATTTTTATATATACATATTTTAACGAAATTTCATATAGTTTATGGCTAAGTTTGAATATTCACTGTCTCGTTTCTCTTACTTACTCGATTGTTTTTGGTGGGATTTTTAGATATATAGTTTCAAAGTTACAAGTGGCGAATAGGATTGACAAAATTTCGAAAAAACTACAGTTTACTAGAAAATAATTGAATTATTGGTCAAATATAATATTTAATATATTTTAAATCAAAATATGATTTTTGGTTAAAAATTTAGTCAAAACTTTTTTTTTTTTTGTAGTGTAATTTGATAACTAATTCGAACCAAGATGAGTTATTATTTTTTTTTGATAAATTTTATTTTTTGGAAATGATTTCTTCATATTTAATTTCTGTATGTATGTTTGTTTGAAGCTTAAAAACAAAAGAAAAGGAATCGGTAATAGCTTTGTGTTTTAAGTAACAATGTGTTTATATTAATTAAGCAGGATGTTGGGGAAGAAGGCGACGCTAAAAGTGATAGAAAAGACATCACATATTCCCCAAACCGAAAACTCCAAAGAATTCAATTCCATTATCTTTTCCTTTTTGTTACCTCCTTCTCCTTCACTATAATCTTCATATTCATATTTAAACTTTATATTATAAACCTTTATGCTTTTAGTATAACTATTATAGAACTGCTTACGATAGTTTGTTGAGAATACTTATTAAGTATTTGTAATCCATGTCAAAATATTCTATGATCTAGGCTAGATTATAATAAATCGAGATAATAGAATTAAATTTAAAATATTACAAAATGATAATTAATATCTAAATAATAATTAAACTTCTAAATTAAAAAAAAATATTATAAATGATAATATTATAAACCAAAAAATGAAAAATATTTAGTATGAGACAAAACTAAACTCCAAAAATATAATTTTTATAGATTAAACAACACAAAGTCATAAATGACGAACTAAACTCCAAAAATATAGATAATTTGTAAAGAATAAAATAAATGGGTTAAATTGCAATTTTAAAAAATAAGTAAGTATTAATAATAAATTAAAAATAAAATCTACTTAAAATATTTCTTTATAGAATAAAAAATAGAAGAATACATTGGAGTACAACACACTTCTATTTAAGGAAAATATAATTTCTCTATTTAAATAATGTATTGTCAAAAGTGTGTATTAAGTAATTAATGTATCTTGAACTTTACAAAACTAATTAATTAAAAGAGTATAACTAGTAATACTATTGAGTGGTAACTAGATTGATACTCAATTTTCTATGTAATTAATTAAAAAAGAAAGATAAATGATTTTCTTAATCTATGTAAAATATTCTGAAAATAAAACTTTTTGTGACTGAGGTAGTATTTGGGATTAGTTGGAAAACAACATGCATTATCGTTTAAATCAAACACATGTCTTTTGATCTATTACGTCGTTTAATCATGTAATCTCGTATTGATCATCTACATACACAACACAATGAATGCAAAGCAAATATTGCCCAGCCGTTAAAAACTACGTGAATTCACTTCTAGGTTCGGACTATAACTCTTCCCATTGTCTGGTCAGAATTCGAACATCGATGACTTAGACTGATCTTATTGAAAAAATGAAAAAATTGTATGTTTATGAAAATATCTTTTAGCCATTTTGGCAATGAGTATATCTAGAACCCAATATAAGGTAAAACATAAAGCCAAAGCCCAATACCAAGTACCATAGTTCGAATTAACTAGACAGAGCTAAGATCAAACTCGATCCAAGTGGAAAGGACTCTTGTGTATAGATCCAGGATTCATTGCCTTAAAATAAAATAAATTTGTTTCATATAAAGGCTAAGTATATGATAAAGCGTCAACTTCTTTTACCTAATTTAGTGTTATTTTATTTAGGGATATAGAATTTTTTTTTTAAGTTATAGTAGACAGGCCCCTGGCTAAGATGGAGCTTAAAAGATACTAGAAGTTGAATTATGAATGTTCATTGTCTTTGAATAAATTTCATTTACAACTCTCAAAAAACCTGGGTTTCTCACGACTCTTGTTTTTTAGTTTTCACAATAACAGTCCTCCAAAAATGCCATTCCTTTGACAATATATATTGAGGTCTTAGCGAATGGAATTGTATAATTAAATTACTAAAGAAATCAGGAAAAGCCAAAGTTTACATAGACATGAAATCTTGGCCAAGAGCTACCCTTTCAAGCTGATTGAATGTATATATAATAACATAAGCAACATAAGACCTGATTCATAAATCATCCCTAAACTCTTATCATATTATTGGGCTTCCATCGAATTCAATATGATAGTTAACCTTATTTAACCTAATTTACATTTAACTAATGAGATCGTGGCCCATTAGGACCCAATACACATAAAGCTACACGATTTTTATATTACAGGAATTCCATGTTAGGTATATAAGCATCTATGAAATCTCTATTTTGTAACCTAGGTTATTTGGTAGATTTGTAGCATGGGCTTTATAATGATTAAGGTCAATTCCCACATCAATGGTATTAGAGTCATGAGAACCTTGAGCTTGTGTGTGGATTTAAGCCGATCTTTGCTTGATCTGAAAAAAAGTCCAAAAGACAAAAAAAGACAAAGCCGCCTGAGACTAAAAACTACTTGGGTTGTGGACATTGCTGTCTGTTCCTTAGAAAAGTATGGCCTTTAATATGTAAGTGTTAATGAGATCTCCACTTTATAACCTGAGTTACTGGATAGGTTTGTTTCATTATGCCCAATTCCTAAATTGATTTCCAAAGAGAAAACTGCAATGTAAATGAACATAGTTAGCCAAAAGATAACTATGGATAATATTAAGGTATAACATTCCACAACATTCTGGATTGGAAGTTGGAATGAATCCACTCTAGTATATATAAGTTATGAGTCTCTCCATTCATTGCCAATTGATTTTGAGTTTGAAGCCCATAATGTAATATGGTATTAGAGTCCACGATCCATGCTGTCCAACCCGATATGATCTAAAGTGGTCCAATTATCGACAACCCATGTCCAAAATTGGTGCCGTCGATCTATTCTCGAACATATCAAGATCAATGGCCAAAGAGCCATCATCTCGAAGAGCGTATTAGAGAATAACATTTCACATTGAAAGTTAGAAATGATCTATTCTAGTATATATAAGTTATGTACTTTTCTATTTATTGCCAATTAATTTTTAGTTAAAAGTTCATAACTCAATCTATATATAAAAAAAAAAGGTTGCTCTCTTCTTAGAATGTCACATCATTAATTTATTAAATTATTATCTTTAATTTCAAACCACAAATACAAAAAACAATTTACATCTTAATTAAAAGCACTAATTATAATTCACCTCATAAATACAAAAAAAAACACACAAAGAAACATACGTAAAAACAATTATAAAATAATCCACAAATGAAAGAAGACAAAATACATATTACATAACAGTATTATATGACTGAAATTAAAATTATGCACAAATAATTTATTCATGTAATTAATCCTAGTATACTTTTGTCTCATCATATATTCAAACAAGATAATAAATTTTATCTATTGAAAACACAAATAAATTATTAAGAGTAATAACAAATTTGATCCACTATAATTGTTTTAACTTTCCAGGTTAACTCTCCACAAATGTAAATTCTCCCTCCTCTTCTCTTATAAATATACCCAAAAAACTACAAAAAGGCACTAATTATAATTCACTTCATAGATACAAAAAAACACTAAGAAACATACGTAAAAAAATCTACATTTTAATTAAAAACACTAATTATAATTCACTTCATAGATACCAAAAAAACACAAAGAAACATACGTAAGAAATCTACATCTCAATTAAAAACACTAATTATAATTCACTTCATAGACACAAAAAAAACACAGAAAAACATACGTAAAAAATTATAAAATAATCTACAAATGAAAGAAAATATAAAGTAAACTGGCATCTTTTCTCATGACCACATATTAATTCAATTCAGTTTTATTATCATTTTTCTGGAATATTTATTAACAAATATTGTAAATTTTTTCTTTTACTTTTTAAATATTCAAACTATTTCATAATTTTTAAAACTAAAACAGTATAAGACTATAAAATATGAAAATATGCATACCATAAAGAATGGGAGAGGTAATATAATTTATTTCAATATAGAAACTAAAAAAGAGATAGTGAATTTTTGTATTAAACCTATGTAATTATGTAGAGAAAGAATGGATGATATATATTACATTTTTCCATAATATTAAAGTTGTAATTGCGGGAATGTGACATTAACAATTTTACTCAAAATCTATTATTTTAAAGATGAAATGATTGTAGTTATATTGGTACAAGAAAAAAGAATAGATTTAAAAGCAAGAGTTTTTTGTTTATTTTTTCCCATTTGAAAATCCATTGAATTTATCTATATATAGTTGCAAGGTTGTTGTGATTTTCAGAGACATGTAATATTAAGAAAGACGGTAAGTTCATGAATATTAATATATGACTCCTTGATGAGAAAATATTATAGATTTCTCATAGTTTATATATAACTAACTTATAAATTTAGAAGATAATTTTTAATATATTTTTTATGATGCTTATACAACATTTTATTCATGTTATCATTTGAAATAAGGAATAATCTATGTTTTCAACAATTTTGATGTAATTCAAAATAATTTTTATATTAAGCTATATAACTCGATTATAATAACAGATAAAAAAAATTCGTCCGGAGAGCGATTCATCAACTAGTATAACATAAAAGTGAAATTGAGACTCCCACACTGCACATGTCCTGGCTGTGGAAATCTATTCTCTTGCTCCGACATATCGCTAGCACCCTCATTGGTGTTGTTATAGGTAATGGTGATTGAATCACCTTTTGACATGATGATTGGTCCTCTCTCGGTCCCCTCATACAAGTTATAGGGAACCAAGGACCGCGATTAACAAGGATCCCTCTCGACACCACGGTTAGGCAAGCTACTAACAATGGTCATTGGCTTCTTCCTTCGGCGCGCACTCGTTCTCAATCGTTGGCCACTCTTCGGTAAACTCTTTTAGCCACTGATCCGCCAACCTTATCACATGATGTTGACACATACCTTTGGGGACCAAAGGACAACCGCAAGCCAAGATTCAGTTTCAAGCAAACATGGAACCACTTGAGGCCTCGAGCGGACAAAATTAACTGGTACAGAGCTATCTGGTTCTCAAAGGCTATCCTGCGTCACGTTTTTACAGTTTGGACAGCCAACTTAGACAGACTTCCGACCAAGGCCCGTATGATCTCGTGGGGAGGTAACCTTTCTCCGTATTGTTTATTATGCGGCCTCCATTACGAAACTAGAGATCACATCTTTCTCCATTGTGTGTACTCGGTTGAAATCTGGTCGAAAGTGCTTCTCCGCCTTGGTCATCCTCCTGCAATCTTCACTACATGGCATTGTCTTATGGCTTGGCTTATTGAACACACCACTGGACTCTCAAGTACCTTGAAAAGGATTGCTGCTCAGGGTCTTTTATATCCCATCTGGAGGGAGCGGAATGATAGGCTGCATGACAACCCCGCCTCCACTCCACCAGTTCTATTCCGCAAGATTGACATATCTATTAGAGACGCTTTGCTTGCCATCAAATTCACCACCAAAGGGAAGGGCCTCCTCTCCAAATGGTTCACATATGCTTGATGCTGCTTTTCTCTAGGCTTTTTTAGATTTTATTTTTGGTTAGCTAACACATCCGTTTAATTTTTTTGGGATGTTGTTCGGCTACTGGCTTGTAATATACACGGTTTAATTTCGATAAATATAATTAACTTTTATCAAAAAAAAAAAAGTGAAATTGAGACATCAATTGGCCACGTGGAGGAAACAGAATGAGGGGAATTAGGCAACGCCACGTGATGGGAGGAAGAAGATAGATGAGTGAGTGGGGGCAATGGAAAGACATTTGAGTGGGGTAAGTGGATTTCAGACACATTATTAGATTGAAATATTAAATGAAAAAGTGAGAGAATTGAAATTGAAAGTGGGTCTATAAATGAAAAGAGGACCCCATTGACAATGATCTTCATCCAAATGAGATCCTATGTTGATACTCCATTTTTGAAACCTTAAAGCTCTGCCATTCTTTTCTCTTCTTCCACAAGTACTCTCTTTTTTTTGGTCTCTTCATTTTTCCATAAGCTTTTTTATTGTCTTTTATAGATTTTGGTTAGATAAAAGATTTGATTACTAGTTATCATTTGTTGCAGACATAAATTGATTGATTTTTATTGTTTACTTTAACGTGGATTTTATTGGAAAATCATTGCAAGTTGTTAATAAGTATTTATATTTTAATTATGTAACTATTTTTGGATGAAACAACTATTTTTTTTTTGCTTTACAGAACAAAACAATTCTAAAGCTTTCCTTTCTGGACTGAACTGAAGATTCATATATTAAAAAGCTAAAGTGAAATGTATTATGGATTGGGACAAAAAGAAAGAAAGGTATTATGGAAAAAATAAGTGGAAAACGATAATATTTTCCTAAACTACTATTAAAAGAGGAAAAATAAAATAGAAAATTCAAAAAAAATTAGAGTAAAACACTTATGGCCATAAACTCAAAAACCTGCTATCCTGAAAAAAATAAAAAATTCACACTTCTTTCAGAAATAGCGAAGTCGAAAACACTTAGATCGTTTGACATCTTAATAGAGTCTATGGAGAGACCAGATCTCAATCATGTATTGAGAGTACTGATAAGGAACGACAATCTTCTATAAGAAAAACAACCTTAACCAAATGGATCTAGCCTAGAAACCAAAAGAATGCCAAACCAAAAACTAAACCTAATTAAAACACATCCGCCTATAATCTACGAAACTTGAAAATTGGACGAAATCAAAGGAAAAATAGTTAACCGGACAGCAATCATCGTAAAGCTCTAAAAAACTTAAAAATCATACGGTATCAAAAAAGAGAAGAGCTGTCGGACAACCCGAACATGTGAAAAACCTTCCGATACTCCACCATCCAAAGACTTCACCCGCAACATAGCTCTATCTTTCCGACATTGTTGCCATGAGAGATCCACCTTGGAGAAGGAAGGAAACGGAACCTACTTCACCGAAGAAATCCATCCGAAAGCACAAATTTATCTCCCCGTTCTGGGATAAATGACGTTAATGCTGCTGTAGCCACTGATTACCAAACATTATAATTCGTCGTTTTTTTGATAAATTAATTTATAAATAAATTATATGTTTTTCACGTGTAATTTCACTAATTAATATACGATTCCTATCTATAATGAAATCGAATCAAATAACACAAGATTAGCTAATAAAACACGTCAACAAGATTCACATACCAGCTTAATTATTTATAAAACAATTTATATGTCACTTTAATAGCATATTATACAAATACACTGTATTTTTTTCTAATAAACAAATTATAGATTTCATTGATAACTTGCCGAGACGGCAAATCTAGTTATACCTATCATAGTAATAATGACAAAATCCTCCAAATTTCGGAACATATCTATATCTATATAAATAAGATCATCAAAACAATTTTCTCCTTCAAAAATGAAATTCTTTTAAAATGTAAAAGTGGTTTGGTGCAATGGTTTACTGTATTTCTTATTTCAAATAAATATTTTAGTAATATTTTGATCTATCATTTTGATTACTAATTCTAAAATACTATTCTACTTTTCATATATATATATATTTAACCCACATATTTTAATTTAAAATAAATAGTCGATAACAACATTAGCAAAATCATAAAATTTTATTATATACCACAAAAATAAAAAAACAAGTTACAAATATATAATATACTCATAATAATTATATATTTATAATTTATGTTTTGCTATTTATATAAACAATATGTTCATGTAATTTCTATTATAGTATATGTTATTGTTGCATTTTATACTTATTTGTTAAAAATTTATTAAAATATAAAATAATAAAATAATAAAATAATAAAAATAAAGAATTATTTTGTAAAAAAAAGTTTTATTCAAAAATAAAGGAAGAAATAAAAAACTTTCAAATTTGAAGAAAAATATAGAGATCTTAAAATTTGAAAAAGATTTAAAACACCATCCGAAATATTTCTACAAGTGGTAAAATGATATTTGACCTTTAATACCGAACAATAGTTCGAAAAGTTCCAATTAATATATATTCTAATTTTGCTCGAAAGACACAAAAAGAAAATTAAAAAAAAAAAGAAAATCCGGCGAAGGAAGAAATACTGTCGGCTAGAAGGAACTAGTTTTGTAGCTATAAGTGGGTCCCATAATCGATTTAATGGATAAGCCTCACCGTTTTTATCACAAAATTTTAAAAATGACCACCTCGTCATCGCCACGTCACATTCTTACTTATTCCTATCCAGCCGCAACGGTTCATAATTCTCCACGTGTCAACGTTCCATGGCTCTATCTTCTGCGAATAAAAAAAAGAGATTAAAGATAATATTAATAATATTGATTTACAAGGTAGGTTTTTCATATATAGTCCCTAGACTTCTTGAAATTTTCCTAAATCGCCCCAGTTATTATTGTAGTTATTTTTAAAACTGATTTATTAATATAAGTTTTTTCCAATAATACAAGTGGACTGTTAGATAAATTCATAGCTGATTATGTTATTAATTTTTAGATAAATTTTCCAAAAGTATCAAGTTTCTATTAGAATAAATATGTAAAATTTGATGCATGTATCATAATTTAATGGCGATCAGATTATTTTAATTTTTATTCTCTAAACATATTTTAAATATAAATTAAGATAATCAAATTTTCACCAGTTTTTTTGTTTCATTATATGTTAAATCTCTCCAAATTTTTTTAAATCACTCACTCATACTTGTTTTTGCAATTTCCCAAAAAGCAAAAAAATTAATTTTAAATGAAACTTGATAATTTAAGTAATCTATCTTGTTCAATATACTACAAAATACAAACTATCAAAAAGATACACATTCATAACTAGGAATAAGTTTTGTCTTAATATATTTAGTATTTATCTAACAATGATCACCAAAAATGAATCTAAAATTGATACTAGCCTATCCTATCGAAGTAATCAACACAAAGTATGGGGGTGTAATGTGAAGCTCATATTCCATTAACAAGCTGAAAAATGGGGTTTAAAATGTGAAAAGAAAAGTATGAGTACGAAATTGTAAATAAAGAAAAACGAGGTGAGAGTTACATGCAGAGTGCGTGGATGAGGATAAGGTTAAGCAACAGTTTATCCTGTCTCCCTCTCAAAAAAAAACTTCCTCTCAAAAAAATACTTTTACTTATCTTCCATTTTAAATTTAGAAGATTCAAATAAGAAAGTAATCACAACGTGATAAATAAATAATTATTTTTTTTGTTTTTTGTTTTTATTATTTATAGCACACAGACAAGATCACAATATAAAGATCTCATCTTCTCTTTCTTTTCCTCTCTGTCTGTATTGGGTGTTTTATGAACAAAATTGAAAAAAAAGTTCCAAAATTTCCTGCAAGTTGTGTTGATTTCAAATGTCTATTGCGATGAATAGAGCTGAATCTTATATATTTAATCTTACCGGCGATAATTCAGATCAATCTCCGTCTGATTCTTTCTGTTCCCCTTCTTCTTCGGCTTCTTCTTCTATTGGGATGAATAGTGACAAATCGTCGGAAGGTGATGGAGAAGACGTCGGAGAAAATGAAGTTGAGTCTCCGTACAAAGGTCCTCTTGATATGATGGAATCTCTTGAACAAGTCTTACCAGTTAGGTAAGAAATCGTTCTTAAAGTTTCTAACTTTGGTACTTTCTGTCTGATTTGTAAGAAAAGTTTCGAATTTGTGAAACTGTGAGTCTTCAATTTTGTCTGATATTGTTGTGTTTGGTTTGGTGTAGGAAAGGGATATCAAAGTATTACAATGGAAAGTCAAAGTCTTTTACAAATTTAGGAGAAGAAGCGGCTAAAATGTTGACTTCTTCAACATCAATGAAAGAATTAGCAAAACCGGAAAATCCGTACAGCCGTCGTCGTCGGAATCTTCTTTGTCATCAGATTTGGGAAAACAGTAAAACCACTCCACGTGGCGGAATCACGAAGAAACCCATCATGAGTTCTAGTAGGAGTGCTTTAACGCTTGCTATGGCGGTCGCAGCTGGTGTGATGACCGGAGATGGATCTTTTTCAGGTGGAGATTCGTCGTCGTCGGGATCAAGTCCAACGACTTCTGGATCTCCACCGAGGCAGAGACATAGTCATCACCAGATGATGATGCGTCCTCCTTTATATCCTAGGAGTCAAGGGTCTTTTGGTAATTTGACGAGTTCGTCTCAGTCGGGGTTTTGTGCCTGGAAATCGTATTCAGTGGCTGATATGCGGTGTTTTCCGGCGACAGCTAGTGGTATTGAGTCTAATGAGTCTTAGGAGATGATAACAAATTGTTTTGTTGGGAATTTTTTATATATGTTTTGAAGTAACAACTTCCGGAGAATGTATAGAAGAGTTTAATGGATCCAAGTCTTTTTGTCTACTTTTCCTTTTGCATCAACAAAATTTGATTCCCAATCACTCGCATAAGTAAATTTGCATCTACAAAATCTGATTCATAACCGAATTTGATTCTGCGGCAGATCTATCGACTCTTGAATAAAATTCTAAAATCGAGTAGTAACTGGTTTATGTATAATTGTTGTATAATATTACATTCATGAACAAGTCAAGATTCATAATTCCTGTATAATAAGCTTTATAAACAAACAAACTCGAAAGTGTCAAAAGAGCAGAATATACAAAATCTTCTTTGTTCTGTTTAAGCTCCAAAATAGATGGAGCTGGTCACTAGCTGTTTCCACTTGTTTCAGATTTATGGAGCTGGAGAAGTAATGAGTTCGAAACGACGAAGATTGAGCTCAATGCCATTAGTCCACCTGAGAGAGTATTAATGGTAAGTGATCATGATATATGTAACTGGATCGTGTGACTCTATCAAGACAAACTGTTTTGTAACTAGTTAATAACTGAAATCGGATCAGGGTTGCTTACCGGATAAGGAAGGTGTCATGCCGAAATCGTACTGAGGAAGTAAGACACCTGCAGCTATAGGAATTGAGATCACGTTATATGCAATTGCCCACGCTAGATTCTGATATACTTTTGACATTGTTGCTTGTGCAAGACTCAGTGCATCCACAACCTATAACCAAAGAGATAATAAATACACATGAGTGATGAGCTTTTTTTATTTGAACTTCTAGACTCTTAGGTCCTTTGAATGAGGGATGATGCGTTTACATGTGAAAGTTTGTTGCGGACAAGTATGACTGATGCTGCATTTGATGCAGCGTTTTCTTGTGCCTCGATCTTTAGAGCTATTCCTACATCAGCTTGAGCCAACGAGGGAGCATCGTTTATGCCATCACCAACCTTTGAAGAACACAAAACAAGTTAGTCTAACTAATTCCATTGGTATAGCACACCAATGATTTCAATACAGTCCACAATTTGTTTTGGGGAAAGAAATAACATGTACGACGAATTTGGTATGGTAAGTTTCTAGGATCCGCATAACCATGACCTAGAGAGAATGACTTCATTGAGTCTTCATGGGAAACAGGTTGATCAAATCATTTCTGGGAGATAGTTGATGATCTTACCATAGCTACACGATGTCCAGAGGATTGAAGATTAGATATAAACTCCAATTTTTTTTCAGGAGACAAGGAATAGTTGGTCGATTCACTCTCAATCCCCACACTCTTTGCCACTGTTGCCACTGCCCCTTCCCTGTCCCCTGATAAGAGGATGGCTTTGATGCCCATTTTCTGAAGCCTTTAATAAGACAAACGGCACAAAACTTTTAGATGGATTACTGTTTCGATTAGATCCAGAAAATCATGCTAATATGCTGATTCTCAAATTTTGAAAAACAAGGTTGCTTAGTTTTATTAAAAGAATTGACGGTAAAAAGTTGTGGGAAGATCTACCTGCCTACAGTAGATTCAGCATCTTGGCGCAAGCAATCAGATATTGCAATAGCACCAATAATTCCTTCTCCTTCACGGCCAACGTAAACAATAGTCTTCGAATACCTAGACACTGATGATGTGCTCGACAATTTATGACCCAAAATACTTTCCAGCTTCACCGTGTCTGAGGGGTCGTTCTTTTTGAGGAAACGACTAGAAACCCACTCAAGAGAACCCACTGCAACTAAATGCTCATCTATTTCTGCCAAAGTACCAAAGCCTGGTTCTGTCAATTGGCCTCTTGTTTCTGGAGTTTCCAGATTCGACGTTTCAGCCTCGCTTACAATAGCCTTTGCTATTGGGTGTGTTGCTGTCTTCTCCACCGCAGCAGCCATTTTAAGAACTTCTTGTTCTTTGTATCTTAGAGAAGCAACACCAGAGACGACAGCTTTTCCTTCAGTGAGAGTCCCTGTCTAGACATATAATACCAATAGTAGAAACAATAAGTCTAATTGTTCAGTTTTGAAATTTTCCATCTATATAAAGATGGGTGAAGACGATCATGGAAGGCACACATAACAATACCTTGTCTAAAGCCACATAATCTATGGCAGCCAGACGTTCTAAAACATCTCCTCCTCTGATAAGATATCCCCGCTTTGCTCCTGGACATTTCAGGACACTTCATCCCATTAGCTTCAGAAAATTTCAACAATCTCGAATTTATCATTGCCAATTGCAAACAACATCTTCAAGTAATATAATGTTTACCTACCACTGTAAACATGAATAACAGAACTGTGCTTTTAAATCAGATATGGCTCCATGGAAACTAGAAAGTAAATCTTCATTATTCTAGGCTATTTCAGTAAGTTTATGTATTATCTAAAGCTACCATCAACAAAACAAACATTCAAACCAATTAATGTTTTTTCATATACTAGGTAGTCAAAGGAGCAGGGAAACATAGAACAGGAGCAACTAGCAGCTTCAGTGTCATTTTCAAATCTTCTTAATAATGGGAAAACATTGCACGCAATTAGGTTAATCTTCTCAACTAAGTGGTTAATCTTCTCAACTAAGTTTGCAGACGTATAAGTGCAAGCTAAATACTCCGCTACATAACATACCAAGAGAGGTGCCAATTAGTATGGCAGTTGGTGTCGCAAGACCCAGTGCACAAGGGCAGGAAACTACCTGGTAAACAAAGAAACGAGTTAATTATCTTCACAACATAATGGCTTTGTTAGAATTTATCTTTGTTTCTCTTTTATACGACATTCTTTTCTTGGAGTCACATTTTCGCCATATCTTCCCTCATTAAATCTGTGATATTTTCACATAAAAGATATAACTTTGCCATTCATAGTTCACTCACCAAGACATCCACGGCCAATTTTAGGCTTAAGGCCAGAGGATCTCCATCAGGTCCAGCCATATCATTGAGTAAAACATCTGGGAATATATGTGAACCAACATAATACCTGCAAGAGCATATATAAGAATCTTATCAAAATTTCAGGTGTCAATTGTGGGAGATATATGTAAAGAGGACCATACCAGAAGGTAAACGTCAGTGCAGATAAAGACATTATAGTATAGACGAATCGTCCAGCTATTGCATCTGCTAGCCTCTGAACAGGAGCTGCATTACCTTGTGCATCCTCAACCTGAAATTTTGTATTTCATAGGGTATTCATATTTCAACTTCACACATATCATCCTCCTAATCTAAACAATTCTACAAATAGAATTCATTTACTCATAGATTTCACACTACAAAAGATGTGACTGAAATAAAGACTACATAGAAACCGCAGGCTATGACTTTAATTCATCCGTCATTCTTGTCTGAATATTTTTTTTTCGTCATTCTTGTCTGAATATAGGTTCAACTACAAACGTGAATTGGAACTCAGTCATGACATCTATTTCTAGTTGTGGCTACAGTTAATGTAACTTTTCACACAATGACTTGAACTGTTCAAAGGTTTCACATAGTGATTGATGAAATTAATCCTTACACAATGTAACTTTCATTTAGATTCCACTTGCCATAAATACTAACCATTCTGACAATTTTAGATATAGTTGAGTTGGAACCCGTAGAGGAAGCTTGAATCCGCAGAGGGCCATCCTGAAATAGGTAAAGCAAAATTCCATTGATGACTGCATGTAAATCAAACTTAGGAATTGACCTCAGTTAGTGCACCTAGACAGCAATCTATCCCCCTCAGTAACATGGCACATAGTATAATGAATTGAGCTAATCTCGTAATGTTTGAAATAGGATAAAATCCCCCAAGTGATAGGTGTGCCATGAATTGAAGAACTAAAACAATAAAACCATAATCAGCCTTAAAAAAGAGTTCTGTTTAGGTTGCGTATACCTACCCAGTTTATTGTTCCCGCTGAAACTGGGCAACCTTTTTCTTTAAACACGGGAAGTGACTCTCCCGTCAGCATGGATTCATCCACAACACTTTTTCCAGCTAGCACACTCCCCTATGCCGAACAAAGTAATTCAACTTCATAAATTTTACAATAAAAGCTTGCAGTGACTAACCAGTCACAATTTTAATAACCATGCTGTTTTGAGAAAATAACCATAAACACTTACATCAACAGGAAACGTTTCACCCGGCAAAACTAGCAGCGAGTCTCCAACTCGAATCTCATCAACTGGGACATCGATAGAAATTGAATCAGAGGAAAGTACAGACTCAGCTGTGGTATTATTGTCTGATGAAGTAATCACAAGTCTTGATTGAGTGGAGATGAGTGACTGCAAAGCACTTTTTCAAGTCAAAAAAGTAAAAAAGACCTATAAATAATCTTGGGAGGAGAACCAAGAAATGTCAAACTCACCAACAGTTCATTCATATCACTAGAAGCTTTAAGCTTTGCCCTTTCTTCCAAAGAACGACCAAGGAGCACAAAGCCAAGCAGCATGACCTGAGCTATCAATCAGAAATTCACCATTTGAAATTGTATCTTGTATGCACTATGTTAAATTAAATGTTGACATAGTCCTTGTGGAATGTGGATGTGTTAGAGAAACTCACCGGTTCCTCAAAGAAGGAAGCATCCCACTCCAGTTCTGGATTAACAAGTGAAATCTGCAAAATTCAGAATGCAGAGAACTGCAATTGTTCAGAATAGGATACATACCAGTGAAAAGTAAAGTACACAGTACCAAAACTCACCAAACTGATGGAAAATGCAGCCATAGATCCCAATCCAACTAACGAATTCATATTAGGTGATCTTTTCCCGAAAGCCTTTATGCCATCAAACAGCAATTCTACAATACAAAATAATCTACTTCAGTCATTTAGGTTTCTGAGCAGCCTCAAATATCACTACTACATTTTGAAGCATTTTAAGAATCTCAAAGAAAAGTAGGAACGAATACTTTTAGTTTAGAAGTCTGACATTCTTCGTTTCTCTCATATGACATAGATACTCAATCAAGATAATCATTCTAATTCATAAAAAGTTGCAACTGTTTAAGTAAGCTGGATTTGCAAGTTGTAACTGTTTCATAGAAAATCTCAACAATGCAATCAGAGTAGAATAGTAACACACACCTAAGTCTGAAGAATAGCCTCGCAATGACTACTTTGTCATCTCTCTCTTATAGTATTAATTACAGAATATATCATGCTTTAGCTGGTAAGCATTCTAGATTTTTTCTAAGGGATTAAACAAAAGCAAACCTCTTCCTGGTCCCAATAAAGCTCCAACTGCCAAACCACCTTTCACGTAAGAGTTGTGTAGCAAGTCCCAAACCCCTCCTAGCAACATCAGGTGCAAGAGAAAGTCATAAGCTTCATTTGTCTTCAACAAATGGCATCTAACAGCGGAAATTTGCATTGATATTCAATTCTCAAGTGTTCAAATATATGAAAAAAATATACCATGAGCAATGTGGATTCCCAAGGAATGAAGAATATGCGAAGTGTGAGACCCGCAACAGAGAGCGACCAATGTCCACGCAAATGCCACTCGGTTCCTGCTCTTAACGAGCAATTCCTCTTTCTTACTCACCATTTCCTTCCACTTCTTCACATTCTCCGCCACTCCCATGCCCGAGACTCTCTTCTTAGCCTCGAAGCCACTATCAGTCAATCTCTTCGCTAAGCTCTCTCCCGCATCCGCAATCACCTCGACCTCCGGTTTAAGCTTCACAGCGACGGTTTCGGTCAGCATGTTAACCACAGCAGACGCGACTCGGTCGTCGGACATCAAAACCGATTTAACTCGAGCGACGCAGCCTCCACACATCATCCCACTCACATCGAGAAGAATAGGCGTATCGCTCGTAATAGATTTCACAGAGTCAATTGAAGATTCGGTAAGCGATTGAGTACTTATCTCAACCGAGTTTGATACAGAAAAACCAAGTGTTGAACCGTGTCGCTGGATACGAGTGCGGCGCTGTTTGGGAAAGCATTTCTTCACGTATTTAACATCGAGGAACATACTTGGACGAATATACAGACTCGAAGGCGGAGGAAGAGTAAGCCGGATAAGATTGCTCGCCATTTTTGCCGGCGAGACAACGAGGATAGTCACAATAGATAACAAAGTATAAAATCTAGTGTACTGGAATACGTATGGTTCGTTTAAAAAGTAGTCACCAGAAATTGACACGTCGAATTTGGAATATATCCAAACCACAAGTGACTCGCCGATTTTTTTGAATTTTAAAAGCCAGGTTGTCAACAAAGATAAAACGCTACGTTTTAATAAATTTACCTAAAGACCCTCTATGTCGTTCAGAGTCTCTACGAGCTAAGACCTTCCGATTCAATCAGAGAATTACGGCCCCCAGGACACAGCGATGCCACGTGTCATCTGTCTGAATTTTTTCAATTTCCTTGGATGTACTTTATCTTCTTTCCTTCTAGTTCTCTCAGCTTCTACTTCTACGAGATATCTCAAAGCTTTGCTACGATGGAGACGAATGCCAACGAACCAGCTGTGAAAAGCTTGAAATCCTTTTCGTCTGGACCAATACCGAACTTTTTTGTTTCACTCTCCTCGGCATTTATGCAAACACCTCTTGTGCGTTTGAACAAACCCAGTTTGCTACTTCTACCACCAACTGCAGGCTCCGTAAAGTTGATTCAAGATTTTCATCGGTCTCTGGTCTCTGCAACTGAGAAATTTACAGGCTTTTGCCATTTACTTGCCTCTCGGAACCCTCTCTTTCAGGAAGCGGTTCGCTTGTCGTCCGAGTTTCGCGTTCTATGCGACGAGGTAAACTTCTCTTTCCTTTGCTTGTACAAATTGACGATGCTATTGGAAAATAATTTCAAATGAGTTTCTTACTTGCTGGGATTTAGTTAAGAAGATAATTATGTGTTTCCTATGAACCTGGTGAAAACTTGTCTGGGCTCTGATTGGTATTGCAAAGGTTGAATCTTTCTGGTTTCTGTTCCATCAAAAAAATATGGGGATCATTGAACCGCCAGTAACTCGGATCATATGTCACAACGTTAAAACTAAGTTTTATGTGTCCTCAAGTCGGGATCTTTTTGATTCTTTTCTTTCTACGTCTTTTGCTTCTGAATTTTGGTTGTTAAAGATGAAAAGCCTTTTGTTGTTTTTCAGATTCGTTTGAGAAACGCTTCAAGGGTGAAATTTGCCATGTCTAATCACGGATTTGCAGCGGTTCTTCCTGGAGATTCAGTTGCAGGACTGGTGGTTGCTAATGGGTTGATAAATTTCCTCAACATATATAACACTGTCCTTGTTGTCCGTCTTGTACTCACCTGGTTTCCTAGTGCTCCTCCTGCCATTGTTAACCCCCTCAGGTAAAAACTTTGCTCAGTGTTTTCCTGCTCGTATAGGAATTGCCACTACGTTTTAAATCTTATCCAGGGTCTAAAGTTTCGATCAATCACTGGCATCAAAAACTAGATCATATAGTCGACGACCAAAAAAAAAGTATATATTACTTGTTGGTCTATATTGAAGGTAATCTTGTTACTTAAATTAGAGGGAGTTTTGTTTGGGAAACTAGGTCCCTTACTTTCATCTCCAACTCTTGAAACGTTTAAGGATTGTTTAAACTGCTGATGGATCTGCCCAAGAATCCTAGTTGATTGCTTGCTAATTATGTGTGTGTGTGTGTGTGTTACCATTGTTTCAGCACTTTATGTGATCCATACTTGAACATATTCCGGGGATTCATACCACCTCTTGGAGGATTAGATTTGTCTCCCATTTTGGCGTTCCTTGTTCTCAACGCCTTCACCAGCACTGCTATGGCGCTTCCTTGTGAGCTCCCACCAGCTGAAGGAGCAGCTTCTTCATCTTCTTGTGAGACAAAGTGGATGAGAAGGAGAAGGTTGAGCAGCTACAAAGACCATAGAAGCTCATCTTCTACGAACTGAACCTGTTTTTGAAAAAAAAAAACTCTTTTCTTTTCTGCGCTTCAAATGTGAAATGTAGCTGAGCAATTACGTTCTTCTGCAACCTTAATTTCTGAGTGCCTGTATAAATTTTCTTTAGAAAATGAATAAAAGAGTTGTGTTTTGATACAAAGAATTCTTCGTAAGAACTTAAGCAGAATTTCAGGGCAAACTACCAAATTTTAATCTTCATTTATGGGTGGAAACATCTTTCACTCAAGGTCTAATCAGAAGCTTTGCATTTCAAGACGAAAACAAGAAGGATGAGGATGACAAGCAACCCACCAAATGAACCACATAGCCTATGAATCCAGTAAGGATCAAACCTGGTCAAGCTCGGCTCACAAAACAGGGACAAGACAATGGCCAAAATCAATAAGAGGAGAAGCACAGAGATGGAAAACATGAAGCTAAAGAATTCTTCTTCCGGTTCTTCATCTTCCTCTGATAAGCTGTCGATGTAGAGAGGTGAGAGCACGGCTAGTACCGACAAGCTTATGGCCAGAAACTTCCTGGACATAGTAAACCTCCCCACACTTTGGCTGGATGATCCGGTTTCCATCGAAAAATTGTAAGTACAAAATACAAAAATCAACTGGTAACTTTCTTTACAATCCTCTCTTGGTATTAATCAGGTTAAGGAAGAAAGATCTAACGAAACTGGTTTGTTTCTTGGTAAGAATATGTATGGCTTATAATTTACACGGAAAGAGAAGAGAGAAAGAAGATTCTTCAGTTTCTGGTGAACAATAGTAGTGACCAAACATTGCTAAATTATTCCATGGGGATCATATGCTTAATGCTTTTCTTTATCTTTCTTTTTACATAAAGCTGAACCCAAAAAACATTATTACATTGTTCATATATCACTACTTTTTTCTTTACTAAGAATCTCTGCAACAGAAAATTTGGTTTAACAATGAAGATGGTTAGTTAAATCAGAGCTATACTTCGATAAAACTTGTCAACACATCAGAAGTATTTGGCATCTACACTTGGGAAAGATTTATCAAGATGAGTGAAAGGTGAAGTCATTCTCAGTCGGGTGATATGAACTTGTGCTCCTGAAAGTTCTGCAAGGAATTCTGCAATAGCTTCATCATTGTCAAAAAAATCCAAAAGATTGATATCCAAAACAGTAAGTGCAATAGTTGTGTAAAGTAACAAAATAACACACTAAGTGAGACTTGTGTAGACCTTAATTGATTTTTTGTAAGTTTGAACGATTTCAAAGATTTGCAACCTACAGCAACTTGTTCTAATGCAAATTCAGATAAATCATTCATGTATGAAATATCAAGTGTTTCTAGATTTGGACAAAGTCTAAGAGACATAATGGTAACAGACAATTTGGTTTAACAATGAAGATGGTTAGTTAAATCAGAGCTATACTTCGATAAAATTTGTCAACACATCATAAGTATTTGGAATCTACACTTGGGAAAGATTTATCAAGATGAGTGAAAGGTGAATTCATTCTCAGTCGGGTGATATGAATGTGTGCTTCTGAAAGTTTTGCAAGAAATTCTGCAATAGCTTCATCACTGTCAAAAACATCCAAAAGATTGATATCTAGAACAGTATGTGCAATAGTTGCGTAAAGTAACAAAATAACACAGACTTATGTAGACCTTAATTGATTTTTTGTAAGTTTGAACGATTTCAAAGATTTGCAACCTACAGCAACTTGTTCTAATGTAAATTCAGATAAATCATTCATGTATGAAATATCAAGTGTTTCTAGATTTGGACAAAGTCCAAAAGACATAATGGTAAGAGTCATATATGATTTTACATAATTGATTTATATTTTTTGAGATGATTAGTAAAATTACAAACAATAACCACTGAAAAATATTTTCAAGGAAACAGATGCAACTATTATTGTATATATAAAGACAACATAATCATTTGTACAATTATTGCACATGTTACCATTAAAAAGAATAGATAGAACATTTGTGGAAGATTTGATAGATGGTCTAGATTTCAAAATAAAATATATTCTTAAAAATCAATAAAATATGAAGATTTCACCTCAAAAGATATTTTGAACCAGTAGATTTCACCTCTATAAAAACAAAAATGAAGATTTTGATTATTGATTGATATTATATAATATTAATATTTTTCTTTTCTCCAAGATCAACTTGTTTAATTATAGTGTGGTATCACGCTACGTTTTTGATTTATACGTTCAGTTTGGACTTTATATTGAAAAAGAAATAAATAAAAAACCTTGATCATATTATTTCTTCATTTGTCATTGACTATATATATATAAAAAAGTCAAAAATCAATATCTACATCGCACTTATATATATACAAGTTGGTCTTTCTCACTTATTTTTCCTTTTTTTTTTTGTCAACTTAACTCAATATTATAATGTTTACACAAATCGTGACACATTGCTCACTAAGACATGAGACCTAGAAAATCGTCTGGCAGTGCGGGCTAGGTGATCAGCTCGCACTGCCAGACGGTTTTCTAGGTCTCATATAGTTTTTATATATATAGTTTTTTTAATTTCTACCTTTTTATTTATTGTTAATATGTCGTCACCACAAATATTCATACATATTCCTTATTTGATTCATTTATGAATTTATATTATTTCTATTTATCTGTAAATTTTCTTTAGAAAATGAATAAAGGAGTTACTCTAATACACAGAATTCTTAGTAAGACTTTGCAAATTTCAGGGCAAGCTACTAAATTTTACTTCATTTATGGGTTGATCCTGGGCATAGTAAACCTCCCCACGCTTTGGCTGGATGATCCTGTTTCCATCGAAAAATTGCAAGTACAAAATACAAAATTAAACCGATAACTTTCTTTACATTCCTCTCTTGGTATTAATCTGGTTAAAAAACAAAGATCTGAACGAAATTGGTTTGTCTCTTGGTAAGAATCTACAATTTACAAGGAAAGAGAAGAGAGAAAGAAATTCTTTAGTTTCTGGTAAACCAAACATTGCTAAAATATTCCATGGGGATCATATGCTTAATGTTTTTCTTTTCTTTCTTCTTACATAAAGCTAGCTGAACTTAAAAGACATTATTACATTGTTCATATATCACTAAATTTTTCTTTACTAAGACCCTCTGCAAGATAATTTGGTCAAATAATGAAGATAGTTCATCAAGTCAGAGTTATACATCGCCAAAACTTGTCTACTCATCAGAAGAACTTGGCATCTACATTTGGGTAAGACTCATCAAGATGAGCGTAACGTAAAGTTATTTGCGGTCCGATGATATGAACTTGTAATCTTGAAAGTTCTTCAAAAAAAAAGTTCTCCCACTTGAAACGATAACTACAATAAGTACTTGACAGAGATGATCTCAAAGTTTAGGCTAAATTACAGGTATCTACCATAGAATATTTGCGTCCACCCAGGAACTCAAAATCCATCAAGTCATCTTCCGTGAGTTTTCGACACCACGAGAGGTCCAAATATCACAACTTCTTACAGAGATTGGCAATCGAAATGGCAGTATCTTGACCAACCTGTTAAAACATAACTCCTTTAAACACTTAGGACAAACTAGGTTATAAAGAAAATGAGTAATTAGGTAATAAAAACACTCACATCTCAGACATTTATTAAGCAGAGATGGTGAAGAGAACCTCCAAGGAAATCAAGAAACGCAGCAATAGCTTCATCACTGTCAAAGGAATACAAGAGATTGATATTCAGAACAGCCACTAAAAGTAATGTAATAAGAACACACTAAGTGAGTGAGACTTGTGCAGACCCATTATAAGTTTAACTGAGTTCAAAGATTTGAAAGCCTCGGCAAGATATTCTAATGAGGCATCGGTTAGGTAATCCAAGTCTGAGATGTCAAGAGTTTATAGATTTCGACAATAACTCCCAATAGCCTTAATGGTGTCAACGATATAGGTGTCCATCATGCCCCGCTCTGTTTGTGACTTTGAACGTATGTGTAAGTTTCTACTTAAGCTCGTTAATGTGTTGTTCATACCTTATGTGTACTGAAATCAATTTTCGCAATGAATCTTAACAGCTATGGAAGCGATCAATGTAAATGAACTCAATTTTTGTGAATGCCATGTCCAGTTCACTTGGCTGGAAGTCCTCGATGTGTCCACGAATTGACTACAGATGCTTGTGATCATACCTGTCAACTATTTTGGAAAAAATGCCGGGGTTTAGTTTTGTTTTTGTCTGTTGATTTGATTGTTATGTACATGGTCTAGTTGCTCTGATAGTATATTTGTTTCTTGGTTGCAGCACTATTGATTTTTTAACCTACTAGATATATGAGACTTTACAGCTTGAATGTGGATCATTGTTCACTCACATCACAAACAATCCAACTAAACCGTTGCCATGATGGTTTGATAGAGGTTTTCATTTGTCATAGCTAGCTCTCATCTCTGCAAACCACATATCTCAGGTAACTTTATAAACACCGGTCGATGTAGAATCATATAGCGACCATGATTTTTGACTTAAGGTTCCATTTCCTATGATTAATGAAGGCTGTTGCGGCCAGATTTCAGCTAAGAGGAGGTGACTGAAAAGCTGCATTCATGCAAATGGATAGTGAACCATGGAAACATATCTGTCCTATGTGTCTCAACATTACAGGGATTTGATGTTCCTCTCTCGAAGAAGGTACTAGGAAAGAAGCTTAGAGGTAAAGAAATGACATTTTTTGTACAAGTCCCATGTTGAAACACTTGAGATCTTATTAAAGGAATAGATAAAATGTGATTTCATACAAACAAAAAGATATTTTATATTATAGGGTGATTTACTGAAATAGAACAGAATTATCGAAAAATTACTTAAATAGAGTAAATGTTTCAAAATTACTAGAATAGTTTATTAAATTTTTGTCTTTTTTTTATGAGTAAACAAAAACATAATTACGAAACTGTCATTAATAGAATTTGTCACGTTAGTCTTCTGTCTCTTACGAACTCTACTAAACTAATTGTGTCTCTTACGAACTCTACTAAACTAATTGACACTACGAGAGGTCCAAATATCACAATTTCTTATAGACTGGCAAGCGAAATTGCAGTATCTTAACCGACCTTTTAAACACAATTCCTTAAAACATTTTGGAGTCACCAACGTATGGAGAAAATGAGTATTTAGGTACTAAAAGCACTCACAAATCGGATATTTTTGAGACAGAGATGGTGAAGAGAACCTCCCACAATTTCAAGAAACTTAGTAATAGCTTCATCACTGTCAAAGGAAGCCAATAGATTAATATTTAGAACAGTCTACAATAATTATGTAAAATTATAAAAATCACACTGTGTGAGATAGACCTAAATCGGTTCTTCGTAAGTTTGATTGATTCCAAAGATTTCGAAAACTCGGAAAAATATGGTAGTGAAGAATCAGTTAGATTATCCAAGTTTGAGATGTCGAGAAACAGAAAGTTTCTAGATTTTGACAATATCTCCCAATACACCTAATTGTCATTTTAGTTATATCACTGGTTGTCACATAGAAAAGACAAAATATTACATATTAGCATAAAACTTCAAATGATATTTTGGTCTTTTCGAGGCATCAAAGGATTGACTTACTTGTAAGAATCGAGTGAAAAGATCGGTGAGTTTTGAACCATGGGAAACAAGGAACATCAAGAAGACGATTAATGTTTTGAATTCCTGCAACCGAGAGATAGTTCAATTTCTTGAACTTAAGTAAGGTTGTTTATGAGGATAATAGATGGTTTAATTCCTTGGCATCCTCCAATATTAAGCATTCTAAGAGTAGATCCAAAATTATCAGAAGAATCTTTACAGCTTGGGAACTGAGAAGAGAGCAGTAAGAGAGGTTAATAAACTGATGTAGAGAAGATGATGTTGACATAAAAAAACAATGTTTTGTCTGTTAAACATATATAATGCTCTTTGAAGAGATTGTTTTGAGTGACTTGAATTTGTTTGGTGATTGTTTTGAGTGACTTGAATTTGTTTGGTGAGCGTTTGAAGAACTAAGTATTCGTGTATTCTGTCATGGCGCTCGTCCACAGAGGTCAAGAACTAAAACCTAACAATTCAAAAATCGCAACACAAAATCTACAATTCTCACAGTTCAATTTAAGAAAACTTATCTCCAAAATTTTTTTATCACTGATTCCAAAAAAACTTTTTATCACTGATTCCAAAAAAACTTTTTATCACTGATTCCAAAAAAACTTTTTATCACAATCACAGAGGGTTTGAATCAAGTCTTTCTCTTCTAATTCAACACATTACTTGACGGAAAAGCTCATTTTACAACTAAATTTTCAAGTATATAAAACAAATCAATCATATAAAAACCAAACAAATTTGAAAAATTCAGTTTCAAAATTCAAAAATTTATATTATATGCTAATGCAATTCATTATATAAATCTATAAATCAATAATATGCAATGTATCTTATTATCATTGCCATCAAAATAATATATCAAATCGAAATTTTATAACGAATAATCCAAATTTAAATTTAATCTTGTTAAAATCTAATGTATATGATCGTAAAATCTTTTTAAAATACATAAATATTAATTATATTGTATTAATATATAATTTTGCATAATTGATTTACATTTTTGGAGATGAAAAGTAAAATTGCACAAATCAAGCATTGTACAATTCATGTACATATTACAATAAAAATGAATGAAACATATATTTTTGGAAGATTTTATAGATGCTCTCTCAATACAAAAGTAAGTAAAAGTAAAAGTAAATTTAAACCATGTTACTTACCATGTTTTCTTCTGATGATGATTTGCTGTCTTTTGACAGTGACAAAACAAATAACAAATATGAAAATAAAGTCTGTTTTTGTGATTGGTTGGGTTAGACTACTGCTTTTGATGTAGTAGTTATTATCTTTTGATGTAGTAGTAGTTATTATACATTCCATATATTTTAAAATTAATTGAATTTGAAACAACTATATTGTAATGTACAACACAAAGCATGATCTAGTTGAGATATAAATAAAAGAGAAAAAAAATATGTAGGAGGTAGGGACAAAATCATATAGGAGTTTCGGATATTTGTTAAATCCAAAATAACAGCAATTGTGCAAGTATTATTTTCCATATCTAGATTTGTTTTGAGAATATATAATAATTTTCCTTTTAAACATCATCATTACCTTATAAAAAATACTTTATAATAATGAATATTCACAGTTCTATTATTCTTTTACTTAGCGTGTTGGGCATGTCACATCATTGTAATGTCGTTGTGGAGAGATATATGAATATGAATGGAAATTGAATGTGGAATGGTCCTTAAAGTATAGCTGTAATTGAAACTCTATCTGACATCCTTTTCTAATGGACCATTTTTGTATATTAATATAAAAACAATTATGCTATTTCCTTTTGTGTGTTTGTGGCAATGAAGCTATATATAGATAGAGAGTTTTGTGAGTTTATACTATTTCTCATAATTAAAATATTTTTAATTACTGACAACCTAAACCCGACAATTTATATGTGTATATGAGAAATTTTATTCTGAAAGATTACAAATGAATATATATGTTTGGGAATGAGTGAATTCTTTATTTATATATAAATATATGTAATAACAAATTTTTATTTTGTTAATTATTAAAATGACACAATCTTATTCATAACTTAAACTCTAAATTATATCATGCTGGATAATGTGTTTATATAGAGTTTAATTTCTATAAATAACACCGTAAAAGTGGACATTAATTACTTGACCAAATTGAATTAAGTAGAATTGTATTTGTTTAAACATACATACAATATATTTTTTCTTGAATTTTTTGACAAAAAAAAAATACTTTTATTGAATTTTATGGCAGATATTAGTGGAAGCTTTAAATATTAAATATGGAAGAGGCTAAAGAAACATCGTTATTCATATTTTCATTTTGATTGGACCAGCTCAACATCGAGAGAAAATAATGCGTATGGGATCGAAACATGTTAATCAAATGATGTAGAGTTCATGAAGATGATGAGTAACAACAGAGTTGAATACTCAAACCCTTGTCTCCAAATAATATGGACCACGATGACTTAATACATTTTCAAAATTTTGACTAAAAAATATAATTTCTTATCAAAAAAGAAAATTGACTAAATAAATCAATGGTGGTTGTGACCAATGTTGAAAATGAAGGGCATATAGAATTGAGAATGATGTTATTATAAAGAGTTAGAATTTATAAACGAAATATTTGCTAATTTATTTAAAAATAAAAATGAATTTTTAACAAAATTCTCTCTTATATATTTACCTATTTAGGTAATATAAATCAAATAACCGTGAATTGCAAATTTTAGATTTATGAGTATATCAGTATAAGAAAAAAATTATATTGATACGTAATATTTTATCAGAATAACACATATTTCATCACAATATAAAGATTTTGTTATAAAGTTGTGACGATTTGTAAATGGGTACAATAACAAATATCACAAATGCATATTGGTAACAAAAACATCACAATATATTTGTGATAAATAAATTTAGTAACAATTTTATCACAAATTATTATGGAATAGTCACAATAATTCGTAACAAATAAAATTCGTAATAAAATTATACAAGGTTAAGTGTCTATCTTTGTAAATTTGTTAATCGAAATATGATTTCAACTTAATTATCACATAATATAATAGAATTTAGAGTTATGGATTGGTAGATTCAATAATTTAAAAATATATTTGGGAAATAGGAAAACTATGGAGATATAATGGTTTCTATAAAAAATTTAACGAATTGTTATGAAAGATTCACATGAATTTGTATATAGTAACGGGAAGTCCGAGGAGAAAAATCGAAAGTATCATTATGATAATTGTCTTCTCATTATTGTTGGATTGTGCTCTCTCTATTCTTTTTTACTTTAAAGTTTTCAAATTTTGATTTAACTTTTCACTTTCAAAGTTATATTTCTTGGACACTAAAACATTATCTTTAATTCTTTTCATTTATCGCGGAATCATAGATATTCTTTTTTTGATTAGTATAATTAACTACAAAAGTAATTAAAATTTCACATGCAAAAAGCATCTACGCTCACGTGTCGAACGGTACGTAAATCTATAAAATTCAATCTATAAAAACTAAATAATCAGCCATATTGACAACTCTTTAAAGATCCAATTCACCAAATCATTATAATATATATTAAGTTTTGAATTTTTGTCTCCCATTACCCCAACTAATATCAGGATTTTGATTTTAACCTAACCATTAGTTGTCTCCAACTTGAAGACTACCATATGTACATCTCAAATAGTAACAAATAAATAATATTTTCTTTGCAAATGACATTTAATCTAGTGGCAGGCGGTAAGTCTATTAAAACATACGTATTTGCACAATCAGAGATTGAGTCTCACCGCCTATATTATGTATGAACTTGGCTAATGGACCGACCAATTATAACCCAATATTGACAAAAAAATAATAATAATTTCTTTCAAAGGATCGACAAATCTTAATTAATCTATAACTTAATTGTATAAGATTACACGATTATATGTAACCGAAATCTGTTGAAAAAGACAGCACATTAATAATGCATGACCAACATTCTTTTTCTAATAATTATATTACACATACGTTGAAACGAGAAAGTTAATTTCATTGTTTTGGTAACATTTACAAAAACAAAAAAAAACAAATTGTTTTAAGATATATGTCCATTGATCCATAATTTACTTGGATATGGACTAGAATAAGTAAATTTAATATCTTATTTGTTGGAGGTATATTCAAAATTCAGGATCTTTCAAACTTTTCTCTTTTTCTATATACTACTTGTAACTCCCTAATAACATTTATGCAAAAAAAAAAAAAAACATTTAAGCATTGACGTAAAAAATCTAAATTAAAAATTATTAACAGAACCCTAGAGTCTAGACTAATCATAATAACTATAATACTAACCAATTATTTTTAAATTAATATAATAATTAAGCTATCCAAGTTCGTATAACGTAGTATCTTTCCTCGATTTAGACAAAACAAAACTATATAATATATGGTAATTAAGAACATATTTGGGTCATAGTGACCTATATATAAGCTAGAAAATAAAGTAATTAAAAATTGAAGAGCCATGAACGTCCGTGCATGCATGGCACGTTTTACCAGAGAACGTACTAGGAACATGGTCTTTGCATGGGACAGTCTTATTAGCTCATTGTTTTTTATTCTTATGGTTTTTGCTTCTTACAATGAAATCATCATCTTATAATTGCATTTATCTAAAGCTGCAACCAAATATATATTAAAAATTAGAATCTCATCTTTCGTGAAAAGAAAAACAAACAGAAAAGTAACGAGAAAAGAAAAGTTGCTAAAAGAAGAAAGATAAAGTATTCATAAAGTATTTGGTGGAAGTAATCGAGTAGATTTTGGTTCGGAACCCAAAATTTTTAAAATCTTTTTCTATTTTTATACGAAGATTTTATCCATTGATATGCGACAAATTTTCACATTTTTTCATTTAAAAGAACACTTTCTTTGTTTGTTGAACAGATCTTTGTAGTTCTCTATGAAATTTAAGAAAAAGGTGTCATGACATCTTAAAATATCATTGAATATTGGCTTCTTTCACCAAACTAAAAATATTCTTTTATAAGTGGGACTTAACTAGATTGAAGATACCACTATATATTATATAGTTTTCAGAAAATTTCCTTAAATCAAATCACTACTAGAAAACAGTTAAATTTTGATAATGTAAAATTGATCAAAAAATATTTTTTTACATATTTTAGATAAAAATATCAAAAAACTATGGTTGGAAATTACCATGTTTTCTTGTAATGAGTAATCGAGTGTTGTATATGTTGCTTTTCTCATCTGAATTCGAGTATAAGCAAAAAGTCGTGTTTTCCCACATAATATTATTAGGATTTTTTTGAGAGATTTAGCTATAGATTGGATCAGACTTGTCGATCCAAATATTAGAAAAAATTTACACTATAGTTTCAATGATGGATGGATTAAGCGGAAAAAAATGTTGGTTATTAGAGTTTATTTCAGTCATTAGCATTTTTACCAAAATTAAATTTCAAAAAATCGTATAATCTCACGTAATATTGACTAGTTAGGGTCTAAGAATATGAGTTATAGATCGAGTATTATGCTCAAATTATTAACAAAATTTGATTTAGCATATTCTTTTTATATGTCGTAACTGAGTAAAATTTAACTTAACGATTAATATTACCATAATATTTAGACCAAAAGTCGATTAGTAGTTCTTAATTAAAACAATATCTACCCGTTTGACTATGTTCAAATTATACATGAAATAAAGTCAATTTAGATGATCTTAAAAGAGTCATATGCAAACAAATGATAACTAAAACCATTATTTTGATATCTTCAAACTAGCTTTTACGTTATCTTTATGGGCATGTGAGAATTTTTTCCAAAAGGAAAAAGAAATAGAAGACAAAAGAATCAGAATCTCTTAAGAGGAAACACACAAAAATATGTGATTATCAACAAATATTATATATGTAAGAAAAAGTTAGTGAATTTCAAAACCTTTGTCGTTGATTCTTTTGTGGTATAGTTAAGAAGAGAAGAATCTGATGCCCCAAATCCATCATTAAGTCTTATTACCTTTGCTTTGTCTTGTTATTACTTTGGCAAACGAAAAAGATAATATGGTCTTACGAGTCAAAGTAACTTAAAGCATCACTCGTTTCGTTCTTTCTTTCCAAACTTTTCATGGCTAAAATGTTACAAGATTATCGAATAAAAACTCTTACTAATTGTAATTAATTAAACTCTATATATTATATTTAAATTATCGGATAAAATATATGTGTCAAATAGTTAAATGTCTATATTTAATGTTTTTTCACTAAAATTCGGTTCACGTAATAGGGTTTAAGATTTGCGGATCTAATTGTCAAAAAAAAAATTAAACCGATTGGCTAATCTTTATTGTCACTTTCAAATCAAAACCTCTCGCGTGCCATATATAACGTGGCATTGATATGGACATCATCTAATTTAATTGCCATTGATATCTTTATATATTTGTTCCATTTTACTGTAGCTAAATATCGTTACCTATCACATTAATATATGAATATACACTTTGACTAAATATTCGAGTTTATATATGCAAGTGTATGAGTGATTCGAAGTATCCAAATCGTAAAGACAATATGACATAAGAATATATATAGAAAGAATGATAGATCCAAAATAAGGTCACAATCACGATAGGATTCATGGACAGGCTCCAATGTTGATGGTGGATAATTGATTTGGTTGAATCCTTTTATAGTTTTTGGTTTAATTATTGAGACCGCATTTGAAGAGCAATATTTCTGATGCCTATCAATTCTCTTTATTTTTGTCTTAAAAATCGTACATGGCTATAAAACATGCCAAGCTCAAACTATTTCTATGTTTGGTTCCATATTTTTCTTTTAAAATATATTTTAAATTATAAACTATTTTAAGTGTTAACTAGAAAGTCAGTGTATTAATTAAGCAATCCAAAAACTAATGTATATTTGGTGTGATTTTCCATACCTAACCAAAGGATAATTTCAAAATTAAGATCTAAGCGACTCCAAATATAGGTGCCAAGCCAGCTTGATCGTTTTAATCAACCGGTCACGGTCAATTCACTTAGATTCGATTTCCATTAAAAAAATTACATTTGATTGACCAGTACAAATATTTTTTTCCTTTTGATAACCATGAAAAATTCTATGTCTTTAGCCTAATCTATTTTTTGGTCCCGAAAATAATATCAAATAACTGATATAAAAATCGAACTAGAAGACAACAAAACCAATTTTTGCGTTTAAACCACTATTCCACAACATCAAAGTTAGTCGAAATAAACTTTGGTTTAGTTGTGTTAAAAATTCAAAAATAAGTTATTTGACAACTATATGTACCGTGTAAGAGATTAGTCGGGTTTTGGTCCATATTTTCTTAGTTATAAAAAAATGAAGTAAAAGAGAAATTAATTGCAAAATGTATATTATTATCCAAAAAGGAAAGTCTTTCTTGTGAAGTGGACTGATTGGCCACCTTTAAAAATAAAATCAGCTGCTTTATGGTGGGAAGAAAAAAGTAGGAAAAAAAAACGATAACAATTACATGAAACCCACAAAATTCAATAATACAAAATAAAAATAAACATAAAAAGTGGGTTCGAATAGAGGTCAATGAGACCTATTGAAAATTTTTTGACCAGGTGAAAGTATAGCCATTGGATCAAACATAGCTTTCCTATCAGCAAATCTAGACCATCGATTTCCAAAATGACGAATCCATTCCTCTCGAGACTTGTAATGAGGAAGATACAGTTTGAAATCAACTCCGGTTTTGACACACCATTTTACAATTTCTTTGTTTTGAGCCACCATTTCCTCGACTAATGAAACATCTGCACACGGCGGCACGAACCGGAGCAATGCCACAATGTAGAATATCTCTCCTTCTGGTATAGCCACTGATGTTCGATCGTCCCATCTGATAAAAATCCGACCAAAAAATTAATTAATTATTTATAAATACATATGATAAAATAATAGTCAGATTTGTTCAGATTATTCTGTTATGAAAATAACAAATATCATTTTTTGGTCCAAAGAAATTCATTACTTAACCGGAATTAAACCGGTACCGATCATTATATTATATGCTAAAAGACAAGGGCTTATTGGTCAATGGGGGAAATCACATAGACTTTTATTGGCCCTTTGCAATAATCCAATTCGATTGGTTTGATTTCTTACATAAACCGGTTAGTACCAGCTAATCTTGTTTTCCATATGAAGTAAAACATTTAATGACGAAAATACCCTTGAGGTTTGTTCGAGAAGACAAAAGTAAATTAACCTTAAGGTTAGTTCATAGTGTAGGTCCCATGTCCGTATCTTTGTCCCCACAGATTTCATCTTTTTAACTTAAACGACAGTTAGTATAGAAACATCGTCACCTACCTAACCGCAATACCATATACAAACATCGTATTTTGTCTTAATTCTAATTAGCGTAACTAAAAATATATATATATTCTCATATCTCCCCTACAGAATCTAAATGACCTCACTAACTTCCTTTAAATTGTATTAAATATCAGTACATTCCATAAATATTTTGGTCAAATACTATTTTTGACGAACTTTTGGTTTTTAAAAATTAATTATAAATCGAATTTTTATCTAATTTAATTTCGATAAGACGAAAAAAATGACTAGATGTTAAAAAGAGACACGTGTGCAAGATCGGTGAGAATTTGTTGATCACACGTCTAGCGACTTGTGTGAGTAAGCACGACGACTAATGATCACACGTGATAAACACGTGCTAAAAAATAACTAGATAGGAGAAAGGGTAATATTCACCTGCTTCGCAGAAGTGGGTAGACCAGCATAGGCCCATTGACTCCATCCTTGACAAGATTATTGAAAACCATCTTATTGAATTCACCAATGTCTCGCTTCGACACAAAGAGGTTAAGCCATGGGTGCGGTGTGTCCCACGTGCCGGTCTTCTTCGCGATCTCTTCAGACCGTTTGACTCGAAGTAAAAAGTCAACGTAAGTTAGATCGACTTCGAACCTCAATCCTTCATTGAATCTCAGCCGTCCGATTAGTCTCTCTACCTTCTACTCAAAACACAAAACAAATAAAGTCAGCCAGTGAAAGGTATTTAGGTAAATATCATATATTAAATATAATTTTTTGATAATACGTTGGCCAGATATTAGTCATTTTCCGGGGACCGGTTTAATATCAATCAAATCATGAATGTTTTTCACTTCAAAAAGAGAACACGTTTACAATTTTACCCTTACGTTTTCATACCTCATGACCAATTAGCACATCACACGTGTTTTGTTAATCTAAATAATTGAGTAGAGACAACAAAAGTAAAGAGAAATGTTGTTTTCGTAATAACGTGCTTACGACGAGGACATTTAAGAGAAGCACCTATATATATAGAAATATTTTATATTTAAAAAAAATATTTTGATTTTGTCAGAAAATCCAAATTGGAAGATACATTACCCAATGTCTGGTCAGTTTCATAAAATGCAGTCAGACACGAGACTGTATAATTCCCTTTTTATACCCTATTATATTTCCTTAATTACTATCTATATTTATATATATTTTTTCAATGTGTAATCATGGAGGTTAAACTGGTCCTATAAATTGATTTAAATACGTGTCGTATGATTGTTAGTGAAAAAAAAAGTTAAGAGTTCGTTGATTTAATCCGACAGTCAACTTCACAGGTCAATTTTAGTCAAACTAAGTTTCTAGAACATTCAAATCTTCCATCACCGTCGGATTATAATCTGACGGTTGTTATTATTTCAAAGAGTTGTGTGTATTTTACCTTGTTGATGGTTGAGTTAGAATCGGAGTCTCTATAGTGAAGACCAAGTTCGAGACAATAAAGAACCGACCCGGAAGATTGTCGAAGTCGGGTCGGGTCAAATTCTTGGTCTGGGTGAAGCGGAACTGTAGACCAACCGTTAACCGGGTCATCACTGTTAACGAACACAAACCCTTCCACGTAATCAAACGATGACTCGTTCTTCTGACTCACTAACCACTCGGCGTCACGAGTGAACTCATCGAACTCGGTGTAGACTAGCCTTATCCATCTCACCTAATACAAAATCATTAATTATTAATACAATTTCAATGATTAGGATTTTTAATTGTTGGTTTAATTTAATTTAAGTAATCACCATATCAGGAGCTGGCTGTAGCAAAACCCTAGCTCTAGTGATGATACCAAACTGACCAAGACCACCTAAAACGGAGAAGAAGAGTTCCGAATTCTCAGTCTCGGAACAAGTTACGGCGTCTCCATTTCCCGTTACAACATCTAACTCCGTTACATTTGACGTTTGTGGTCCAAAACGGAACGCTTGTCCACTAACGCCGGCATTAGACAAAGTCCCACCCACCGTTAAACCAAGATAATCCGTCCATGACCTTGGAGCTAATCCGTAGTCCAAAACGCACCGTTTCAACACGTTTTCCCATAATGCCCCTCCAGAAACATCAACAAACGCCGTTACTTCACCATCGCCGGATAAATAACCAACTTCGAAATAATTCTCCGCCGTGGAACTCATATCGACGACAAGACCTCCTTCAGCCATAGCTTGACCGTTAATTGAATGACCATTCCCACGCGCCGCCACCGTGAGTTTATCTGACCTTAAAGCAGCTTTCACAGCTCCGGCGATATCTTCAATTCCGACTGGTCTCACCACCGCAAGAGGCTTAACACAGTTCATACCTCCAAAATCTCTCCCGGCAATATCAGCCGCAGCTCCGTCGCATAAGATTTCTCCTTGTATACGAAGTGAATCAGAAACACCACCATCAGTAGATTTTCCGGCGGAGGCGGATTCAGCGTCGTTATCCAAGAAGTATGGCTCAATGTAAGCTATCATTTTGTGTGTTTTGTGTGTGAGTGTGTAATTCGAAAGACTCTAATGCAAATGGAAGCTTTTAGCTTTTTAGAAATCAAACTTTATTTGTTTGTCTGTGGTGGGAGAAGCTGTGGCTTAGCTATAAATAGCGACTGAACTTTATAGCTCTACTATCATTTTTTTTTTATATTTATATTCTCTTTTTATTATTTTAATTTTGTTGAATTTTTTAATTTCATCCGGCCGTTGAAATGCATTATTTTTAATAACGTCTTTTTAGTTTTTTTATTTAAAACAACGTCTTTATTATTTAAAAGAAAGATATTGGATGTAAAATGTCTTCTAAAATTGTCAACACTGAGTTATCTGAAGATAAACTAAAGGAGGAAATAAAAAACATAAAGAAGAAAAGAAAAAGATTTGAGGCATTCTCAAAAGAATGGTTAAAGGATCCTCAAAATTTGTCCCATACCGAGAAAGAAAAACAAAAATTTAAAGCAGAAAATATTATGTAAGAAATCAATTGTGTAAGAGATTTGGTCTGTATGCTTACGACATAATACGAAGATGACGTAGTTACTGTTTTATTTACTAAAAATAAAAAACAGCCAAAAATAAGTTTCTACAACCATAATTCAACAAAGCTTAGATTTATCATGGGAGTTATATTCTTCCGAAGATACCGTATGGGCATGTATACATTACATCTTACATTTTTATTATTTTTGAATAAAAAATATCACTACTTAAAATCTGAGTTATTATGACAGAATTTATGATTAAAAATATTATATGACAAAATATATGTTATTATAATGAAATATGTGTTATTAATAGCAAAATATATCAACTTTCTTTTCTCAACTCAAATGCTTCGAGTTTTCTCGTTGTTGATACCGGCAAGACCCAGCCGCTCGGGCCGTTGTACCTTTTGATTATGGTATGGTATTGTCAGATCCCAACATAGGGCTACTTTATTTGTTTGCCATATCTTCGCTAGGTGTTTATGGAACTCTGCTCCTTCCGCACCATCTGAATCTGTAGTTCCTCTTCGACGTTTATGTTGTGAACTTGTATAGATTACATGTTACATATTATTTATTTGGTATAAATATGATTTATAGGAGGAAATGCTTTTGTAAATGGTTAATTGTTTATTTTTATAAAAAATTTGGATATACCATCGGTTGGTTTACAAAGTTTTATAAGATACCGATATTTTGTAGACAGATCCTAAAAAGATTCATAATATTTTTTAACTCTTGATTGGTTATGTTTTTCAGATGTAATGGAAGGTGCATGTATGTTGGCAAAGAGAATTCATTGATGTTTATCACCTCTATATACCGGAGTCGAGATGTTTTTATGGGCTATGGAGTCTCTTACTTCCATCTAAATATCAAAAATATCATTTGCAGTTAATTGATTGGAGATCCTAAAGATGATGTCAAACACAAATTAAAAATTCGACAACATTTTCACACTACTTGAAAAAGTTTGACAGAATAAAAAAAATTTCACCAGTTTTTCCCTTTATTTGATTCTTCGAACTTTGAATAGTAAAACAAATATGTTAGCTTGTAGTGGTTGTGGTCTATAGAAAAATATAGCCATATAAACACTATGTCTCTTGATTGGAACTAGAATTATAAGTTGCTACCAAAAAATAATAGTAGAATTAAATTTTAGGTAGTTGTATAACCATGCATAATATAATTTGTGTTATAGATTGATTTTTGTTAATGTAACTGATGCAAACAAAAATAATATAATATATGATTTCTTAATATATTTTAGTCCAATAAGAGATCAACAAATGGGATAGACACTTTTATCCTTAGTTATTTGATGTAAAACTCTAGGACAACATTGAACAAAGTAAACTACATAATTGAGGTTGATAGATCATTATTTCATTCCCATCCCGAGATTTGAGCAAATCCTTGATGATGTTAGATGTATGCAGACTGGATGTATGTAATCATTAGTTATTAAAGAGATTCAATCACTCTTGGTTTGAAAAAAGTAGTTTTCTTGTAAATCTCCTCAATGATATATTTACATTTTATATATATAAGCAAAAAAAGTTTTCTTCGAAATATGTTTGCATAATTGCATGCACGTAAAAAGATAACGAATTTCACTATCCAATCCATAACTAATATCTCTACATACGATATATATATATATATATATATCTATATATTCGTATTCATATATGCTAATCTTATAGTAATATATATTAACGTTTTGAGTGATATCATCGAGGAATATTCTGATAGATTACAATATATGCCAATGTTGTTTCATACATTTCGCTCAAAACATTCCAATTCCAAGCATGTCATATTGTCAAGTCGTAGTTATACGTTATGCTAAATAATTTATGGTTATTTGATGATATTTGGTAGTTGTAAGTTGGCAATAACAACAAAAGAATTGTATCTAGGTTTGAGTCGAATTTATTAGTTATTTTTCTGTTTAGGTGTTGCAAACATATGTATATATACTAGACGATATCTTTTGTTATCCAGTAGAATATTTTTTTTTTGCTCAAATTTGCAGACATGTATGTTTTGTTTTTATCAACTTTACTTTTATAATTGGATCGATAATGTTTGATCTATAGCCAAACTCTACATCTTAAAATTCTTCTTTTTTTCTTTCCTCTTGCATCGGGAAGAAATCAAACCTGGTGTCTGAGAATTTATAAAGTGACCACTACTACTGAGCCACATATCCTCAGCAAACATATATGTTTGTAAATTGTAAAATGGGGTTACATAATTGAGTAAAATTTAATCCATTATATACTGTATTAATTTATGGTTAAATAATAATAGCTATTTTTTAGTTAATGTTGTAGTCAATAATTGAATCGATAAGATAAAGACAGATCCAAAACCATCTTAAATTATGAACATAACTTCATTTTATAGATAAAAAACATTAACAGAAAAAAATAACTTAGAGATAATTTCAAAAATGCTTCTTAAACAAAATTCCTTTTCAAAAATGCTTTTTTTCTTTAATTCTTTTTCAAAAGAGCATTTTTGCATTTTTACTCAAAAACTTATATGGACACGTACTCTACTAATACTTTTTTGACCTGTTACTAAACAAGATATGATCAATAACTCAAACATCTCTTAAATCCCAAATTGCAAAGGATGTCGTTAGTTATACTATTCTCTACAATCAAAGTTTAATGGAAAATACAGTACAAATCACTTCACAACAAATTTCTTGAATCATTTTTTTTCTTTTTGTGAAAATTATTTGAACCACAATAGACCATCCACTTATTTACTTAACAAATAAATCCAATGTTGATACATCAACCATAGAAGTACTCTTGTGTATAATGGTTAGTTTGTGTTGTTCAGATAATGATCAATAATTTATTTGAAAATAATTGATCTATTCTTATAATATTTTCTGATATATTTGAGATGGATAAAGTAAACGTCAATGGTGTAAACAAAAAAGGAAAAAAAGAAAGTAAACGTTGATAAATGTCTATTCAAAGAATTGACGACATTCGTCACTCTATTTTCACAACCTTCAATTATTGAAGGTTTATTATTGTTTATGACGATAATCGTGGGGCAGGCAATTTAACTTTATCAAATGAATTTAGCTGACTTGAATTTAAAGGCCAAACAAAAAAAACATTGTGATCGACTCAACATTGAATATCATTATTTAATGTATAAAGAGTTTTTTGGATAATAAAATAATAATAAAATATTTAAAAGATTTATGATGACATTCCTGAATTCCGCCCAAATTAGATTAACTAAATCCCGGAATCTTGTCCTTTAAAGTAATAAAACAAACATCTATTAATTCTACTAAATAAACCTAATCACTTCAGCCTTTCTATTTAATGATGATTTATTTATTTCTTCTTCGGTTTGGTATAGAAACTAAATCTACAATTCTTCTAATTTTTTTTTTTGTCAATACTGGACCACATTTTTCTAATTCTATCTCTTAAAATTAAAAACAACGTTACATAAACATTACGCGGTTTGCTGGAGTTTGATAATATTTTTTGACAATAAAGAAATCCAAATTAAATTTTAGACTAATTTTTAGAGCCTATATAAATTTGTATTCTCTTACAACCAAAAATATTTATGGATGACCAAAAAAAAAAATTGGCACTAAAAAAATTGAACTTTGTCAAAAAGGACAATCAATCACTAATATAAATGATTTTAGACAGAATAATAAATCTACGATAAATAAAATACGCGGATTCTATGAATAAGAAACATTCATTGAAAATTTATTCAATTTCTGATAGAAAAATCCATTGGAAAATTCTAACAAACATCAAGAAAATAATTCTAATGAATTTCACAAAAATATTTATGACGGATTTCTTACCGCTGCTAATTTTCGATCACTAGATCAAATGAGTTTGATTATGCCCAACTATTTAGCAGTGAATTAGGAAATAAAGACAACACATATACATGTACATTGTTTACTCAAGCCTACTAAAGAGGACAAACAAACCTCTCCTCTCATTATACTTAAAAAAATTATCAAAAAATTAATTAGGGACTATGCCTTCCAAACAAAATCATATACAACATTTTTCAATTTTTTTTGTGAACAATTGGATTGACAAGCCCCAATCCATAACCTAAAACTCATCCTTATAATTTTTTTTTAAGCTACCATAATGCAGCGGGTAGGAATCGAACCATGGTGCCAAGTCATTAGCTGGATCATCCTAACCACCAGACTGATAACAACTCAGTATTTTTTGATTTATTTAAGTTAAGGTATATGCCTTTATAAAATTTTTTATGGTATATGCCAAAATTATTACCAACGATTAAACAACAAAGACGACGAAATTGTTAAAATAGTTTTTTTCCTAATCCTTTGTTGATAATATTATCAGTAATTTATTTTGTTTATTCCAATTGAAATTGAAAACAAAAATTAATGTTTGGTATTCCACTAAAGCCGTTGGCTTTAGTTCCTTTTGAAAAACTTAAAAAGACTTTGATGACTTGTTTATTCTCAAGTCAAATGGGTCGTGTAATGTAATCAATATCTACGTTACTAAACTTTATTCTATTTAATTATATGTATATAATTAGTTAATTAGTACACTAAGTCAAGAACAAAAACATTTAAAAAAAATTTTCAGATTACAATATACATTGAATTCTAAGACTTCCGACGACTTTGGTTTGAGTTCAAGGCTTTATCTCTCCCTCCGGCTTAAGTTCTTTTTTTAACATTTGAATCTCTTTATTTCCCACGATTTTTCTATTTGTTTCATTCATTTTTTATTTGATTACAATAAACATGAAGTGCTATGCACGCCTATCTGTAAAAGTTTTACATGTTTGTTATGAAATCGAGAATTGATCGAATTGATGTTACAAATGTATAAAAAGCGTTGAAAATAACATTTTGATGTCCATTTTTTCAATCTATATATACGAGTTGTAAGAATTAGGGGCTTTTTTAGTTCTTTTTACCTTCAATCTAATCTTCTAAAGTTCTAAGTAAAGTTCAAAACTATAAAAATGATAATTTAGCCCGTAGTAAGACTAGTTCACATTTACAAACATTAATCATCTTTCATGGTCTTCAAAACCATTTGAGCAATCCACAGAATCTGTTAACAAAAAAAAAACATTTTGATGGGTCAAATGGTGATAATGATGTGTCTTTGCATAATGTAGTTATTATTCTTAATCACATTTACTACAAGTTAATAAACAATTATATATTTTCTACCCTTTCGAACTAATACAATGATATTCGTTTTTTTTTGTTGTCAAAGATTCCATTCATTCAAACTGAAAAACAGAGAAGTTTGGAGATGTTGCTAAGCACTCCATGGATCTCTACAATGTCCATGCCTTTCTTGATGACATTGATTAACGAAGAAGAATCAGATCGGACTTCCAGCCGATCAATTCCACGGTCGCGAGCTTCAAGTAGACAGGCCTTAACGGCGATGGCTTCAGCAGCTAACGGCAATGATATTCGTTTTCATCTCTCTTTTGTTTTCTGCATGATATTTTATCTTTTGTACAAAATATATCTCGAATTTATCCAAATGTTCATTGTATATTATTTGACTGCATTTTGGATGGAAACAGTCCAACCATATATATATATATATATAAATTGTGGTAATCCTTTTTACTTGAGCTAACTTTTGGGTAGTGAATTGTGGTCGTTCTTAGACTGTAAAATCGAAAATTCAAAACTTGTTTTCCTCGAACTAAAATGTCTTCAAATTGGTTCTGGTAAAAAAATCTTACAAGATTTGAAGTGCTAGATTTGGGATACATAGTAACTAATAATAGTACAAACATTACAATGTTGTAGCTTGAACACCGTAAGTTTTGTTTTACATATACATCGAAGATGATTCAATTTGAAGTAGAGGAAGAAGAAATGAATTAAGCTAACGATTGAATGCAACAGAAAGAACGATGCCAAGAACAAGCCATGTTCCAATGAAGTATCCCAATAGCCTCGTTGGTCCGACATCTTCTGGTTCCTGTCCATACATTGTAACTTTAATACTTAGACCGAACCAAAACAGACCAGTTAGGTAATATACCTGAGGAGGTGGTTCTTCTGTGGTCGGTTCCATAATGTCAACCTCAAATGGCCACATGTATCTCTCTGCTTTATCGCTTCTGGCTAGACTCCAATCGTACATTCTTCTTTCTTCGACCGTCGATAAGATCGTATATGAATCCTACAAATCCATCCTCAATTCCTTTACATGAATCTTACAAGAAGATGTAGTAAAGTTTTCGAGAGGCCTTATTTTTTTGAGTTGGTTGGGGTACTGACTTTGATAAGATCCATGTTGTTCTTGAGTTGTTCTTCGTCTAGTCCTTGTTCCATCAGCTCCTTAACTCTATCTTGGTAAGCAATTCTAACCTGACAACACAAAGAGTTTCACTTTTTAACTATTTCTATTTTCACATTCAAATCTCATCCTTAGAGCTCCTTCTAATATAGTATCAGAAATTCAATGTTAACTAATACTCCCTCTATTTTTTATATTTGATGTATTAGTTTTTTCACACATATTAAGAAATCATTTATTCTTTTATTTTATCACAAATTCCAAACCAATCACAAATCAATATGCAGAATTCAAACAGTCAAAAACACTAAAAATACAATAAATTCTGCATAGAAATCTGATAACATCAACTAGAAATAAATTTCTTTTTAAAATATCAACTAAAAAAAATCAGAGGGAGTAGATGCTAAGAGTCTAGTTGTAGTATCTTAGACATCGTGGATTTGGACTAACACTCACACACCTCTAGAACACATAAACATATTGATGCAAGCGTTTTTGAAGTGCAACACAATCAATTACATTTATAATCAACAAACGCTAAACAACTATCATTGAAAGCATTTGAGGTTCGAACCCAAGAGAATCTAGAATCAACACAATAAGACTATGAGAATGAAGATCTAAGCTATAGCAATAGATTGGGTATTTTGAACTAAAGACTACTAACAATAAAACAAGCAAACCAAATCAAAACTAGAACCAACATAAAAGAAATGACAAACACACTTAACAAAGGACAAAACAAAACTAGCAAGCAATAGGTTTATGGCAAGGCAATTTATCAAAGGAAATGACAATCAAATCAAGATGCATAAGGAACCATTAAGCATCATCCTAGGGCATGAGACACAACAATGGAACATCCCACTCTCATGGCAATGAACCCTTTCCTAGTCAATCAATTGAGCTAAACTCTCATTTGCCAATTCAAAGACTAACAAGCATTACAATCAACCTCAATAAGACCACTAATCACCCTAACATCATCTTTCAATGGCTAGGGAAGAAAAGCTCATAAAAAGGTCATTCGAGAATTTCATCGAACACCTCTCGGGCGATAATTTTCCTAGCATCTAGATTTAGGTGATCAAATTAAATCTAGTTTTAAGAATACCTTAAATGAAGGAATCTAAAGATCTATCAACTTAAGCTCAAGATTCAACTATCAAAACCTAAGATATACCTAACCATCAACCTATCACTTCACTACTCAAACATAACAACAAAGAAACTTAAAGCAAAAGAAGCAAAGACAAACATAATCAACAAGAGAAGAGAGAAGATGAATAAATTTCAATAGATGGGAGATGATGATCCAAAGATCATCATCCCCAAAAGGGTCTCCAACTATTCTTCCTCTCAAAACTCTCTCTAAAGTTCTTTGTAGCTTCAAAATAAAATAAGTGTATATAAAAATGATCCAAAGTTTGCTTAAATATACCCCAAAACAAAATGGGTCAAATTAATTAAATCAGCGCGTGTCTAAAACGTCAACCCCCCCTTGGCATCGGAGCAAGGGTCGACCTTTTCAACATTTAGAAGCTTTGGCTTAAGTTTCGCGGCAGATTGACCTATCTTGAGTAAATTTGCCATATCTTCCCAACCGCCTGTCCAAATGCCTTCAAACCACCTTCATATGAAAGCTGACTCTTGTGGCTATCTTGTGTCCAAATTTCAGCCAATTCCGTTCACGAGAAGGTCTTCATCGATCACCATCTTTAAGAATATTGTACTGGTTCTTCACTTGTTGAAAACATCGACCTGCAGAAACCTCGGAGAGGTGGTCGACGTTTTTTGTTTTCCAGAATGTGGTCTTTTGGTTGCTGAAAACGTCGACCTTCCAAGAACGTCGGAGTAAGGGTTGACTTTTCATGCACCAGAATGTGTTCTTCTTTTTCCTTTCATTGCTTTGCTCCAATTTGTCCATAGTTTGATAGCGCCCAACCTCCTTAACCTTCCAAGCTTCGAAATGCATCCAAATTCACCTGAAACCGACTCAAAAACGAAAGATATGCGACTCTATCTACCTAGGACTCTAAAATGCAATATGAAGCAAAATTAAACTAAAATGAAAGATAAACTACTAAAAATGATGCAAAACTACATATAAATGCTATGCAAAACCTATGCAATAATCATGTATATCACATATCCCAAATCGAAAAGATAGAGAATTCTACTCTTTACTAATTAGTTTTGACTTGAAAACTCATAAATGGTAAAACCAATGAAAGCCTCACCTGATCATAAGAACAATTTCTAGAAAGTCCAAGCCGGCCATAGTGATCCACATCTGTAATTGCTGCATTCTAATCCAAACCACCATCAATTTTGTTTGAACTCTTCTTCTTCCTCATATCAAAAATTCAAACCAAAAATCAATAATTTCAAAACGAAAAAAAGAGAGAGAGGAATTACGAAGGCCACGAAGAGCACGTTCGACGTTAAGAGCAGAGATTAAAGATATAGCCTCTTTAGGAGCTTCATCCACAGCTGTGCTAGATTCACCGTCGGTTTCTGCTTCCGTCGAAGTCTCACTTGAACTCCTCACAGGTGAAGAACAGAGAATTCGTTTCGTGATTGTTGTTGTTGGCTTCCACGGGAATGAGCACGTGCTTGGCACGTGATGTAAGACGGATTCGCCTGGAATGTGTACTACCGACGGTTGAGTTATCGTCGATAAAGAAGCCATAACTCCTCCAAAGGTTTACACAGACCAACAGAAGCTTTCGAATTACCCATCCTGAGAGTATCTTATTTGATATAATAAACTGATACAAAATTGAGTCAACCATAGAAATTTCTCAATGTGGATAAATAATGTGGCTTCCGTTCAAATATTATAAATATATATTTTATTTAATTGAAAATAACAACAAAGTCGTTGTAGTATAGTGGTAAGTATTCCCGCCTGTCACGCGGGTGACCCGGGTTCGATCCCCGGCAACGGCGCTTTTTTAATTCTAAACTTAAAAAAGTTTCCCAAAAGATGTCGTTTACTTTAACGAGCATTGTAAACGGTGTCGTGTAACCAAAACAATATAGTAAGTTGTAAATGCAACCATTTGGGCAAATTGTTTAAGACAATACAACCGAAGTTTACAATAATATGAACACCAGAATAACCTTACTGCACATGCTTCGATATGTACAGAGTCAATCTCAACGGGTTTTGTCTCTAAACTTTTAAAAGAATTGAGTCTTAAAAATACAGAAATACTAGGAAAAAAAGAAAGATTAGAATGATCAAAGTAGACTTGGATCAGTCTTTTTCTTATTTGCTTAAACCAGAGCTGCTCTCACCAGATTTCCAAACCACATCGTTAAGTGAGTTTGACAGCTTCTTGTAAAACTGCAAAGACAGTAATGGAAAGATCTAAGAATCCGAATCGGATCTGGAATGAACTTCGCTGCTTTAGTCGAATTCGATATTATATTACCTTATGGAATTCTAATGTGTCTCCTTTAGTCTTCCGGACTTCGATCATATGAAGAGCTGGTGATACTTGTCGTATCTACAAAACATTATAGATAAGGTCACTTCTTTGAATTTCATGCCATTTCAGATTTAGATTTGACAAATAGTAGTTTCATAGAGCAATGAGTGCATAATGTACCTCAGTCGCAACTTTAAGGTTTCCCTTCCTTCCGGCAGTCACGTTTTCAAGTCTCATCTGTGTACAAATGTAGCACTTTAGTGAAACTGACCGCTACAAAAATTCTTCCCTATCCATACAACTTCGAGACCACAAGGAAGTAAGCAACAACGATTCTAATATGATAATTAGGGCCTTTAACTTTCTACTCTAAAATTAGTGATTCTTCTACAAGTGGTATTAATAGGAAGGACTTGTTGGTGAGGTTAGGGATTATCAGTTTATACCTAGGGAGAGAACAAAGGAGAAACAATGTCAATAGCTGTAAGGGTTTCACATGATTGGGTTACCTTATAGTTTTTCTTCTGAACATCGAAACCAAGAGGCTTAGAAGCTTCTTCAATCATCTGGACTAATTCATTAGCAGCTCCTTTAGCTGCGAATCTCGTCTCTCGCTTGAATCCATTCTGTAAGTTAAAAGGTAAAGACTTCATTAGTGAAAATATAACTTGGCAAGACTGAACCTTGACACGGTCTAAATATCTGCTGTCATCATAAGAGGGTTGGGCCAATAATGGCATGTCATACAAAAAAAGTCTTAGCTCAAAGGTTTAAGTAAAATGTCTAGTCTAAGAGACACACCTCTTCTTCTTCAAACAAATTCCCCAGATCCAGAGCTCTCGACATTGATATCAACTCAAAGGCATTCATAGAAGATGGTTTTTCCTCCCTCTTTTCTGTGACATGATGCTCCTGTTCATGAATCACAGACTGTTATCTACATTTATCCAAGTAATATTGAAATAGGAAAAACAGATAAATCATCTTAGAGATGTCAGATTATATGAATATATGACCCACTTCTGAATCTTTGAAAACAGCTTCCACATCATCCAGGTTTGCTTCTTCTTTCTTCTCTTCAAACATGGGTGGCTTGTAATCTTTCTTGAACCACGGATCTTTCAGAACCTCTGAAATTGTGATACGCTGTCATGTTAACGCACATTCAGTTAGTTCCACCATTGAAATCAAGGACGAGTTGCATTAATTTATCCTCATATGTTTTATATTATCAAATTTTGCATGCTGTATAAAAATACTAAATTATATAAAGTAGATGAAGTAATTACAAAGATAAAACTCCCTACAGGAAAACTTTATGCAATGTATTCCTCAACTCTTGTCTCTCATAAGAAATTTAATTATATCCCTATTGCTGTTTAAGACCTTATTATATAGGATAACCCCGAAACTCAGAATAGGAAAACAAATTTTTGTATTTAAGTTATATATGTGACGCATAAATGAAAAAGAAAAACTATACATCATGATGAGACACTAGATCAAATAATCTTTACCAAATCACCATTGAATATCTATCATAAAGCACCCGCTATGCGTATAACCTAATAAATGCAGGAGAGGCTATTCTTTTGAGCATCTTGGAAAGAGTTAGCAAGAAAGGAAATTCATTAGTTTATATGACACAGGAACTAAAATAAAACTGAAAACAAACCACACTTTTAAGATATATCAAGAGCTTCCTGCCTTAATAGGTTGTTTATCTGTTGTTTATGGTCCACAAAATTAAATGGTACAGTTTTAAGCACAGACAGTACAAATAAATTTTCCAAGTCAATAACTATATTTTCACGTTGTAACTAAGCACAAGGAAATGATGCTATCTAAATATGGACAGCTGTAAATTTGATTTCACACCTAATGCTTACAAAACATCACTGGGAAACAATAAAGTTTCCATCAGCGTTCATGCAGATCCCTGGAATGCCCTAGCCTAAGTGTCTTAGCATAGAAATAATATGAGATTGTTGAGGTTTGACAGATGAAAACAAAAGAAGGATATATTAAAATCTTGAAAGCATTAGTAAGCTGAAATATCTTACAGTCATAGGGTTTGGATCCAAGATTCGGACAATCAAGTTCTTTGCACCAGGAGAGAGCCAAGGAGGACAATTAAATTCCGCAGCTACTATCTGAAAAAATAACGGAAATGTAACATAGAAACAGCAATCACAGAAATGGTGAAGGAAACAGCATTGGAATAAATGACAAGACTTGTTACTTTTTTATACAGCGTCATGAGATTAGAATCCTCGAAAGGCAAGTAGCCAGCAAGTAGTACAAAGAGTATCACTCCACAGGACCACAAGTCTGCAGTGGCTCCGTCATAACCTAGATCATTAAGAACCTTGGGAAAAAAGCAATAAGGAAGCATACATAACATGGTGCAACAACCGCATAACAAGACACAAGACCAAGCATACCTCAGGAGCAGCATAGTTTGGAGTTCCGCATGCAGTATGAAGAAGACCATCGTCCTGTCAAAAACAGATAAGTTTTGAAAGCTGAGAATATAGACAAATCAATGCTACAGGTCTTATGTAATATATGTAAAAAATATCAATAATATACATCATTACTGAACTACACGCATATTCACTAGAAATAGGCAAAGGACAGATCAGTAGGTGTTCAGGCGAGCAAAAGTATGCAAAGAAAAGGTTAAGTAGTTACCCTGACTTGTCGGGACAAGGCACTCAATCCAAAATCAGAGACTTTCAGATTTCCTTGGGCATCTAGAAGCAAGTTTTCCGGCTGCAGTGACAAGGAGAGACGAAGTAGATTTTGAACGCATCAATTAGCTGTACTTAAGAAAACGTACTGCAAACTTGGGCCCAGATTTACAGAAGACTCTCCTACCTTTAAGTCTCTGTGGTACACACCCCTGCTGTGGCAGTAATCAACTGCATTGATAAGCTGCTGGAAATACCTCCGTGCTTCCCCTTCTTTCATGCGCCCATCATGTACCTTCATAAGTTTGCACATAATGGAAAGGTTAAATTTTAGATCAGAGATAAGAAAATTGTTTCAACTGAATTATACAGAAACAGCTACCAAGATTCAAACACGAAAAGATATGTCAAAGAAAAACTATATGGAGGAATTAGGGAGAACTCACAATTTTGTCAAAAAGCTCTCCACCAGTGCCGAACTCTAGGACTATATATATCTTTGTCTTGCTCGCCAAAACCTGGAACGGCATCAATTATGTCTTTAAAAGTTAACTTTCAACATATGTTCTCACTTACAATGCACTCTTAATGTGTGGCCAGACATAAGCAAGCCAAAGGAACACAGAGAAAAGTGGGAGTATGGAGATAGACCTCATAGAGCCGCACTACATTTGGATGGTTTATCAGTTTCATTGTAGAGATTTCTCGCCTTATCTGTAAAAGCAAATGAGGAAGACCCAAATCATACTTATGGATAGAAGACGGATCTATCTTTCAGAAAAACTTTCTAGGTGAACTAATGCACAAGAGAGGAGGCATGAAAAAACAGAATGCTGCTGATTAGGAAAGTGAATAACCTGTTCAGCCATCTTATGCTTAAGAACCTTCTCTTTATCAAGGATTTTCAGAGCCACGCGTTCTTTTGTCTCAGTATTAACAGCACACCTCACTTTCGCAAATGTGCCTTGACCAAGTGTTTTTCCAACCTCGTACTTCCCAACCCGACGTTGAACCTTTGTCCGATTCATTTTTCCGAGTATTCACCTCTTGATCTTCAAAAGCTTTTTCTAGAAAATGTAATCTCAATATTAGAGTTTCGATGTAAAGAATCCAACAGAACAGGCATTCATTTATCACTTCAAAGAAACAAATAAAAAGACAAATAAACTATCAAAAAATATGAACAGTAATATGCCACAAAATTTGATCAAGACAAAGCATAAAATCAGCTGAAATCCAGATGGTGATGACAAATCTAGCAGCTTAAATCCCAAACACAGCGTAAATTCGCAGAATCATGACATAGATACTCATTTATTGTTCCAGAATCTACAATTCAAATTTTCCACTAAACCAATATTCGTATGTCTACGTGTCTACTTATGAAATTCAAGCGAGATTCTCCAGTTAACTACAGAAGTCATCATCATCACCACATGTATATAGAGATTATGCATACTTTATAAGCAAATGAAAGCGTAAACAAGTGATTTGAACTCTCGAAGATACAGAAAAACTCATCGAATCTAAGCAAAACATAGAAAATTGAGGAGGCACACCTGCAAAATTGACCGAAGAAAAGTGAGCAAATAGATGTGAAACCCGATGTAGACTTAACGGATCTCAAGAGTTATCAGGAAAATTTTGAAACAAAAAATCTATGGCGCAGAATTCACTTAACGAAGGAGAAAATTTGGGAGAGAAAAAGATAGAGATGCGACGAGAGATACGATGATTGTAGTTTTGAAGCTAGCAGACAAAAATGACAAAGTATTTTGATTTCTTGTGGGGACGATTATTTATAAGGACAGTTTTTTTTTTTTGTTTCGTGTAAGAGAATACATAATCTCTGTCCTTGGTAAGATATAAAATTAATTTCTGTTTAAACTTTCCCTAAGAACTTAATTATTTGACTGCTTCTTTTGGTCAAATTATTTTGAGTGTAATTAGTTCAATGCCAAAATTTAAAATTTTCAGATTTTTGCTAGATAGGGACGTAACAATATATTTTTTTTTCTTTCTGATATTATATATACAAGATTTCTACATCATTTCAAGATATTTATGTAATGTATTACGGTGGAATTTAAAAATTTGAATTATAAATTAAAATTTATCGATTTAATTATATAGTTGTGGAAACGATTTTGATTAAATAATTACTGATGTAACTTTTTCCATCGAATTTATATAGAATTCGATTCTAGAAATTTGTGCATGACTGCTTAATATAATTTGACTATAAACTTATTATTAAGATTGACAAAACACAATTCATAGTTCAAATTCTAAATTTGAATTTTGATTTTTTCTTTTGTCAACTGAATTTGAACCTTTATATTCTGATTTAAAAGAATTATAAAAGTAACCATTAACTATTTGGTCAAAGAAATAATTTTTTGAGAAAAGATTGATTATTTAATCAATAAATATTCTAACTAAGAAAATCCTCGTAACTCAGACAATTTGATAAGTAGCCTCCTCAACCAAAATAGCTTTGAAAGAAATGCTAGGAATCACCAATGATAGTGGATCAGTAGTATATCTGGGACTCCCAGAAATTTTTGTGGGCTTCAAGATTAAAACTCTTCAACACATTGAGAGCAAAGTCTCCAAATGGCTGAATTCTTAGAATACTAGGTACTTATCGCAAAGTGGTAAGGAGGTGCTCATAAAGGTTTTTGCTCTTGCACTTTTGACATACACGATGACTTGTTTTAAGATCCCAAAAACTTTATGCTCCCGAACAGAAAGTAAGTTGACGGATTTCTGATGGAAAAACCAGGAAACAAATACTGGAATTCATTGGCAAACCTGGAAGAACTTATGTGTGCCCAAAAAAGAAGGAGGTATGGGATTTCGAATGCTCGAAGGTTTCAATTTAGCTCTGTTAGGAAAGCAACTTTGGAGGATGATGAAGGCACCAACCTCTCTTATGGCCAGAACTTTCAAGAGCCGATATTTTAGGAATTCCTCTCCTTTAACTACATGGCCAAGTAGCAGATTTTCATTTGCGTGGACCAGCTTGAGATCAGCTCAAAGCTTGATGAATCTGGGCATGAAACGAGAGATTGGTAATGGTAATTATGCAGATTTTTGGATGGATCCATGGCTTGACACAGCTCCACCGAGACCTCCTCATCCTTTTGATGATATTGACACCTCGACTCTCGCATTTCCAACCTTCAAAGAAAATGACTCAGATGAATGGAATATCAGACTTCTTAGACAAATATTTTAACAGGCTGAAGTTGATTTAATCCTTCAATCCAAGCCAGGTAAAGCGGCTGCCGAAGACGATTACTCATGGAATTTTAACTTCAATGGAGATGACTCAATTCGCTCCAGGTATTGGGTTTGGCTTCATCACATCTGAACAGGAGCTCAAACAGTCACAGAACCAAGCTTTAAGCCGCTTTTCCAGCGGATTTGGCGCCTAAATGCAAGTTTAAAACTGCTCAATTTCCTATGGAGAGCACTATCTAATATTATTGTTGTTTCAGGTAACTTAGCAAGCCGCAAGCTCACAATGACAGAAGATGCATGAGATGTGGTGCATAGATTGAGACGGTGAATCATGCTCTCTTCCAATGTCCTTTCGCGCGTTTGGTTTGGGCCCTGTCACCTCTAGAAAAATTATTTCATCCCTTACCATCATAATCCATTCATATCAACTTCGCCTCATGTTTGTTCCCGGAGATGGAGCGCTCGGATTCATATTGGGATGAACGTTTGAAGTTATTCCCATGGATCCTTTGGCGGTTATGGAAAACAAAGAACCATCTCATCTTCTCAGGTGAAAGCTTTTCTCCACTAAACCTTGTCCGTCGAGCTCAAGGTGATTTAGATGAGTGGATACATCAGAACAAAAAGGAGGAAACCCCACCTGAGCAACGTGGACCACAACACAAGCACATGAGGGAAGTTTGGCAACCGCCGTAAGTCGGTGAGTACATTTGTAACGTCAATGCTTCTTGGAAGGAAGATGAGCGGACATGTGGTGTGGGCTGGATAGTCCGAGATAATCTCGGAAATGTTAAATGGTTGGGAGGGAAGACATACCCCCGACTTCGATCATGCCTAGAAGCTGAGGCTGCAACTTTGGTGTGGGCTATGAACTGTGTTGATAACCTCGAGTTTCATAATGTCTGTTTTCAAAGCGATTCAAGCATCCTAATAGAAGCAATAGACGATCCGGTGAATTGGCCTAAGCTTTACTGCTATGTTAAGGAGATAACGGCGTAGCCCTGGAGATATCTACGACCAACTTTCAAGTCCATAAGTAGGAATGCTAACACATGTGCGGACCTGATAGCTGAGAGATCACTTTCTGATCAAATTTATAATGCTTATTTAGAATGTATCATGTCTGATTGGTTTAGTTTCCTAGTAGAATATGAGAAACTATGTGTTATGACTTGATTTTATTATTATGGATGAGTATGTATTTGAGGGAAAAAAAAAAACACTCACGATTTGATATGTAGAGGCCCACCCATGTGTTGGGCTATGTATTATAATCTCTTGCCGGAGAGTCAAGTCATATAAATCATAATTTATTTTCGGATTTCCAGAAAAAAAACGTAGAAAAAAAAATGGCGGATCAGCTCACCGATGACCAGATCTCAGAGTTCAAGGAAGCGTTTAGCCTATTCGATAAGGATGGTGATGGTATGTTACTTTCTCAGATCTCTGTGTCTATTTCCATTTTTACTCGCATACTCGTCGATCGTTGAAGAGTTCTGGAACTTGTTTGATAGATTTATGATTTTCAATTTTTATGTACAATTCGTGTTTGTTTGCTACAGTTGAATTCGTGAACGATCTACCTTTTGGCGTGTTTGATAACGATTCATGAATCGTGCGGTGTTTGTTTTGATTGCTTCCTCGATCCCTTTGTATTTAGGGTTTATTTTGGTTCCTTTCCCGTATCTCGCTAGTCAGTTTGTGATCTATTTTACTCAATTGTTCTCGTTCTGAGCTAGTGTCGTGTTGGATCGTACCGGTTTTAACTGAAGAAGATCCAGCAATGAAATGCTTTATGCAAATTATCCATTTTTTGATATTTCAGTTGTAAAGCTGTTGAAAAAAGATTGATTTTGGTATGTATAAGGAAAAATGGATTGAACACACAAAATTTCTTTGTCAATTATGAACGATTCTCATTTCACTTGCCAGATCTTCATCAGTCAAAATAAGAAACGCAACATCTTGCTAAGAAGTGGAAGGGCCTGAGATTTGTTTATTTTGCTTTTCATCTGCGGTCTTGACATGATTCTTATAATTGTGTCAAACATATTTGGAACTGCTGTCTGAAACTTGACTGTTGATGGAAGGTGCCCTCTTTAAAAAGCTTATACCTGAATCTGGTTTCAGGTTGCATCACCACCAAGGAGCTTGGAACCGTGATGAGGTCACTGGGGCAAAACCCGACAGAAGCTGAGCTTCAAGACATGATCAATGAAGTTGATGCAGATGGAAACGGAACAATAGATTTCCCGGAGTTCCTGAACTTGATGGCTAGGAAAATGAAGGACACTGATTCAGAGGAAGAGCTAAAGGAAGCATTCAGGGTTTTTGATAAAGATCAGAATGGTTTCATATCTGCAGCAGAGCTTCGACATGTGATGACAAATCTCGGGGAGAAACTATCTGATGAGGAAGTTGATGAGATGATTCGAGAAGCAGATGTTGATGGTGATGGTCAGATCAACTATGATGAATTTGTTAAAGTCATGATGGCCAAGTGAGAGTTGACCTCATAAGAGGAAAAGGATTTATTATCTCTTACAGTGAAATCTTAAGTAAGACTTGATTCTGGTTGGGTTCTTATGGACATGTTTTGCTTCGTTACCCGTTTATTTGCTTGTTTGGTTTTTGTTTGATTAAGCACTTTAGTGTTATGTGAAGTATGAACTCATATTTTGCTCATCCTTTGACAATTAATATCCTCTCTTTTTCTTTGGGCCACCGATTTATTCTTTTTATTATTACAAAATACAATTATCAAGTCTGTGCTCTGCACAGACACAGACGCATGACATGTAATGGAATTTTACGTAGCTGAAACGACAAAGATGAGTTCGTAGATGAACAAGTCATAAAAAGTCAACAATTTTCCTGCTTGTGTTAAAACAACATATATGCCATTGCCTTTTAAAAATGTTTTTGTACAGAAAAATGTATTGTTTGCATTATCTTAAGAATCCCATAGACACCAATCTGTGGTTAGCTTTTTTACCCTTTGACTGAGCTGTGTATCTCTAAGCAAAACATAATCTACCTGAATTTGCATATCTCCCAGCTTCCCCAAGCTGGTCTCTGCACAAAACCACCAAAACACTCTGCCTCAAACCAAACTTGGCCTTGATACATAGCTTTGGTTTTTCGGGCATTCCCTTTATGAGCAACGGATTTCTCGAAGAGGCAATTTGATTTGGGATACTGAGTTTGGTTGAAGTTGAGAACGAAGAGCTTAATGTACTAGCATCATCACTATTGATCACACCAATAGCTTTCCATCCATCAGCTATGAGTTGCATAGTTTTCCTTGTGGGAACAACCTTCTTCTCTTCCATGGCTTTAAGAAGCTCTTCCGCTTTCCATGGCTGCTTTGCTTCCCCGAATCCCCATATAAGAGTCTCGTAAGTTGTCAAGTTAGGCGATAAACCATTTATTCCACACATTTTCTTATATACCTGCATTGCTTTCTTCATTTCACCCGCACTGCACCAACCGCTTATGATCGTTGTGTAGATCACCACATTTGGACGAACACCAAACTTTCTCATTTGATTCAAGATTTGCTCCGCCTTTTCGGGCTCTCCAGCTCGAGCATACCCTTTGGCAAGTATACAAAATGCATGAATGTCAGGATCTATTTTTTCCTCCAACATATCTCCATAAATCTCTTCACATCTTTTCATATCTCCTACAGAGCTCCATCCATTCATTAGTGTACTAAATGTTACTACATCAGGTTTTACTCCGAAGTCTTCCATCAGATTCACTACCTGTCATAATAACATGACCGTATATTAGAATATAATGAATGAGAATGAAAATTATTAAGCAGTTAGTTAACTATAAAGCAAACCTCGCCAACTCCATCCATGTCATTGCTGCCAAGGAAGCCTTTGATTAGAGAGTTAAAAACAAATAGATTTGGATGAACTCCAAGTTCCTTCATTCTATAGAAAAACCTCAAAGCTTCTTCCATGTTACCCTCTTCACAATAGCCATTCATAATGATACCACAAGTACGTACATTCGGCTTAACTTTGCTGTGTATCATCCTTGGAATGATCATATCCTCAGCTGTACATGTTGACCCGACCCGTGCATACGCTCTTGCCAATGTATTAAACGTGACTACATCAGGTTTTACCCCATAAGATTGCATCTTATATACAATGTTCCATGCTTCTTCAATCTTCCTCTGGTTACACCAAGCCTGGACAAGTATGTTACATGTTCTGTCATTTGGTTGGAGCATCTCATCCCGTAACATTATCTCCAGGAGTCTTGACGATTCCTCCAGCTTACCAATTTTGCCATATCCTTTAAAGAGAGTATTAAATGTGCTTGCTGTGGGTTTACATCCACTTTGCTTCATTTTGTCAAAGATCTTCATTGCTTGATCAAGATTTCCAGACTCAGAAGAGGCGTTGATGATGGCGTTGAAGAGAATGGTGTCAGGTTTGAGTCCCTTTTTCTCGACCTTGGAGATGAGGGAGAGGAGAGAGTGGAAATGTTTTTGACGGGTCAATGCAGTTACAAGAGTAGTGTATGTGATGATGCTTGGCTTGTGGCCTTCCTCAATAAGTGTGTTAAAAATGGAATGAGCCTCTTGAGGTCTCCCTCGTTCTATTAAATCATTCATCAATTTGGTCCTTGAGCGAACATCGCCACAAGTAGTACCACCTGAACATATCACACAAGGATTTGACCTTAACAGCACTCTCACATCCTGTGAAGGAAAAGCATAGGTTATCTCAAACTCTCTGCATATTAAACTAAGCAATGATAATATGACAACAACTTCTTTTCGGATCTAAATCTCTTAGCATAATCGTAATCTGAAATTGGCAATAGAGTCAAGACAGGTGATATTTGATTCTGATTCCCTACTCTCTACGTAACAGGACTGTTCTGAAGTGTAAGAGCACTCTAAGCATAAACACGTCCAGAATCTAGGTGGTGAATAAAACCTTCAATTCCATCATTCTACAGATCTCAGAACAGATATATGACTCACTTTGGAATCTTTAAAAATAGCTTCCATATCACCCAAATTTGCTTCTTTTTTCTCTTCAAACATGGCTGGCTTGTAATCTTTCGAGAACCAGGCATCCTTCAAAATCTCTGGAATTGTGATACGCTGGCATATTAACACAAAGTCATTAGTTTCACTATTGAAACCATGGATGAGTGGCATCAATTTATCCGCAGATGTTAGAAATGATCAAGTTTATACAGAGATAGAGCATCCACTTAGTATGCTATAAGAGGTGCTACCAATGGGACTAACAAATGCAGAAGGGCCATAAAACTTTTCAAATGTTACTGACAAACTGATATAACCATTAGCGTTCAGGCATAAATTCCCACCAGATTCTTGTAACCCTTAACCCGCCTAACGATCTTGGAGAAAAAAGTAAGTTGAGATTGTTGGGGTTCCCCAGAGGAAAACAGAACAAGGATATATTCAAATTTTGAAAGCAGTAGTGACCGAATATCTTACAGTCATAGGGTTTGGGTCCAAGATTCGGATGATCAAGTTCTTAGCATCAGAAGAGAGCCAAGGTGGACAACTGAATTCAGCAGATGAGATCTGAAAGAAATGACAAAAATGTAACATGGAACAGTAACCACAGATTATGGTGAAGAAGGCTGAAAATATATTACAATACTTCTTACCTTTTTATACAGCGCCATGAGACTGGAATCCTCAAAAGGCAAGTAGCCAGCAAGTAGTACAAAGAGTAACACTCCACAGGACCATAGGTCTGCGGTTGCCCCGTCATAGCCTTGACCATTTACAACCTTGAGAAAGAGACAACAAGGGAGCAATTAAAAACTTGATGCAACAACCGCATACCAAGCCACATGAATAAGCATACCTCAGGAGCAGCATAGTTTGGAGTTCCACATGCAGTATGACGAAGGTCATCGCCCTGCGAAAACCAAGTCATCTCATAAGCTGGAAATCTAGAATGATAAGTGTAATGGATCTTGTTAGACTTTTGTTGATATAATCAATGCATACATCGTTACTCAAATTCAGGCACATTCATTAGATAAGACGAAGGACAAATCAAACCAAATAATCCACAGAAAACTGAATTTAGTGGTTACCCAATTATGTCGGGACAACACATTCAATCCAAAATCAGAGACTTTCAAATTTCCTTGAGCATCAAGAAGCAAGTTTTCCGGCTGCATTGAGAGGATTAAAGAAGAAAACAATTAGGCAATAAATAGTTGCACTTAAAAGATACTCACACTGCAAACTTAGCCGAAGAGTTACCAAAACGTTTCTTGTACCTTTAGATCTCTGTGGTACACTCCCCTGCTGTGGCAGAAATCAACTGCATTGATTAGCTGCTGAAAGTATCTCCGTGCTTCCTCTTCTTTCATGCGCCCATCATTTTTCTTCACAAGTTCAAATTTAATGCATTGGTTAAGGCCCAAAATTTATATAATTTCACCTGTAAATTACAGGTATTTCTAAGCTGAGCATGAAGCACTTGATACATGATTGAAACACTAGATGATACATCAAATACAAGTTCAGGCCCTTGAAAGGTAGAGAAAAAACTCACAATTTTGTCAAAAAGCTCTTCACCACCGATGAACTCTAGGACTATATATATCTTCTCCTTGCTTGCTAAAACCTGGAATGATATCAATAATTTCCTTAAAGTTAGCTTTCAACATAATTGTTCCGACTCCAGAGAGCTATTAATTCCTGGCTAGACAAATAGTCCATGTAGAGAAAAGTTGGGGCATGGAGATAAACCTCATAAAGCCGCACTACATTTGGATGGTTTATCTGCATCATAGTAGAAATATGTCTTTTCATCTGTCAAAGCAAATGGGAAAGACCCACGTCATAATTCCGAATGGAAGATGGATCTATTTGTCAATCTCGCTTTTAGAAATCATGTTTTAGTCCCAAGTAATTTAAACCGCATATCAGTGGACACGAGAGGAGGCATGCAAAAAAGAGCATACGATTAGAGAAGCGAATTACATGTTCAGCCATCTTGTGCTTGAGAACCTTCTCTTTGTCAAGAATCTTCAGAGCAACGGGTTCTCCTGTCTCAGAATTCCGAGCAAACCTCACTTTCCCAAAGGTACATTCGCCAATCATTCGTCCAACCTCATATTTTCCAACCCAACGCTTGACCTTTGGCTCACTCATCACTCAAAGTTCACCTCTTGATCTTCACAAGCTGTTCCTTGAAAATGTAATCTCTATGTTAGAACTTTTACCTGTTTAAATATCCAACAGAACAAGCAACTGAAACTAAATGCAAGGAATATCAAGAAAATAAAAACAATTCCATGTAGACAAAGTTTGATAAAGACAAAAAAATAGCTGAAATCCACACGGCCATGACAAATGTAGAAGCAGAACTATCCCTCTAAGTCAACAGCCCAAAATTTCCAGAATCATGACGCAAATAGTTTATGCATACGCATATGTGCATATCCAAAACCTCCACGAACCAATAATCGTATGCGTATACAACTAAAAGTGAGATTCTGGCAACAAAACCCGTCATAGATACTTAATTCTGAGCACATTATAAACGCGTGAGCAAGTGACAAGTCTCTCCAATGTACGGAAGGACACATAAAATCAAAACAGGAATACACACCTGCGAAATTTGACAGGAGTATCCCAAAAAGAGGAAGCAACTGAAGTTGAAAATCGCATGCAGCCTTTCGAGAAAGAGAATTCAAAAATCTATGGAGCAGAGTTGGCTTATCGAAGAATCTGAGCAACAATGCAGTGGAGAAGAGTTGGAGCAAAGTAATTGAAAACAGAGTCTCATCGCATCTGGAACTTGATCCGTCCTCAATTACTCGCCCGATGCTTCTTCCTCCATACTTCATCGTGTGGCTCATTTTATCTCACGTTATTTTCTCTATCCTTCACTTATCCAATATTATTTTTTAAATTTCCAAATTAAAAAGACGACGTGGCCTCATGAGCCAGTCTAATTACACTTTCTTCTCATTCTAATTTTAATTGGTCAGTGTCTATTAACTACAAAAATATTTTGTGATCTGGAAAGCTACACAACTCCAAGAAACATGATTTTTGTGTTTGGTTTCCATCAGAGGAGATAAGCTTGTTGTAGTAACCATTACAGTTATTGCGGAGAAAGAAAAAAGACAATTGATCGAGCAGTTTTATCTTTGTTACAAATTTACAGTGAGAAGCTTTGTACATAAAGCACCAAACCAGGAGAGAAAGAGGTTATAAACGAACTCAATGCTGGGCACTCACTCTAAACAAAGAACAGTTTTCACATAACTGAGAGGAAAAAAAAAGAAAGAAATGTGACAATGGACTTGGGTTTTTAGTGTTACCGCGTGAGCGGTTTGTAGAGAACAACAGTTATGTACTTGGACTCGAACCTGTGGGTTAAACCCAAAGATACAATGGATTGAGGAGTCCAACCTTGCTCTATGAACACATGGTTAAGTACCACATGTTGAGGTTTTGAGACTACGGCTGTTTCTTCAGGAGTAGTACCAAGAAGTGTTAGATGAAGTTGAGGTGGCACAGCGAGTGGCTCTTTTGTGTAATCTTCTGCAGTTGGGAGGGCTTGACCGTAGCTATGATCAGGTGATGGCGGTGCCTCAAACTCCGCTATGCTTTCTGGGTTTTCTGGCACATAGTTCTGCATAATCATTGCAGATGCTGTTAAAACTGATTGATAGATTTTAGCATGAAAAATGAGGTTGGAAGATTTACTTACATGAACATCGAGAATGTTACAGATGTTTCCCAATTCGTCTGATACAAATGGTAAATCTGGGATGTATTTGCATTCACCATCGACAATCACCTTGTAATGGTATATGCCAGATGGAAGGACAAAGAGAATTGAGTGGTCTTTTCCAGACTTCTGCAGCTTCTTCCTGGAAAATGAAGAGACATATGTTTAGTATCTCTATATGTATACGTATGTATATATTTACGGAAAGCTCTAGAGCAAGTTCCCAAGAAACAAATCCACTTATACCTCGATCTCCAATTGTCCCATGATCCTTCCACCGCCACTTCATTACCTCCCTGGTTCCATGTAATGATGATAGGGATTCCATCCTCTGCGGGATTGTCAAAAGCCCTTTGAGATTGGTTCCATTGGATTTTATTAGGTGAAGGAGGGGCATTTGCCCTCTGCAATGGAGCCACAGGAACCTGAAATATGCACATAAAAATTGAGCCGTGAGATTTCTGAAACCAAAATGCGAGAAGAATTTGCCAATGTCCAAGCATAATATCTACCATCTGACACGAAACGCAGCCATTATGCACACATTTTATGCCTAAACAATGGAAGAGGTGACGCATAGGTGGGCAAATGTTGTAAGATGTAATGTGGAATAACAATGTGAGCTGAAAAGAAAGAAGCAGAACAATGAATATAGCAAATAACAGAATGAGAAATTTACTATGTATACACAGGACCTGCTGAGCAAAAGGTATCTTGCTATTCCCATCAAACTTTCATATTAATATAACAATGAGAAGAATGCAGATACTGTACAATCACACCCTCTGATTCGTTTAAGTAAATTCAAGCTCTAAGAGAAATGAACAAGCTTTCCCTCCCCTTCAAAATGAAGCAGGGCGATCAGGCAATCAAGCAATCAAGCAAAGATACATTACACAAAGACACTAGAGAACAGTTTCAGCGACCGACTGGATAATAAATAAACAGCAGCTAGGAATCCGGATTAGCATCTCATATGACAGGTAGATCTTTATCCACATTGTGCATTGTCTCAAGGTATCTGAATCAAGATGACGAAACAAGAGATTCTCTAAACTCTAAGAACAGAATCTCTAATCTCTAGTACAGAATCTCTAACCCACTTAAAGAGAAAGCCTCAAGGTTATTTAAACCTTTCTCGCTGACCAAACGAAGGAAGAACAACAGGCAGTGAAAACCAAATCAAGTGCAATTCACCGATGTGATAAGAACGCACTGATAAAACGGCCAGAGACTTAGTGTTTGTATCCTCAAAAACTGATGAAGAATCTCTCAAGGAGTGAAACATATAGAAAGTCAAGCAACTCTTCTCCTACTCAACGAATAAAAAACATAGAACGAGAATGAGGAAACTCTTTTTCACCTTCGAAGTAAGTTCTAAGTTCCAACAATGTTTCAATCGGATCATCCCAAAACCCCAAACATCAAATTCAACGATGAACATAGAGATTGAATAGAGAGCGAGAGAGAGAGAAAGGGAGAGAAAGACGGAAACCTGAGGAGCGAACAAAAAAGGAGAAGGAGATCGAGCGGGGCTTCCGGGAGGAGAACTGCTCATAGAGTCAGAGGAAGGACGATGATGACGACTACGAGCGGAAGGATCGCCACCGTTGGATCTCGCCGAAGATGAAGTAACATCTGCACCGCCGCTAACGACAGCGTCGTCTTCTTTGCCGTTGGCATTTCCCATCTGAAAACCCAAATCACAGAGAGAGAGAGAGAAAGAGAAGCAGACGTGAAGAAAAATGGAGGGAGGAAGAAGAGAAGGGAGATAAGAAAAAAGGACCTTGAAGTTAGGGTTAATTACGAAGGAATGCCATTGGTAGGGAAGAGATTTGCATAAAAGGATATCAGAGATATTATTAAAATCCGTACCATATGGATAAACGAATGACTTGGCGTCCAAAAGTAGATTATCAATTATCCACTTTTCTTCTTTTTATTTTTCTGATTTTTGCAATCATCATTGTAGTCTCCCTCGAGTGTCATCTAATCGACCTTATTAATCCATTCTAAATTGTAATTCTTAACAGAATATGGATTACTTATCAAAAATATTGCATTAATGTACATGTTTTATCATTAACAATTACATCCATAAACATTGATTCATAGTCAAATCATAAATTTTTATCAAATAGAAAAATGCAATTTTTTTCCTTTTATTTCTTGTCAATAACTTCATTAATTAAAGTTTTCACTACTCTGCAACTATAACGTTCAAAAGATAAAAGCAAAGACACGCTTTTACCGAAACATCGGCTTCCAAATTATAGGTTTTATTAGGAATGAAACGGAAAGAAATTGAAAACAAAAATGGGAGAAGATTGGAAACATCTTGAAAGATGTCATAGATCTCTGAGATTTTTACGCCATTGTTGATAGTTTTGATAAGAATTGAAGAGTCATATATGATCTTTAAATGTCGACGCCCCATTGAGATTGGATTGCCAACCTGTCTGAGAGAGCCTCTGTCACAAGCAGTGATCTAAGACCGTCGAAGATGCTTCTTGTCTTGTATCCAAATCGATTATTAAATCATTTTATCGATTACTTAACAATTAATACATATTGTTGGCAAGAATTAAAAACCATGTTGCTCATGTTTGTTTTGTTTCCCCTCTAACTCTCACTTAACTAATTTGTCTCTTTCTACTAATGCAATCTCGAAGGTTAAAGAAAAAGAGTACTCACGAAAACACATGTTAAAATGAAAGACAATAAACCATGTATATTGTAAATCAATAACGAAAAGAACACAAAATAAGAATTAACAAAAGCCTGTAATGGCCACAACTCTCCAAGCCAATAACACTCCTTCATTACTATATATATATCTTTACAATGCCTATAATAGATTGTCCACAAAATTATAAAGGAAAAACAAAATTTGTGTACATTCTTTTGAGCATGAATATTAGAAACCGAACCCGCCAAAAAATCACAATAGAATAAATTGTTCTTGCCTGGAGAGTAGCGTCTGAGAAAATAGTTGGCTGAATTTATATATATGTTATACACAAAATATTTTTAGACAGAATAATACCCTAACAACCATAATAAACTAATATTGCTTAATTATTTTTTCTTGTCAAACGGGTTGTATTTCCTTTAAAACTTCGTAGATAGAGCACTACACAATTAGCCGCAAAAAAAGAGTAATACAAAATTACAAATCAAGCTAGAAAATACCAAACTACATAAGTAAGAACTTAAGACTAAAACTAATACCATAAACGAGATTTTGATACGCATGATTAGGCTTTTTATCGAGATCCAAGGATCCAAATCTTACCCAAACCAAAAACGAATCTAAGTCCAGATTCAGGTCTATATTGTTTGGTTTACCTATTTTGTATTGTGTATCGGGTCGGGTTAGTTTTTATCCAAAATCTACACGTACCCGTGAAGACCCGAAACAATGTAAAAGTGTGAGATTACTTATTGTTTTTACTTGTTCAAATCCAAACACCATCTTTTGAAGTAATTAACTTCTTTTTTTTTTTAACGATTAAATTGATAAAAGTCTGATCCATAGTTTAAAACCAATATCCTAAAATCTCTTTTTAATTTACTAGTGTAATGAAGAGATATCGAATTCCAATACCATGAGTCTGGATCATCCTAACTATTTTTGGAAGTTATTAACTTTGATTTTTTATTTAAATCTTTCAACTCACGGTTCACCATAAATCAGTTGAAAATAAGCTGTGTATCACTCAATTTCGAGTTATATCGCTCACATTGACTCATTGATTGTGTTCTTTAAATTAGTTAATTTTTTACCTAGCTAACTTTTTTATATGTTCTGTTACACAAACCCTCGTCATCTTGTTTTTAATTTTCTATACAACAAAAGCAATTCTATATTCTTAAAGCTAACGTAATTCCATTTAAAAAAAAAAAAGTCGAGTATTTTAGATTTTTGGGCCAAATAGTCATAGGATGATGTGGCTCGTTAGTACCCGTTATCATGTAAAACATTTACCAAAATCTAGAAATTAACTAACCTACAAGATATGTGTAACTTTCTAGTAGATATCAAATTCGGAAAACAACCAATTACTGAATTTCGGCCCTTAAACTCCACAACCACTAAACCGCAATTAGTGAGTTTGTAATTCCATTTCTTCCACATAATGTTGATCTTGTTTAACTTCTTTTCAAGATGAAACATAATATATATATATATATATATATATCAAATATACTCGATTTTTGTTCTTTTTAATCCAACTAAAACATTTGCTAAAATACGACTTTCTTTAGTTATTTTTGGCCCGTTATTTTTTATATTCTAGGATTGATTTTAGTGTCTTCTTTATCTTTAGAAGTAGATATAGAATACCTAGACCAATAAAGATAAATTTCGAATATCCTAATAAATGATGTTTTTATTTGGTCTGAAATAATTTTTAATTTTGTGGTTTGACATCATAATATATGATGTTTATGTTGTCTCTATCACCAATATGATGTATTTATAGTGTGTGTATGTGTTTTCCTTTTTTTGTTGGGGTTTTCCCTATTTTTTATCGACAAACAATTAAATATATCACGATATTTGTTTTCCTTTGTCAATTAAGAAAAGGAAAATTTCTAAAATATACATAAAAAAAAGAGGAAACTAGGGTTTTTGGGGTTATATGTTTTACTGTTCGTTCATTCGCTTATTCTTAAGAAGTGTCGCCACCGAAACTCAGACTTGCCTCCTCCTTCTTCTCCCATTCCTTTTCGCCTTTGGGTCTCTCAAAACCTCTCCTAATCACATTGCCTCTCCTCCTCCCGATCCTTCAATCCATCTTCTGTTTCTGATCCAATTCAATTGCATCTGTGTTTTGCGATTCTGTTTTCGTAGGGTTTGGAATTTCTGATGATGGCGGAGACTGAAGGATCATTGGCCGATGATCGAGAAGAGATCGGCCTTGACAGTGGTTCTGGAACTAAGTCTCCGTGGAAAACAACGGCTTCTATTGCTGAGACTGTTGACGCTCCGGTAATGGGAGCTCACTCTTGGCCAGCGCTCGCCGATGCTGCGCAACAGCCTCGTCCCAAGAATCCTCCGGCTCCTGCACCGCCGTCTAAAAACTTTTCGACCTCTAATTCAAACCCTGCTCAGGTTAGTCAATAACTTCCTGTATTTCTGTTAATATTTAATGGCGTTGGATTGTGCTTTATTGAGTGTTAATTTTCGGTTATATAGTAACTAGGGTAGAGTTGAAAGTTATCTGATACTGAATATTCGTTGTGTTTTGTGATTGATTTAGTTAGGAGATACGCTATTTCTTGAGTTTAAATCATGATCAAATTGAGTTTTTCTTGAGTTTGATGCATGATGGTTATGACATTTAGTTGTTAGTGTGATTCACCTTTATTGGGTTAAAAGGCTTACGAAAGGTATACACGTGCTTTCTGTGGTTCACTCTCTTTAGCATTGAATCTGTAGTCTAAAATTATCCCCTGAAAAGTTTTTTGTTTGATGATTTAGGCTGTAACTGGTCAAGCAAAATCCAAGCCTGGTGGAAAGGCTAATCCTGGATACAAGAACCCATCTGGCCGTAATTCGAAACCAGGCTCTAGGAGCAACCAAAATGGTCATCCTCCTCCTTATCTTGTTCACGCTGTACCTTATCATCCACCTCCTTTCCCACCTATGGTGCCTCTGCCACATGCTGCTGGTCCAGAGTATCCATATGCTCCATATCCTCCCTACCCGGTTCCTGGAGCTCCTGTGGCAGAGTCTGGCAATGAGAAACAAGTTCAAGCTTCCCCTCTTCCACCTGTGCTGCCAGCTCCGCAAGGAGAACCTGGACAGCCTTGGCAGCATCAGAGGGGTTATGACCCCAGAAACATGCCGCAAGGAGCTGGACCAAGGAATTTCATGAGACCTCCATTTGTAGGTCCAGGTCCTGGGTTCATGGTTGGTCCAGGCTTTCCCGGTAAGAAATTGTTTTTTTGTCAGTGTGTTTTGTGAAGGACTGGCTGATAACCCCCTGATAAAAAATTTATGTTTTGCTGTCGTCTATATTTATCATTGAAATAAAGGACAACAGTTTGTTTCTGGTGTAAGATTGTTGTTTTTTTGTTTCTGTGTTTGACATAGGGCCTGTGTACTACATACCATCACCTGGAACTATAAGAGGTCCTTATCCTCCACGCTTTGCTCCATACCCTGTAAACCAAGGTCCTCCAGCACTATCTCCCGAAAAATTCGACTTAAGGGATAGAGTCATAAAACAAATAGAGTATTATTTCAGGCAAGTTATACTTCTACATCAATTTTATGTTAAACTAACTCCTTTGCTGTGGAGTTTTTCAATGCGTTTAGTCCATATTTGTTAATTAATATAATGACACCTAATCTTGCTTTGATTACCTTCTGTTTATTTATTCCTTTTTCCAGTGATGAAAACCTTGAAGGTGACGATTACCTCAAATCCTTGATGGATGAACAAGGATGGGTTCTCACAAAATTTATAGCCGGGTTCAAAAGGGTAAATTTTGTAACATGAGCTTGAATTGCTTTCCTTTGCATTACTCTATTTTTTCATCTGTGTTTCGCACAAATGTGTTGCTTTTAATTTTTCTCCTACTCTTAAATCGCAGGTTAAGGCAATGACCATGGATGTCGACTTTATAATCTATGCGTTGGGATTTTCTAATTCTGTTGAAGTGCAGGTCAGACCACCATTAGTCAACTTACTTATTTTCTGGAACAGTTTTTCTTCGGTTATAGTGTATTCTACTGCCGTGAGACATAACATGAAATATTGGCACTTTTGCAGGGGGACAAGGTACGCAAGCGCGACAATTGGTCTAAATGGGTTCCTGCATCGAAAAGGTCAGTCTCCGAGGAGAAAACTGGAGACAGTGACAAAGTTCCCCCAGAGAATGCGACAAGTGGAGATAATTTCGAGGTCCCTTCAAAGACTAATGTGTGCGATTTCTCTTCAGAGGTATAAATTTTTACTTTGAATTAGAGAGACTCTGTTAAAATGCCAATTGAGTTTGATCTAGTCATAGCTTTTATGTTGTTTGGTACAGGGAGCTCAGTCATCGAGAACCAATAATAACGAAAATGATAACCTGAAATCATCATCAAACGAAAAAAGAAACGTGGATCGCTTGTCAAGTGATTTCTCAAACACTTTCTTGCTTGACGAAGAATTAGATTTGCAGCAGAAAAGCCCGAGAAAGAGTGGATTGTCTTTGTCCATGTCCAAAAGGTAGAACCCACGCAACTTGATGTTTCGGGTAACTTGTTTGTGTTTATAAACCACCATAGGTTATAAGTAGAGGTGTCAAATAGGCCGCGGCCTGTCTATGGCTCGATGGACCGACTTGCCGTAGACAATTTTCTTTTTGACCGCAATGGATTTGCCCGCTTGGACTGCTGTTTGGAAAATTATGTCCAAACCTGTCCCGCTAAGCTGGGCGGATTAGCGAGCCATCCCATGGTTTTCTTTTTTTGTATTTTTAGTATAAGAATAAAATAAAATTATTAAATAAAGAATAATTTTTATATTTCTATTTTTCATAAATGTTATTACTTTTCCGAATTAAAACTCTTTACATAACTTATATTTAAACGGTGAATGATTAGTGGGTTTTGGTTTTCGGTTATAGATTTTTGATTTTTTGGTTTTAAATTTTACTGTATATTTTAGTATTTTTTAAAATTTAAAATCCTAATTTCTTTAGTTTTGCTTTTTACAATCTATTTCTTTAGTTTTTATTTAATATTATATTTTGAAATAATATGTTGAAATATTATTTAAAAATCTTAACAAATTTAAATAATTGAAAATAAAAAACTTACAAATTTCGCAAGCAATACACGTTGATTATTGCATAATACCAATTGACATAAGTCAAATATGAAAACATTAAGCTCTTCTTTAAATAATTTTTTTTTCGAATTAAAGATATAAAAAAGAAGTAAAAAGCAAGTATTTTTTGAAAAATCTTATAGAATATTCCGATTGAATGTCCATGTTTGAAAGAAAAAATCGATAAAAATTGTAAAGAATTAGTGTCAATCAATTTTTTAATAGGTTTGGTAATTTGCAAAAATCTCAAAATCTGAATTTCCTATTTTGTAGGAAAACCGTTTTCTAAAATCTTGATTAGCATAAAAATAGATTTTTGATATAAAAAAACGAAAATCCATGTAGAAACTGCATGGACATTTTGATATATATATGAAGTACTGCAGTTGATGTTTTGGTTTATATGACTTTTTGTAGGATTGAGTATGAAGATGATGATATGGCTGTGGATGATCAAGATATTCAGAAACTTGTAATTGTTACCCAGGTATTACATGGAACTTATTATATAAGAACTTGAACTCTGTGTTTGTGTATTCAATTGTTAATGTTTCGTTATATGCTGGACAGAATAGTGGGAAAAGTGATGGCACTGGAATTGGTGGGACGAAAGCAAAAAATATTCCCAAGGAGCTTGCCTCCACAATCAACGATGGTCTTTACTACTTTGAGCAGGTTAGGATTCTTTTGCTAGACTGATGATTTAGCTTCCTGGAGTCCAATTTCTAATAACCACCATGGCAACAATGATTCAGGAGCTCAAAAAGAATCGGTCTGGTCGCAAAAAGAACACCTCACATTTGGATAGCAGAGATGGGAAAATCAAACCTGGGGGAGGATTGAACAGTTCTGCAGCAAATGATGGAGGTGAAGATCATGGAATTAACATTTCACGGAGGAAGCAAAATAAGGGAACACACAAACATCATGCAGCCCAAGCACGCAGGTTCTTCTCAAGTAACGTAAGGAACCATGGAAATATTTCAGAAAGTCCACCTAGTAGCTCCATTGGATTTTTCTATGGTTCTACACCACCAGACAGTCATGGGTCAGTATCCTAGGAATCCATAATATTACCAACTTATTCAACTTCTTATCTCACTTTTTCTTAATATTCTGTCTATATTTTGACAATTCACAGCTCTAGGCTTTCAAAATTGAGTTCATCGCCACAATGCACACTTTCTGGGAGCAGTCCACCTGTGGGCTCTTTGCCAAAGTCATTTCCACATTTTCAACATCCAAGCCACCAACTGCTTGAAGATAATGGATTTAAACAAGAAAAGTGAGTCTATGATTATTCTGTTAGACAACTTGAGGATTTTGTATGAAGTACAATTTTGGGAAATTGTTTCTTTAGCTGTTCTCATTTCTTCTAACTCTATCTACAGGTACTTAAAATACCGCAAACGCTGCTTAAACGAAAGAAAGAAGCTGGGCAGCGGATGCAGTGAGGTGATTTTTCATGACAACGTCCTTTCGATGATGTTTTATGATCATCATGCACTAAATACACAATAGCTGTTACATATGAAAATTACTCAGCTCATGCTTTTCCTTTAATCTGATGAAGAGACCCTGGCCCTAGTTTCTGTAATGGTGTCCGTCTGTCTGTCTGAATTTTACCTGTTACCTATTTGCAGGAAATGAATCATTTGTACCGATTTTGGTCTTATTTCCTCAGAGACACGTTTGTGTTGTCTATGTATGACGACTTTCAGAAGTTTGCTCTTGAGGATGCAGCTGACAATTACTATTATGGATTGGAGTGTCTCTTTAGGTTTTATAGGTAATACATACTTCTTAGCTGTGTTTCTCTGTTTCCACTGCGAAGAAGTGAAAATAGTAATCTAATCCAATCAATATTGATATGCCTCGTCTCTTCAGTTATGGTCTGGAAAAGCACTTTGATGAGGAACTTTATAAGGACTTTGAGCAGTATTCTCTTGACTTCTACCGCAAGGGAAATCTATATGGCTTGGAGAAATATTGGTAAGAGCTCTCTTATTATGATTGGTTAAACAATATTGTTGCTACTGATTATCCTGTTATGAAACTGTAATTCTCTGGAGATCATGCTGATGGAGATAGAATTATCTTGGTACATTAAGATGGTCTTGTAGTAATCTAGGTTACAGATGATTAAACAGCTTCAGTACACTCTTGTGTAGGCTCATGTGGTTGTAGTTTGGTTGGTAGTGTTGTAAAGGGCTCTGAATATTCTCTCTTTTGTAGGGCATTTCACCATTATAGAGACAAGAAAGAACCAATTAAGAAGCACCCTGAGCTAGAGAAGCTACTGAAAGAAGAATACCTCAGCATAAACGATTTCAGAGCAAAGGATTCAATCAACAACCAAAAAGAGAACAAGTCTCACTGATAAAGTTAAGAGAAGAAGCAGAAGACATATGCCGAGCCAATGATCCTTAAATCTGGACCTAAATTTTTGTGAATCTCAAGACCAACCAAGTGAAGCCATTACTCTAAATTTTAAAGGATTATATATTCCTTGGTGGAGTTTTACTTTTCCGGGATTACTTTTGTTTTGTTTTTTGGATTTTGGTTGCAGGATCTCTGCAAAACAAAACAGAGCTTTAACTGAAGAGGCGTTCATCTACAGAGTTTCGCCCTCTCCCAAAAATAGTTGTTATCTTTTTTTTCTTCTTTTTTTTGTATATATAGGGATTTCATTTTCTAATTACTCAATTTTGGAAAAAGTAAAAAAAAAAAGAAGGAAAAGTTGTTTGTAGTGTCTCTCTAAAAACAATAAGAGATGTTTTACTTAACATTTTTATTCAGATAGTATAATTTTTCTTTTGTAAATTTTGATTGTCTTATATTTAGGTTATGTTATTTCCAATTGATTCTTCATCACATTCCTGAATGCAATGCAGCTCCATTATAATTCATCTGATAAGTGTGTGGCTTTGCATCTAGAGATGAAGCAGTTAGATGTTGTTTGTTTCCTTCATAATACATTTAGATATAACATCTAGATTTATGTTTGTTTGTTTTGCAAATTGATATCTCCATCTATATGTATCTATAATTAAAATGATCAAATGACATAATTTATTTTTTAAATATTATTTTAACTAATAAATATTAAATTAAGAGAGTTCAGGACCTTACTGTTCGATTCACATACATCCAATTTTCAAGCATTCATCCTAGGAGAAACGCCAAAACTAATGTCATTGCTTGTAGTGTCGTTAAGGAGAATAGATACAATGATTATATTGCGAGGGGCGAATCTAGATGGGTCAACCATCTCTCTCACTTGGATACAACTACTACGTCTAACTCTTCTCCAACTCACTAGCTCAACATCTTAAATCCACATGGTCCTTACCTCTTAGGCTAATTCATTAAAATTTGGTTACAGTTCGTGTCACAGAAGTTTTGGGCGTCTCTTTTAAGTGCAACCATTTTCTCCTGCCCTTTTATTTTTGAATTCTACACTTAGCAGGCTTGTGAAGGTTAACCCTTCTATTTGGTTGCTGGACCGTGTCAGTATTACCTCGGCCTTTTTATCTTTTAGTCTAGTTTTCCCTGTTGACTTCTTAGAACTTAATCCCACATTTACCTTAGGCCCATTAGGTTTATGGTCCATTTACTCTTCCGCTTCCTTAGTTTTATTTATGTTTTGTCATCTTTCTTTTGTCGATTTAGTTTCCCCGATAGGTAATCAATTTTTTGGCCTCTCCCTTTAGTCTACTTTAGGCAATCATTCCCTCGAGGCACTAATTTTGGTCATTAATTTTAATCATATTATTATGGGAATTAGGAGCCAAAGTCTGTTGGGTTTCTTTATTTGACATGTGGTAGGTGTCAAAGGACTTGGCCAATAACAACTCGATTGCCTGATGCCTGGATTACATGAACACATCTTGCGTGATCTCTTGGAGCGACTCCTCGGTTACGCAATCACGTCTGCGGGACTCAAGACAAGAACAACCAACGCTTTAGCTTACATGTTGTAGTGGGCTAATAATGACTGAAACCATGTTGATGCTATATAAGGAGAGACTGGAGAATCTGTTATCTTCATTACCTCTAAGCTTACTACATCAACATCAACAGAAAATGGATAATAACATGTGACAGGCGCTTAATCAATTCGATCTTGGGAGATATGCTCCACCTACTTTTCTTGCGACGATTTATGATGACAATCTAGCCAAAAAAAGGAAAAGCTTGTTCATTAGGCCTCTCAACCCACTCGAGCAAAATCTTCAAGAGCTCACTGAGGATCTCCCTAAAGATTGGTGCTTGCAAACCATTGTGAGAGGCAGAATGATTGATAAAGAAATTGCACAATTCTTTTTCTCCAATGAAGAGGACCTCAACTCGATCCTTAGAATGCAACCACTACTTTATAATGGTTGTTGGTAGTTGCTGAAAAGTGGGTTGATCGCCTTACACCAAATTTCCTCACGAAGATTCAGCTGTGGATCCAGCTTCGTAACTTGCCGTTGCAATACGCCTTGGAAGCAGCAGTTCGTATGATTGCCAAGTTTGTGGGTGAAGTCCTTGAAGTGGATCTTCACAATACCTCTGTAACTCGTCCTTTTCTCATCAAAGCCAAGATCAACTTTCACTTTGAAGTAGGCTCAAATACTACAAAACAGTGCATTATGAGAATGGTAATAGGTTTCAGGTGCAATCCTACTATGAATGGGTCTCGAGGTTTTGTTTTAATTGTCAAAGACTCACCCACAACACAACTTTCTGTCATCACCATCTCACTGCAGCAAACTACTTTGTGAACCCATTTGCACACGCACCTGATGGCAACCTTGGCTCTGAGAGCAACACTTCTTCTGAAGATCCCATAACTATTTCGGGATCGATAGCCACTCAACCGCCTTCTCCTATCATTGAAGAGACTCTGGAGCATGAGGACTCAATCTGCAACATCAGAATCGCAATCGAGGATGTTCTCAGTAATTCGAATGACACCTTCATGACAGAGGTTAGCACGTTGCCTCTTGAACTGGATATCTCTCTTCCCCTAGGCCTCAACCACGTGAATCCAACTCCAACCCTTAAAGTTATCTCAAATGTTGAAGCGGCTGCTGAACCTTCCTCTGCTAGGGGAATAAAGAAGGAACCGTAAAGGAGCTACCGTCATATGCTTGTCTTTTGGTCTAGTTTAGTCTTTCGTGTTGGTTATTTCATTGTTATTGTCCTTGTTCGGTCCATGTTTTCTTCTAGATGTCGATCTAGTTAGTCTCGGGTCTTTTGATCTTTGTTGGGGATCGAGTTACTCTCCCTTATAATCAAGTTTCACACTTGGATTGTTCAACTCTTTTATTATAATGACAAACAATTTTTTTGGAAAAAAAGAAAGAAAATTTTCCTTTTCTTCCCAGGTTTTCCTTTTTCCTTTATGTAATTATCTTCTTCTATTTTATTTTCTGGTTTCAAATGTATTTTTTTATAACTCTAATTTACCTTTTTTTCTACATGAAGATTGACTCATGTTGCGTTCCTATAACATTTGAACAATTTTATTAATTTTAATTTAAATGTAACGAATGATTTCCTTTTCTTCGAAGGTTTCTTTTTTTCTTTTGTTGACTTCTACTCCTAAAGTTCTTACACAAAGGGATAGCTGTTTGCGATGAGAGATGTGATATCATGTAAACATATACATTTAACTAATATTGGAGTATTTTTCGAGTTATTTTTAAATAATTTTTGAGTAATTAACAAGAATTTCCAATAATTTTCGGATATTTGAACTCTAAACTATGTTGCATGGAAACTCTGTCCGAGGTCCGTTTCCCATTTCAGAAATATTTTGGAAATAGAAATTCTCGGAAACATAGTAGAAACACGATTCCTAAAAACTTTGATTTGGAAGCACGGTAAAAACACGATTCCTAAAATTTTTGATTTGGAAACACGGTGAGAACATTCATTTTTGTTTTAGAAACACGACAAAAACTTATTAACATTTTTAACAACACGAAAATATAATTAGAATTATTTGAAATATAAGTCTACATTTAATTCAAAATTATGATATATATTTTTTCTTAATTTAGTTACTATTTATTAATTAAATTTGAATCGTTTGATTTCTTTAATATAAATTGACTATTTAATGGTTTAATATTGTTATATAATATATATATATATATATATATATATATTATATGATATGAGTTTCCAAAACGTACCCGTTTCCTAAAAATTTTAAAATTTTCGTTTATGCATGTCCATATGTTTTGTTTCCACGTACCCATTTCTGTTTCCATGCAACATAGCCTCTAAATGTTTACTCCAACCGATCCGAAATCAATTAGAACCAAACCGTTGCCAAACCAAAAAAATTTCAATATCCATATGAAATTTCTAAAATCAATCAGGTTCTATCCCGAACCAAACCGAATAACCTAAAGTTTCAGAGCACAAAATAAGTTGGCTACGAAAACGAATTACTAGTTACCACAATGTATCAGGGAAGTTTCCTAACTCTCATTTAAATGATTTAAACAGTTTAGTGTAATAGTTGTGATCGATTTTGTTTAGTGCAGAATAATTCCGTCACTCTGTAATCAAATTCCTAAATTGAAGTCATTTGAGAAAAACAAAAGTACCAAGTTTTGATTTAAAATCATTTAGCATCTAAAATCAAAAGTCATCAACCAACAACGCCCAGGAAAAGCAGTCAGGATCAAAGTTAAAATGGTCGACGAAAAATACAAAAGAGGCATCGACCAACAAGAGAAAGATGAGTTTACGGGCATTGATAAGTTGGTTGTATAATTTAAATTCACAAAAGCAAAAGAGAACTACGAGGGACTGTGGCTATGTTCCATCAACAGAAGAACATGGAACTTGCAACTTCTTTGTTCAGCTTCGGCATAGCAGGCACAGGGACTGCTCCAGGTGTAGTGATCCCTCCATGGCTCGAACTGGTCTCAGACATGTCTTCAAACTTCATCACAGTTCCCATCTGTGCAGCTGCCAAATGAGCGTAACAAACTGGTGCAACTGCAAACACAAAACAAACTTGATAATTCTGAAATGTAACTATCAATAGCAATGAATCTTAATGAAGCAAAATGATGTGAGAATTACCGACTGAGATGGCAGTAGTGCTCCTTTGGTAGCTGCAAGTATCAAAGAAGACAACAAGTGAACAAATTTCTTCTGTTGTCAATGTTTTCGAAGATATTGTAAAAACACAAAGAACTAATTAGATTGGAAAGTTGGAAGGTAATCTTATCTAGTGCTTACACATAGGATAGAGAATGCACGAGTTCTTGAAGGTCATCTGTGGAAAATCCAATCTCGTCATAAAGCACATGGTAATGTGTTGGCCTTGTAGTTCCCTGACACATTGAATTCAATAGAAATATGTATTCATGTTTTTGTTTAGAGACATAATGGATTGGAGCAGAGAGGCAACCGATAAGGCATGTTACTGTTTCCTCATGTAGCAACCAATAATTAGTTAATAAGCGAGATATCATTTTACTTACAATCATTCCAGCGTGGGCACAGAGGTAGAAGTCATTGTTGCGTGGGTGACAGATCTTGCTGTCAATTATTGTTCCTGCAGACATATATAGAACAGGTTATTTTAAACACAATGACCAAATCGAAAATCATGCTCAGGTCGAATGGTTTTTACCTGGTGGAACGTTATCAGGTTTTCCACTCTGGAAGAACTTGGTGTGGTGGTTCTTCTGAGCAACGATCACTGTAAACTTGGGGTTCCAACTTGGATCAAGAAACTTGCATGCCTAACAATGTAACAGAAAAAGGAAAAGAAAGAATCAGGTTCACAGATGTCCAAAGATATACTAAATAACAAAAGTCTTTGGGTCACTGTAAGCTCCAGAAGCAAGTCAATACCTGCATAATCTGATCCAGTTCAATATTTAGAACCTGCTTGAACTGAGATTCACTCACACCATCCCTACATGTCATTTAATAACAAAGAGTTAACAAATTGAATTATTCTACTTTTACATGATACTTTAATAGATTTCAGATACCTGAAAATAATGATATGTTCTGGTTTCCTCCTTGAACTTTGGTAAAAGTCCACCAAGAGCTCCCTGTAAACAGCATAAATTCTGTAATTATACAGTAACTTTTCGTAAAAGTATGAAAGTATATTCTGTCATTCACAGGGTCCTAAAAATTAAGAAGACAAAGAAGTTTACCTGAACATTCCTTCATCTTTGTCTTTTTCTTCATCTTTGCCAGGTACGAGTTGGAAGAGATTATCAATCATTTCCATTTTGCGCGATTGTGTGCGCACCGATGCCCTGTATTTTGAGAGAAGTGGCCATTGTCTGGAGCTTACAACCTATGGTTTATAAACACAAAAACCAAGTTACCAGAAACGTTACCAAGAATGGTCACACAATATTAGATGAATTAGACAGTCTCTCAATAACTGCACATTCCCACCAAAGGTGCTTGCATGTTGACATGAAAGACAACATAAGTGTCAATTACAAAAACTAAATAATGTTACCGCAGCAATTGATGGAATATCAGACTGGCCAGGGGAACCATGGGATACATCCATCCCAACAATGATGGTAGGAACTTGCATTATTAAAGGCATCGCTGGTGATCGCTGCTCCATAGCTAACACCGAATTCAATCCACCAAGCTGCATATACGTGACAGAATTCAGTTCATCTGTACAGTCTATACAATCAATTTCAGAATTCTGATGGATTGAAATAAAAAAAATTCAGAGATCACCTTGGCATTAATCTTCAGGAGGACATTGGTGAGATACTGATCGTTCACTTTTGTGGGAGCAATGCATTGAGTCACAATTCCAAGATCCACAAGATTCTTTTTCTTCCAAGGGCCTGAAAATTTTTTAGAGACAATTCATATTTGTATTCACAGGTAAAAACAGACTACGAAAGAATTTCTTGTACCATATATATCAGAGTTCTTCTTTTCTGAGAGTATGCAAAGAAAGAACAGAGGAGCCTTAGGGAGCTTCGATTTGATCAGCTCAAGCATCTTCTCTACTCTCACGTTAGATGGCAAATTCCTAAACTGAGCCTTTTCCTCAAAGATTTCATCGAATGGAGGCTCTACATTCTGGCATTAAAAGGTTAGAAAATAAGGGAAAAATCGTAAGTGCTCTTGCATGATTGTGTTTCTATAGTATACAATGATTCTGAAGAAAGCTTACAATTCCTTTCATCTTTCCACATCTGATCAAGTCACGAATAAGCCCACGTGTATCACAACGAGCGGAGAAGTTCACAACAACCCATCTGGTAACTGTCGTTGGCTCAACAAGTTTCTGCAATAGAAATTCACTTAGTACCAGAGGTTAAAATATTAAAACTAGGAACAAAAGACAGAAAATCTAAGCACCTTATTATTAAAGTTCCAACGCCCATTGCGAGGAAGTAAGTCCTCTCCATTGCCCACTTTCAGCTGTTTAGAAACAAGGACAGAAATTATATTAAAACCTTCCAGCAGCAAAAAGGACAAAATACAGAAAGAGAAGCAAGGAAATTACTTTTGGTGTTGGTAAAATGCGGCCCTCTACCTGGGTAAAATTAGAGACAATACTGACACCACTCTCTTGCAAAACCGGGTCAGCATCATACTTGCTGTTCTTCAGACCCTGCAAGATGAAACAGAACATAAATCATAATAAGCATGAAAAGCTTCGAAGTCTCCAGAATTATATAAAGAAGACCTACATTGATTAGAGCAGCCATCCTTTCAGGTGGCTTTTGCCTAGACTTTTCAACTAGGGCAGCCCTCTGAAAATTAGTAAGCGATTTTGTGTATCGCTGTAGAGACACAAGTTCACAGAACTGCAAATATGATGACCACCAAGAATCGTCATAATCCATTACAGGAAAAGATGTGGGAAACAGAATTACAACAATACACTATATTACCTCAATGGGGAAGTAAGTGGGACGCTTCGGCTTACCAACATTGATACAAGGTACATCACCTGAATATCGCAGTTCAATGTTGCGTTCTCTATAATAGTTGAACACTGAGATTTCGACCTCCTCCACTTCACCTTTTTCGTTAGGTTTCCTCCAAGTAAACCTTAATCAATGCAAGACATATCTTACAAGGAACTCAACGCGATATTAACATGTGATAGAGACAATAAATATAAAGGGAAATCAGATTGACATACATTTGATCTTTGCAGATGTGTTCACTTAGCCCAGTTATCTTGTATTCTCTGTTTGAGGGGGCGACTTTAATTCTCAGATGCTTCAGAGTACGTCGAGCCTGATGAGAGAAAATCAGATAAGTACTTCTTAGAGATACTAAAACATAGGTGAGATAGTACAGCATAAAAAAAATATGATGTACCTTGTTCCAGTCCACACTGAATGGATCTTTCTTATTCTGATTTGCAATGAGGAAATCAACAACAGGACCAGGTTGTACTATCATCGTAGTTGAAGTGTCTGAAGAAACATCAAAGCCAAAAATCAAAGGTTTAAAAGCCAAATATTTCAAAGAAGAATGCAAAACACGTTAAATCTATAAAAGAATTACCAATATTCAAGGATAAGCCTCCCTGAGTAGTTCTAAAACTGGAATGGAAGCCTCTGCATCCAATGACACCACCTCCAATATTCACAAAATTCCGCGAATCATTGTGAAAAAACGATTGGCGAACAAGTAGGCAACCTCTGCAAAAATATTGAAAACATGAGATAAAAGATCAAGCAATAAAATATTGAAGCGGAAATACACAGAGAGTAACTTACTGCTTCGCTGCACTTTGGCGCAAAATGACATCCAGTACTCTTATAGCATCTTGACAAGATTCTGTTTCTTTTCCTTGAAGAGCTCTTGCAATAGCCTGCATGGGGATCTTTGCAGCATAAGATATTGCAACGATGAATTTCTTGGATTGGCTAGGACGCCTTGATCGTTTCCTGTCTCCATCGTTCGTTTCATTGAGGCTAACATTTCCAGCTACATTTCTGCAAATAAAGAAGAGCATTATACATTTTGAAGAAAAAGAACCAGTAAACAAATTCCTTATTAAAATCCAATCGAGCTATACACCTGCTTGAAGGCATTTCTTCAAGAACAACAGAGAAGTCAAGCTTGGTGCGGGGAAGAGCACCAATAGTGAATAAAGTCTTCTCGCCGTCATATGCAAAGTACTTGTCACCCAAGTCACTTTGATATGTGTTCTGGACTTTGTCCAGAATTTTTCTTCCGATACCTTTTGCGTCCACTGGACGACCATCTTCATACGAGATAGCAACCTGTATCCAAAATCAAAGAGGCAATCCAACCTCAGAGTTAGAATACATGTGAAGTGAAACGTTATTACTCATAACATAAACCACGGAATGCAGAGACAATAGCAAGACATTAGAGGAAAACAGAAGAAGCAAATACCAAAGGAGGACATCAAAGCATTGAACAACTATAATCAAAGCGAAGAAAACAATAAATCACTTAAAGAAACAAAAGAAAATGCAAACCATCAAACCATTATCAGTTTTGCTAAAGGTAAACAAGAAAAGCAGCGACAACTAAGATTGAAGAAGCAAAATACATACACTGTAATGGAAGAAATGACCGTCTGCTTTGTTGAACTTCACTCCAAAGTGATTAGTAAGGAGAGGAATCTTCTGTCCACTAGTCCCGTAGCCACGCCTAGCCATTGGCAGAAGAGTGTTCTTCTTCTTCTGTTTAGGAACAAGATTTGCTGGAAGCAAAGGTGGAGGAGGCGGTAACCCTACCTCTGGTTTTGCACCATTCCCATCAGAAACCATCTCTGAAGAACAAAATCCGAAGGTCAGATAAAAAAAAATTTATTTTGTTTATGACAATGGCAAAAAGACAAACCAGATTCATCAAAAGTATTGGAGTAAGAAAGCTAATACATTTCAACAAACTCACTCGCTAAGGAAAAAGCGAAAAAATATGAAATCCGTTCAAGCAGAGAGAAGAAGCTATGACATAAAAATGGTGAACGAAAGAGATTTACGTGCAGATGAAGGTATATGACAAGAAAAATGGTCACCCAAAAAGCGAGTGTGGGTGAAGAAAGAAAGCGCTAAACCAAAAAAAAAAACAAAAACAGAGCAGCAAAAAAATTCAACAAATCATATGAGAACTTCAACAAAAAATCAGATTAGGATGGAGACTAAATATATATATATATATATATATATATATAATATTTTTGGTTAATAATGGATGATTAAACGAATATAAATATAGGATATATTTTTGGTAGAAAAAATATAGGATATTTTAACTAATTATTTGTTAATTGTATTATTATGAATGGTTATTGAAAAATTATTTTTAAAAGTTTGGTTGTATGTAGCATTGGGTTGCGGGTTTGCGGGTCCCGCCCCGCAAAAAGTCCGCGGGTTTTTGGGTTTTTTTTTTCAACCCGCATCCGCCCTGCATTTTTGCGGGTTTTTCACCCTCAACCCGAACCCGCCCCGCCTAAATCCGCAGGACCCGCGGGCGACTTGCAAAAAAAAAAAAAAAAAAAATTCATCACGAATCCGTAGAAAACCCGCGGGCCCCGCGGATTTTACCGATAATTAACCTCAATTTAAAACATCGTGCTGTTTTTTCACAAAAAATGTCGTGATGTTCACTCACTTGTAATGTAAACATCACGTTGTTTCACAAAAACAACATGATTTTTTTTTTTCGGGTACCTGCGGGCCCTGCGGACTAAACCCGCCCCGCGAAGCTCGCAGAAAAACAGGCTTCAAATTCGAAGCCCATATCCGTCTCGCGCGACCCAAAATCCACCAAACCTGCGGGCTGCGGGCCCAATTCCTAACCCTAATTGTTTGAATGGTTATTGATAAATTTCATTACAAAAGTGTTGAGTAAGATTTTAATATACATTTATTCATTTTGAACATGAATATATTTAACTTTTGTAAAAAATATAAATTTTGTATTAAAAAGTCAACAATTTTTTTTTTTTTGCTTCTTATGGAATTAAATAATAAATATGCATCAGGTCCTAGAACTAGAAGTATCAAAATTGGATTTATACAAACATCAAATTTTGCCCCTAAATTTTGTGTCTATCTATTAAAACATCACCAAAAAAAACAATTAATAGAGTTGACAATCTTAAATATTAGCAATATACGCTAAATATCCTTATGTTACATATCTAATCTTTTGTTTTTGTCAACATTAGATCGACAAGGTCCGATCCATAGCCTAAAGCTCACCCCCTAATAATCCCTTTTTTAAGGGACCATAATGCAGCAGCTAAGAATCGAATTTTGGTGCCGAATCATTAGCTGGATCTTCCTAACCACCAGACTGAGAGCAACTCGGCTATATCTAATTTTTTGTTACATTTTTTTCCTCTTATTATATTTTTTACACAATATTTTACGAATCAATAAATCTTATATACAGTGTATATGGTTAGAACTTAGAAGATTCATTATGATGTAAGAAGAAACTTATTATAAAGTAGGAGTATGGTCATGTACTTCGGTAATAAATACAAAAATAAATTATTAAGAGCTACAAATGTGATATAAAAAAACAAATAAATATAATTCCTCCTTTTTTTTGGCAACGACGATTCCTCTCTCTGTTGTTTCTTTATTATAGGTTTTATAAAGGATGTTGTTATTGATTATAGTATCAAATGATTGGTATACATATCTTAAATATTCTTTGGGAATTTCAACAGTTTTGCAACATAGTACACAATAAGTAGTTAGCATTGTGGAAGATAACGGTTGAAAAACCTCTAAGCTTTTCATTTATGAATATGTATCTTTAAGCCATGATGCATTCATACCCACATGACTAAAGTCTATAAATCTCTGAAACATGTAATGTTACAATGAAAGAACCATAAATGATTTTAACCAATTACTCTATTATTATCCATTCATTACGAGTTTTTAATTCTACTATTTAACTCTCTACATTTTTACTACACCAATACTGGGAGTATATTGGTCTATATTATCTGTTCGGAAAATTTAATTAACGCCATATTTTGTAATATTAATAAATTTCAGTGTTGGTTTTGTTAATTTTCATTAAATTAGGACCATTTTGCAATTACGTCGACTCCTCAACCGCTCTAATTTGGTGTTTCACTTTCCGCACAAAAGTAATTAAAAGCCATATTAACTTAGCTGTCGAAATCAATTTGTGACGTCATCGATTCGACTCCATCCCATTCCCGCCATCTCTCTCTCACCGCAGCTTCTTTTTCCCCAAAAAACCCTAGTTCTCAGAAACCCTAAGGTTCACGTGATTCTAAAACCCTAACTTTTTCTCCTGGAGGGTCTGAGGATGGTATCGCTAAGCTGGAAGCACCACACGCTAATTCAGGCTTTGATTTCACGAGGTCCTCTCAAAGAGAAAGAATTTCATTCAATCTTCACCGGCGTTACCGGCAGAAACCCAGGTCGCTCTCTCTACTGATTTAATCTTCGTTTCTTGCTTTCGATGAAATGTATCTAAGTTACTTTTATGGGTTTGCGCCGAATCGATTTTTGTTCGAATCAAAATCTGTAATTTAACCAATTTAATCAGCCGCTACTAAAATTCGGGAAATTTAATTTAACTTCTGTATATCTGCTGTGTCGGCGTATCCCTCTGTTGGATTTACATAAATATTGAATTTTTATGGGTTTTAGCTATTTTTACAATTCGATATGCTGCTGATTGATATTGTAGTCGAGTTTTGGGTTTAACCATTACTTTGAATGAGTTGGAATATAAAATTTGTGGAAATGAAAATGATTCGGAATTGGGTTACTGGTTATCTTAATGTTGAATGTTAAAGGAACCATTGAACATCATATCATATTGATTATATTCTTCGTTCTTTTTTTTTTTGCTGCAGGAGCTGCTAAAAAGATATTTGACAAGTACCTTCTTGAGATTAACAAAGAACTCTCATATGTTCACTTTGAGTTGAGGGCTTGTAGAGATCAGTATGATGGCCAAGTTTGTTATGGTGTGGTTAACAATGTGTCTGATGAGCAATCCAAACTTGGAACAAAATATTCTGTTCCGCAGATTGCATTCTTTAAAGGCATTGTAAGTCACGTTCAGACGGTTTTTGTTTGGCTTATGTTCTGTTCTTTGTTGATCAAATTTCTTGTCTCATTTGTAATGAAAAGTTCCATTTGGGAGACGTATCAGTATTTGGATTTCTCTCTTTTTCACGAGACTAATGCTACAACTTATATATCACATTTATAAGTTGAATCTGAGTTGTATGAAGTGAATATCTGTGCAACATGTCTGTGAAATTGATGAATTTAACTTCTGGCAGATAGAAGCAATTGCACAGGATGAAGCTGCTGAAGGATGCATATCAGGTTTTGATGCCCTTAATATTCGATTGGAGAATCAGGTGAATCATAATCCCTGACTTTTTATGTTTTTTTACCTCGTCATGGACAAAAGAAACCATCCATAACCTCTGTTCAATCAACTGATCATGGCGTCTTCAAAACTCCTACTATCTTGCAGAATCACTTGAGAGAATTCTATTCTCTATGAGATCTTAACTTTGTTGCTTGTAGTCTTGTTGATCACATATATTCATAGATTCTTGAGCTCTTCATGTATAATATAAAGGGTTTCATCCCCGTTTATGATCGTTAAATCATTATGAAAAACGAATCTCTAATACCCAGCATCTTTTATCTGTCTGTATAGTGAAGACAACTATTTGGGCTCGCTGCTATATCACTAAATTTTTATTTAATGCTATTCATTTAATTTAACTGTATGATTTTAGTCTCTTTTGTTATGGTTAACAGATCTTGTGTTGATATTCAGTTACCAAGTGAAACCAGCAGCAGTGAACAGCAAATCCCTACTGCATTCAAGAACTTTTCAATGTCTCAAAAGGAAAAAACTCTTGAGGAACTTGTTAGGGACAAATGGCTGTGCCGCACAAATGAGGGCAACATTGGACTTGGTATAAGATCTCTTCTTGACCTGCGCAGTTGGTTCAGGAACAATGATGTTCCTTCCTGTGAGGTCTGCAATGAAGCTGGAGTAAAGGTCTGCATTTTGATATATTGTCCTCTGATTTTGTATTCAATCTTCGTGTTTTCTGACACTTGATTCCAAATTTCCAGGCGGATTTGTGTCCAAACGAAGGTTGCACTGTCCGGATACACAAGTACTGCCTCAAAAATTTGTTATCTCAAAGGGTACACACACAACTCTTTTTAGATCTTCCTCACCCCAATGGGACGTGAGTTTAACTTACATACCATTACAACTGTCTGATCGTATTGAAACTGCAGGATGATAAAGTTTGCTCTGGTTGCCGAAAACCGTGGCCTTTGGGTAAAATTACAAAAGCAGAGGCTGTTGAAGAAGCAGTGAATGATGAAGAGGAAAACGAGACTCAACCCACAGCTCCAAAAGCCAAGAGAAAAAGACAACTTAGAAGCCACGAAGAGTCAATTGAAAATGGTTCTACTCAAGCTCCTTTAGCTCCAACTAGTGGTGTCACTGCAAGAAGAGTAACCCGTAGCCTATCTCAGCCGAGATAAGTATCTTTATAAACTCTGGTTTTAGGACTTAGATGTATATTTTGGTGCATGTTTCTGTCCAAACATCAATGGAAATTTGGTCTAATTTTTGATGTTCTCTTTTGGAACATTAGTGGAGTTAAATTCCTCGATTAAGCTTGCAATATATTTAGATTAAAATTCTGCTAACACATCTTATTTACAATATCTTACGACTCAGGCATTCAAAAATTAAAATTGCAATTCTGTCCTTTGTGCATTCTGATTATATAATTTTAGTTTTTATTCTGAGTATTTTGAGATCTATTAATGGTGAGATATCTTGACCAAAAAATTAATAATAATAATTCTAAGATATATTATTCACTTTTAACGCGTTAATGCTGAATTTATTGATTTCCTTACTTAACGTCTAATCTCACCACGATTTTCTACAAATTAATAAATCAGACATTCATTTCGAACAGAGCAAATTTCATTTTTAATCCAAAATAATAATATTGAATTAAAAACAAATTAAAAAATTATTATAATCTGAATCTGAACCGAAATCTGCAATGCTAAATTCACGTCAGTCTTAAACCCGGATCGCAACTTTCCGTCATAACAGTTGCTGATCCCGTTACTTTATCCACAGTTATTTCGCAGTCAACCGTAACGGTCATCGTCCACGTTGTAACGGTGCCAACCTTAAACTTAACCGGCGCTTTAATTTTGAGAAAAAGCGGCACTTTTCTTTTTTTCTGCAATTCCGTTAATTCTTTACATGACGAGCTCGTGAACTTAATACTCGATCCCTTTAACTCCGTCACGATCACCGTCACATTTTCCGCCGGCTGCTTAAACGCCGTGAACTCGCCGTTACCAAGTTTAACTCCGTCGTAAAAAATCTCAGCTGCGTTGTCTTTCTCATAGATTAAACCGAGTTTTCCATTAACGTTATGAGACCGTACCTTGATTTTGATTACCGGAGAGAATGGAGATGATGACTTCAAATTGATTCCGGTGATCGAGACTCCACTCACGGAGAATCGTGGCTTATGCGGCTGAAAAACAAGGAAGATGATTCCGACGACGAGTGCTGCGAGAACGATAAGGATAAATAAAGCAGCGAGGAAATAGCAGCAACATCGCCGGCAATTCGATCGATTTGGTTTCTGGCGAGAGAGATACTCGTACATATGAGCATTTTCCTCCGGAGGAAAGCGGTAGATCTGATCTTTAGGGAGTTGGACTAGGTAAGTCCCAGGCGGTGGTCCCATTCTCGGTTTCTCGACGGAAAATCGGCTCGACATACTCTCGTTGGTGTCTATCGATGAATGCTTTGTTCGATCGAAGCCTTTTCCGGTTTCGAATCTACCGGAATCATTCTCGCCGGTCATTTCTTGTGGTATATCGCCGGCCATTTTTATCTTTTTGAAACAAAATTGAAGAATTTTGAAATGATTTTGATTCAAATTATAAAAATTGATATGGTTATATAAAGAAAGTGCGTATCAAAGATTAGAACGTGACTGCATGAATATCATTGTAGGGAGATTCTGTGAGGAAACTATTAATGAGTATTTATGATTTGATATCTATTCAACTTTCAATTCGTGATTACTATATTAATAAAATTTAGAGAAATCCAGAATCACAATGTTTATATATTGGTAAGTTTATTATGATGTATATCAATGTAGATATTGGTCAATAGTAAACTTTACTTTATTGCCATTGACTAGAATCTAAAACCTAAAAAGTTAGGTCGAAATTGAGAAAAATAAATAAAAAACTTATGGTCAAATGTTTAGAAATCTTTTCTTAAGAAAGTTTTATTTTTGAGAAATTTTAGTACCTAACATAAAAGTTCTATGTATTTAGGTGAGAGTAAAACCTATATTTGGTAGTTAGATTATCAGAAGATCCTGTAACTGTTCTCCCATTCACTAACACGATCCCGTAAACGAAACCTTGAGCTTCAAGATGCTCTATTGCCCTGAACATGTACCTCAAGATCCCATCTTGTGCTTTCAACATCATTCTCTTACTCAAACTGTCTGGACCATTATCATCAATTTGTCCCTACAAGCTCCTTCCTTCTCCACTCTTCGTCATATCCTTGAGCCGCTTTAAACGCCGTTTGTCTTTCCAAATATTCATATCAAGCTCCTCAATTACCAGTTCTTCATCAATGAGCAGTTCGTCGCAAAAATCAGCAAGCGGATCATAACTTACGTCTCCCTGAGGATACTGAGGCACTTCGCTACAACCTAAACCGTTGAAAGTGTCACTGTTGTTGTTATACATATCCATAGAACCTGCAAATAATGATTCATTTATGAGAATGAAATTGCATAATCATCATATAGTAAACACATATTAATCCAAATCCATATCTAAACGTTTAACCACCACACAGACAAAAAAAATCCAGACTTCCAGTGAAATATCGAGTGCTCTAATTTGTAAAATCAGATTCATATGAATACAAAGGTTTACAGATCCAACTTCGATTAGTTATTACTCCAACAGATTAAATATAAACTATGTTTGAAATAAATGATCTATCGTGTCGTTAAAGCATCGATTTTTATCTTTTTAATTGGATTATTCACGGCCATAAAATAACAAAAAGAAAAGGACAAGTTACAGTCCTTAGACGATGAATATAAATGATGTTTCAAAGATGAAAATGGAACCCATCTGACGAAATATCACAGAGACCAAAGTCAACAAACCAAAATAAATTAAAAAATTGTTAAAATAGTTTTACAAGCAGCCAAAAATTGTAAAGGCAAAACAACAAAGAAACAGAATAGAAAGAAGAAGAGAGTTACCCAGAAAACTCTTAAAAAGTAAACCTTCTTATAGCTTCGGGAGACAGGGACAGGGACAGAGACAGAAGCAGATATGTTTGTATGTGTGTATGTGTTTATCAGTTGTATATCAGTATATATATTGTGAGAAATGTGGTGGTGAACGTTGAAATCATGATAAAACGACACAATACTTGTATATTTTTATCATCTTTGAGTCTCATTCCATTTATGATCCTGAATTTTTTCTAAAAATTAAAATACTTTTTCTTCACTATGTTAATAGTAGACGTATAAAATTATAATTTCAACACGTTATTATGCAATATATTATGATATTGTTATGTCGATTTTAAAAACCAAGTAGCAAATTGGTGAAAAATTAATAGTTTTGCGGGTACAAAAATAAATATGTATGAGTGCAATAATTTCTAACAATATCATCAAAAAGATATATACATGATCATAAATAAATATAGAGCGTAAATTTTTTAAATTTTTTTTTGTCAATATTGGGCCACAACATACCGACCCATTAGCCAAGTTCCTACATAATATAGGCGATGAGACTTGATCCCTGATTATGCAAGTGCGCATATCTTATGTGGATTTATCGCATGCCACTAAACTAAATGCCACTTGCCATAAATAAGTGAAATATCAAATATAGATATAACCGTTTAATTTTTTTTGGCGCGACCAATTAACTGGTAAAAGTGTTTAAAAGTTTCTGGCGCGCATTGGTAATAGTTAGGAGCGTGGAATAATTGTGAAACTTATTAATGTTAATAATATAGAAGACAACAACAAAATCAGATCAACAATATAAGTAACTATTTAATAAAATATCAAATATTCACAATGTATTCATATAGTATATAATTCAATAAATATATGTTTTTCTATAGATTTTTTACCATTAGTTTTAGGTCAAAATTAATTATATATTTATTTAATACAATATAAAATAAAGGTATTTAGAAAGTTATAATACGACTTCATACTAATTATGATGGTCCACAGTCCCAATTATTGAAATTCAAAATAAAATTTTAAATTTTAAAATTTATATGTATTACCAAATATATGCGCATTTGATAATGAGACTGTAGACTCATCATAGCTATTTGGAAATAAATATTTTAAAAGAAATGAATTTTTCTTTAACATATAAAATCATTTTAAAAGAAAAGAAATTTTCATATATAGATAAATATTCTTTTCCAAAAAAAATTGTTTTTCTTATTGACCAGAAAATTTTGACGAAGATTATTGTCTATATTTATTTTTCCATTTCCCCTTACGCAACTCCTTAAATGTCATTTTGATTTCTAAAAAATATCTTAGAAAAAACACCATTTTATTTTTTACTTTGAAGAGGAAAAATATAAAAGTTAGAGAGAAAATATAACTTTTTACTCCATTGACAAAATGTCTGACAATTCTGTCTTTTTGCTTGGGAATTAGAGTTTTTTTTTTCTTTTTAATAAACTGTTATGATTTTATTTACTACTACATCATATTCCATATTTCAACATAAATATGTGTCTTACAATAGCATCTCATAATGTTGTCAATGAAATCTTTCATTTAAAATTTGCAATTTGCAGGAGAGAAAATTCTATTACTTTCATAGAACATAAGTTTGTGCAAGAATATTTATACGAATCAATAAATTTTATGTACATTGTATAGTTTGAAGATTCATTTTGATGTTGGTCAATGATAAACTTTATTTTATTGCTATTGTCTAGTATTTTAAAAACAGAAAGTAAGTGGGGAAATCTTTGGTCAAATATCCATAATTGTTTGACTATAAATGGAATCTTATTGATCCTATTGAATATCATTTGCTATCATTTATACTTTCACCACCAAAATATCAATTCCAATCCGGTATAACAAGTTAGAGAGTTGGATCATGATTTTGGCAACATGCTACAAGCACTCAGGAAGGCATTAAACTATGAAATTTGAGAGATTTCATTAAGAGAAAAAGCATTAAACAAAGTCTAGAAACTTATAAGTACATGTTTCTTCATGGAAGTCAAGGTATTTGACTAACCTCTGCTCCCAAATTTCCGTTGAAGTCAGTAGATAAATCTAAACCAGAATCCTGATTTAACAACGTATGAGATGGACTCAAAACCTCAGAAAACTCATCCATATAATCGATGTTGCGTCCTCTTTGTTCTTGATTACTATGAACATGTTGCTACATTTGGTTATAGACCAGATTAGGAGCCATTAAACCGAACATACATTAGTGGCTTGATAAATGGTTGTATCCATAAAGACAAGTCAGTTGTTGACTATTTCTTAATCCCCTGTCTTGAAATCCCATATTTGATTGGCTATAAATACATTGAATATTCCCACACATGATAAATGGTTTAATAAATGGTTGTCTCCCATGTATCTATAGCCAACCAAATATGGGATTTTAAAACAGGAGATTAAGAAATAATCACCAGCTGACTTGTTCTTATGGAGACACAATCATTTACCAAGCCACTAAACCCTATGATATGCTCGATAATGGCTTCTCATCCTATCTATAATCAGATGCATCAACACGTCAATGGTAAATTTTATTTTATTGTAATTGGATAGAATTTTTAAAACATAAAGTATTACGAGAAGTCCTTGGTCAAATGTTAAGAAATCTTTAAAATTTTAAACGATATAATAGGATATATAATTTTGGTTTTGGCTATAAATGAAATCTTATTGATCCTATTGAATTCATTTGCTATCCTTAATGATTTTCACCACCGAAATATCAATTCCAATCTTGTATAATAAATTTTAGAGTTGGATCATGATTCTAACCCACCCAACAATCTCTTTAGACCAACACTTGTACAAATAAGAGGCAACAACAATTATATGTATGAGGCTTTGAGCCCATCCCCTGCACTGCTGAATCATGATTCTAGCTCAACCTCACCTACTGATTTCAATGGCAATGTAAGAACAATAGGAATAAAGAACAATCAGCTTAATCAAGTGCATGACTTGCAAGTAATTATAAGTTTTAAAGAATATTGAAGTACTTATAAGTTATATTGTAACAATTACTTTAATATTAGTCAAAACTTATAAGTACTTACAAGTCTTGCACTTGATTAAGCTGGTTAGTCTCTATTCCCATTGCTCCCACATTGTTATTGAAGTCAATTGGTAAGTTTGAGCCAAAATCTTGATTTAGCAGAGCAGAAGATTGATTTAAAACCTCAGACAACTTCGACATATAACCATTGTTGTCTCCGATTCGGATAGATAATGGTTTGAAGAGATTATTGGGTTGGTTAAACTAGTTTTGATTGCTCTAAACCTGTTGCTGCATCTGATTATTGACCGTATAAGAAACTATTAAATCATGCGTATTATAGGGTTTAGTAGTTTGGTAAATGGTTGTGTCTCCATTAGATATTTAAAAAATAAAGATACAACTTCATACTAACTGTTACGGATTCACAGTCCCAATAATTAAAATCAGAAATAAAATTTACCTTTTAATATTTTAAAATTTATATTCTTTACTGTAGACCAATCATAGATATTTGGAAATAAATATTTTCAGTTAAATCATTATATTTATATATATCTAAACAAATATAAAGTAATAACGTCGGCACGGTCCGGAAAAGAAAAAAAGTTTTTGCGAGCACATTTTTAATTTTATAAAGTTATTAAGAATTTTTACATAGTAACAATTAAGGAATTTTTATAAATAGAAAATTCATTGTGAGGTTTGAATTCTCTTTAAATTTTTTCCTGGTTATAATTATAATTTTGTTTTGTGACAAAAGAAGAATATTTCTATGTGGAAAATTCCTTTTTTGCGTTTTATATAACAAATGCGTTAAAACGACATACGGTTGGGCTGGAGCCGCTGGACAACACATCAAAAGAGTGTCAAATGAAGAAGCTGATGAGGTCACGTGAGTTATAAAATACTAACACGTGAGAGTGATAGCTTAAAGGATTTTAATATACGGGCTTTGGTTTACATGTAGATGGGCTTTCTTATCTATACAGCCCAAATGGGTTCATCTTTCCCTTCTGATTTTCAGTCGAAAATCTGATTCATCTGAATATACCTCAAATTTGTTCGATTTTGTTCATCTCAGATAGTTATGGAAATTCAAAATTTCGCAGAGTTTTGGATCTATTTTTTGAACCATGGACGAGTATCAAGAGATGGAAAGATTCATATTCCTTTTGCTTTTCGCCTATGCTTTCCTTTTCTTAGACGAGTGAACATTGACTTGTTTCTATCTAATAAACAGAGCACTTTTCTCTTATTCACTTTCTATCATTCTGCTTTGCATCATCAATGGATAACGATGCTACTTATGGAGTTTTTGGCGAAAGCAATTCGGATTTAGGTGATTATAACGGCGGTGGTTCGAGGAAGAGGCGTAGGGATCAGGATGCGGGAAGGAAGGCCCACTTAACTAAGCCTGTCAATTTTGTTTCTACAGGTACGGTTATGCCTAATCAAGAGATTGATAATGATAACATAATGATGAGAAAGATAGTGATAAATTGGAAGACGGTAACTTGATTGATGAGGATTGTGAAGTTAGAGGTGGGTTGGGTATTGGAAGCTCAGGTTTAGGTTAGGGTTTAATGCGAATGGTTTTGACGATGATGATAATCTCTTTCCGAGTGAATTGGGGAAGAAGATAGCTGATGGGGCAAAGATGAGAGGGCAGGCAAAGATGGAGAAGAAAGGTCAAGAGGGTGGTACAATAGGAGGGAAGAAAAGTACTTTAGGTGGTTGTATATGTAGGTAAGTTTGAGAAGTCTATTAAAGGAATAGGTATGAAGCTGCTCCAAAAGATGGGGTATAAGGGAGGTGGGCTTGGGAAGAACCAGCAAGGTATTGTGGCTCCAATTGAAGCACAGTTGAGGCCAAAGAATATGGGTATGGGGTATAATGATTTCAAGGAAGCAAAGGTTGAGGAGAAGAAGACTATTGAGAATGAACAGAGTCATGGTGATAAAGGAGGGAGAAAGAAGAAGGTGAGGAGGAAAGCTTATGTCACTGCAGAGGAGTTGTTGGAAAAGAAGCAGGAAGAGGGATTTGGTGGTGGGCAGACCATTATTGATATGCGAGGACCACAAGTTCGGGTTGTGACAAATTTGGAAAATTTAGATGCAGAGGAGAAAGCAAGAGGAGCAGATGTTCCTATGCCAGAGTTACAACATAACTTGGGACTGACAGTTGATCTAGTCGAACATGAAATTCAGAAGATTGATAAGAGACTTGAGGAACAAGAGAGAGTCAGCCTTGGGCTTGCAGCAGGAAAAGGTGATCCTTATAAAGGAGGATGGGCAACAGAAAAGACACTTAGACAACATGGAATACATCGCAGGTGAAATCAGTCAAATCGAGCTGGAGAATACATCTGGGACATTGTCTCTGGATTCACTTGCTAATTGTTTCGAGGACCTGCAAACAAGCTATCCTGATAATTATAAGTTTTGTAACCTGTCAACCATTGCATGCTCATTGGCCCTACCTCTATTTATTAGGATGTTTCAGGGTTGGGACCCTCTTAAGGATGCTGGGCATGGTCTCAAGGCTATCTTCGTGGAGAAAGCTTTTGGAAGTTGAGGAAAATCAATATATCTGGGTAGTCTCAACGCCTTATAGCTGGGTAGTCTCAACGCCTTATAGCCAACTAGTCTCCTGAGCCGATGCTTAGATTTTTAGAGACGTGGGGAAATTTCAGATGTATAAAACCCATCTTTAGTCTTTATGACATTTTGTCTCTTCATCTTAAATCTCATATTTTTGACTTCTTATTTAGATAACAACATTTAAATAAATTTTGTGAAGTTTACACCTTTTTTCTTTATGGAGTAGGCACACATAAGCACGGTTGAGTAAAATCATTTGATTGATTTCATCAGGACGAAGAGCGAACAAGACATGGCACAAGTTACCTTAGAGATTATAGACTACAAATCAAAACAACAACTTAACTTTAAACTCAACTGTTCGTACAACTCAAAGCTATAACTCAGACATATGATTGATGTTGCCTCCTATTTGTGCAAGTAGTGGTTCGAAGAAATTGTTGGGTTGGTTAAATTGGTCTTGATTGATCTGAATCGGCTGCTGCATCTAGTTATAGCCCAGATTAGGAGCCATTAAACCGGGCATATCATAGGGTTTAGTGCCTTCGTAAATTGTTGCGACTCTAAAAGGACAAGTCAGCTGGTGACTATCTCTTAACCCTCTGTCTTGAAATCCCATATTTGGTTGGCTATAAACACATTGAATATTCTCACACATAAATATTGGAGGATGCACTGATATCCCCAAATCTCCTTCGAACCTCCTCTTGTAAACTCCGTTGAAGTTGTTGTCAAACTCAGGAAATAGCACTTGAGATTGTACATTAGTCCCTTCAACATCATAATTTTGAGGTTCAGGAAACAAAGAAACCATGTCTCCACTGTTTCCAGGAACAAGAGAATAAGAACCATCATTGTTTACTTCAGATACGGGTAAAGGAGGAAGGTTCTGATCAACATTAGCCTTTTCTTGGCTAAGAGTAGCGATCCATAAAGAGCCATCTCTTGAACTCATTCTCTCCTGCAAAGTTCTAGACCGGCTCACAATCTTTGATATGTTGTCAAAGTTTGAAGACATATGTCTGATTACACCAATCAATACACCAACTTTCCACAACTTTTTGAGATCATGAGGCTTCTTGTAAGGTGGAGGAAGTCCTCGACAATCGTCAGCTAAAGGCAGTTGTTCCCAGTAATCTTCTTTTCCTGTTGGCCACCAAGGTGGTGTTATACCTTTGTTTAATGGAAATCGTCTCTGAGGAGGGTCACAATTTGGCAACAACACTGATAAAAGGGCTCCAAGAGTTGTATCTTGAAGCTCAAGCAACTTAACCGCAGAAGAAGTCCCAACCTTAGGCCGTGTATCATTTGCATCAGGATTGATCTGACTTTGATACTTCATTATAGCAGCTGGTCCATTCCTATCAAACCTCACTTTATCTTTCCACCATTCACGGAGATTATCAGAAGATCCCGTAACTGTTCTCCCATTCTCTAACACGATCCCGAAAACAAAACCTTGAGCTTTAGCACGCTCCATTGCCTTGAACATGTACCTCAAGATCCCATCTTGCACCCTGAACATCGTTCTCCTACTCAAACTCTCTGGGCCATTATCATCATTCTGTTCCAACAAGCTTACTCCACTTTTAGCCATATCCTTGAGCCGCTTCAAACGTTGTTTGTCTCTCCAGATCTTCTGCTCAAGCTCCTCAATTCCCACTTCTTCATCAAAGAACAGTTCGTCGCACAAATCAACAAACGGATCAAAACTTAGATCTTCCTGGGGATATTGAGGCACCGTACTGCAACCTAAACCGTTGAAATTCCCACTATTGTTGTTACACATATCCATAGAATCTGCAATGATAACATCAACTATGGTTTACTTTAAAAACGAAATTACATAATCATCATATTCATATAGTAAATCTATCACAAAGCCTTTAACCACCACATAAGAAAAATCCAGATTTTCAATAAAATATGGAGTGATCTAACTTGTAAATTTGGATTCATATGAATACAAAGGATTCATATGAATATAAATGGTCTATCATGTAGTTAAAGCATCGTTTTTTTCTATGTTTTAAATTGAAAGAAGAAAATCGATTTTTAATGCTCTTTGTTTTCAAAGATGAAAATGGAACCCATTTGAGAAAATATCACAGAGACCAAAACCCAACTAACCAAAAAAAGAAATAGATCGATTGTTAAAATAAATTTTTTTTTGAGAAAGGATTTTGCATTGTTAAAATAATTTTACAAGCAGATAAAGGCAACACAAAACAAAGAAACAAAATTGAAAGAAGAAGAGAGTTACCCAGAAAACTCTTAAAAACCAAACCGTTTTATAGCTTTGGCCTGCTACTTCAAACCAAAGAAGCTACTGGGACCTGAGAGAGAAATAGACAGAGACAGAGACAGAAGCAGATATGTTTGTCTGTGTGATATATTTGTGTATGTATGTATATATATTATGAGAAAGATGGTGGTGAAGATTGAAAAAATCATGATAAAACAACACAATACTTGTATATTTTAATCATCTTCGAGTCTCATTCCATTTATGCTCCAGATTTTTAAAAAAACTCTAAATCCTTTTTCTTCACTATTTTAATAGCGACACATAAAATAATAATTTCCACCATATTTTGTTTTCCGGCAATAATTTCCACCTTAATATGCAATATATTTTAGCCCAAAAAAAATATGCAATATATTATGATATTATTGTGTCAACTATGAAAATCAAGTAGCAAATGTGTGAAAATTTAATAGTTTTACGGTACAAAAAGAAATTTGTATTAGCGCAAAAAATTATAAACAGTATGATCAAAAAAAATATTTACACGATCATCATAGATAAATATCGCGAGTAAATTTAAAGTTTAGAAGTAAAATATCAAATACATATATAACGGTTAAAATTTATATTCTTAACAAATATATGCAATTTTAACAATGAGACTGTAGACCTGTCATAGCTATTATGGAAATAAATCTTTTTGGGGTTTTTTTTGTTCACAATAGATTTATATAAATCTGAACAGATTTAATTTATTTAGGTAAAATATCTCGAAATATTGAATTGAAAGTCTTCCATGTAACAACATAAAATATAATAGTAATATAAAGTTACGGGAAAAAAGAAAAAACAAGTGTTGCCAGCACACACTAAATTTTGCCAAGTTATTAAGAATTTTTAAATACTATTGAAATTCATTGTGAGGTTTCAATTCTCTAAATTCCTTTTTTTAAATAGTCCAGCCTGATGTATTTAATATGTAGAAACATCTTTTTCAAAAAAGAAGATTTTCATATATATAGCTAATATATTTTCCTTACAAAAATGTTTTAATATTGGCTCTAAATATTGACCAGCGAATTTTGACTAAGATTATTGTCTGTATTTATTTTTCCATTTCCCCTTATGCATTTCTTGAATGTAATTTAAAATTCTAAAAAATATCTTAGAAAAAACAGCATTTTATTTTTTACCTTAAAGAGAAAGAAAAATCTAAAAAAATAGAGAGAATATAAAGAAAAAGATCAAATTTTCACTTCTTTGACAAAATGTCGACAGCTCTTTAGTGACTTAATCTTCAGTCTCAGGGAACTTGAATCTGTCTTTTTGCTAGGGAATTACTGTTTTAATAAACTGTTGTCACTACTTACATCATATTTTAGAATTTATTCATTTAATTTATCAGATATTTTAACATAGGTATATGGAACTTTCAGTAACATCTCATAATTAATCTCTTTAATTAAACTTTATTTAAAAAAAATTATTTGCAGGAGAGGAACTTCTATCAGTTTCATATAACATAAATTTGTATATGGATACCAAATTGTAGGACTTTGGATATTGTAATATCTAGTTAACTAGTACCATTTATGAAAATGGTTAGATGTTTATCTTTGTAATTTGTTTACCAAAGTAGGTTAGCAAGATAAGATTTGCGGTATGACTATATTTGAATTATGAATTGATAAATCTTTCATAATAAAAAATATATTTTGGAGAGAAAAAAAATTCCCGGATTCACTCCCAAGATTGGAATACTGCTGCAACGCTTTCTCACGGTATCAATAAATCCATTATGAACCGAATAGCGTCCCTAAAATACCTCTATTCTCATAAATTAGAGGATTTTTTTAGACGATGGTTTACATTTCATTAATTCATATTTATTATTTTTCTGAAACAATGGCAGTTCACTTAACTGCTTTTTGATTTGTAAATATTACTTGGTTAATCAATAAATTTCACATACAGAAAAAAAAAGTATTATATTTTGGAAGGCCATACTAACAAGTGACATCTTAGATTGTCGGTTTCACAATAGAAAGATTTTATAAAAACCAGTTAATAAACCATGAGAGGTTGACTTTCAATCATTGATAATATAATAACATCTAACTGTTCGTATAACGGTCAAGGTGGGGGATGAAACAGGTCATATATTCATTTAATTTTTAAGGTTATCTTTCAGGAAATGTCAACTGAATATCTAAATCTGATATTTGATGTAAGTTCAAAATATGAAGCACAACTGTAAATTATAAGATGTGAACCAAATTGAAGTCAAAAGAAGAAACAATAACAGCATGCTGTTTTTAATTTTGTTGTTATTAAATATAAATTTTGGACAAAATATTGAAAAGACCCAGGGAAGTTCATTACTATCATTACATCAAATAGTTTTTTTTTCAACAATACTTTGATTTCAGAAAAGAGGTAAAGTGTTTACGTAGGAATAGTTACGAGCGAAACCTCATGAGGAGTCTGTTCTGATGGAAAGTTAAAACATAAGGAATATAATTCAACGGAAAAAACAAAGTGAACAAACTTTTAAGTCTTTTGAAATCCTCCAAATAAGATTGAAAAATTCGATCACTCGTCTAGATTTTTCATCATCTTGATAAATTTTGTATTTTCTTTAACGAACTCTACCTCTAGCTTATGTTAATATATTATGCAAACTATTCCAAAGGAAAGCTTCGATTTCCAAATGTAACAATGATAGGCTTTTCGGTATTCTTTTCCCATACTAGATCCTTCCATATCGTATGTGAAGCAGAATTACCCTAAGCCTGAGAAATTTTTTAAAACTAGAGATGTAAACACTGGTTTAGCTGAAGAATACTATTGATCAAATAATTAAATATTTATTTTTATAAATTTTTTCACTACGGTTCGATTTTAAAGTTGTGTATTTCCACCTAATAAAATTTGAGGATTGTAATATTTGGTTTATAAATTGGATGGTGAGTAAAATAATACTCTCTCAGTTTTCTATAGTTAATATTTTAGAAAAAAAATTGTTTCATTTTAGTAAATGTTTTCATATTTCTATGTACAATTTATTATATTTTTAATGTTTTTTACTGTTTGAATTCTGTAGATTAATTTATTATTTGTTAGATTGTTTTAAAATTTGTGATAATATAAAAAGAATAAATGATTAAAAAATCTAAAACATGTAAGTATAAAAATATAGAGGGAGTATAGGATGGATGCAATGTATAGAAGAAATAGCCAATAGGAAAGTAAACAAGTGCCACGCAGGTTGCCAGCAATGATTCTAATTTACTGTCTGAAACGTGTTTCCCGGGATTTTGTTTGTCGGCTACTTCCATAATTATTGGAACTCTCGTCGTTTTCTTATAATTAATGTGATAAATATGCAACTCTCTTTCGTACACCTTAACCAATTAACGGCCACTCCTTAATTGTTATTTTTCTTTGTATTGTACCTCATTGTTTTGGCCTATACAGTATTACAATATGCCTTAATGCCCATATGTGTTCCGAATGGTCACCAAAATGATTGATATTGTCAGCTCAAATATTTGTATGGTGCTTTTCTACTAAAACCCAACAATGGTGTTTGCTTAACTATATTTTCTGATAATACGGATAACCCGAGGACCAGATTAATGTCACAAATATGAAAGCTTGTGTGAGTAGGATTTTTCATTATCTAAACAAATTTAGAGCGGACTAATCTAGAAGTATTGTTTTAAGTTTCAAGTGAAAATTAAACTAGAGTTTATGCAATTTTACATCCTAAAACCCAAACTCTTATCCATCTATTTAATCACCACCGCTGCACTAATTTTTTTTATCAATATATATTTTATTTTCCAAAACTCGAATCTAAGTCCACCAAATATTTTACACACATAGATATCACTGGTTTAAATGTCTCTTTCCTTCATATGTCATCATGTTTCATCAATGTACTCTATTGTGGGCACTTTATACATTATACATCTCCTATTGAAGTTATATAGTTTTCTTGTTGGTGAATTGGCTCCAAATTTTGTGATTGCATATGTTGGTTTCATACTTTACTTGTTTTATCTTATTTTATTTTTCACAAAAGTCATACATATAACTATGACTGTGGGACGTTTTGAAATTAGGAGACTTATCTCAAACATAGTAGTGAACAAGTTGAAACGAAAGAGTTTTTAGGAATGTCTTGAGTTCTTAAGAAAGCCCAATATAAGCTTATATCCTTGTTCATATATAAAACTTGTTTCAAATTTTGATCTAGATTCACTTCACGTTTTGAGCATAATAGAATCTGATAATAGTAATATGATAATGATAACTAGATTTTAAATTTGCACTTATAATGTAGAATGATTGAAGTTAACACCTCAACTCTACTGATCAAATCTAGCAAAATCTTTTATATTCCTTGACTAAATACTTCTGTATCTACAATTTTTTTATATATATTAGAAAAAATACTCAAATATTCCACATTTTATGCTTCATTACTCAAATACTTCATTGGATATGAGAAATATCATAAAAGAAGGTTGTGTTTTATATTATATTTTTGCCATTAAAAACAAAAACATCTCATTCTTTTTCTTTCACGTCATCTTCTTCTTCATTCTTTTTTTCTTCTCCATTTTCTTCTTCATTTTCTTCTTCCCTTTCTCATCTCATGAACAAAATCTTATTCTTCTCTCTCTTTCTCTTTTACTCTCTCTATGTTTCAAAATTGAAACCTAATGTAGAAGAAGAAGTCAATTTCGAACTCAGAAACTTAAGGTTTTCACAAAATTGAACTCGAAAACATTGGGTTTTCAGGAAATCGAGCTAAAAAACATCCATTTTTTTATATTTATTCTCATATACATTTCTTTGCTTAATTCATCTAAATTAATAGAATTTTCACTACGTGTATATATAATGTTTTTGATGATGAGTTTGATATCAAATGATTGACTTTATTTATGTACTCAATACGGAATGCACAAAGACTCGATCGTTATAAATAGCATAGCATATAGTATATACTAATGCACATTATAATACGAATAGTACTTCAAAAATCAAAATTATGCGAAAATGAAACTGACAAGATCGATGTATATATATTATAGTTAGGGTTGCGATGGAATATGTAAGAAAAGTAAGAGAAATGAGAGGAGGCATGCTTTGTCCTTTTTGGTGGAGTTTACGCTTAGTTTGATAGAGTTTGGTAGAATTTGCGCTTAGTTTGATAGAGTTTGGTGGAACTTGCGCTTAAGTAAGTCTTCTTAAGTAGCAATTATTAAAGAAGAAACGGAATTACATGTTTTTTTTTTGGGTTTTAACAGAATTACATGTTACTTTCACTCTCTGTTCGTTTGTTAATTAGGTTAAGAGTTAAGAGTGCCAATTAAAGTCACATTTTAAACCAAATCGATCTATATATTGTTCACGGTTAATCGTTAACCAAAACTTAAATGTTTTCGGTATATTTTTTTTTGTTTACGTTAAACTAACGGACATCGAGACATCATAATGTAACACGTGTACAAATTTGGAGATGGAAAGTATCGCTGTGGCATTTTCTATTTTTTAAAATTTGAATTTTTATGGAAAGCAAAATTGAGGAGAAAAGCCGTTAGGAGAAGAGCGTTTACTATAAATCCCGCTCTATATATAAGAAAACCCCAAATTTTTATCCTCGAAAAAATGTCTGTAAAAGTTTTGTGTAAGTGCTTTAGAGGCGGTGTTGCTTAGATCACCGGCGATCATTATTTAAAAAGGGTTTCTCCCAAATTCTGGATTCAGTCGAGTTGATTTCGATGATATGTTGATCAATTCTAAGGTTAGTAACGTGTACGAGTGAGTGAACTTCCCAAATTCTGGATTCAATCGAGTCGATCTGATGATATGTTTCCAATTTGTGTTTCTCTAATATTTGATTCGATTATTGTTACTCTGCCTCTATTTCCGTTGCTTTGATTTGTCTCAATCTTAACGTTAATCTTCCTGGGTTTATGAGTCGGAATGTCGATCTGATTTTTTACCTTCTATGATTGTTTTGCTGATTTGTGAATATTTTTTCCCGACAGCCCATTAGTGATTACGAGACTCGAAGATCATGGGGATTTGGATTCGCAACTTTCAGGGACGACAAATTTACAACGGATGCTTTCTTAATTTCATAAGAAATGCTTTCTTTCTTCTTCCTTACTTAAATGTTTCTTTTTACTTGATCTACTGAACATTTTCTCTCTTCATTACTTTCTATCCCTAACTTTCTTGTTTCTCTGTTTTCTAATGTGTTGTTTATTTCTTTGCTTATTACTTGCTTGATTGCTTCTTCTTCTGTTTCTTAATACCTTACTTAATCACTAACTTCTTTGTTTTATATTTTACTTTCTTCTGATACATGCTTGCTTTTTTGATACTTGTTTACTTATATACTTCCATGTTTCTTTGAACTTCTCGATTCCTTGTTTCCTTGCTTCATGCTTAATTTTTTTTGTCTTCTCAACAAAAGATTTTCTTTTTTTTCTTGTTTTTTGTCTTTAACTTGCTTGCTTCTCTGTTTTCTAATGTGTTTTTTACTTTTTTGCTTATTACTTGTTTGATTGCTTCTTCTTCTGTTACTTAATACCTTGCTTAATAACTAACTTCTTTGTTTTTCTTCCTTGATACTTGTTTAATTACATACTTCCATGTTTTTTTCTTAAGTTTTATGAACTTCTCGATTCCCTGTTTCCTTGCTTGCATGCTTAATTATTTTGTCTTCTCTACAAAATATTTCTTTTCTTCTTCTTGATTTTGGTCCTTAACTTGCTTGCTTGCTTCTCTGTTTTTCTAATGTGTGATTTATTTATTTTTACTTGGTTATTTGTTTTATTCTTTGCTTACCTTTTTTTCTGCCTTCATTACTTACTTACTTTCTTCTTTCTTTTATTTATTCATCTTTTACTTAATTATCAGCTTCTTTGGTTGGTTTATGTTTCATTGTGTTCTTGATTGCCTCCTTGATACTTTTTTTTTCTTTTACTTACTTCCATATTTTTTTCGTAATTTTTATGGACTTCTTGATTCCTTGATTCCTTGCTTGCATGGTTAATTTTTTTTGTCTTCTCTACTAATTATTTCTTTTTCGTGTTTCTTGAATTTTGTCTGTAACTTACTTGCTTCTTTGTTTCTCTAATGTGTGGTTTATTTCCTTTTTAATTGATTATTTGTTTTTTTTTTTGCTTACCTTCTTTTCTGCCTTCATTACTTACTTGATTTCTTCCTTCTTTTATTTATTCACCTCTTACTTAATTACCAACGTCTTTGATTGGTTTATGTTTCATTGTGTTCTTGATTGCGTCCTTGATACTTTTTTACTTGCTTGCTTTTGTAGTGTTTCTTTCCGTATTGTTTTTCTTATGTTCCTGATGAGCTTTTTGCTTCCTTGTTACCTTGCTTACATGTTTTGTTTTTGTTCATATCTACTGAGTTTTTCTTTCTTTCTTACTCTCCATCCTTAACTTGCTTGTTAATCTGTTCACTAACTATTTCAGTTTACTGCCATTGAAATATGTATTTCACATAGATGGTTCTATGTTACCAGCTAAAAAATTACAGACGGGGAATCTTGAGCGGCTACAAGAATCAATTTTTTGCCCAAGAAGATGAAACAAAACCAATGGTTCTAATGCTCTCTGAGTATTATTAGTTTAATGAATTTTAACCCTTGTATATGTGGCAGTGTGTCGACACAAAAACAATTGAGTTAAAGACAAAACTTGAGGAAGAAAGGTAGGTTATGTTGCAGAAATGGATGTCAGATTTCCCATGTTCTGTGAATATGGAAGCGTACTGATTAATTTTGTCCTCGTCTTAGGAAATGCAGATTAAACACTTTCAAAGAGTTTAAAGGAATCCTGACATTAGATTCTAAGATGATAGAAGAAAATCCAATATTTGAGGCTGCCAAGTGTGAGGAGCTAATATCAAATTGATGAAAGACTAAGCTGATTATCTAGAAAGATGTTCTTTCTATTTCCCTTTGGTTTTTTCATCTCTTACACTTAAGATCAATATTGTTGTTTATCTCATGATCTTTTTTTTCATTAGCTGACCAGATCTAAAACTGATGACCATCTATTTCTGCTTGGCATACTAATTACAAGTTTGAGGAGTAGTAGACAAGGAGATGCTCTATATATGATATGAAGAAAACCATTATGAAACAAACCACTTTTAATAAGATGGAAACACTTACTGACTTCCACATGTTTTTTTTTTGTTCATATCTACTGAATTTTCTCTCTTTCTTTCTTACTCTCCATCCTTAACTTGCTTGCTAATTTGTTCACTAACTATTTTAGTTTATCTGCCATTACATTATGTATTTCACACAGTTGGTTCTATGTTACCGGCTAAAAAGTTACATGCAGAGACTGTTGAAAGGCTACAAGAATCAATTTTCTCCCCAGAAGATGAAACAAAACCAACAGTTCTAATGCTCTGTAAGTATTATTAGTTTAAATGAGTTTTAACCCTAGTGTACGTGGTAGTGTGTCGACCCAAAGGTAATGAGTTAAAGACAAAACATGAGAAAGAAAGGTAGACTATGTCGCAGAATTAGATGTCTGATTTCCCATATTCTGTGAATAGTTATTTACAAGATAAGATATAAATGGAAGCGTACTGATTAATTCGGTCCTCGTCTTAGAAAATGCAGATTAAACACTTTCAAAGAGTTCAAAGGAAGCCTGAAAATATATCCCAAGATATTTGATCATAATTTGAAACTGCCAAGTTTGAGGAGCTACATAGTAAATTGATGAAAGACTAACATGATTATCTGAAATGATATTCTTTCTATGTCTCTTTGGTTTTGTTATCTCTAACTCTTAAGATTAATACTGTTGGTTATCTCATAATACTTTTCCATTAGCTAATTGGGTCCAAAATTGATGGCTATCTCTTTATGCTTGGCAGACTTCAATTGCAAGTTTGAGGAGTGGTAGATAGGGAGATGCACTATACGTGATATGAAAAAACTTAGTAAGCCAACAAAACCCATATGAAACTACTGTTAATAAGATGACAACATTTACTCACTTCCACCAGTTAAATACCATGCTATGTTGCAGGAGTGGATGTCAGTTTTCCATATTCTGTGAATAGTTGTTTACAAGATACGGTATCAATGGAACGAGCTGATTAATTTTTTCCTCATCTTAGCAAATGCAGATTAAACACTTTAAAAGAGTTGAAAGGAAGTCCGAACAATATACTAGGAGCAGATTTTATCAATATGTGAAGCTGAAAGGTTTGAGGAGCTACATTGCAAATTGATGAAAGACTAAACTGATTATCTGAAAAGATGTTCTTTCTATTGTCCTTTGGATTTTTCATCTCTCACTCGTAAGTTCACTATTTTTCATTACCACATCATCCTTTTTCATTAGCTAAGCGGGCTCAAAACTGATGATCGTATGTTACTGCTTGACAGACACTTATTCCATACTTGAGGAGTGGTGGACAAGGAAAGCCTCTGTATGTGATATGAAAAACTTAGTAAGCCTACAAAACTGTTATGGAAGTATTGTTAATAAGATGGCGACTCTTACTCACTTCCACCTGTTAAATAATATGTAGAAAAAACAGAGAAGACAATGACATCTGAATAGGAGAGATTCTTATAGAGCTTGCTGAATTGGAAGATTCGCTAAAGCAACAAAAGTAAGTATATAATAGCCTTACATAAGTTATATATTCTCTTGTTATATGATAGATCTGAAATTTCACGGGCTCAAAAGTAATTTATATGTTCAAAATTTTCTGTTAAGATTTTTGTTATAACCAGTTTCTCAAAAGATTTCAGGATTGTGACGTACCATAAACCTAGATATTGGAAATGTGTAGCGAAAGGTAACAAATATTTAGGACATACAGCAGAAATGATCTAGGCCATCTGAAAAGATCTTGCCACATATATATTAATTAATAAGTAAGTAATTTTGCGTCCATCTCGTGAATCACTTTTTCTATTAACAATTGAGATTTTCATACTAATCTAAACTTATATTTTTTATCATCTTAGATCCATACTGTGGTGGGGATTTTGAGATCAATTGGAAGAATTTCCATTCTTTGGGTATGAAATCATTCTTTTTGTTATGACATATTTCCACTTGCTTATTTAGATAAAGGATATCATTCTTCACGATATTTGATTATTTGGTATATTTATATGTGTTTCAGTTAGGAAAATTTATATGCATAATTTGTTGTTGAACATGTCTATGATGTGGTTTAGAGGGACTGAGCATGCCTTATCAACCCATGATTAATAACCTGGACGACAGTGCTGTTGTGAAGGTAATTTAGATATTTTTATTTGCGATTCAGTTAGATGAGTTTTGGTATTTGATCTTTACTCGTTACTTGACAGGTTGATGATCTCGTTTTTTTTGTTTGAGTATTTTAGTTTGCAGGTTTTGTTTGAGTACTATTAAAGAGAAGACACTAGACATTTATGAGTTCCTAAGGTCTCACCGTAGGCCACCGGAAAAACTTACATCTTTGAGATATTACAAGCACTCACCCTCATGTCTCATGCAGAAGTTTATCAAACAGATGATTTTTCTTAGAATGAAAAACAATTGCAAAGAAGATCACGCCCCCCCAAAAAACGTAAGTTACTCATCACTTGCATGTACTTGATAACTTGTTGCGTCTTCCACTTCTGCAGCTGTTTCTCCATGTTTCCTGCAGTTATCTTCCACTTTGTTTTTACGGTTAACCCAGTTCTTGTACTGAAAGTCTGAAACTATAATTTACTATGTCTTCGAGTCCAAACTTCAATAACGACAATATGTACTACTTGTAAGTTTTTCATCTTATTGATCATTAAGTATGTGTATTACATAAATTTATTCATTTATCCAATTTTGGTAGTGGATCGGTATTTGTAGCTCCTCTTGTCAAACTGTTTTGTGTCCACATATGTAGGTGCATAGAGAAACCAATGATTATAGCGATTCAATAGAAAAGATGAGGCCTGGATTTTAGTAGAGCATGTCCTCTAATTTGTTAGGTTTAATTCTCTCAGGTATGTCCTTAGCCCTTTTTCCTTCATTTTATTATTGAACTTCTCTCTTATATCTTGTGGTTATGATCTCGTTAATATTCCATTTATAGTGTAATCTAGGTTGATCTCTTGGATCTCCCAAGACATTAAATACATACATCGTTTATGCACACATTTGCTTTCGTGATTCATTGTTTGATTCTTTACTTACATTGTTAACTTGCTTTCTTTTTCCTTTTGCATATTTCGTTGCTTAACTTCCTTGCATGCGTAACTTACTTTAGTTTCATGCTTAATTATTTAGTTTCATGCTTAATTATTTCATTCATTGCTTTTCTTGCTTATTTCTTTACTATATGTACATGCTTAACTTGTTTATTTTATCTTTTCTTTGTTTCTTTAATCCTTGCTAAGCCAATTGCTCCATTCATTGCTTAACTTATTTGCTTGCTTGATTCCTTTTTGCTTCTATAACTCTTTGTTTCCTTCTATAATTCATTGATTATTTGATTTTTGCTTATTCAATGGCTTATTACTTAACATATTTTCGTGTTTTGTTCGTTACATCTATGATACCTTTCTTTGTTTGATTACATGTTTACCGTGTTTTACATACTCCTTTCTACATTTTTTGTGCTTAATCTATTTCTTACTTCTTATTTTACTTGCATGCTTGACTTTTTTTACTGATTTTATTTTCCTTCATTGTCTGATTAGATGCTTAACATGTGTTACATGTTTCATCTAATAATCATTTCTTAAAACTTGAATTTTATTTCAAAATAACCGTTTAACTCAAAAATTGGTAGGAGAGGGTAGCCAAGCCCTTATCCTGTTCGAGGTGAGTGACTTACAGATCGGGTAAAACTTGTTGAGAATCAAACCAAAACCTAGCAAACCCTTGTGTTTAGATCAAGGATTTAGACTAAGTAAGTGAAAGAACACAAATTCACGTCGCTAGAGATCAATGCCTACTGAATGATGCCTCTCCCTCTGTATACTTAGTCATATGGGGATGGTTGGTTGAATGATTGAGTAATGTGGAGGGATTGTTAAAACACTTCGAAAGAACACTAATTCCCATCACCAGAAATAAAATGCCGACTAAGTGATGCCTCAAATTGGATTCAGTCCTCTCCCTTTGTATACTTATTCATGTGGGGATGATTGGTTGAATGACTGAGTAATGCGAAGGGATGGTTAGAAACACTTTGGTCGCGAATGGGCAAAAATCTGGATAGTACTAGAGCATATTTGATCCTAGGACATATAAGGTGCTAAGTGTTAAGATCAATTTTTCTCTTACCACTTTCGTGCATCCTTTAACTTTGCTTTCTTAGTTTCATGCTTATTTCATTGCTTGGTTTCTTTGCTTGTTTCTTTATTATTTGCTTACATGCAATATGATGTGGTAAACATGCCTGAATATGCGTAATGACACCATTAATGTCGTTTCACCGTAACAATGGTTGGTAAATACTCTTTAAGGTCATCCAGTTAACGGTAAATCAGACGAGTTCATTTGTAACGGTAGAATCTAAATATACTCCGGCATTGAAAACCATCTGTGAATACCAACTTAGGCAGTTCTGACAAAGCTGAGATTTACTCTTCCAAAAGTTAGCAAAGAGCACAACAACACATAATCACCAACAACCTTGATGGAAATTGATAAAACTGATATATAGATCAGATCTAAAACCTAGAGAAACTGAAATGACGACGACGAAATCTGGATGGTGACTACCGAAACTTATTATATGAAACCTAAAAAAGAAAAAACAAAGACTCAACAACAGAGAAAGAACAGGGGAAAATTGGAACTTAAAGATCCAAAGACAAAAAAAAAGAACCGGTTAACCCGAGAGAAGTACCGACAAGTACGCTGCGAGAAATACCGACAAGTACGTCGGGAGAAGCCGAGAAGAGTTAAGATTGAAGCTAAGATTAGTAGATCTGTCGCATAGGCTAGTAAGAGTGATCTTACTAACCCCCAACTAACCCTTAATCCGAGCTAAAACCACCATAAAATTAAAAAATAAAAGTTGCACAAACTGAAGGGCTAAACACGAAGGGGCAAAAGTGCATCAGTGAACAAATCCAAAACGGAGTGGAATCATCACTTAGAAATCTTTGCAGCTAAGGTCAATAACGCATACAACGACAAAGACCACAAAAACGATGGCAGCACCAGCGACCGTGAAGACTCTCGGACCACTAGCGAAAGCAGCATCGAGACACTGAAGAGATCTACCATCAAACATGGCAGATAAAACACTGCCGAGACTAAGAGGCATACCACCAACTCATCCTAGATCTGAGTCCGAACACCACCATTGGACAGCCCAAACACTAAGGAAGTAAGAAAACATTGGTCTGGCGTCGGTGCTGTGAAAGCCATCGGTCGCCGGACCCAACCGAGCAAAGTAGAAGTTTCAACGACAGCTACACAAAGTTGAGAGAGAAAGTCTAAGCGTGTTGGAATCTATATCTTCGAGAGTTGTGGAGCTTAAAACTGAGGTGTTGAATCTTTAAGAAGATCTGATCACTTCTTTGACCGGCGTAAATAAGACGGCGGAGGAAATTACGAAGCTGAAGAAAGCAAGAAGAGAGAGTCTCTTTATTTTCCTTTCATTTTACTTTTTTTTTACACAAAAGTCAATATTTTTTTTTTTTTTTTTTGTTTCTTTAATCTTTGCTTAGTCAATTGCCCCATTCATTGCTTAACTAGTTTCCTTGCTTAATTCCTTTTTGCTTCTACAATTCTTTGAATATTTGATTATTGCTTTATTACATAACATGTTTCCGTGCTTTTTTCTTTACACCTATGATACCCTTCTTTGTTTGATTACATGTTTAACATGTTTTACATACTTCTTTCTGCATTTTTTTTTGCGTCACCGATTTCTCACTTCTACTTACATGTTTGACTTTTTTTACTGATTTTATTGCTTCTTTGATTGTCTGATTAGATGCTTAATAGGTGGTACATGTTTCATCTTAATAATCATTTCTTAAAACTTAAAATTTTATTTCAAAATAACTGTTTCACTAGGAAAATTCATGGGAGCTGATAGCTAGACCCTTATTATGTTCGAATTCGAATAGAAGGATATTGCGCTAAGGTGAATGACTTAGCGATCGAGTAAAACTCATTGAAAATCGAACTAAAACCTAACAAACCCTTGTGTTTAGATCTAGGATTAGGACTAAGTAAGCGAAAGAACACAAATTCACATTGCTACAGATCAATGCAGACTAAATGATACCTCAAATTGGATTCAGTCCTTTCCCTCTGTATCCTAAGTCAAAGGCATATGGAGATGGTTGGTTGAATAATTAAGTAATGCAATGGGATTGTTAAAATGCTTCGAAAGAACACAAATTCTCATCGCTAGAGATTAAAGCTAATTTACATAATCAGGGTATCAAGTGTGATAAGAGTTGTCTGCGATGTGGGCGAGATAAGAAAACGATAAATCACTCTTTTTGAATGCTCACCAGCTTTATAAGTTTGGGTTTTATCTAATATCCCTTCATGGATTGGGTCATTCCCTACTCCAACTTTATTTAATTGATTATATCTTCATGATGCCTAGAGAATTTGTAAAGAAGCCTTAGAACTTAAGATAGCATCAGGCAAGTGTGTCTGAGATCAATATTCATCTTATTACTTGTATTTCTAACATGATGAATCAATAAAATCAAAGAAGCAAACCAGACACAACGAAACTTTATCGGATCTAGATTGATTGTGTGATAGAGGTTTTCATAATCATTTCACTTACACATAACAGTGATACCAAATACTTTCAATCCATATGACCCAAAACTTAAGATTGGAGTATCAAAAGAAAATCCAGAAAACAAATCAACAAAATCATAGAGTATGACCTATCTCTCCACAAGCTACTCAATGGCTCTAAACAATTCTCAAATCCACGATAATATTCAGCAACTGAAGACTTCACGAAAACCTAATCCAATTCTTTCAATAAAACTATTACATAAATCTCAAGACTATGAAGCCTTGCCTATATACACCAAACCTGATTATTAATCAGTTGTTGATGAAAATTGTTCTTATATCCATGAATTTATGACATCGCAACATCTTCGTTTAAATATATATATGCCATGATAAATCAATAAAATCAAAGAAATAGTAATAACAAAACTTCACCTTCGTTAATTTCAAATTCCTTGAATTCGTCGTTATCCTCGAACAGATTCACCTTTACCTCTTCAGTCGCCGCCTTCGGCTCTGTCGCCACAGTCAAAGATGTTTAAACAATCAACCAGATCGATAAACCTAAAAGAAATTGATGATGAAACTCGATAAGTATTCTAAGTTAAAATCGCAAAAGCTTCCTCCTGAAAAGTATTAAAGCTTAAAATTCGGTTCTTCAGATTTCCAGTTCTGTTTTCCTTTCTTTCGGTTTCTGAAATCTTGTAATCATACGAGTATCAATTAAAATTAAAATTGGAAAATCTGTCTATTTAACATGGTATTACCAAAATTTGTTTATTAAACACCGGATGTGGTTGATTAAACATTCAATTTAATGTTGATTTTTTAAAAACATCGTGTTGACTAGTTAATTGAACATTCCGTTAATTTCAAATCGAAATTTTCTCTAAATTCGAAATCCAAATCGATTTTGAAAGTTCTATTTAGTTCTTATCTTCTTTCTAAAAAACTCCTAAGCTTTATTTTCTCTTTTCTTTCAAGAAAGATGGTACATCGGAAAGGTGGTCCATTTATTTAGCACAAGAAAGATACACGAAGAGATGAATACGATGACTTGCAGAGAACCAGCATAGACTTTGAAGTGTGGTCGTGTGGGCTATAGCTTGAAGGACCATCAAGCTCATTTGCACAGTAATAGGAGTGGTGAAGAACAAGATGGCTGCACAAAAAGGTAGAAGTCGAAGAACGGCTTTGAAATCCTCTACTTCCTGAACAGAGCATAGCCTCCAAAGTCCAAATGTTATTGATTGAGTAACCACTCGGGCTTAAGTCTTTTCCGGTTTTTAATGTTGCACGATTCAAGAACCTGCAAACATAAATCTCTTTCAGCTCTATATTTGAGATTCATGAACTAGGAAAGCTTTTGGTTCACCTGAAGCTCTTATTAATTTTGTTAGTTTGCCTCCTTTACAAGCTTCATCCTATATTCTTCTAAATAAAGTAATTAATCGTTTTCCACACGATAATATCCCATTTAATAAATAGCAAATTTCCAAAGTTTCATTTTTTTTGGACTAAATTACAAAGAAAATTTAGAAATCATAAAATTGATCTAGTTGGCTTCCCCGTAATTGAACTAGGCACCAGGTGGTGAGTTCAAATATCACCGAGTTCCAGTAGGAGAACTTAGGTTATGGATCAAGTTTGTCGATCCAAAAAAACCATATAATAGAGCCATTTTTTTTAAATAAGTAAAATATATATATATATATATAAATCTTCTTATTTTGAATTTCATACCTCTACTTTCTTCTTTAACCTTACTAGTTTATAAAAAAAATCATTTTTTATATATAAATCATGATAACTATTTTTTATTGTCAACATTGGAGCACAACTGAGCGGCCCATTAGTCAAATTCCAGCATAATGTAGGTAGTGAGACTTGATCTCTAAATATTGCATCTTTCTTCATCATATTTTTTAGGTAAAAATAAAAATCTTAGTTTTAGATATATTAGTGACTTCAACTAATACCTTATACTTATATAGTAATTATGCGATAATAATTATATAGTTTTCTTAATAATGTAAGATCAAATAAAATAAGAATGAATGACTCAAATACTCCACATTTTATGCTTAATTATTCAAATACTTCATTGGATATGAGAAATGTCACAAAAAAAAAGTTGTGTTTTATATTACACTTTTGCCATTAAAATCAAAATTTCTTCTTCTTTTTCTTTCACGTCATCTTCTTCTTCATTCTCTTCTTCTTCTCCATTTTCTTCTTCCTTTTCTTTTTCTCTTTCTCATCTTATGAACAAAATCTTATTCTTTTCTCTCTTTCTCTTTTTCTTTCTCTATGTTTCAAAATCAAAACCTAATGTAGAAGAAAAAGTCAATTTAAAACTCAAAAACTTAGGGTTTTCACAAAATTGAACTCGAAAACATTGGGTTTTTAGGAAATTGAGCTCCAAAACATCAATTTTTTTTTTATTCTCATATACATTTCTTTGCTTAATTCATCTAAATTAATCGAATTTTCACTACGTGTATATATAATGTCTTTGATGATGAGTTTGATCTCAAATGACTGATTTTATTTATGTACTCAATACGGAATGCACAAAGACTCGATCGCTATAAATAGCATAGCATATAGTATATACTAATGCACATTATAATACGAATAGTATTCAAAAATCAAAATTATTCGAAAATGAAAATGACAAGATCGATATATATATATATATACATATATATATATATATATATATATATTATAGTTAGGGTTGCGATGGAATATGTAAGAAAAGAAAGGGAAAAGAGAGAAGAAGGCACACTTTGTCCCAAAGAAAGAAAGTTAGAGTTTGGTGGAGGTTGCACTTAATTTGGTAGAGTTTGGTGGAGCTTGCGCTTATTTTGGTAAAGTGATGTGGAGCTTGCACTGACGTGACACTTGGATGAATTAGATAATAGCATGGTAGTGTTTGGTGGAACTTGCCCTTAGTTTGGTAGAGTTTTTCGTTGACATGACATTTGGAGGAGTTAGATAATAGTTTGTTAGAGTTTGTTAGAGTTTGATGAAGTTATATTTCACCTAATATACAAATTGGTATTCGATGTCATATCAATGTCTCTTCGTTTAGTTACAATTTAAAACAAAATAGTAAAATATATTTATATATGTTATCTGTATACAATGATTTATTATATCCTTTTCTATATGTTTTATGTATTCTAAGGTCATAACTATACGAATAGATGTGAAGTGTGTCTCTCAAGACATAACCAATTTATTCGTATGTTTTTGTAGAAACTAACTAATGTGAATAAATACTATAAATTATATAGTTCCTAAAGTATACGAGATTTGAATAATTCAACAATTATAACATATTCAGAGAACCCCCTAAATAAGAAAAACAAGAGTTAACCAAATTAAAAAGCATGAGTTTTTAGAGTATATATGAAGGTAGACAAACTACCGAAATAACAAAACATAGAGATGAAACTTGAAATTTCGTAGCAGGTTTCAGTTTGATTAATGTACAATCAATCAATGTCCCCATAACATTTAATATGATGGTACATCAGTTCACTTTCATTAACGTATTAAGGAGATACCAAAAGCTCTATATCAAATTAGGGCAAACAATAAATCATGAAACACAATTATCCAAATAATTATCAAATTGCTAAGGGTTTCGTTATTAGAATTAGAACATTACAAGAAGAATTTAATCGAATTTCACTCGATGAGACCTCCTAAAAACAACACTCAATGGGAAACATAATTAAGCCAACATCATTTAAAACTCGATCAGTTCCTAGCTAGAAAGCTAAGATCGTAAAAGAGAAAACAAACCCTATAGTATCATGATCGATGTTTCGTTGTTTATTGTATATAAACCTAGCAATCTACACAATCGATGTTGCTAATTCATAATACACAATCGATGCTTGCGCTTAGTTTGGTAGACTTTAATGGAGTTTGCGCTAACGTGACACTTGGAGGAGTTAGATAATAGCATGGTAGAACATGGTAGAGTTTGGTGGAACTTGCGCTGACCACTTGGAGGAGTTAGATAATAGCATGATAGAGTTTGGTAGAGTTTTGTGGAGCTTGCGCTTAGTTTGGTAGAGTTTGGTGGAACTTGCACTAACATGGCACTTGGAGGAGTTAGATAATAGCATGATAGAGTTTAGTAGAGTTTGGTGGAGCTTGTGTTGGTAGAGTTTAGTGGAGCTTGCGCTGACGTGGCACTTGGAAGAATTAGATGATAGTATGGTAGAGTTTGTTAGAGTTTAGTAGAGCTTGCTCTTAGTTTGATAGAGTTTGGTGGAGTTTGTGTTGACGTGGTACTTAGTTTGGTAGACGCAATCGTGCAGAACGTGCTGACGTGATACTTTTCATTAATGACATTTTTGTTATTACATTTTTGGTTACCCATATAAAAAGGGTAAAATTACATTTTAAGATTTTATAAAAGTATTTAAGTAATTATGTATTATTTTGAAGTGTTCTAGCTAATTACCCTATATATTATTGCTAAACATGTAAACAAACATATAAACTCATAAGTCCCAGCTGGGAGCAGTGCACATTTGATTTAGCTATCTAAATCACCTTTCTTAAACAATTTTAATTCGATTTCTTATCAACTAGAGATCTAGAACGCTGCTTCACAATTTCAATTCAAACCAGCAAAATGGAACCTAACTGCACATTTGATTTAGCTATTTATACTGAATCACAAGCAAGAACTACACATCTGATTGACTTGTATAACCTATCTATCTATATCTTGAGACTGAATTACATGGAATAAGAGAGATCACGTAGATGCATATTGAGTAATCGATCAAGTAGATCATAAAAGATCAAGAGATATATTTAGCCCCAATCGAATAACCCGCTCGTTGTACTGCTGCTGTATTTTATTTTGGGCTTAGCTTAATTAGATAGGTTGTGGGCTAAACAAGTTGGTAACCTATGAATGCCAAGAGATCTTTAGTACAGTAGTATCTCTGTGAGTAACCAATTATACCAATAACATGAACCAATCTTCGGTTTACGACATACCCAATCACGAACAATCAAAACACAAAGAGCACACATATGCGCCACAATAACAATAACCAATTACAAATTACTAAGAGAGATTCCGGTTCATGAGGAATGTTCTGGTTAAACCACAACCGAGAGCCTCATTAGGAATCTTACCAATCCGGTTTAATCCCTCAGCGAAAACCACACCCATACCCATATGCAAATGCGGTTCAATGTGACAGTGAAAAAACCAAACCCCAGGATTATCCGTTACAAATCTTAACGCCGTCCATCCATACGGAAACAAAACAGCCGTATTCCGTAACGGCGGATTCTTCAAATTAAACTTCTTCTCATCAACTCCAGATTTGAATTTTCCATCTCCATAACCCAAAATCCAGAAATCATGACCATGAAGATGCCATGGATGAATCTCACTTACATTACCTTTTAAAACATTTGAGTTTTGAAGAATCACATCGATTGTTACGTTGAACGGAAAAACGTAGATTCCGTTACCTACGGTGGTGTTTGGAAACGGCGGTGGATTCATGATATCGTAATCATTTCGGTAACTCGTCGGTGGCGATTTCTGGTTAAATGCTCGTCTTAATTTGTATTTAACGGATCCAAGATACGGCGTTCCCGGAACCGTTAAAGAGACGTTATTAAGAGCCCATTTTGTGAATCCGTCTTTTAGATTCTGTGTATTGAGAAGAATCAATCGTTTTCTGAATTTCTCCGGCGGAGATTGTGATCCCATCGATGCTAAAACCTTCTTCGCGAAGTTTTTGCTCCGTTCGAAATCGTCCCACCGTGGAGTCACCGGCGGAGGAGAAGAAGGGAGTTTAGAAGCAGGGGCAGTTGCGTAATTTAAAACAGTAAGTGCTTGAGGTGTGTTAGGTTTCCGGCCACGGACGCCGATGGAGATATAGTAATTCTGCGAAGGGTCTTGATTGGTGGTTAGAAGAACGGAGTAGCTTTCGCCGGAATAAATGTCGATATCGTCGGTGGTGAACGGAGTAATGTAGTTGCCGTCAGCTTCAACAACCACTAGCTTGTGCCCCTACACGCGTAAAAATCAGGACACGTGTGAGAGTAAATATATGTTTATTTGACATTGTTGGACTATTTGGAATTAGGCCTTGTTGATGGGCCCATTAAGCACATATCTGTGTTTTAATACATTTTCGTATGTTTTTTTTTATCATTGTCAACAACAACACAGATACGCATTAGATGTCTTTGATAGTAACATCTTTTGTTTACAATTTGTTATTGGTATCAACATTTTCTGATTGTTTTTCATTACTTTATTAAATTTACCTCGTTCAAACAAAAATAAGATTTAAATGAAAGGCAACATTTAATATTGAAAACTGATGAGATAAACTTTTGGATAATAAAATTTAATATCATTACAGTGTTTTACCCACGTAATATTATTAAGAGTTTCGAATGTTTGAATTACATCTTAGAAATTTTTGGAAAAAATGTAATAATTATATCTTAAATAATAATAAATGATAAAAGACATAAGGTTTGTCGTTCGACTACATAAAATTCATGTAGCTCTGCTTGATATATTTTGAAAATTGTGAGAGCATGAAATTGTTTAAATGAGTCGAAACATGAATTAGGTTCTCAAAGTTTAAAGTGAGGAAACTGAAACACTTCAAAGTCTTAAACACAATCACTTGTGACTGATTGAGACCATTCTAAAGCCTAATCCTTCTCTCCACGGAACCATTCTAAAATATCTATAATTTTCAGTGTGGGCCAATTTCATTACTTTCCAGTCTACGCACCAACTTTCATTCAATAATCCGTGATACTCTCAAATTATTGCTCTTCATGTATATTTTTCTAAATGAAGAAATCTCCCCACTATATTACTACTTTTGTCTGTGGCTATATTTATTGACTTTTAGCCAGGAAAAATAAAGGCTCTGGGTTTGAAACTGTCAAATACTATGACCAAGAATGGTAACCAATTTTGTCACCATTTATAATAAATGTTTATTTTTGACAGAAATCGTTCATTCTCTGAATGAATCAATTGTTACTTAGGGGTTTTTTGTTCTTTGTGAATTTTATAATTTTGTTTAATAAATAATGTAAAAAAGAGAAATAGAGAGTAAAGAGTTAGAACCTGAACAGCGAAGTTGAGGGAAGCAAGAGCAGTGGTACTTGCGAGTCTGATTCGGTAAGTGTAGTTAGGTTGCACGTGAAGTTTCTGTGGTGCGCACTGGTCTCCTTCTTTAAACGTGCACATTTGTAACGATGCGTTGCTAAATTGCGCCGCTAATGAACAATTGAATTGTCCTCTCCCATTTATCAATATGCTCTTCAATTTTAATAAAACAAAAATTATTAGACAATATTAATTTTATTGTTTGACTACAAAAAAAGGTAGCATAATGATTTAATAATGAGAAAATAATTTATTTTTTTGAAAATGCCTTTAAAGTATTTTTTGAAATTAAAAAATATTTACCTCTTAGTTATCGTTTTTGCTTTAATATAAGTTGAGTTAAGTTGAAAAAATTAAAAAATATATAATTTTACGAAACAAAAATCACAGAATATGCTGTTACCTTCATTTGAATTCTTTAAGTTATGGAGTTAGATTATAGTAGTATTTTGTATAAAATAATAATTATATTAATTTCAAAATTAAAAACATGTCTAAATCTGTAAAAGTTACTTTATAAAAATACTTATATATTTGCTTTATGGGTGGTTGTAATAGAAAAATCTCAGTGGCCAGCCAATTTATTGACATTTTGAAAGATAAGTGACTTTTCACATATAAAAAAATTGCTAGACAAAATTATACTAGCTTTAAAAAGAAACATATAACCCCATTACGCCAGCTTTACGAATGTTTCTTTTTCTGAATCAACCACCACTATTGAAAAGAATAATGAACCTACTTTATCTTTTTTTAAATTTGAATAAGAAAAGTATATATAAAGTTTTAAGAAAGTGAAAATAAAAAGAAAACCTGAGGTTCACCAATCCAACGCATAGGTTTAGAAGAAAGACCAAGTTCTTGAGATGAAATAGTTTCATGCCACCAATCACTTAGTAACAGATTAAACTCTCCATCGTATCTTAATGCCTCTTTCTGTCCTTTCGCCACATTGACAATCAGTGATCCGTAGAGTCCTGCTGATCTCTGCATGCCGTAATGTCCATGGTAGAAATATGTTCCTGGCTGCACCAGATTATTGTCCCCCAAAATTGTTTTTTTCATAAATTCTTTGTTAATATTTTTAGAAAATAATAATCAAAACTACTTTTACCTTATCAACAATGAATTTGTAGGTAAAAGTTTCTCCAGGGTTAATTGCACATTGAGTAACTCCTGCTGCTCCATCTGCCCATGGACTTCCTAACTATTAAACAAAATACAGTTTAAATTAATTAGTCACTAATCTACTAAATATATTCAGTTATGTATGCAAAAGATGAGAATAATACTAGTAACTAATAGGAGGTTTTAAAGATATGTTTTGATCAATCCATTTGTTGGAAAAAAAATTAGAAATAATATTAATATTATATTTATATTTTTTGGTCAATTAGATAATATAATTCAATTCATATATAAACTATAACATACTAGATTACACAATTAAATAAAGTTTAAATCCAATAAAAATAACTATATATATTCTAATTTTTTTTTACAGATTCTATCTTCATAAACCAAATTTTCCACAAGATGAGTCAATTATTTTCCCAATACTACTAAAGCAACCACTAGACTGATTATTGGCCAGAAACTAAAATTTCCAGAAAAAATAATGAATTTATCGAATGATGGAAAAAATAAGCAATAAAGGACAATAAATAAAGTCCATGGAATGATGGAAAAAACCAATGTCGTCAGTGAATTGCATAGAGAAAACAGAAAGTCATGCATGGCATGTGCTTCAAAATCTTAAAAGCCCATTATTCCTGCAACTCCACCCATTTACCACTCATAATCCTTCTTCATCATTGGCGACAAACCAATTAATTATACTACTTTTTAAGGACAAAATTATTCGATGCCTATGTACATGTGAACAAAAAACCAAACACAAACTGAACAAGTGTAAGATCTGAACAAGTTCTTATGGTACAAAAAAAATAGATAACATTTCTCTAACTTCACAGATTTTGATTAGTCTAACCAAACTCGACCAGAAAAAACAAAATACTCGAATGGATCTTATATCAATGAAACCGAAAACCCGAAAAATCTATGCATGATTAGTTTAAACCTAAACTTTATTGAACCGAACTTGACCAGAAATACAAAATATTCGAATGGATCTTATATCAGTGAAACCGAAAACCTGAAAGACTCAGGATTACTTGGTTATAAAGAAGAAGAACCAAACCTGACGGATTCCATGCCAATGAATAACAAGTCCTTCAGTGGAAAGTTTGTTGGTGAGATGGACAACAATGGTGTCTCCGGCGACGGCTTGTATGGTCGGACCAGGAAACTGACCGTTAATAGCCATGACGGCTCCTTCTTTACAGTCAGGCCACCAAAACTTATACTCAACCTCCCAATGATACTCTCTCACGGCGGCAAACGCCGTGTGAGACAAGAGAGTCACCACCCCAATCCACCAAAGACCCATATGGTTTATAAATGTGAGCTTTTGATGAATTATAATTCTCACCAAAGCTATTATATATATAGAGGGAAAGAGAGAGAGAGTGGGAATAACTATAGATTGAGTTTTGATCAAAAAGATAATTTTGGTTTCTTTATTTTTTTTATGACACAAGTTGATAGATGTACAACACTATTACAATCGTGAATGAAAACAATCATAAATATCTCAAAAGAAGATTCGGTAATGATCTCATGATACATGTTTATAGGGTGTCTATATGTTTGAAATTTTCTTAAGAACGGTGAGTCACGTTCACAATCTTTATGATGATGCCAACTTTTGTCAATCTTTCTTTCTTCCTGGCAGATTTTGAAAATTTGAAAGTTAATTAGTCACGTAAACATTTAAAGTTTAGGTAGTTATCAAAACTTACATCAGTCTTTTATATATAATTATATTATCTTTAACAAAATGAAGAATAATCCATCACTTTCTCAACGTAATTGATTCTCTCAAATTATTTTACAACCATGCATATTACGTCAATAACATTTTACAATGACATTTGAAAGTTTAGCATAATAGAATATAACTATGTTGCTGATTTAATTATCATTTACATAGACTTGGAATTAACTAAAAGTCTGATTAGTCCGATATTATATATATTTCTCCTCGAGTGTTAATGCCTATATTAACAACAAGTTTTACGCCTGAATGTTTTTTCAATCTATTGGTTAAGATGATCCGGTTAATAATTCTGACATTATGGTTCGATCCCTCCTTAGTACAGTTGATTAATTATAAGGAGATTTTAGACTATAAATTGAGATTTGTAGATCTAGTTATTACCAAAAGAAAAAAAAAGTTTTACAAATGATAAGAGTATGATTGCCAAATAGTCTAAATGATTCTTGCTACGTCGTTTTTGCTGTAGGTTTGTTTCATGCAGCTCCCTTCTCTTTTATATTTGTAGTATTTTAATGTTTTTCTTTTGTTTTCTTCCTTGAATTTCACAAGATTTGATACGGAAATTGTAGCTTTCCATTTCATCCCGAATTCTTGGATTATGTTTCTATATATTTTCATTATAAATTTGAATTGTCCAATCCTCAGGACATCTTACAAAGCGGGATCGTTCCAACAAATGATCCGAAGGGGTAGCTTAGTTTTGGGCATTGAACTTGTTTAGGTTAACCATCAATAATGAAGGTGATAATTTTTTTTAATAATTTTACATATAGAGAATCCCACAGATACTAAGAGTTATAATTGTTGTTCAAAGATAAAAAAAAACTAGGATGAGTTCAAGTTTTTACATAGATTTGAGAATGCAAATCTAAACAACTATTACTGGATAGCTTTAAAGCATCATAGCTTGGAAGCCTTCCGGAGAGATAACGTTCACAATCTTTATGATGCCAACATTTTGTCAATCTTACTTATCGGGAGATTTTGAAAATTTGAATGTTACGTAAACTAGTCCTGGACACGAATCGGATATTCAAGAATTTTATGATATTTGGATCTGGATCTGAACATTACGGATATCTAAGACTTGATATCCGCGGATATTCGAATCCAAATCCGAATTATTAATACATTACATAATTTTTTATAAAATATTAATACCATATTTGTAAAAAGATGGTAAAATATGTAAATTTATGGTATTAAAAATTATAAAAAAATTGAATTTTTTACAGAAAATATCAAATATATTAATTTTCTTATAATTTACACTAAAATATCATTAAAATTTAGTAACAAAATCAGTGTATGTTAAATTTCAAGATTAGCACCTAAAAATATTATATACTTTATGATTTGAAAATATAAAATGAACCTATGTATTAACACATTTAAAATTATTTAATAGAAACAATATATATTAGAAAAAATTATACATTAAATAAATATCTAAATTGGATCGGATTCGAACATTCAGAAGAAAAATATACGTGAATCTAAATTTGTTTATCCCAGATATCTAAAATTTTGAGATGGATTAAGATGGATCACAGATCAAATTCTGAATTTCGGATAATATACCCTGACATAACGTAAACACCTAAATTTTAGGTAGTTGTCAAAATTATCTTCGTTTTTTGTGTGTGTTTCTTTAATATAAAGAAAATAATCTTCCACTTAATTCATTTGTCAACATAATTGATGTTTAAAAAAAAAATTGTTCTTTAACCACGCATCTCTCATTTATAGCTTTTTTACATTGACATTCGTCCTTCCTTTTTCCATTTTAAATGGTAACAAGTAACAACTATTATATGATGTTAGAAAAACATGTTTAAAAACACAGAAAAACACACGTTATTTTGAAAATTTGAAAGTAAATTAGTCACGTAAACATTCAAAGTTTAGATAGTTGTCAAAATTAAATCAGTCTTTATATAAGTATATTATCTTTAACAAAATGAAGAATAATCCATCACTTTCTCAACGTAATCGATTCTCTCAAATAATTTTTTTTATATATTTTACAACCATTATATTACGTCAATAACATTTTAGTATGACATTTGGAAGTTTAGTCTAATAGAATATGACATTGTTGTTGATTTAATTATCATTTACATAGACTTGGAATTAACTAAAAGTCTGATTAGTCCAATAATATAATTTATAAATATTTCTCCTCTAGTGTTAATGCCAAAACTGACAACAAAAATGTGTTTTACAAAAGAGAGGGAGTTTGATTGCTAAAGAACCGAACCGTTCCCGACTCTTGCTTGCTGTAGCGATTTTCTTGAGTATTCACTTGAGTTTCTCTGTGCCGTTCTTTTCTTTTTCATATTTAGAGTATTTTAATGCCTTTTTTTTTGTTGTTTTCCTTAATCTTCACCGAATTTGACAAAACACATGTTATTAGGAATTACATGTTTTCAACTTGAAATTAACTAGCAACAAAACGAAATGACCATAGATCTTATGTTCCATCTATCTCAATATAAATAACATGTGTTTCAACTTTATATAAGAAGATTTCAGAAAACTTAAAATTTGTTCTCCATGCATCTTACTACTCGTACTTCAAATTGTGAAACATATTTTCTTATCTGCAGTACTAGAAAATTGCTCGATTGTTAATAAAATCAAGCTTTCGATAGGCAAAAGAAAGACCAAATCAAATTTCCATTAAAAATGATACTTTGAACAAGACTACTAAAATCTTCAATATATGATTGAGAGTTGATCAATCCCAGATTGAAACATCCTTATTTTAGGGGGGAAAAAAACAATTCTACAACATATAATACAATTTTAAGATAAGCCAGTTTAGTATCGGTTTTTAAAATTAATTACGGCTTCGGTTTATGAGAAGTTGTCTGGTTAATCCACAACCGAGTGCCTCATCCGGTATGTTCATCTTACTAATTTGGTTTAATCCCTCAGCAAAAACCACACCCATACCCATAAGCAAATGCGGTTCAATATGGCAATGAAAAAACCAAACCCCAGGATTATCCGTTACAAATCTTAACGCCGTCCATCCATACGGAAACAAAACAGCCGTATTCCGTAACGGCGGATTCTTCAAATTAAACTTCTTCTCATCGACTCCAGATTTGAATTTTCCATCTCCATAACCCAAAATCCAGAAATCATGACCATGAAGATGCCATGGATGAATCTCGCTTACATTACCTTTTAAAACATTTGAGTTTTGAAGAATCACATCGACGACGATTCCTGACGGGAATGTGTAAATCCCGTTACCTTTCGTGGTGTTCGGATTCACTGGTGATTTCATAATATCGTAATCCTTTAAGAGAAATTTCTTCTTCGGCGATTTCAAATCAAATGCTGATTTTAAACCGTATTTGATGGATCCAATGTACGGTGTAGCTGGTAAGGACAATGATACGTTGTTGATCGCCCATTTTGTGTAACCTTCGATTTGATTTTGCGTATTGAGGAGGATAAGCTGGTCGTGTGATTTCTTCGGCGGTGATGGATAACCTTTGGCGGTGAAGATTTTCTTCGAGAAGCTTAGACTCCGATCGTAATCGTTCCATTTAGGGGTAATCCGAGGTGGATGAGCTGGGCGTTCGGATTCAGTGGCATCAACGTAATTTAGCAAAGTGAGTGCTTGAGGAGTTTTGGGTTCACGGCCGCGAACACCAACGGAGATCCAATACTTTTTAGATGGATGTGGATTTGGTTGAGTTCGAAGAAGAATGGAATAAGTCTCGCCGGAATAAATGTCAATGTCGTTGACGGTAAACGGTGCGATGTAATTGCCGTCGGCTTCAACCACCACGAGCTGGTGTCCCTGCATGTGCGTAGTTCATCAACACGTGTTAATACAATTGTAGTGAAAGCAATAGTTTGTCAAGTCAAATCTAGTCTTTAATAAGATTCATTTATTGGGTTGACAAAACAAACAAGTCTATTAAATATTTCAAGAAACAAAAAAAAAGAATACTAGAAAAAAACAGTGAAAATATTTAATTACACACAATAGTAATATGTAAGGAGAAGGGAAAGAACATACTTGAACTGCCAAGTTAAGTGAAGCAAGAGCAGTAGTACTCGCGATCCGAAGACGATAAACTTTATTAGGCTCGACTCGTAGAGTTTGAGGTGCGCATTGATCATTTTCCTTAAAGGTACAAACATCTCCATTGGTGAAATACGCAGCTTGAGAACAATTGAATTGACCTCTACCATTGATCAAAAGACTCTGAGGTTCACCAATCCAACGCATTGGACGAGAAGAAAGAGAGAGTTCTTGAGATCGAATACTTTGATGCCACCAATCACTAAGCAATAAATTGAATTCTCCATCGTATTGTAATCTTTCTTTTGGTGATCTCACTATCAACATTCCGTAAAGTCCTGCTGATCTCTGCATCCCATAGTGTCCATGATAGAAATGTGTTCCTGCCTGCAATAAACCTCAAGTTTCTTCCTTTATTTATGTTCATAAGAAAAGGAGAAGAGAAGAAGAAAATGGTTTAGTTACCTTATCGACAATGAACTTGTAAGTGAAAGTCTCTCCAGGGCTTATGGCACATTGAGTTAGACCAGCTGCTCCATCTGCCCATGGAGTCCCAAACTGTTCCATAAAATCACTTTTTTAACTTCTGCTTTTTCGTTAATTCATTCCTTTATACATACTCTATAATATGACTCATAGTTTTTAAATATCCGCTTTCGACTCTAAATAATTGCTTCATCCAATACGATAAGAATTAACAACGTAGAATTTGTAATAATCATGTATTGTCCATCTAATTTTTTTTTTTTAACACAACCTTACTAAAACAAAAAAAAGTTTACAACAATAAACTATTACTTGTCTCTTTACTACTGCAAGTGAGAACATCAACTTTATAATTTAATATTTTGGGATTATCCAAAGAGATAAAAACCGGAAAAAAAGACTTTAACTTTGAGAAGTCCATCAAATTGTTAAAAAAAACAAAAAACAAAAAACACTCAAGATTTAAACCAAAAAATGTCCTCCAAGGCTGGTTTACATATTTTTGTTGGTAATTTTGAGGAATGAATTGCTTAAAAGAACAAACGATTCATTCACTACAAAGTTTGAATGCTAAATAAAAACATGCCAAATGAGACATAAATATACATATACGTATAGGATAAGGTAGTAGTCACATTTTTGTTGTTGTTAGTGCTTTTTGTCACAATTCTTAATACGTAACGTATGTTTTGTATATTAAGGAAGAAGATTAAACCTGACGCATGCCATGCCAATGGATGACAACACCTTCGGTGGAGAGTTTGTTGATGACGTGGATGATGACTGTATCTCCGGCGACGGCGTCTATTGTCGGTCCCGGAAAACTGCCGTTGATAGCCATAACTATGGCTTCTTTACAATCCGGCCACCAGAACTTATACTCAACCTCCCATGTTGATTCTATTACTGCGGCGGAAGCTGACTGAGCCACCACCAGAACCACCGTTAGTAGCCACCACACAATCATCGCCATGGATTTGATTCTCTTTTTCTTCTTTTTATTTTATTTTTGTGGTATGGCTGAATATTGTGTGAATTATGTAGAATAGCTTCTTAAGTAGTGTATGAAAGAGGCTTTATTCAAAATTTTCTTTAAGCTAAGTAATGTTAAATTAAAAAAACAAATAATTAGAAAATTAAATGAGGCTCTATGTGTAGAAAGGGAATTGTCGTTCTTTAAGATTTCAAAATTTAAGGTTGAGAAAAATAGAAGGAATTTATTGTATTAATTTCAATTTTTTGGGCATGTGGACCGTTGAAGTTAAAATTGTTAAGGAATGAAAAGACAAGGACAATATAGATGGGGCTATATGTTTTGGCACTGTCATATGGAAGACACTAGAGTAATTATTGAGGACATGTGACTAATTTAAAATATGTTATGTCATTGGCCTTAATTGTTTTTGGTTATGTGGTTGAATGTAATTTCTATCAGTGACGATTCAGAACAAATATTTGTATAAGGTACCTAATAGTAACAACAATCATACAAAAAATCTTTTATTTTATTTATAACATGTATGCTATTATTCAATAGTGTATCATAAATACTAGTTTTAGATCTCACCATGTTTCATTTGGAGAATTTAGATTCTAGATTGAGCCTTGTCGATTTAATAGTTACGTGTTGACAAAAGGAAAAAATATATCAACTTTTTTTTGTCAACAATAATTGGATCGACAAAACCCGATTTATAGTCAAAGTTTTCCAATTAGAATTAGATAGAATTCGAACTCACTACATGATGCCAAACTAGATATAAAGGTAAACCAACATATATAAGATTTAACAACTAAATTTTCATTTTTTTTTTGTTTTATAAAAATATTCAAAACATCATAACTAAAAATATAAATAATTGTAAACCAACCAAAGAAAAAATTATAAGTTTATAAAGATGAAATAAAAAAATTATGGGATATAACTAAATGTATATTCTCTTTGTTAAGCCTACATGTAGGTAAGAAAAGAAAACGTGGAAATAAACAGAAATTGGTAAAACAAGGTTAATAAAATAAGAGAAGTGGGCATTGATTTAGTTACCAAAGAGTTTGGTAATAACCAATTGAGCCAACAAATACTAATGTTGTAACAGATGCCCAACAAATTATAAAACCAGTATGGGACACGTGCCTCATGTTGCCCTTATGTAGATCTGCCGGTGATTTCTACTGCCTTTAGTTTTAATTTCAAGGAGTTGCATTTGTTCTATATCATATGGTTAAAGATTTGATTATAGATCTAATCTTATCAATCTAACTATTGACAAAAATTTTGAATGAATTGTCTTTGATCAAATTGTAAAGTATCCCTTTTACTACCTTATCACCCAAATTTGATTTAAGAGAATTGTATTTGTTCTATATAATATTATTAGTGATTTGGTTATATATTTAATTTTGTCGGACAAACGTGTATCTCATCTATGTGAATGTGGGTTTATCATGCCTATGACAAAATGTAACTCTAAAAACCATTGTCTGTATCCAATGGCAGACCCATGTATAAGGAAGGAAATTCAATTGACCCTTTTTAATTTAAAAAAATTATTTTTTATATACATTTAATGGTTTTTTTCAAATCTAATTCAGTATATTTTTTGGTTTTGACACCTTATTAATTAAGGTTTAATAACTCTAAATTATATTAGTTGTCAACTTTAAATTTTTTTAAAATCATTAGTTGCCAAGTTAATAATTTTGGCATGTTCGATTTCTTCTCATTATATATAATAAATTAAAAAATAATTTTAATATATAAATATTAGATTATAGATCAGATTTAATCGATCTAATTGTTAAAAAAATTTATATTAGTTAAATTTAATCCAGGTTGAAAAGATTTCTAGGTCCAGCCACTATCTGTATCACCGTATGTATGCACTTATGGCCTCTCCCGACGGTCTTTTTCAAAAATTTATCAATTACAACTTTTTTTTTTTGTCAAACTATCAGTTACAATTTGGTGAGTATATATCAACTGTATATACAATATTGAGCACGTGACTGTTCATATAAGCCACAAAACTCTTCCATGTGGTTATAAACTTCTCAGAAAAAAAAAATCCTTCTCTTCAAAGCATTTGAAAATTACCTTCCCACCAGACAACAAAAGAGGTTTTGTACCTTTTTTGTTGACCGTTAAAAGGGTTGTTTCCTTCCTTATTAATGCTATTTAGTGTCGTTTTGTCAACATCGCCAACGTGACAAAACCAGAATTATTGAGAGATCTTGTAGAAATCATAGTGTTATTACTGCTTCGAATAGTTAAAAACGTCTATAATGATCAAAGGTGATACAGAGAGATGTTGAAAATTCACAAGATTTACAGTGAAAACACAGTTAGAATACGAGTTGATGAGGAATACTTTTAAAACAAAATATTGATTATGGAATCGAACTGAATACATAATGAAAATAGTAAAACACTCATATCTTCTCATTTCTGAATTTATATGACAGATCTTACACAAAAGTGTCAATGCAGACAAGGCAATTGACTTGTTACCAATACAAATTGTTTACTTAATGAAAGTTACAGTTTGCGAAAGGCGCATTTAGAGATTTTACATATACAGACCTCAGTTTTTGGGCGATCTGTCTCAATTGAGACTAGACGACTACTGATTCGATCTTTTTTTTTTTGAACTACTACATATATACTTATTATATGATAGAGATGTAATATTGGATAATGTGGTGAAGTGTTCTTACAAGGTCACCCCCCATTTCTTCTTTTCAGGTTTCGCCAGTTGTTTTAGGAGCAGTTAGTGTCGTAGCTTGCAAGACCGAGTAATTCCGGTCCCTCCAATCGCAGGTTGTTCTCAAAGCTGCATAATCGGAAGAGCAATGATCATAGGCAACTTTATCAGTTTATGTATCCAGTTGATATCAATAACAAAGATTTCTTAAGAAGTGCCTACTGCAGGCAAAAAACTAGTTGGGCAAGTGAAAAATGAAACTTACTTTTGTAGAGGAATGTGTGCAAAAGGTCCGTTTGTTGGGATCGTTCCACACAAATTGTTGCTTGAGACATCACTATGAAAAGGATGGCAAAGAAAATATACTTTTAGGGAATATCATGAATTCAATGTGTTAGATAATAAGGGGCTCAAAGCCTGGTGAGAATAGAGGCAGAACGTTTAGAAAACAAACAAAAAATGACATACAGAGATGAAAAGGCTGAACTTACACAACTTTAAGGCTCGGGATTCCAGTGAGTTCTCTAGGGATTGGACCCGTCAATCGGTTGTCATTAAGCCGTCTGCCACATTAAACAGTTTCAGATCCAAGACGTGAAGGAATATCACAAAAAGAATCAGGTATTGAATCTGAACACATGATCTTAAAACTATCTTGTTCTCTAACTCTAACATTTGATACACCATATTGCAATATTCAAAGAAATCTAAACAGTATTTATTTTGTGCATCTGTGCCAGCGTTTGAGAGCAACTTACAGAAAGACCAGAGACTTCAGTTTCCCCAACGAAGTAGGAACTTTCCCCGTGAGATTGTTGTTGTACAGATCCAAGCTGATGAGATTCTTCAGATTTCCAAGTTCAGAAGGTATTGTTCCTTGGATGTTGTTTTTGTAGAGCTCCCTGTGTCAAAGATAAGTAAGCAGTTAACCTATATTATAATCGATCTCATAACAAACAGTGTAGGTGCACTATACAGTATACAAGAGTGATGACATACAGGTACTGTAAATGTTCGAGCTTCCCCAATTCAGGTGCAAGATGTCCAGAGAGGTTTGAATTACCCAAATCCCTGCAAAAATATGTAGAATCAGAGATGCACTTTGAGAGAAAAATCCCAATAGTTTTATTGCCAGAGAAGAAAACAATAAAGCACAAGAGATGTGCATTGATTTTAGATACTAAAGTAGCTGTTTCCTTGATTCATCAAACAGTTCAGAGATATAACCAGATGTAATGAAGTACAAAGAATCCACAATTTTTTCTAAAAGCGTAAGAGACCAAAAAGTAATCTAAACCACTAACAAAATATTGAGAAAATCATGAGGTACAAGTAATTAGGAACTGCTTAATTGATGGAATAAACTATTGAGGATTCTTTCAAGACTGTCAAGGAATCCAATGACCAGAAAGGTCTGCACTGTATAAAACATGGGAGCTTTAGATCTTCCCTTTTAAAGTAGAACAAGAAAGTATTTTTTTCCTTCAAAAATAATTCGTACTCTGCATTTTAAACTGGGGAAAAGATCATATCATAAATAGTCACATGAACCTTAAAGAAACCAAATTAAAGTTGAATCATCACAAGTTAAACTAGCTTCCTATTTGACTTACCAACTGTTAAAAGCAAAAACAACATCTAGCGAAGAACTCGAGGTGGATACTGCGAATAATGAAAGCAGATTTCAATCATATATCTTCATGAAATCCTATTATTTTAGCATATATACTCTTTTACGAGACGTTCATAAGAAATACTGAATGCTCTTCTCCATCTCAATCTCTAACAAGTGATACCAATTATGATCAACTTTATCTTACATCTTCCCTCAATGAGCAAAATGAGAATTACAGACGAGATCTGGATATAACTCTAATACCATCATGCTAAAACTCGAGCATAAATCGACTGAATCCAAAAAAATAAAAACTTTATTGATGCTAATCTAAAATAGAAACTAGTCAATAATCTCTATCTATGTCCTAAAAATAGCCCGAGAATTTGGAGGAGAGACGGTCCAGAATGAGAAATAAGGAGACTGTGTCAATAGAATCTCCATAGATTCTCGACGAATCAACATCTACAAACAGAAGGAGCTAAGAGGAGAGAGAGAAAAGAGGGATCTTACACTCGAGTGACACGATTGTCTTGGTTACAAGTAACATGAAACCAGGTACAAGGATTAACAAGAGTCGGATCCCAGCTTTGGAGAACATGGTCCGGATCCGATAAACTCCGACGAAGAGCGTAAAGAGCATCTCCTTCAGAGTTTGCCTCCACAAGGTGAATCGAAGCTAAAGTTAGGATTAGCGAAGCTACAAAGAGCTCCCAAATATAGTTTTGGGACGCCATGTAAGGTATCTGAGGATGAAGAGAATTGAGTAAAGTGGATTTCCCCAATCAGATGATAAAGAAAAATTAGGGTTCGGTTTCCCCTTTTCTCTCTTTGTTGAAGAAGTTGAAGAAATCGATTATGCTATTGGTGTGGTGTGGTGTGGGGAACGACGGAGAGAAATACTACTTTTCAGATTTTTTTTCCTTACTTTTTTTTTACTTACAATAATAAAAAATATTGAAATTCTGTCTTTTATTTATTTTTCTAATTCCGTTATGACCTCGAATAAATTTTATGCGTGTATTGAAACATTACTTCTAAGTTATTTGGATTTAAGTGGCAAATGAGTTATTCAAACCAAAATTTTTTAAAATCATTTGAACTAGTAGTTTAAAAAAACTTAATCATATCCATTATTATTAGAAAAAAATTTAATGATGCGATTTTAGGTGATTTTATAAGATTTCAAAACTTTTTTTTTCACTTAATTTCCTTCGTTAAATTTAAAGATCAGACATTACATCATAATGAAAGAGTTTATGAAATACAATAAGACTAACTATAATAGAAAACAAACGATAATAGCAATAAATCCAGATATAATAACTCAAATACACTGGAAGTCTTAGATAGAGATTGGATTTGCGTTCTTGAATATGTGAAGGATCCTGAACTAATCCGGGTTTGGTCAACAATAGAAGTCGGTTAAACACATGGGAAACTCGTCTTAACAAAGATCTTGAGCTTGATGAAAGGCTTCAATACATGAGTAATCATCTAAATTATTTCCAAGGCCAATACTGAAATAGAGCTTGTCCTCATAAACCCATTTTAGAAAGCTCTTTGGAAAGAAATTAGGAAAGTGGCTCATTAACTTACAGACCCAAGTAGACTCATCTGTAAAAACAGATCCAAAGAGGAAACTAAAGAGCAAAACCCTAGTCTTCTTTTTGGAGGTGCCACCAGGAGAATGAGGCTCGCTGGAGACTCGCCGGAGGTCGCTAAGGCCGCTGTTGCCTCGCCGAACATGGAGGGCTTCAGATCTGGTGCACATGGCCCAAGATCGGAGAACGTCGGCCTTGAGGAGCAAGATTGGTGGAGCCGTTGGTCTGTACCAAACCTCGCCGGCGACGAGGGGACAAGAGAGGAGAGCAAGAGCCAAACCACCGTGAATGTGGTGATCTTGGTGGTGATAAACCACCAGAAGGAGTTGTATCATTTTCTTCAATGGAACCTTTCTTCGAGACCAAAGATAACAGAGGGAGAGAGGACTGATTGACAGAGAGTCTTCAACCGCCGGACTTGTCACCGGGAGAGAAGCTTGGTGGTGATGCCGTTGAAGGTGTTCCAGTCCTCGGAGGACAGAGCTTCAAAACTTGACATCTCCGACCAAAAGTTCAACCAGAGGCAAAGAGAGAGTTTTGAACCGTGAAATAGACAGAGAGCTAAGAGAGAGCATAAAAACGAGCTCCCGACGCCGGTGGAAACCACCACCACCACCGCCGGCATCGAGAATTGGAGAGGGTGAGACTTTATCGATACTTGGGTTAGAGAGCGTTTTCAAAGCTTGGATTCCACAGTTATTTAGAGGATTTCCTTAGTTAAAAACACAAAAATCCAAATCTCATAGTTTTTGGTGGAGTTTTGGAGGATTTTTTCTCAAATCATAAGAAATTCTCAAGGTTCATCTAAAATTGTCTAAAATTTTATAAAATCTAAATCATTCACAAATCCTTTAAAATTCATGGTTCAATTTACAGTTTATCTGGAATGATTTTAAAACTGAGATTCTTGAACTAAAGAAACAATGGAAAATGTCAAATTTGATTTAGATTTTTTTTGTCAACAATTAAATTGATAAAATCCGATCTATAGCTTAAATTTTTTTTATAATCAATTAATTGTAGTCGAAAAGATTTGAACTTTTGATACCAAAATAGCTGGATCATTCTAACCACCAGACTTAGAAAAATTTGACGAATTTGATTTAGATTTTCATATTCGAATAAATTGTAACAATTAAACTTTGAAATTAAGAGGAAGAAAAAAGGTATATTTAACTTTTATAAAAAATCAGAAAAATTGCTATTAAAACTCCCAACTTTCAAATTTCCGCAATCTGAGATACTAACTATCGGGTTCGCCAAAATCGACATCAATTTTTTGTTGATTTTCATTTACGGCCCAAAGTTTCTATTGACTCGGCCAAATAACGCACGTCGTTAAATCGTGTAACAGAACAATCAATTATCTCCGTTAAGTCAAATAGGCAGACATGTTATAATCCGGATAATCTCCAAATCGATTTTACTAACCCTTGAGAGATTGAACACAACCCCAATTTAATTTCTCTTTACCCCAATTCGTTTTGTTTTCTCTCTCGTCGATCTGTGATGATTATGTATTCTTCGTTGCCTGAGTTCATCATTCTCTTTGATCTGAGAGTAAATCTCTATTCCTTTTATTTTATTCTTCTTCTTCTCTAATGAGTTCAAATTCTGAACAATTGGGTGTTGGTGGAGAACATAGATTTATGTCAAAGTATAATTGTGGATTAGATGTAAAAGTGTTAACATCTAGGACTCAAGACAATCCAGGACGGAAAGCTGGAGACAAGTCGATTGTAGAATGGAAACGATCAGAAGATCCAAAACCGTAAAATGTTGTAATTTTCCCACATAGACTCTTTGTATTTCATCTTTCTCTTGTTATTGTTGCTCTCTTTGTTTCTGTATTATTTGTCTAATTTAAAAAACATGAAATGTATTGTTGTATTTGCTTCTTCAGTGACGAATCTTTTGTGTGTTTTTGACTTTTTCGGGATTTGTAGTTACAAGTTTGTGTTTAAAAACATCTCAGGTATCAAAATTGTTGTATTCGAATTGCTCTTGCAAATCTACTCAGGAAGCTTTCTTTTTGTTTTTATGCTAAAAGTCTACTCTTCTGTTCTGGAATTTTTTTTTAGGCATTTGGTCTAACACTTTGTGTGCATCTGTCTATTTGGCGATTATCCAATTTATAACACGTCTGCCTATTTGACTTAATAGAAAAAATTAACGATGTTTAACTCTGTTTGATTGTTTCGTTACACGATTTAACAACATGTTTTATTTAGCCGAGTCAATTAAAATTTTGGATCATAAATGAAAATAAACCAAAAATTGATGTCGATTTTGACGAATCTAATAATTGGTGTCTCGTAGGACGGAAATTTAAAAGGTGAGAGTATTAATAGCAATTTTCCCAAAACTTGTAACTGGTCAAAGAAGTTAAGAGGTTGCTTGTTGTTAGTCAAATCTGGAGACTTGAATTAAGAGTTCACGCGGAAACACAGTGTATTTCTCTGTGAACACAATAGTCTTGTGAAGATTAAATAATAATAAGAATAATGTGATGATGGAATACGAGTTTTGTGCACTAGGCAAAAAAAAAGAGGTAGAAACTAAGTGCAAAGATAAGAAAATAAAGAAATGAGGAGAGAAGTCAATGAAATTCGAGTATAAAGATAAGATTCTGAAGATGGAATCTGATCCGACAAACACATAGACACATAAAATGTTGGAATAATCGCAACTCCACTCTGACTATTTAATACTCCATTAAGCATCGCATGACGACAAACTAAGGGGACTGGATTTGTTCTTTTACTAAACCATACCCACTCTTACAAATCTTTAACTTGAAAATGAATTTAAGTACTAGTGATTGGGGTGATGGTGTATAGTATAGGTGGCATGCTGATAGTTCTTGAAAAGATTCACAGTTTTATTCGGGTTTAGATTGATTTTTTTTAGATGGAGTCGATGAAACTTTCGGAGACGTTAGATGAGTTAGAAGAGGTCTCTTTTCAGTTTACACCGAATTCGAATCTTTATTATGGACAATAATATGTAGGATTTCTGACAAAACCAAGAGATTTGTCAACTTTCTTTCCATATTTAGAAGAATTTGCAAAGTTGAAGACCATTTTTAGTGATTTTTCAATTAATCTGATTCTTTGTTCTTTGTCTTTGTAGAAAATGCTCATTTGTAGTTTCTATATCATAATTTTTGGTGTTTTTTTAATGATAGTTTGATTGAAAATAAAATTATATTTTGTGAAAGTAATTAAAAATCCAATTATGTATTATAATTCGATTTCACTTAGTTATGAATAGTAATAAGATTTTGGGTGTAAATTAGGATGGTTCTTATCAATTTTATTGTTGAAAAAAGTTATCCATGGTAAATGTTTCCGAATGTTTTATATTATGTTGGGTTTTACCGGTAAAACTCTTATTGGAATTCGATTCTATATAGTATTTTAACTCTATTCATAAATTATTGATCTGGTTTTGTCGAATTGGTTGTAGGAAAAATGAAATTGTTTTGATAAAAGCAAATAATGTTGGATGATTATTCAAAATCGTTAAGTCAATGGCATTGAATCTAGTATGTAATTGGATCGTTGGGAACTTGGGATCATTAGTATTGTTACTTGGTGAAGAAGAAAGCTTTAATATTTTGGTTATAAGGTTTAGAGAAATGAGAGGATGAGATGGTCTTTATTCTTTACCCAAACATATAGTTCCTTTAGTCACGTTCCCTCCATTATTCAACATTCATTCATTTCAATCAAATATCCTCTGCATGATGAGTTCAGGCGTCTCACTAACATTAACGTCCAATTAATTTATTCATTTAATTTCTAATTATTCTGAATATCATCAAAATCATTATTATGTCTAAATTTACAAAAATAGCAAATTGAAAAAGAAAAAAGAAAGAAGCTTTCAAATTTTTGGTTTTGTAAAACATATGAAAGTTTCGATATTATCTCTTTCTTTTACGAGAACACCTCGTCGATTTTCTTCTTTTCTTCTTCGTCTTCCTCAAATTCCTATTCACAATACCTAATGGATCTCTGTTATACTCATTCGTTATTCTATGCTTTTGTTTGATTCATACATTGATTGATTACACGATTGTGACGTGTCTGTAAGAAAGCTGGTTTCTTTTAGAGATCAATGGGGGTTGTATCTAGGAACGTTTTCCCGGTTTGTGAAAGCTTGTGTTGCTTTTGTCCGGCTTTACGAGCCAGATCGAGACATCCTGTCAAAAGATATAAACATCTTCTTGCTGATATCTTCCCTAGATCTCTGGTTTGCTTTCTTACACGATTCTCTCTTTAGATCCCCTGTAATATCATGATAAACAACGATAGCGAGAAATTTATGAACGTCTGCATTTTTTGAGACAACACGAGTTTCATTTGATTAAGTGCTCGAAATTCTGCTGCAATTGGTGTATAACTGTTGCAAATTTCCAAGCCTGAGAGATAACATGTTATAACTCTAGTTCTGTGTGATAATACTTATACAGAGAATCTGAGTGTTGGAGAGGAATCAATTTTGAATCTACTTTATACATTTAGTGTTCTGCTTCTTGATTGACTCTGTGACCTTCTTCTAAAATGCTGCTGCAGGATGAGCAACCAAATGATCGAAAAATCGGTAAACTATGTGAATATGCTGCAAAAAACCCTCTTCGTATTCCTAAGGTGACTCTCTTTACAAGTATATCCTTTGACATTCTTGTTATATTGGGATTTTACTGTGTCTGTAATTACTATAAGCAATGATTTCATATATTGTTTTCAGATTACAACCTCTCTTGAACAAAAGTGTTACAAGGAATTGAGAATGGAGCAGTTTAACTCTGTAAAGATTGTAATGTGTATCTACAAGAAGCTTTTGGTTGCCTGCAATGAACAAATGTATGCTTTGTTTTATTATTTTAACATTGTCTATATATACTGCTTGTGGTTGTTTTTAGTTTTCCTAATGAATTATGTCTCACAGGTCGTTGTTTGCTAATAGCTACCTTGGCCTGATTCATATACTTCTAGATCAGACTAGGTTTGATGAGATGCGCATTTTAGGTTGTGAAGCTCTGTATGATTTTGTTACAAATCAGGTGAATAACTCTGTCAATTTTATTCTAAAACAATGTCAGATTTTGGACCATGAATGATTGATTAATGTCTGCAGACAGAAGGTACCTACATGTTTAACTTAGATGGGTTGATCCCAAAGATATGTCCTTTAGCTCATGAACTTGGAGAAGAAGAAAGGACAACAAATTTGTGTGCTGCTGGGCTCCAGGCTCTCTCATCCGTGGTAGTCAAAATTACTTGATTTTGTTCATTCCATTGCAGTTGTTTTGCAAGAAAAGTATTGACACAATCACATTGATTTCCACAGGTTTGGTTTATGGGAGAATTTTCACACATATCAGTTGAATTTGACAATGTAAGTTTTGCTTGGAAGTTTGTAACAATTGTAACAGTTGAATGTTTTTAATTTGTCCTCTGTTCCGTTGATTTTGTTTTTCTTAGGTAGTCTCTGTTGTTTTAGAAAACTATGGAGGCCTCAGTAAGTCTTCAAGTTCTGCAGTCAATCAAGAGAACAAGATTGCTTCAGTTGACAGAGAGTTATCTCCTGCTGAAGCTGAAACAAGGATTGCTTCTTGGACAAGAATTGTGGATGACAGAGGCAAGGCAATTGTATCTGTGTAAATTTTTCTACTCGAGCTTTATTTTGCCATGCTCCTTGTTCCTTATTATAGAAGATATAAGTTCTGATTAGAGAGTGTACAGGGAGGATGCTAAAAACCCCAAGTTTTGGGCAAGGGTTTGTCTGCATAATCTGGCAAAGTTAGCAAAAGAAGCAACAACGGTGCGGCGTGTACTTGAGTCACTCTTCCGTTATTTTGATTTCAATGAAGTTTGGTCCACAGAGAATGGTCTGGCTTTATATGTTCTGCAGGACGTTCAGTTGCTGATAGAACGATCTGGTTCGTAATTTCTCTATTTGTTCATCGGGTTTTGTTGTAAGGTTGTTGTTTAGTAAGTACTAATAGTGTGAGTAATTGATGACAGGACAAAATACGCACTTCTTGTTGTCCATTTTGATCAAGCATCTCGATCACAAGAATGTTCTAAAGAAGCCTAAAATGCAACTTGACATAGTTTATGTTGCTACTGCACTTGCTCAACAGACTCAAGTTTTACCATCAGTAGCAATAATTGGTGCTCTGAGTGATATGATTAGGCATCTGAGGAAAAGTATTCATTGTTCATTAGATGACTCAAATCTTGGGAATGAGATGATTCAGTATAATCTGAAATTTGAAGCTGCAGTTGAACAATGCCTTGTGCAGTTATCCTTAAAGGTAACCACAATTTTAGCCTAAGAAGCTTTACAATGTTGTTTTGTACAGAAACATAAATGAATCACTGATAGTCTCTTGGAATTGAAGGTAGGAGATGCAGGTCCTATCCTTGACATAATGGCTGTAATGTTGGAAAGCATGTCAAATATTACAGTCATGGCAAGAACTCTAATCGCTGCTGTTTTCCGCACAGCACAAATTATAGCAGCTATACCAAATCTATCTTATGAAAACAAGGTAATATCTGCTTCAACTTAGTCTGTGTTTATTCTTCCCAAAACTAGTAAGGGAATAAGAAGATAAACCTGCAATGTTTTCACATGCAGGCTTTTCCTGATGCACTTTTCCATCAACTACTTCAAGCTATGGTCTGTGCTGATCATGAATCCAGGATGGGGGCTCACCGTATATTTTCTGTTGTTCTGGTCCCATCTTCTGTTTGTCCAAATTCAGTTCCCAAGTCTAAAAGGCCTGCTGATATGCAGAGGACATTGTCAAGAAATGTGTCTGTATTTTCTTCGTCAGCTGCATTGTTCAGAAAGCTGAAGCTGGAGTCAGATAATCCTGTTGATGATACTGCAAAGATGCAGAGAGTTTCAACACTTAGCAGGTCAAATTCAAAATTCATAAGAGGAGAAATTGACGACGAGGAACCAAAGACCAATACTAGTTCTGTATTGAACCGGTTAAAGTCAAGTTACAGCCGAAGTCAAAGTATAAGAAGGAACCCGACTTCAATGCTATCAGATCAGAATTTGTCGGGAAATTCATCAGAGAAACCAGTATGTTTCATATTTGACCATAACATCCAATTCATGGAAACTATCATTTCCTTATAACTGATTTCAATGTCTTCTAACCAAAACTTTCAGGTCATACCTTTAAGATTAAGCAGCCACCAGATTTGTTTATTGCTTTCATCAATTTGGGTTCAGTCCTTGTCTCCTCACAACATGCCACAAAACTATGAAGCCATTGCTAATACATTTAGCTTAGTACTTCTATTTGGGAGGACTAAGGTATAGATGCTTACACTGCATAGTTTATGCTTAACAATAGAAGTTACCAAGTCTCATAGAGTAATAATCTACAAATGTTAAATATAAATGTAGAACTCCAGCAATGAAGTCTTGGTGTGGAGCTTTCAGCTAGCATTTTCATTGCGGAATCTTTCTCTTGGGGGTATAGTCTCTTGCAGATAAACTTGTAGACTGATCGCTCAACTATCTTTTTGAGCTTAATTAGAGAGAAATCACATTCACAGATTAATTTTTTTTGCCATATCTTTAGGACCATTGCAGCCATCACGACGTAGATCTCTCTTTACTCTGGCTACATCGATGATTATATTCTCAGCAAAAGCCTTCAACATTCCTCCTCTTGCTAATAGCGCAAAAACAGCATTACAGGAAAAAACGGTAGTCAAAAGTTTTACAAATGTTCTTGTTCTGATTCTTTCCTCTTACGTATGTAGACAACTTTGATGAAGTATATCTTTTGTTTTTGTATATTAGGTAGATCCGTTTCTTCAGTTGGTGGAAGATTGCAAGCTAGATGCTGTTTTCTACGGACAAACAGAGCAACCTAAAAAGAATTATGGGTCAAAAGAAGATGATGAAGACGCCTTAAGCTCACTTGTGGCGATAGAAGAAACTACACATAATCAACCTCGAAAGCATTACGCTACAATGATCATGAAGTTTCTTGGGAAACTATCAGATGTACTATGAACATTTTCATCACTTCTTTATTGTAGTTCTGTTGATCTGTACATAACTGTGTTGATGATCTAACTTGCAGCATGATTCGTCGTCTATAAAGGAGCAGCTAGTTTCAGATTTTATACCTATCGACGGTTGTCCAGTTGGAACACAGTTAACAGAATCTCCAGCTCAAGTTTACAATTCTGAAGAGAAAAACAATAAACCTCGAGAAAATGTATCCACTTTTTGTGCTTGATTTCTGAACGTCTTAAAGTTAAGATTCTAACATCAGTCAGTTTCCTTTTACTTAATGCAGGCTGAAACTCAGTTGCTTATACCAGAGAATGATGCAACGGCTACTCCTGCAGAAGATCAGCTTGGTCTTGACACACAACCTAATGCCAAAACCGCGTTTCTTCTCAGCATCGATGAGCTTCTAAATGCAGTGAGTTCTTTTTTCATGAGTGCTTCTGTCTGCAGACGTTAACAAACATTTAAAGGTGACAGAAGGAATATAAAAACTGCTTGCAGGTGTCTCAGACAACAGCACAATTAGGACGATACTCAGTGTCTGATCCACCAGACATGACATACACAGAAATGGCAGGACATTGTGAGGCTCTTCTCATGGGGAAGCAAGAGAAGATGTCTTTCATGTCTGGAAAAAGCAACAAATTCAGCAGCAACCAAACACCTGCTGCTCCTTCGCCTTGTAGTGGCAATCCATTTGTGGAGCAGAATAGCTCCTGGGAGACGATGGGATTGGGTACACCAGCGTCTTCAAATCTGTGTGTTGCAGAGTATCAAACCCATCCTCCTTTCTTTAATCCTCCTTCATCTACTCCTTTCGACAACTTCCTTAAAGCCGGTAGTTCATCTTGATTAGTTCTCCCATTATTTCTCTCTTCAATATTTTTCTTACATATTACTTTTATAGAACACAAATAATTTATAGAAGGCAAGTTGTTAGCCTAAATAATACATTTTCTTTGGGTGAATGAAGGTCCCTTCAATATATTAGTGAGAAAATTATGTTAGATTAGCTTATTCTCGTTTGGTTTCAGTCATATTTGTCAGCAAAACTGCTATATTACAAGACTTTCAGAATGCAACATTGTCTGGTTCTGTCACATTTGATTGGCTTCGATGAACTCTTTAATAAATGGACACTTGACAGTTTCTACATCACAACTACAAAAGTCATGGAATAACTATAATAAAACTGCAAGGAGTTGTTCTAATATAGGAATTGTATGCTTCCATATGTTTGCTCACGTGCAACAACGTTACAACTAGTTATAAACATATAACGGGAAGCAGAAAGATTCATAGACCTTAATCCGCTCTACAACAAACAGACATGACAAGCAAAACAGAGAGTCCAAAGAGTCTCTAGAGAGTAATGATTTTCCTGTGGAGATGATGTGCTTCATGACCACCATGTTCATGATCATGGAAGAAAAGGGTTAAGATACCTACCAGACACAGGACCGAACCAACCAGTAGTTTGTCATATCGCTCCACCCAGTGAAACTTAAGCTGGCTTGCACCGTAGAACGATAGAGCCACCAGCGATGTCATCACCAGTATGGTGCTGCCCAAAGAATACCAATCATTTCAGACTTTAGTTCTCTATCTTGTTAAATCATATCTAATTTCCCTAAGACTGACAATATAGAGTGTTGTTTGTTGAAGCAGTAAACATGTGGAAAAATCAATAGTATTTGTTTCACCTGAACAGAAGAACTATGATGGCGAGAACCATCATTGACTTTGAATTTCCTACAGCTAGGAAAACCGGGAGAGTTGTTGCACAAGGTGATAATGCAGGAACAAGGACAAGGCCAGCAACGGCCATTTTCTCCATGGGCTGGTTATGAGAATGAGTGTGACCACCTTTACCAGCCAAAAATAGCAAGACATAGCTTCCACCAAGAATTACAAGCAAAAGGGAAGCAAGTTTGTGAACAGTCTCTTCACCGGCGATGGTATTTGCCATTGTGATCGCTGTTATACCAAGAAGGGAAGTGGATATGACATGCAGGACTGCTCCAAATGCAGCTGAAAATGGGTAACAATAGAAAAAATCAGAAAAGAATCTGCAACAACACTTAGCCAAACAGAAATAGAATCAATGAATCATGTAACTGAGCTTGAGAGGCACAACAATTCAATTCAATTGGCTATTCGATTAGTAAGATGGCACTTTGTCACCTGAGACGAATGAGATCAGAATATCAGTAATTCTTTGAAAGCTAATCCCATATCATTATGAAATCTGCTTTACGCTACTCTCATTTCGATGGGAGACGCATCAGGATCTCACATTACCTATAACGGGAAGGCACCAAGTGCAACACCAACGTTGATGAAGAACATTTCGCACTAAATTTTTTTATTTTTTATCAATGACGCAGCAAATGAATCGAATCATTCATGCCTCAACTCCTAGTTATCTATTCTAGCTTAATCACGCAATGCTTTTGGAGACCTCATCGAAAAGCGGAACAAGGGAAATTCCAGAAACATCAAATGTGCATCATTTCGTAAATGGGAGAAAGAGAAACGAGGAATTAAGACCTCAAAATGGATACACTTACTGACGAAGAGTGTTCTAGAAAGCGTCCATTTCTGCGCTCGTCCAACGATGGAGAAAGGCAACCAGTGCGTCGGGATAAACGAATGAAGGAGCGACACTGTCGCTATTCCACCGATCGTCGAGAGATCCTCCGCACTGAAAGTGTCCATTTTTCTTCTTCTCCCGTCGAAAAAGAAATTCCGTGAAATTAAAAAAACAAAGTCCGCAAATTGCAGGTAGAAACAACAGTAGCTCGATCTTAACCTCCGATAAGCAATATAAATGAATCGGAAGGAGATTTACATTTGAAACTGGTAAGTATAAGATCTGAGGTTCTGAGGAAGAAGAAACTCATGAAGAAAAGGAAATCAGTGAACAAGAGCGGATAATCGGGTCATCTGACGGGTGGGTGGGATCAAGATCTTGAGGTGTTAGTTAACCGACGGGTCGGATCCGGACCTTGAGTTGTTAGTTTTCTTCTAATGTTAAAATGAACCGAAACAAACCAAAGAAAAACGGAACTCATCCCAAACTGAACCCTTTTTTTTTTTCCTTTTGTTTCTCTTGTGATGTCAAACTAATAATTTCAGTAAGACAGTGCCGAAACTGCGACATTATTAGCGATCGAAGGAAAACTTCACAAGCGTCTAGAAAAAGACGAAATCGACCAAGAAGTAGAAGGATGAAGAAGATCCCGGTGCTTCTTATGGGCTGTGGAGGCGTTGGTCGCCACCTTCTTCAACACATCGTCTCTTGTCGATCGCTTCATGCCAACATGGTACTTATTCTCTTCTCCTCACTTACTTATTTTTCTATGTTCGATATTTTTCAGCAATGAATTAGTCATAAACTAAATGTGGTTTCATATATGGTTTCCTTCCGAATCTTTGCTTCTGGATCTTCTTACCTCGATTTTCCTTGGTCATAGTGGAACATATACATTATTCCTGTGCATTATCATCATCATCTAGATTTTTCTCGAGTTGATAAATTTGGTATTTGAGTAAATGTTGACCTAATCTCCCCAAATACGCGAGTATCATATTCATTTCTCACTGAAATTAATGTTGTAATGTAGCTTAGCTCACTTTTACTTTCTATTTGACAGGGAGTTCATTTGCGGCTGGTTGGAGTATGTGATAGTAAATCCTTAGTTGCTCCAATGGATGTGCTTAAAGAGGAACTGAATGATGAACTCTTGTCAGAAGTTTGCCGTATCAAATCAACTGGTTCTCCATTGGGTGCTTTAGGTAACTCTTTGGCCTATCATTGGTTTTGTTCATGAGTCTGTTTATGGATGACAAACTGAATACTATTCTTTTTATCATTCCAGATAAAAGTGGATATCAAGTTTTCAATGATTCCGAGTCAACAAGGGAAACAGAAGAGATTGCAAAACTTCTTGGTAAATCCACAGGTTTGTACCAAACATAAGGTTGATGATATACAATTGTTTCGGCCAGTATTTTGAAATGTTCAAAGTCGGTTGGTCCCAAATAGCTTCTGATAGATCAAAGGCATGTTTATTTGCTATAGGCTTAGCTGTTGTGGATTGTTCAGCCAGCATGGAAACGATTGAAATGTTGATGAAGGCAGTTGACTTGGGTTGCAGTGTTGTCTTGGCAAATAAGAAGCCTCTTACTTCAACACTGGTAACATCTTGTTACTAGTTTTTTTTAATGCGTGTTCAGCGTATGTTATTACTTATTAATGTGTAAGCATAGATATCAAACTAGTCTCTGTAGCTCTTTCTCTTCCTTTTTGGATTTCTTGTGGTGATCATTAGCGCAAACACATATATTTGGAGATAGTATAGGGTATTATGTTGTTCCCAGCAGAAAAAGTTGCAATGTTGGTTTAAGTTATTTTCAAAATATTTAGGACAACCGAATTCTTCAAATTGCTTTTTCTTGAAATGTGTCCTGATTTTTGTCAACTGGAAGTACCCTAGATAATAGGACAAAACTAGAAAAAAAAGAGAAATTCTCAGTAGATAAATGCTAATATAAACATCACGTAGTTTGAACTGACTCATAGTATTCTCTCATCTTGTCTTCTACGCAGGAACATTACGATAAATTGGTTTTGCATCCACGACTCATCCGCCATGAATCTACTGTAGGTGAAACACAGCTTAAGTATAGAGTAACTCTATTAATTATCAGTTTGTAGTCTTTTGAAAATGGAACTTGTTGTAAATATGCTCTGATATAGTTGGCTATGTATGGTAGGTGTTGAAATTTTAGCGTTTGTGCCTGACATGTTAATTTATAGGTTGGTGCTGGTCTTCCTGTCATTGCATCCTTGAACCGCATAATTTCATCGGGAGATCCTGTTCATAGGATTGTCGGTAGTTTGAGCGGTAATCACATTTGAAATTCAATTTATTTGACTATGATAGTGTTATAGACGTTTATCATTGTTTAATGAATCTTTGTATCCCTACTCGTAGGTACCTTGGGATACGTAATGAGTGAGCTGGAAGATGGCAAGCCTCTAAGCCAAGTTGTTAAAGCTGCTAAAACGCTGGGGTACACTGAACCAGGTTTCTTCCAGTCTCATTTAATCATAATGGCACATATCTTGTGTTGTCTGATTGATGGTCAACTGGATGCTTCTGGCAGGATCATTTTTCTAAGTAGATGTTACTCAATTTGTCTGTCTATACTCCAAATTTTGTTTTGTAGATTGGTACTATTCTCTAACTTCCTTTGACTTTATTGACATTGTGCATTAGGATAGGGTTTAGCCGTTGGAACACCTTCGAATAATATGTGAAAAGGAAGATACTGCTTGAATATTCTAACGATTCTTAATTGTTTCAAGGCAAATTGAGGATGGATCACTTCTGAAAAAGCATATTTTCAAGATGATGTTTGACTGACATGTTTTTTGTTTGCTTCACAGATCCACGTGATGACCTTGGTGGCATGGATGTTGCTAGAAAGGTATGGGCAGATAGATGTAGAGTCTCTTGTGAGAGTTAGTGCATATGTACCTTTGTTAATGTAAGTGATGTTATCATCCGTTCACAAGATAGATTACTTTCTTCATCTGATTTGAGCATTACACACAAAAAGCAGTCATGACTTATCTGGTGGTTATGTGAAAAATCTTTTGCTTGAAACTTGATTTCCTGATGATGGTCGACAAATCCTCCAATGTTTTGTTTTCACTAACTCACTGCGATTAAAACACTATTCATTGAAACTGTCATAAATTTTTAGTATCAAGCATTTTCTTGCTTACGTTAACATTATACCATTTTAGTTCAGACTTTCATGATTCACATTTTGTCTGTTTCTGTCATGGTAGGCCTTGATTCTTGCTCGACTTCTTGGGAAGAGAATAACTATGGAAAGCATAAAGGTGTGAACAAACATTCAAAGCTTTTTCCATCTTTTGGTGAAATAATTCTCTTCAAGTCTATTTCCAGTTGATGAGTTGCAGTTGCCAACCTATTCTCAGCTCAAATTTTGCCTGGAGATTTTAGTTTAGTCTTTGTCTTTAAAAATGAAGCTAGAACTGGGCTTTAAGACATGCTGATCTTTTCAATGTTGTCTGATCGTTGGTTCTGCCTTCTTGTCTTGAAACGACTTGCTTGTAACAAGAGTCCTATGATCTTTTTTCTCCGGAGCATAACCTTTGTAGTTTCAATTGTTTTTCTGTAGATAGAGAGCTTGTACCCTGAAGAGATGGGACCTGGACTCATGTCTGTGGATGCTTTCCTCCATGATGGAATAGTAAAGCTTGATCAGAACATTAAGGAAAGGGTTAAAAAAGCTTCATCAAACGGGTGTGTGCTTCGTTATGTCTGTGTGATTGAGAGTTCAAGGTAATAACGGTTATTTCCACTCACTATTTCCCAACCCAACTTTTTTTTAGTCAACATTTAATACCTTAAAATAAATTTGCAAGGCTAATCTAATTTGACTGTGGCTAGAGAGAACAAGTGCTTCCTAATAATTATATTGGTAAAAACATATGCAACTGAAGTATACTGATTATTGAACTTCACGGTCTTATGCAGTGTTCAAGTCGGCATCCGAGAAGTTTCAAAAGATTCACCATTAGGAAGATTAAGAGGCAGTGACAATATTGTAAGTCTGTTATAAAAAATTTGTTTGTTAAATATTTCTGAGACTGCCTTCCACACATGAATCTCTTAGCTTAAATGACCGAACACAAACACAATGCTTACTAAATCTACATTGTTTAGTTAGTAAAAAATATTAATTGAATTGATTGAAAAAACTGTAGGTAGAGATATATAGCCGGTGCTACAAGGAGCAACCATTGGTGATTCAAGGTGCTGGAGCCGGTAATGACACAACTGCAGCTGGTGTTCTTGCAGATATCATGGACTTACAGGACCTTTTTCCTTGAGAGAGAGGTCCATTTTTTTGAGTTTTACCTGACCTAACTAATAATAAGAGCCCCAGTTTCATTATTACCTCTTCTTAGATCTGGTCTGCTTAAAACAATTCAGCGTTTCTTTTCATTAAAAAAATTACCAAACAAGAACGTGGCCTCTCCTTGCATTACAAAAAACTTTTTTTTTTAAGTTTGACAAATCACTTGAAGCTGTTTTTAAAAAAGCGTTGACTATAGAAAAATAAAATCAAAACAGGGTCAAACGGAGAGATCGGAGGTGATTGTTATCTCAGTGTGATCAACCTGATTCTTGGGATCAAGAGCCATCTCGTGGAGCCGGAGAAGACTTCCGGTAGCTAGAATAGCCTTAGGGTTTATATCATGGAGAGATCGGAGATACAAACTCTGACAAGCTTTATTCGCTGCATCTGATAATTCTCTGTCTTTAGCTTGAAGCCCCAAGAGACAATGGCCTAAGATCCTTAATATTGGTTGCAGAAGCTCCCATGGCAATGGAATCCTTTCGCTATCTCTTTCAGGTCTTCCTCCTACCATGGCGGCATTCTCTTCTTCTCTCCATGAATCGTCGCTCAAGGTAGGGATCACGGCTCTTGAAGATTGCTCAGTATCTCCGTTTTGTCCTGCCCATTTCTCGCACGACTCACAGAAATTGAGCTTGGATTGACGAGGCATTCTCGATATTTTGCTATAGTAAAGCTCCAACGCGACTCCGACGATCCTTGCACGTCGCGTGGATCTCACTGTCCCGTGTGGATCTAGTGTTGAAGAGAGGACGGCGATGTTGAGGCACATTGAGTTGTTCTTTGTGGTGCCTTTTGATTCGTGGTAAATGCTGGGATGTGAGAGATCTGGAATGTTGACGGTGATTGCTTGACCGGCTCGTGAGGTTGTCTCGTGTGCGTAGAGAGCGAGTAAAACGGCTTCGAATCCGGCTTGAGGTTGTCGAAGAGGGACACGAGAGAGGTAAAGACCAGCGATCAAAGGAACGAAACGAAGGACGAGAACCTGCAACGACGGTTCCGAGGATTGAAAAGTATCGTAAAGCCAACGGCACAGATTATTATCGCCGGCGCCTGAGTCAGGACGTAGGAGAAGAGAAGAAATCGCGGTGGAGACGGCTTCATCGTCGAGGAGGAGAGAGATCGTGGAAGGGATGTTTGTAGTTGTGACGATCGAGGATAAGGTTTGGATCGCTGTTTGATATTTCGCATTGGAATCGGAATCGTTAGCCATGGTGGTTTCTGAACCGTCGTTGATCGCCGGAGGAGGTGGAGAGTCGTTGCTAGAGGAAGAATCAGACATTTTCGTGAGGTTGATTGAGAGAGGAGAAGATGAAAATAAGAAGTTTTGAAATTTTATGGAAATTTACGCAGCAAAAATAGGATCAAATATATTTAAAACCTGCTCATATCGTACGGTCTTGGATTAACCGATGTATTTTGAATCGGACGGTTATTATAGCACCGTACCAGGACCAGAAACAGTAACAAATAAATACTAAAAAATAAATAAATTCGGCAAATATTATTTCAAGTTTTCAACCTTTGCTTGTGGCTGGCTGTTCTTCTTCATCTCTTCAATTTGATCAGAGAAATTAGGGCAACGTAATTTGGGCAAATTTCTCTCCTTTTTTACGAAAACCTTGAACGGATTGCTTGAGGAGGTACGTAACTTGTTTCGATTTTTAGTTTATTTCCTGTTTTTAGGGCTTTCTCATTCTTTGTTCGTTTCGGTTTAGCTAGCATCTACGAATCGCTCTTTGCTATTTCTTAATTTATGATTCATAGCGATTGATTCGTCTCTGGCCTGTAGATTTTCAGATCCAATCAGGGTCGTACTCGTTGGTGAAAAACTCCTTGTTTGGGTGTTTCGGGTTGCATTGGACGCTGGCTGGATTTTCATGGCCTTTGAGTGCCAGGAGAGACTTGAAGTTGCTAATGATTCTTTGGATATTGGAGAGACATCTAACGAACAAAGAAGTGAGTCTGATGTTCTGAATTCTGAATTGGGAATAGTAAATGGATCTGTTGAGATTCCTAGTGTGAAGTTATGTTGTCAGCATAAGAAGGGAACTTTGGTGACCAGTGGCTCGAAACAGTTGCTCTCTGACAAGGTTTTGTCTACTACCATTATTGATTTGCCTCAGGCATTGATATCTGAAATTCTTAATTGCCTTGACCCAAAAGAGTTAGGTATAGTGTCGTGCGTTTCTACTAGTCTGCATAGTTTAGCATCAGAGCATCACGCTTGGAAGGAGTTCTACTGTGAGAGATGGGGACTTCCCTTAGTTTTAGGAGCTACAAGCGCAGGATTTTCCGATGTGAGGTCATGGAAAAAGCTGTTTGTTGAAAGAGAATTTAGGAGTAGGACCTTTCTAGGACGATACAGTATTGATACCCTCTACGGTCACACGGAAGCAGTACGGACCGTTTTCGTCTTAGCTTCTGCCAAGCTCATTTTTACTTCTGGATATGATTCTATTGTTCGGATGTGGGACATGGAAGAAGGCTTTTCTATTGCAGCATCTAAACCACTCGGTTGCACAATTAGGGCAGTTGCTGCTGATACGAAGCTGTTGGTAGCTGGCGGTACTGATGGATTTATTCATTGCTGGAAATCACTGGATGGTCTCCAGAACCTGTTTGATCTCACAGGTTTTCAGAAAGAAAATACCGAGTTTCGCCTATGGGGACATGAGGGTCCTATTACATGTCTTGCCGTGGACATGAAAAATATCTTTAGCGGTTCGTGGGATATGTCTGTTCGTATTTGGGATCGATCGTCAGTGAAGTGTATCAAAACTTTGAGGCATAGTGATTGGGTTTGGGGACTTGTGCCTCATGAAACCAGCATGGCTAGCACGTCAGGTTCGGACGTATATATCTGGGACATAAGCAGTGAGACTCCACTGGCGATCATTCATGATGCTCATGAGGGTACCACATACTCTCTGGCAAGAAGCCATACTGGGGATTTCCTATTTACTGGTGGAGAAGATGGAGGGATCAAAATGTTTGAGATCAGAAGAGACGGTTGTGAAACAAACGTTGTACTCATTTCTCAATGGATGCCTCATACTAGTCCTGTCTACTCTCTTTCTTTTGAGTTTCCCTGGCTTGTCTCAGCATCTGGTGACGGTAAACTCGCACTTATGGACGTTAGGAAGTTGTTGAAGACTAACCGTCGTACCTTATCAAAGAGTGTTTCTTCGAATATTGTGGAACCGCCACATAGAATGCTGCACGGGTTTGGGTCAAACTTGTTCTCTGTGCACGTGGGTTGTGACCGTATAGTGTGTGGAGGTGAAGAAGGCATAGTTCGGATATGGAACTTCACACAAGCGTTAGAGGTAGAGCGAAGGGCTCGTGCTCTCAAAGGAATGAGGCTTGAGAACAGGATGAGACGAAGGAGGATGCAGATGGAGATGAATGCAAAGAATGGAAGGCCTGATCAATGCTCCATTGCTGCTCATAAGAACCCTATCAATGGCGATAGAAATCAAGCTTGGCATACTAAACGAAGAGCAAGCGGGAAGGCAAATGCCTAAGCAATGCGATTCTTTGTTCCTCAAGACACTCACTCAAATGAAGCAACTTGTAAAACCTTGACACCTTCTGGCCTTTAGCTTAGAGACTTGAGTCTTACGATTGATAGGAACCGAGAAGATTCGATTTTACTTCACTTTTTCTTTTTTCTTTTCTTTTTGATTCATGTCTCTTGAATCCGTCAATTTAGGTTCTTTGGAAAAGAAAAATGCAAAATTTAAGAAATAAGGAAAAGTTCAACAAAAGTTTACAAATGCCAACTGATTTTCAAAATCTTAAAACACTAAATGAACATACGTTAATGCGTATGGTAAAGTCTGAACGTTCGATTAAAAAGTTTATAGTTCAGTAACAAATCGAGAATACAAAGGTAACTGCACTAAGTGGACTGCAATGTGAAGACAAACTTACATTGTCTTGTGTTTCCCTTTCGGTTATTGAAGGTTTGGAACTTCAGAAATCAGAATCATTGCTTAATAGTTATAATGTTTTGAGTAAAAGAAAGTCTACAAGAAGTTCAGGAACTTAGGAGATTTGAGACGACCGTAGCATTTAAGATAATGTAAAGTAATGCACGAAAGGAAGAATACATCTGAAACTGTTATTGAAGTGAGAAGTGAAAGAGTTTATCTATCATAGAATTAAGATTGTATATTCTTTTCCTTTGGAATTACAGAGAAAAAAGAAGCAGCTATATACCCACTTTATGGTTACTATTAACCTGAGACAATGCATAGTGAGGCTCTAGTTGGTTCGTTGCCTAACATGTTGGCTGCTGGTATCGCCACCACCGTCAGAAAGTTGAGCCCACACACTCTGAGACTTTGCTCCTCCGGTGCTGTTGCCGTCTTCCTCGTGACCAGCCAATGCCTTCAGAAGCTCAGACTGGAGGCTCACACATTTATCCTTCAGCTGTTGGTAAGCTTCTGTTTCCAGGACAGCTGCAATATCCAAGGCCATACCAAATCAAACACAACAGAAATATTCCGTAGCTTTATTAAGACCATCATCATTCACCTAAATTGCATAGTGTCTGATATTAAAAACAATTTTAGTATGTCATGTAGAAGCATACCTGCTAGGTTCTCAGCAGTAAATTTTAGGCAAAAGCTTTTCAGTTCCTTAGCATTATATCTGTCGGCCAACGCTAATATCGTGGCGACCGATTTGACTGATACGCCTTTGCAGATGTGAGATTCACACAACAACCTGAGCCTATTTAAGTGGTACTTGTCTGCTGCTACTAAAAGCTTTACAATCAATGTCTCGTATATTTCTGACAGCATTAAGCGCTCAAATGTACAAGGTGTTGCCGGCTCCACATCCTCCGGAAGAGAATCTTTATACATGAATTGTAGCAAAGCCTGGAAGGAACAGAGTATAAATACAGGCACGATAGGAACATACAGAAACAAGTAAAGAACAACCACCGATGATGTACCTTGAAAACTATAGGTTCCAAATCGTTGATAGTAACCTCTGCATTGTTTGGTTCACACTCATTGAAAAACATAGACTTGAAAAATGGAGATCGAGCAGCCAAAACTAGTTTATAGCTCGGAACTTCTCGTCAGCAATGTCAAAGGTGACATCAGAACCTTCCATACTATCCAGTAAAACTCCAAAATGTGATCCAAGTTCTGATTCAGGGACATTAACAGAGTGTAACCGTGGGCATTGCAAATCTGAAACCACAACTCCAACCGTACAATTGATTTTCAAGCAATCGTTTTTGAGGTAGTCAGATGTTTCAAGATGGTGACGTTTGAAGAAACGTTTATATCCCCTAATAAATCCAAAAAGAAAAAAAGAGAGTTAGAGGAGCTTGCATTAGCAGATTGTAAGCAAAAGATAATTGTAAAGAGAAGAACAAATATATCTCTTTTTACAAAGAATTAAAGTAAACTGGAAGAACAGAAGACACAGCTTCTCTATTGAAACACCATAGATATATAGAAAATTGCAATTCAGTTTTCTTTGCATCATGAAGATCAAACCACCCACAAACAATACTTGCTATGGGAGCAACTAGCAAGTACCCACAAACCAATTAGGCAAAAAAAGGCAGGTTTGCAACTCGTACCACATGCTTCCTCGGTATTTGAGAGTGTAAGGTCCACCTTCAAGTGACCGCTCAAAATGGCTATGAACCTTGTGCTTTCCCTTTCCGCTTTGGTCAACAAGAGTGAGCTCGAAAAGTTAAAATCGTCTTTTTACATCACGTGAAGATACTAAAAAATAAGAAAAATAAAAAAGATAAAAGTGTGCATGGAACACAATTTCGGTAAAAAAGTACTGGAAGCAAATATTTCATTATTTTATACCGTTTCGAACCGCTTGACATCGCAAATGCAACCACAACCGCCATTGATTAGTTATAAATTTTGTGCAAACACGTGTTTCATTGAGAGTAGTGTTTGGTCACGGGGTTTAACCTGATCTCTATATTCTTCAAAGTCATATCTCAATCCGATTGCCAAACAAGCCGTCAACTCTGCTCGAATTCAAGCCATCGTTTCTCTCAATCTAACAGCGAAAAGAAAGAAATGGATAGTCGTGAAGGTTGCTGTGGTAGCGATGCAAAGACGGAGATGATACCAACGGAGGAAGCTCTAAGGATAGTTCTCAGCGTATCAAAGCGTCTGCCTCCTGTAGTCGTATCTCTGCAGGAAGCACTAGGGAAAGTGTTGGCTGAGGATATTTGTGCTCCTGATCCTCTACCTCCATATCCTGCTTCCGTCAAGGTGAATATCATTCAACTTATATCGAACAAGTTTGGCGATTGCTCAGTTGGTTCTCTCGTCTGATTAGTATAGAATATCGAGATATCTTTCTGTTAACTCTCGTCAATCGTTTGCATGTTTATGTAAGCTTGAGGATAGTTGTGTGCTTCAGGCGATGAATGGAAATTATGTAGTGTCTTGATTGAGATTTAATGGGCTTAAGAGGGAGATATTGGATGAACTATATGAAGTGATTGATTTGTTTTTGATTTGGAATCAATCTAATAGACTTTGAGCTCACATGATTTATCCGTGAAAATTAAGAAAATGAAAGATGCTAAGCTGGTAATGAGTAAATACAGCTAATAGTTGAAAAACTTTGACATTGTTGTTGTTTAGGATGGATTCGCAGTTGTTGCTTCAGATGGTCCTGGAGAATACCCAGTGATTACAGAATCGAGAGCTGGAAATGATGGACTGGGCGTGACTGTTACTCCTGGAACTGTGGCTTATGTAACAACTGGTGGTTAGTATATTCCCATTTGATTTGTTTGTGTCATTTGTTCACTGGAAACCTTTTACCTGCTTATTAGATTATTTGTAAGCCCTTATTTTCAATTCTTATTCATTTTGTAGTTTCTTCTCTGATGTCAGCCTATTTTTTTCCTTGATATGTTTCTCTTTAGGACCCATACCTGATGGTGCGGACGCAGTTGTTCAAGTAGAGGACACTGAAGTAATTGCAGACGTTACACCTGAGTCAAAAAGAGTAAAAATATTGATTCAAATCAAGAAAGGCACTGACATCCGTAGAGTGGTATAGTTTCTTCTTTCTCGTTTATATACTTGATATCTTTGATTTCCTATATTTCTGACTGTTTGCTAAATGACTAAAGTATCATTCTTTTCTTTACAATGTGCTGCATTTTCTGGATCAAAGAAAATTTTAGGATGCATGTCAGACCTATATGTTAAATGAACTGAACTGCTGTGTCCTTTTGTGGGTAAGGTTAGACAAATGGAAGATGCTGGGCTAATTTTGGATATTTACGTGAATCTTTGGAACCCTTCCTGTATTTTAATAGTGTATATAGCTGTGAATTTGCAATATATTTAAGGTAAAAGTCTAAAAGACACTTCTGGTCTTAAAATAAGCATGCATGATGATATTACTAACAGACCTGAGTAATTGAGGATAGCTAAAGCATGTTTCCCTATTATTATTTAACATCAAATCTAAAAAGTTAATGAAATCACAGTTTTTTCCAGCTGTTAGAGTGGAGAGTGGAGACAATTGTTGTATGTTCATTATTGTTTGACTTGGTGGATTCCATAAGGTCAGTTTGATTTATTTGCTAGGGTTGTGACATAGAGAAAGGCGCAACTGTACTAAAGAATGGAGAAAGGATTGGTGCCTCAGAAATTGGCTTGTTAGCAACCGCAGGAGTTACCATGGTGAAGGTATTGCTGTATATCAACTTTATCTGAGCCAATTTACAAAAAGATGTGTCCAAAATATTCTTAAAAGAAAACTTTCTGGTAGGTATATCCTATGCCAACAGTTGCTATTCTCTCTACTGGGGATGAACTTGTCGAGCCAACTGGTGGGACTTTAGGCCGTGGTCAGGTAACATGCAGAAAATTAAGATTCTTGTGCATATGAAAGTTATACCGATGTAATAATTGCAAATAGGTATTGGATACCATATTATCTTGAAGTAAAAAAGTGAGCTCTCTGCAGATTAGGGACTCAAATCGAGCAATGTTGGTGGCAGCAGTGATGCAACAGCACTGCAAAGTTGTTGACCGTGGAATAGTTAGAGATGATAGAAAAGAACTTGAGAGGGTTTTGGATGAGGCCATATCCTCTGGAGTTGATATTATCCTAACTTCTGGTGGTGTTTCAATGGGAGACAGGGATTTCATCAAGCCATTGCTCGGAGAGAAAGGGAAAGTATATTTCAGTAAGGTAAATAAGCAGTACAAGTTGACAATCTTTAGATTGATATATACATATAGTGAACCGAAGAGTTTTCATACATTAGTTTTGTTTCAGGTATTGATGAAACCTGGGAAACCTTTGACTTTTGCCGAGATTAGGGCAAAACCAACTGAAAGTATGATGGAGAAAACAGTCCTTGCATTTGGATTACCAGGAAATCCTGTAAGCTGTTTGGTTTGTTTCAATATATTTGTTGTGCCTACAGTCCGCCAGCTTGCAGGATGGACAAGCCCCCATCCACTGAGGTCAGTGAAGCATTCATTATACTAGGTTCTCCAGGTGAATTCATTTTAAGATGATTACCATTGAAAGGGTAATTATTGTTTAATTCGCAGAGTGCGAGCTCGACTTCAGGAGTCCTTAAAGTCCGATCGCATCCGTCCTGAGTTTCATCGGGCCATTATCAAATGGAAAGACAACGATGGTTCAGGGACTCCCGGGTTAGTATTTCATAATTATGTCTTTTTTTTTATTAAAAAACTTAGCTGGATCTTCCTAAATTTTCTTGCAAGTTTCAGTATGCATTACTGTCGTAATAGGGTAATAAGATATACCTGGATGTCAGATTTGTTGCTGAGAGCACTGGACATCAAATGAGCAGTCGGCTTTTAAGTATGAGGTCAGCTAATGCGTTGTTGGAGGTGCCTGTTACAGGAAATGTGCTTTCTGCTGGGACTTCTGTATCAGCTGTAATTATTTCTGATATCAGTGGCTTTTCAATAGACAAAAGAGCCTCATTAGTAGAACCAGAATCTGTTCGAAAAGAAAAAAAGTACGATGAAGTACCTGGGCCTGAGTATAAAGTGGCCATTCTTACTGTCAGTGATACTGTCTCAGCTTGGGCTGGATCTGATAGAAGGTATGATTAGTATTAAACTTTCTGACTGTCTCATTGCAAATCTGGATGAGTTGAGTTATATAAAAAAGATATATATTACCTTCTATTTGCGTCTTTTTACTAGCTTGACTCCTTAACCACTGTTAGAAGACGTTATGGAATTTATTTTTCATAGAGGAATACATGCTTGTTAGGGGTCAAAAAATACTCTTTAGAAGACCTGTTTCTGGCTGACTAATCGATGAGAAATAATCTAGAACATGAAATTTGTAGTCAAAAGTGAAAAGATTCTAGGTTTACCTTGTTGATTTTCTCTTTCAATCTGGCATAATGAATGCAAATAGTCATAATGTAGAGTCGTCGATGATCTCCTCAGCTAGAGTTAAATGCAGTGAATGAAAACTCTGGAACAGAAATTTTATTTCATTCTCTTCAATCAAAAAAGTGCATCTAGATACACCTCTCCAGTTCGTTATTCTGATGAGGTCACAAATTCGATGCCATAAAAAAACTGCAGTGATTAAGCTGTTTCTTGTCATAGTGAGACAGGGAAGCATCATAGTGCCTAGCTACATCTTTAAGTAAAACCTCATCTCAGTGCCATTCCTTGTTTCAAATATTCAAAGGAATCTTCAAATTCTCTTTCCACTTTATTTTTGTTTGTATTCACTTCAAAATTTATGTGAAAGTTTTGCTCTTATCAATTATTTTATCCGTTTGTGTAATGATCCTTTCTTAATTGCTTTTCTTATGCTGTTGCAGTGGACCCAGGGCTGTGTCAGTGGTTAATTCCTCGTCTGAAAAACTGGGAGGAGCTAAGGTAGTCGCAACTGCTGTTGTCCCAGATGAAGTGGAAAAAATCAAAAACATTCTCCAGAAATGGAGTGATGTTGACAAAATAGATCTCATTCTGACACTTGGTATACAAATAATTTGTTACTTATGCTAAATTTGTTGTTGCCTTTGAATCATATTTTTGATATACTTAACATCTTGCGTCTAGGTGGTACCGGCTTCACACCAAGAGATGTAACACCTGAAGCAACAAAAGAGGTCATCGAGAGAGAAACACCTGGTCTCCTATTTGTTATGATGCAAGAGAGCTTAAAGGTAAATACTTACCCTTTACCTTTAGAACTTTTGATATGATAAACTAGACTGATCCAATTCCAAAACTGTATTGAGCCATGATATAGTTAAATAAGTTTTCCATTCTTTTATCCAAAATATTGAATGAACATTGCTTTTCTCCGTACTCGAGAAAAAGGGTGGTGTGTAGTCATCTGATTCGGTGTCCTTTTTCTCTGTGAGCAGATCACGCCATTTGCGATGCTCTCACGCTCCGCAGCAGGAATAAGAGGCTCAACATTGGTACAAAATCTCTAAAGTTCACATTGGTGCAATCTCTAAGTTGCCATCACTCACGTTTCTATGCTTTTTTGGTCTCTCAGATAATCAATATGCCTGGAAACCCAAACGCAGTGGCCGAATGTATGGAGGCTTTGTTACCGGCATTGAAGCATGCACTGAAACAGATCAAAGGAGACAAGAGAGAAAAGCACCCAAAGCACATACCTCACGCAGAAGCCACCGTACCGACAGATACATGGGACCAAAGCTATAAGTCGGCCTATAAAACAGGAGAGGAGAAAGAGGAAGCTGGATGTTCTTGTACTCATTGAAAATTTCTAGCTTCTCCACAGTCAAACAAAGCCCCAAGTGATTTTGCTCTGAACTGTTGCGACTAAATATAAGTTTTGACAAGTTTTGTAATTAACACGAAATCCAAACTATATGGTGTAGAGTTTTGTAATAGAGTCTACTTTATGATTCAATCTGGTGAATTTAATTTACTTTTCTATAACAGAATAAATAATGATTTTGGTCTAGTGGCATGTGGTAAATTTACTGAAGGCAGACACTATCTCACAAAGGACTGACTAGTTGTGATTTAATGTTGGACAAAAAAAAATTGGGCTAGCTCTCGTAGCTCATCCGGTAAGCCAAGGCACATGTCAGTGCTATGCTTATTCAGTTCGAGTCTCGGGCAATGCATTGAAGAGGAAGAGAAAGACGGGTGTATTGAAATTAGAGTTTTAAAAGATTTGATAGGATTTGGATTTTAAAAGATTTGGAGAGATTTAAATGAATCTTCATGATACTTGGAATGGTTTAAGTTAATTTTTTTATTTTTTATAGAAACAATGGTGATTTTAGGAGAGTTTTCATAAATTATTATGAGATTTAATGTGATTTTTGTTTCAAGAATAATTTGACATTTGGAAAATATCTCAAGCCACATCATAACCACAAGACCATCTACACAATTAAGAGGTATTCTCCAAAAGTGTGAGAAAAAGACAATGTCCTAAAAAAAATCAAAGAACCGTAGATGAGTTATCAAAGACTAAAAGCAAAGTTGATATGCTAATTGAAATGGTAGAGATTTCTTTCAAGAACAAATCACTTATGAAAAACGAAAAAGCAAAATTGAAATGGAACTGATTTCAAAAGGCACATACTTTTCTGAGTTAAGAAAGATAACTAAACAAGATAAAGTGAGAGAAACAAAGACATAATCTGTAGAAACAGAAGAAGAAAAACTCTTGATTTCCCTGTAAATAAGAATATAGAAGAAGAATTTCAATTACACTTTTCTTGTTTCTCCCCAAAAAAAATGGTAGTGAAGCCTTACTTTTTATTATTGGTGAAGAAAGTGGAAAATGAAAATGGAGTATTTTTCTTTTTTGAACCAAAAAAAATGGAGGTTTTTTTTCTGTTTGTAAAATCACACCCTAGATAATCTAGGTGGAGTTTTGAGATTTATTTTTACAACTAAAAAGGTATTCAAAGTCTCCTAAAATCAAGTTTAGAAATCTTCTTAAGAAAGTAAAGTGTACTTGTCTACTGGTAGGTGATAAGTCTACTAAATGTATGCACTATCTCACAGTCAGAGATTGAATTTCACTGCATACATTATGTAGGAACTTGGCTAATGGACCGGTCAGTTGTGGTCCAGTGTTGACAAAAAAAAATCTTCTCAAAAAATTTTGAACTTTTCAATAACAAGAGATTTGATATGATTTTGATAAACTGTTTATTGAATAACAAGAGATTGTGTATTATTTTAAGTGACTTTGTTAAAATTTCAAGTTTAGTAACACAAGATTTAGGAAGTGATTTAGAAATGATTAGTTGAATAATATGTGATTTAAAAAAAAAACTCATAATCACCTAAAATCTGGGTTTCAATACAACCCCTAAGAGAGTTACACAATTGTCTTGGTCAACTTGATTGATCCAATTGTTGGTGACAAAAAAAAAGAAAAAGAAAAGTGTATCCATTAAATAACTAACTTTAGACGGAGTCTATCTCTCCATTGTGAGATTGAGGCGGTGCTTTGGACTATGGAATGTCTCCTTTCTCTACATCAGACAAAAGTTGAGATAACGATAGATTGCGCAGATGTCATGAAGATATTCATTTCTTGCTCAAACTGACCGACTTTCAGACCATATCAGGAGGATTTCACTAAGTTAAAAAGTCTTTTTAAATCATTTTCCTTCAATGTAATTTCTAAATCTCTGAATCATAAAACAGATTCTCTCACATGCATTATTAGAAAAATTATTAATGGTTCAAGTCTTGTAAACATGCCTTCACTTTTGTGAATTGTTAATGAAATTCATAGAAACTCTTAAATAACTAAGTAATATGTAGCAAATTATGAAAGTAATTAATAACATTTTCTATAAATATATATATATATATATATTTACCTAATTGATAAACTAATTTCTAGTGGTTGCAAAAATCACGTGGTCTAGTTGGTTTGCCTCTAATTTAACAAGACACCATATGGTGAATTCAAATTTCACTCAGCTCTAGTTGGTGAATTTTAGCTATGAATCAGATCTTTTCGATCCAATGGTTACTTGTCGACAAAAAAAAAACTCTAGTGGTTGTTGTTTGATTGACAAATAATTTCTCCAACACTCTAGGATTTTAAAACGGAAAAAATGTCAATCAAACACCGAACTTGCCAAAAGAGCAAATGAAACTTCCAATTATCTTGTCTCCAAACTAAACCACAAATTATAGTTGATTTATTAGATTAAACTTTCGACTTTAAGTTGACCGCGCCATATTACCCTACCGTTAAACAGAAATTACTAACCGAAATCGAAGTCTGTCTTCTTCAAACGCTAAAATTTGTTATAGATCTGTAATTTTCTTCTCTTATTCAATGGATTCTCTTGCTTCACTACTTCTTACACTCCTAATCTCTCACAGATTCCTAAAAGATTTTGATTTCCCTTTGTAATGATTTTAATCTCCCGGAGATCCAATCTTTTATTCTTCTACCTCTAAAATTTCGAGATTGTATTCTAGGAGTCTAGAGAGCAGGTCGCCGAAGAGCTTCTCGAGGACCAATCTTCGCGGGATCCATATTTTTGAATGATTTTTGGTGATTTCGAAACTCCCTTATTGCGCCTAAACACTCTAATATTGTGTCTAAACAGACTATTATAGAGCTTCAAAATGACGTCGACATCAGCTAAAAAATCTCAAAACCAAGAAGCCTAAGGATACGTTAACGTCTTAGAGCCGCAAGGAATATAAAATGGAATATGAGATCTAAAATGCGATAAAGAAATGGAATTTTGAGCTGCAAAAACGATTGAAAAACAAAAGAAGTTGAAATGAAATTCCTCAGATTTGATGTCCTCATCGGCTAAAAAAACTTAATTCTCAAAACAACTTAAAAAAGAAAACAAAAAAAAAAAATTAAACTACGAAATCACATTAGAAAGAAAAATCAGAAAGATTTAGTTGAGCATATACCCATGAACATCAAGAACATTGTTACCTCTTTTTTTTATCGTCTAATTTTACTAAAAATCTAATAGACTGTATATGAGCCCAATTAGGCCCGGCCCAATTAGATTTGGCCCATTTACATTCAGCCCAATATTTTGGACCAAATCTGCTTAAAGTCCATTTGACGGGCCCATCGAGAAGGAAATGCCCATCCCGTTCGAACCCATCAGGTGAATTGGGTCAGCAACCAGCCACCTGAACCCGATGACGAGCAGGTGACTAGTCATACGCGATGACGAGCAGGTGCGTGTAACAGCGCTAACACACGGCTCTTCAACGCACACATGCAGGCTGGCACCTGTCAATGGAGAGCACCTGCTCATCATCTTCAACCACTATAAAAGAGGAACCTAGATCAACAGAAAATGAGGGAGGAATCTTGGAAAAAGTCTGGAATAGAACAAATTTGACGAGCACAGTAACCAATCGACGAACGTAATTCGATAAACCTCTTCGACGAACGTAAGTATATCATTAACATAAAACCTGCCACCAGTCGACGAACATAAGGACTAAAAATATCGAACGACGAGCGGGAAACATACACATCGGTCAACGAGCCTAAGCACCCTAAGTGGTGAGGCATTCAACGAACGCATTAACAAAATATCAGATGAACATAAATAAGATAAACATATCGACGAACACAAGATCGACGACACCTACGAACGTATTAACACCCTAGAAGTGATATACGTCGACGAACACCCTACGCCAACCAATAAAAGTCCTTAATTAGCACATGCTATCGACGAACACAACTTAGCTAGAGCAATCCTGATCAACCGACGAGCGTACGGTCGACAAATATCACTTCTAAAAACGATCGACGAGCGCGATCAGTTACCGATCACCATCAGATTATAAACGAAGACCTCAACCCACGCACTCTCTTCGACACATGTCCCATTAATGCTCAGAACTACGAATTGACTTGATTCCGTCGAACGGATACGTAGGCAACCCAAACAACGGTGCAGTCACAATTTCAAACATCGTTCGTATTTGAAGCGTGCTGAGACCGGTACGAACAAACTGTACAGTAGTTGTAGGCTACAATTCATGAGATTAAGTAGACCTAATATAAAGAGGTCCATAAAAGGAATCTTCTAGCAACACCATGTGTGCAGTTCCTCATAGGCCACTTCACTCCATGTGTTCGCCGGTTGGAAGCTTCGGCTTGCGACCTAATCCTCCATGTGTCGAGCTCTCTATGTAGCCGCCATACAACCTCCAGCATGTCAAGACTGTGCTTCGCTGGAAAACGTTGTCGTTGTCTTTGCATCCCGTTTTTCATTTCCGATTGAAACTATTTTCCGGATCAAACCGTCGAAACCTAAGGTTCTATGTCACCTGCAACAATCCAACTGTCAGAGACTTACAACGCCTCGGAACCAGCCTGTGGTTTTCGAAATTCACCCGTCTATATTCTTTTGACGGTGGAAGACAGTCGAAGATTCACACGAAGGAGTCGGAGCACCTGTGAGAAATACAATACCGACAGAGAACAAAAAGAAAACAAATTTCTATTATTGGAATCTAAATCTGAAGACAAAACACCCGTAAAAACCAGATTTTATTAACCTAAACTATGCTGATTAAAAAACTAAAATTTTAAAAAGAGACAAAAGTTACCGACGCTATCGGATCTAAACCTAAGACCAAAACAAAAGAGAACAAAGGAAATAAAAAAAACAACAAAAATCAGAAAATTGGAGAGGAGGCTCCAGACAGATACCGGTTAAATCAGAAGGTGACTCTTAACTGGCGGAGACAATCGACCACTCTTTCTAATGAATGAAATCGGAGGAGAAATATATCGCGATTAAAATTGCCGGGAGAGAAAAAAAAATTCGGTTAGAGTAAATAAAATAAAATTAAATATTTTGGTTTTGTTGGTCAACATAAAAACCTCGGAAACAAAAAAATAAAACGAAATAGTTGGGAGGCTCCTCTTTACCCGGCTAGAGAGGAGAGAAATTAGAAGTTTGAAACCGAAGCTATAAAAATGGGTCAGCTCGCTCTTCAGAGAGCCCCGCTGGTTGCTTCGCTTGCAAGACGTCCTCCTTCTCTTCCGCCACCGTCTTCTTCCGCTCCTCGTCCCTCCCTCCCTTGCGCAACCTCCTCTCGCCGTACCCTCCCTCGTAGATTCTTCGTCGCCAGGTTTTTTTTTCTCTTTTCGTAGGAATTTTTCCTCTTGTTGGTGTGTTTGTAGCTCTATTTAGTTATGGATTCATATTAAGCTTTTTGTGTTTTTTCTTTTCACGTCATTTGCGTATTTTCCTCTTCGTTGAGAAACTGGAGAAAATATAAACCTGATTAATTTTTCTGCCCAATCAGTTTTTTTTCCTTTCTGATTTATGTTGTTATAAGTTATTGAAATAGCTTATTTTATATATTTTTCTTATTCTCTCAATTCAATAACACCCCTTTATTATGCCACTTGTGATTTTTTTCATATTGGTTGATCATTGATATAGTTTGTGACTTAATTGTTGTTTCTTTGTGTTGTTTGGTTTCTTCCCTAGGTCGATGAATGTGTTTTTCTTGTTGAAAAATTGATTAAGTAATGTGTTTTCTATGGTTTTATTGATTAGCTTCTGTTATTTGGTCTTGCTACCTTTTCTTTCAATTCCTAGTAGTTATATCTCCTTAAAGCATGTCAGCTTACTTTGATGGAAAAACATGGGGAATGCAAACAGAGACTTGTTTATGTATCCCTGAGCCTTTTCTCACTGAAAGCCTTTTTGTTGTCTTCATTATTGGGTGGTTACGATATATAGTTTATTATCCTTTTCCATCATCTTTCATAGATTCCAAGATGATTTTGTTTGTGTTTCTCATTGTAATCATGGACTTATCCTATTTCTGTTACCTACTGCTTGTGTTAATATTTTCATCCCTCATAGCCGGGTATCATTTTATAAGTTGTATTAGGCCGATGAGAGAACTAAGTTTTTCTTTGTTTGCAGTATTCATTTGTTTCCATAGGTTGTTTCTCATCATCGAAAATTTATTTGGTGTTGTGTTGTATTATCTGTTACATTCATGAAATTTTCCCTAATTAATGTTGTCTCTTGCTTGTGACAAAATAGATCGATGTCATCCCACATTGTCGGGTATCCCCGTATTGGGCCGAAGAGAGAGCTTAAGTTTGCATTGGAGTCCTTCTGGGATGGGAAAACCAGTGTTGATGATCTGCAAAATGTTGCTGCGAACCTGAGAAAATCTATATGGACATATATGGCTGATGCAGGAATCAAGTATATTCCCAGCAACACCTTTTCATACTATGATCAGATGTTGGATGCCACAGCAATGCTTGGGGCTGTTCCTCCTAGATATGGTTGGGGAGGTGGTGAGATTGGATTTGATATTTACTTTTCCATGGCACGGGGAAATGCTTCTGTTCCTGCTATGGAAATGACCAAGTGGTTTGATACGAACTAGTAAGTTATGAATCCTATTTCTTCCATGTTATGTCAAGTATCTTTCTCAGTTATAACGCTAATAAATTCCTTAACAGCCATTACATTGTTCCTGAGTTGGGTCCTGATATCAAATTTTCCTATGCATCTCACAAGGCTGTGGCTGAATTTAAGGAGGCGAAAGCTGTAAGTTGACTGGAACCTTTCTCGCTTCTATTGACCTGTTACTGTACATTTGTTACTGGCATATAGATGATTTATGGTATTACTTCTTCTTCTTTAAATTTTCTTTAGCTTTCCTTTTTGCCCCAAGTTCTTATTTAAAGCTGTGCTTTTGGCTGTTCATGGCACAGCTTGGCATAGAGACAATTCCGGTGCTTATTGGTCCCATGACCTACTTGCTCCTGTCAAAACCAGCAAAGGGTGTTGATAAATCATTCTGCCTTCTTTCTCTGATTGACAAGATTCTTCCTGTCTACAAGTAAGAATATTTTGAGGCCAGTGTGAGGTTTTTAGAAATTAGCTCGGCTAAATAAATTCAAAAGATACAGTTGCATGTGGATAATGCTCCAACCCTTAACTGGTTTCTGTGGCATTTATTTTGCCAGAGAAATTTTGGCTGATCTCAAATCTGCTGGTGCACGATGGATTCAGTTTGATGAGCCTATACTAGTAATGGATCTTGACACCAGCCAATTGCAGGCATTTTCCGATGCGTACTCTCACATGGAGTCATCTTTGGCGGGCATGAATGTTCTTATTGCTACATACTTTGCAGATGTTCCTGTTAAATCGTACAAGACATTGATGTCTCTGAAATGTGTAACTGGATTTGGATTTGACCTTGTTCGTGGATTGGAGACTCTTGATTTAATCAAGGAAAATTTTCCTCGTGGAAAGCTACTATTTGCTGGAGTTGTTGATGGAAGGAACATTTGGGCCAATGATCTTTCTGCTTCACTCAAGACACTAGAGACTCTTGAAGATCTTGTTGGAATAGGTGTCAGTAAACAACATTATAATTGTTTCCTTTCACTTCTCTTACCTGTTTAGCTTCAGAATGATGTAAACCTTTCTCTCATCTTTACAGAAAAAGTTGTGGTTTCTACTTCTTGCTCTCTACTCCATACGGCTGTGGACTTGGTGAATGAAATCAAACTTGATAAAGAACTAAAATCATGGCTTTCATTTGCTGCACAAAAGGTCGTTGAAGTGAATGCACTTGCCAAAGCATTCTCTGGAGCTAAGGATGAGGTACATCTTAGCTTATTACATTATGCAAAACTTTTGAGGCATGCTATCTTGGAACATGATGTAGGCTCTGCGTTTCTAAATGGTCTTTGAGTTATACTTTTTCACGATTGAAGTTATCTGCATAAAACATTTGTTTAACTGACTGCAACTACTGCGATGCCAAACAAATTTATATCTTATCTACTGGACGTTTACCTGATCTCATGAATCATTGCTGGGACTTTACTTTTATTTGATATCAGAAGTAGTCAAACTTAGGATTTGTATTGTCTTGGTCTTTGTAGACATTGTTTGCTTCTAATTCCATGCGCCAAGCTTCTAGAAGATCATCTCCAAGGGTGACAAATACAGCTGTACAACAAATGGTAAGGGATTATCTAACAAACTGCTCTTTCACATTTTGTATCCTGGGCTTGTATCTTGAATTACTTTCTTACTCAGGTTGCTGCAGTAACAAAATCTGATCACCGCCGTTTTACAGAAGTAAGTGCTAGGCTACAAGCCCAGCAGAAGAAGTTAAACCTTCCTGCTCTTCCAACAACTACAATTGGATCTTTTCCTCAGACCACAGATATCAGACGGATACGCAGGGAATTCAAGGCCAAAAAGTAGACATATCTATCTAATGATGTAGCTGAAAACTTTTATGTCATTGTATTACTACTCATGCATACACTTCATTTGCAGGATATCAGAAGTTGACTATGTCCAGACTATCAAAGACGAATATGAAAGGGTTATAAAGCTTCAGGAAGAGATTGGGATTGATGTATTGGTGCATGGAGAGGCAGAGGTGGCGATATACCATAACCTAGGTTTATTATTCAAACTATTTCATCATTTACCCTCCTGACATGGCATCGTCCTGCAGAGAAACGATATGGTTGAGTATTTTGGTGAGCAGCTGTCTGGCTTTGCTTTCACCTTATATGGGTGGGTTCAATCATATGGGTCCCGCTGTGTCAAGCCACCTATTATCTACGGTGATGTCACCCGGCCAAAGGCAATGACCGTCTTCTGGTTATCAATGGCACAGAAAATGACCCAACGTCCTATAAAGGGGATGCTTACTGGTCCTGTGACAATTCTCAATTGGTCCTTTGTTAGAAACGACCAACCCAGGTCTGACAACTAAGCCTATCAAGTTTTCTTTTACTATAAGGCATTCCATTTCAACATTCTTGTTGTGCATAGGCATGAGACGTGTTTCCAAATTGCACTTGCCATCAAAGATGAGGTTGAGGACCTTGAGAAGGCTGGCGTCACTGTTATCCAGATCGATGAAGCTGCACTAAGAGAGGGACTGCCTCTCAGAAAATCCAAGCAAAATTTTTATCTTGACTGGGCCGTCCATGCATTCAGAATCACAAACTGCGGTGTGCAAGACACTACTCAGGTCATCTGTCTTTCACTTTATTCCTCCCTTTGACATAAAGCATATTATTACCGGTATGTTGATCATACTGTATTTACTTCCATTTTTTGGATTATGCGATGATAGTATAAAATTTGATAGCAATGTTAAGGATGTGGAGTAATGACTGAATTACTAAAAGGATCTAGTTTATTTATAAGGTCCGTTGTTTATTGAACTCTTTTACCCATGCACTCCTTGTGGTTCATGCAGATCCACACCCACATGTGCTATTCAAATTTCAACGACATCATCCACTCAATCATTGATATGGATGCTGATGTGATCACTATTGAGAACTCACGGTCAGATGAGAAGCTCTTATCTATCTTCCGTGAAGGAGTAAAATACGGTGCGGGAATTGGTCCAGGGGTGTATGACATTCACTCTCCCCGTATCCCATCAGCTGAAGAAATAGCTGAGCGTATCAACAAGATGCTTGCAGTTCTGGACAGCAAAGTCCTTTGGGTGAACCCTGACTGTGGCCTAAAGACGCGGAAGTATTCTGAAGTTAAGTCCGCACTTAGCAACATGGTTGCTGCTGCCAAGCTAATTCGCTCTCAGCTAAATAATTCATAAGCCATTCTGAAGTAAGTTTCTCATACCACCACTTTCTTCTTCTTCTAGATCCTTTATTTAAAACCACCATTGGTTAGGTCATAAATATATTTCTTAATCAATTGCTGTAATGAACTTTATATGACGCAATTCATCAAGTTTCATCAATTTTCCATCTTATTTTGTAGAATTTCTTCACTTGTGGATTTTTTTTTTTTTTTAAAATCATTAAACAATTCTTGTAGAGTTGGTAGTTCTGATTGTTTCCTCAATTCTAGTCAAATTTTCTGGCGATAGAATTCATTATACTAAGGCTAATTAAAGATCTATAAATTGGAGTTTTTCGGATTTTCTTGTCACACAATTTTACATACATGTAGAAGGAAATTAGCAAATATTATGCATTATTTGCATGAGCAAGCTTATTACATTGTGAGGCGCAAATGTAAGGGTCACTCATTCCTCGGTTTTCCACACGAGGGATGACCGTACTGCATTTCTAGCGTACAATAAGATTAGCAGAACCAATGAAATTGAAGCAGCCAGATTGCAAATTAATTGTCTTTTGTTCTTAGCTTCCGTGACCAAGTTTCCAGTTGCCTCTTTGTACTTCTCAAACCATTTCGCACCAACTTTGTCCTTCTCCTCATCCTTGGAACTCAAAGGTCTGTTAGGCTCAGCAGTTAATTCTTTTTTTCCACTTTGTGCATCATGTTTCAGCTGATCGGTTTTGCCACCACTTGGCTTCTCAACCATTTCTTTTGAACCATGGCCTTGTTTTGTCTCGTGCTGATTACGGGGTTTCATGATCACCGGTGGTTTGACTGGTGATGGTGGCTTAGTTTGAGGGATTTCTGTCTTGAGTTTGGGATGTCGGATGTAGAGTTTGTTATCCTTGAACATAGCTGAAACTGAGTCAGTGTCTACGGTCAAAGGAATGGGAATTTCTTGGTGGAAGCGAATCCATTTGTTTCCACCAGATGGGCGTTCTCCTTTTAGTCTTAGTTTCCTTGTTGCGGTAACCGCGACCTTAAGTTGTTCTTTCCTAAATCCTAATCACAGAAAACAATGCTTATCAGCTTGATGTTACCAAACTATTTCTCTGTTCTTTGTGTTTGATGTAGAAAAAGGAAAATGAATAAACAAGATTGAAGAAGAAGAAGAAGAAGAACCTGGAAGATCAGCAACAAGGACCTCGGCGTCTGGTTCAGAAGTCCATTTAGTTGCAGGTTCGAAGTCTTGGTAAACTCGTTCCGCTCCGTAGTTAGCCATTCTCTCTTTTTTCTTGTTTGGTGCTCTTTGTTTTAGTTTTATAGGTAATGCTTTGTCTTGTGAGAGAGCAGGATGGTTCTCTATGATTTTATAGGCTAAGAAGTTTATTAGACACCACATAGTTTTGTGATTTGGTTTTAGTTTGAAGAAACGAAGGCTTAAGTCTTTGGTTTTCCACTTCCTCTTTGTCTTCTTTGAGTTTTCTTTGTCTTCACGATTTTAATTATTCGTTGGATTGGAATTAATATTAAGTATCCCTTTTATTTGCCTGTCTACAAAATTATAATTTCAAGATTTAGGACACTTATTTATTGTATTATAATCGAGAAAATAGCCAAAAAAAATAATCAACTTACACAATGGTGTACTTACAGATTTGCTAAATTAATATTAAATTAATATTGAATTACTGTTGATTGAGCCAATTTAGACATGTTGACTAATAGTATTATTGTTCACGTCAAAAAATAGTAAATTTTCAAAAAATGGCCAAATTAATACTGAACTACATATTTGCCAAATCAATGATGAACTTACCATTGACTGAGCCAATTTAGTATATTGACTAACGGAACATATGAACCAAAACCGACCCAAAATGTCGAATATCGAGTAGGTCCTGAAACAAAACAAAAAAAAATTATATTTGATCAAGTCAATTTAGATAGGAGATTAGGTAACTACATAAACAATAAATCATGTTATTTTTTTAATTCACTCTAAGCTTTAAATCTTAGATTCAAAGATAAAGCTTAGAACATGTAGAACTTTCTTTCGGGTTATGTAGAATATATAGATCCAAAAAAACCCAAATAAATACATATATTTCGGAGTTTGTCGGGATAGAGAGCTTTTTTTTCAGGTTAATCGGGTTGGGTACATGTTTAGGTACCATTTTGGATTGAGATATTACCATATATCTACGAGTATAACCAAAGAGGACCTATTAAGTATTTTTTTGTTTCAGGACCAAGCCTGATACCCGACATTTTGGGTCGGTTTTGGTTCATATGTCACATTAGTTAACGTACCTAAATTGGCTCAGTCAATGGTAAATTCTAGGGGTGGGAATTCGGGTCGGTCGGGTCGGGTCGGGTCAGTTTTTTTTTTTTTTTGAAAAATTCTAAAAAAATCAAAAAAATCCGAAAACCCGACTCGAATTGACCCGAACAGTCCTAAAACCCGACCTGAATTCCGTTTATTTATTTATTTATTTAATTTTTTGGGAAAAATTCTAAAAAAATCCTACCCGGCCCGAAAAACCCGACCCGAATTCTTAAATAAATTTAATCCGAACCGACCCGAATTTCGATTCGGGTCGGGTCGGACAAAGCGGGTCGGGTCAAATTCCTAACCCTAGTAAATTCAATATTAATTTGGAAAATATGTAGTTCAATATTAATTTGGCCAATTTTTAAAGTTTACTATTTTTTTCTAACGGTGAACAGTAATGTCATTAGTCAATATGTTTAAATTGGCTCAGTCAACGATAGTTTAATATTAAGTTAACAAATCTGTAAGTTCGGTATTAATTTGACTATTTCGCGTAAGTTGAGTATGTTTTTAGCCATTTTCTCTATTATAATCCCTAAACTATCATTTATACATTAAATTGTACGTCTAAATTTGATTTTTTTTTTGTTAATATCTTAATTTGATTTTAATATCTTATATATGATTAAAAACGAGGAAAGGTCAATTTAATGTTGAACTCACGCGTTTTTGCTATTTTAAACTTGAACTTCTTCTTTCTCCAAAGAAACCACGAACTTTGAGTTGACCACACCATATTAGTATCACCGTTAGTCAAAATTAACCAACGTTAAGCGTCGTCCGTTTAATTAAACGGGTCGTTTGTTGGGTTAATGAAATCATCAAAACGCAGTGTTTTAGTCCAAAAAAAAATTTAAATCCCTATAAACATTAGAAAGCTCCAAATCGCAAATTCTTTCTCGCAAGTCCCTTCTCCGCTGTTCATCAAATCAATTTTTCTCCTTTTCAATTTCGAAATCGAAAAGACCAATCTACGACAAGAGCCCTGGCTGCATCTAATTCGAGAGGCGTTTCGATAACTTCTTCAGTAGTAGGAGATTTAGGGTAAAAGATGTGATTGGGGTAAGAACATGTCGGGCAGGTGAAGCTAGAAGCTGGCGGAGCGGAGGAGGAAGATGCGGCGGCGAAGGACAGCAAGAAAGGTGACCGATTGAAGGTTTGATTTGTTTTATGGCAATGCTTTTGTTTATCTAGATTTTGAGTATAGGCTGCTATTGATCACAAATATGTCTTCTTTTTGCCATGAACAGGTTTTTGTAGAATCTCATTTAGTGGATGATTCACAATGGAGCGTCTGGTGGTAGAGGAGATAGAATGTGTAGATCAATCAAATGTGACACAAATGGGTCTTATAAATGGAGTTCCTGATGATATCTCGAATTTCTGCTTGGCTAGAGTTCCAAGAGAACATCACATGGCAATGAAATGTGTTTCCAAGAGATGGAGAGATTTTGTGTGCGGTGATGAATTGTGTGATTATCGAAACAAGTTTGATTTGGCTGAATCTTGGATTTACGCTTTGTGTCGCGGCATAACTGGCAGTGTCTTTTTATACCAAAGCCTTGGAAAGATGATATTCATGTTATTAGTTGTAAATCTTTAGCCATATAATGTTATGGTTCTTGCAAACAACATATACTGTTTTGTAGCTCATGTAAATCACAAGCTTATCTAATTGGAGTACTTTCGGTTTGTTCATATAAACAATCCTCAAATTCTCAATAGATTGTTATTTTTGGTTGTATAATTAGGTTACAAAAAAGTAATCAATAACCTGTCGAACATTGTCTAAGATGCTAATTTCTCTATGTGGTTGGTTTACAAACAAGAACCTATTACAGTGAAGCAACCTTCTAAATTAGATGTGTTCCAGAATGAGGCAAAAAGCTATTTAGTTTCTGTATCTTCCTCTTAAGCTCCTCTTTCCTCGATAAAGTGGTCTCTAACATATGATAGACTGGTTCACTCACACACCTTCCTCTCTCCATTGTTTGCAACGAGCACTCAAATGCATCATTAGCTCTTCGTCGAGCACAAAGTGCAGTGGTAAGAAGTTCCAATGCGTGGACATGAGGACAATAACCTTTCTCTAACATATACTTCCACAAGTCTAATCCTAAATTGACTTCACCGTTCTAACAGAACAGCTTCATCAGCATCACCACAGTTGGTGTCTTTGGTACCAAGGATCTTTCCTTCATTTTGTGGTAGTACTCACATACCCCATTGAATCCGAACTCTTTTGCTTTCATCATTCCGATAAACATCGAGTGAAACGTTACACTGTCAGGCTCAATTCCTTTCCCTTCCATCTCCTTCATCACCTTGATTGCACCACTTACGTCTCCGCATTTCATAAGAGTACTTATCAAAGCATTATAAGCTCCACAATCAAGTGTTAAGCCTCTTTTAGGAATTCATCGAACAGTTGGAGTGCCTTAGTCTTATTCCGAGCTACACCAGACCCATGAATCAGTGTAGTGAGTATCTGTACAGTAATCTCAACATCTTGACACTCCATGTCTTCAAACAGCCTCAAAGCTTCCCCAAAATTTTGTTTCTTACAGAACCCATCAATTCTAATCCTATAAGTAATCGAATTAGGCTTAAATCCCTGTTTCACCATTTCATGGTAAAACAACTCTGTAGTTTTCTTTTACTGCGAGGAAAAAGGAAGTAAGGAAGCAAGAAGAAGAATTTAGGAGCAAAGAATTTAGGAGCAAAGAATTTGAAGGAAAAGGAGAAGAATCGGATTTTAGTTTGAGGAAAATTTTGTGGAGATTTGTGGAAGAGAAAGGAATAATAAAAGAATGAGAGAAATGAGGAGAAGAATAATGGGGAATTGTGTTATGTAGGGAAGACGAAGAAAGATAATGATGAAGGACACTGTCGTTAATTATCACTAAAGCTGCTTAGCGTCAGTTAAGTTTGACTGACGGCGGTACTGATTTGGCGCGGTCAACGTAAAGTTCGTAGTTTTTTTGGAAAGAGAAGAAGTTCGAGTTTAAAATGGCAAAAACGCGTAAGTTCGGTATTAAATTGACCGTTTCCCGATTAAAAACATCGGTGCAGCTTATTACAGAAACTGGTGTATCATAACACCCTTTATGCAAACACATTCACATCATAAACATACAAACACAAGCTTTCAAATGTTCTTCCTCTGCTGGATTTTCCATTCCAAGTATTTCTCGACAACATCGAGTCCACAAAACTCTTTCACAACAGGCATTGTCGCTGGAACTGGCAATTCAAAGTATGGATCAATCTCCTGTTGGTTATTATTCCATGTCAGAATCTGTTTCCTGGCTTCTTTAACAGCTGCTCGTATAGCACAATGAACAGAAGCCGCTAAAAGCAATGGCGGTTCACCCGAAGCTGTTTCAAAATCAAAACAATTAGACCTTTGAGTTTTGATCCTTTGGGTTACAAGTAAATGACATAACGAGAAATTAACAACGCAAATGAAGTGACCTTTGGATGAAAGAACACGGTTCTTGTGTTGTCCACTGTTGAGAATCTGGACATTGAATTTTCTTGGAATTGTGTCGACAGTTGGGACTTTGTAAGTCCAAGTACTGTCTGTTACTATAAGACCATCTGAGTTCATTAGGAACTCTTCAAGCATGAAGAACCCTAGTCCTTGAACAAACGCTCCTTCAATCTATAAATAAAAACATCATATAACAGAACAATATAAATACAAATCCAGATTCAAAAAATAGACACACATAAGAGTGATTTTCTGCTGTTTAACCTGTCCTAAATCCACAGCAGGATTGAGACTTTTTCCGCAATCATAAATAATATCTGTGCGCAGAATCGTTGTTACACCCGTCAAAATGTTTACTTCAACCTGTTTGTTACAACCAAGAGAAGGTATTACACATAACATAAGTAAGCTAAGAAGAGTTATTCGTGAATGTTTTCAAGATTTACCTCGCTTGCTGCAACTCCGTAGTTAAGGTAATGACCAGAGGCAGCTTCTGGCATGTATTTGGTACTAAACGCCAAATTTATCGATTGCCGATAAGCCTACACCAGACAATTCAAAAGTTAAACCATTCAAAGTCCAGTTAAAAGAACCCAAGAACATCAAAAGGATTAGTGTTTCAAAAGTATGAACATGACTGATGAGGTTATCCCAAGTCACAGGTCCTCCTGTTTGCTCCACCAATGCGGTCTTGATGGGTAAAAGCCTTTCGACTAATCCATTGCAACAAATCCTAACTGCTTCGCTGCTGGCCTCAGAGGTTGTGCTACCACCAGTAACTGCGCCTTGCACCATACTTAAGGTGTCAGATTGGATGACTCGGATCTTCTTGAGCAACTCATCACTTGTAGTACCGCATTGGATTAATCCAAGGGAATATGCAGCCATTTGCTTCACCTTTGTCCATAGCCCTTGTCCTATCTCAATCCCTTGAACCTCAACTGCTATTGACCCATCACTCAAAATGCTTACTCTTCCCGGTGCTGATGGCATATGCACTGCATAAACCGCAGGCACACGTGAAATCCCTCTCTTTATCCACTTGTTTGATACATTAAAATCCTCAACCACCTTCCTCCGCTGGTTAAATCCCGAGAACTCATCGAGCTTGTCCCAAAGAAATGGTAATGTGTACTCAGGGGAATCACCAGCTTTGGCATTGTAAAACAACCTTAAGCTCTCATATGTATGGAGATTAACCTTCCTGATTTCATCCACATCAATTGAAAGATTTGAAGCTACTTGTTCAAGAATGGCTTCTGCTATATATGTTCCTTGTACATCCCCGGGAGCTCTAACTGCAGTTCTGCTTACAGTGTTTGTTTTGCATAATTTCACATCAAAAGATAAAGCACCCCAATCATACTTCATCAGTGCTCCTTGGATTCCCATTGGCATAAGTGGGCTTACATCTTCAGTTAACCCTGCATCAAGTAGCACTTCTAAATCTAACGCTGTAATCTTTCCATTAGATTTGAATCCAACACTATATGTGACTTTCATTGGATGTCTTCCTCCTGTGGTAATCATATCGGTTTTGCGGTTCACATATGTCCTCACTGGACGCTGCAATTTAGATGCTGCTAATGCACATGCTGCAGCTACCTAAGAACAGGTTGTTGACAAAAAGAATAAAGTTAAAATTAAACATAAAAAACTGTCACTGGAGAAGACTTTCAAATATATGAACTTACAGGCATTGATTTCACCGCTTTCCCACCAAATCCACCTCCAACTCTTCTAGTGATGACACGCACATTATGTTCAGGAACTCCGAGACATCCGGCTATGGTTTGATGTACATACTCGGGGGATTGCGACGAACTATAAACCACCATAGTATTGTCTTCATCCGGCACTGCAAGAGCCGTTTGTGTCTCCATATAGAAAAAGTATTGTGATCCGAGACTTATCTACATATAAACCACAATCAGAAAGCTTAATATGATGATTCGACAAGAGTAGAGTTACTAGAGACATATATATATATATATATATATATATATATTTGAAGGGAAGCACCTTTGATTCAAGAATCTTATGTTCAGCTTCAGCCATTCCCTTGGTGATTTCACCGACCGGTTTACTACACAGAAATTGAGGGACCTCGAAAAAGCTAGACTTTTCGACAGCTTCTTCTACAGACAGTATTGGCGCTTCTAAATCTTTGGTGTCATAATCGATCACAACAAGATTTGCTGCAATGTCTGCATGCTTTTGAGTATCTGCAACCTGCAGATTATAACATATGAAACCTTAAGTTAATTCTACATTAATGCTTCAGAGGAAAAGATAATTTTGTCACCAGACTTACCAATAAGGCGATTATTTCACCCGCACAATGAGTGATTTCTTCTGCGAACAAAAGATCCGAGGTAAAGAAACCGTTGGTACCCATATTTTTCCCACCTTTGGGAATATCTTTGTAGGTAATTATGCCAACAACTCCTTCTGGAACTCTGTTTTGCTTGAACCTAAAACCCTTGATCCGAGCCAGCGGCATTGTACTGTAAATCAATGCTCCATATAGACAATCTTTCGGAGCAGGAATGTCGTCTACATAAACAGCCTCACCTGCAAAATTTATTAAAACATTATCAGAGATTCAATGTACACATGTTCTATTTTCACTCGGAGAATGATCAAAGAGTATATAAAGCACTCACCAGCTGCTTGTAGGCAAGCTCCAGCCTTTACAATGCCTTTCCCCACTGGACTATGTTCTAGATTTTCAATTATCTGTTGTGCAGATGACAACATAGCTTCAGGTTTCAAAGATTCAACATTCTGATCAAAACCAATCTCTTTGCATCCTCCATTGAGCAAACCGTTTGTAGTTTTGGCTTTTGTTTGAGTTAAAGGTCCGAAAAACTCAAACAGAAATGTAACAGCCAAGCTTGATCTATATGCAGGATTTGAAGTAGTCTTATCAGGAAGTATCTCATCTTTAAGTAAGCCAATAGCTTCCATCAAAACTTCATCAGTTATTACTTTTCCTGTAAGGAAGTCTTCAACTTTCTTTGCCCTGTGTGCATGTTTGGTCCCATAAGCCCCAAAAACTAACAGACAATCATTTACAACAGTTTCTTCAAGTGTTTCACTTAAAGAAACTTCAGCAGAAAAAGCCGCATTCAAAAATGCCAATGCGTTTCCTAGAGGACGTGGTGCTGCTCTGTAAGTTTCAAAAAGCAAAATAGTATCAGAAGAAGAACCGTTCTTCTTCATTGGACGCCAAGATGGAATCTTGAGGCTCAAAAGAAGAGATTTGTCATCAAGAGGAGGTTGTTGAAGAAACTCTTCCAAGGTAAACTGTTTTTGAGCTGAGCTGGTTGTCAAGATCTTCACTATTGCTCGAGCACCAACAAGTATGGTTGTGAGATCCGAAGGAAACTGTTTTCTCTGAGCCATCATGATGTTTCCACCTATACTTCCAGTGTTCCTCACGAATTGGCTTGCAATTTTCTCCATATGAGACGCAATTTTGGCAAACATAGAAACACTTTCTTTCTCTCTTAGAGCTTCAATAGCTTTCGATATAGTAACACAAGCTCCTAACTCAACTCCTTCCTCATCTATCCTCACCAAAGAGAGCTCAGGGATCTGCCTGATATCGATAAATCTTTCATATGTCTTCTCTTTCTCTTCTTTGTAATACCCTGTGCTTGTGTTACCAGCAACTAACTTAACCGACACTCCATTTTCAACATTTAATAAGCCTTGAAGCTCCGACACACTAACAGGGCTTGACCATTTGTACTTACTTGAATCAAGGCTCATATCAACCTTGATTTCCTTCTTCAAAAATTCCGGAAATGTAGATCCCTTAGATGATGTATGATCATAACATGGCAATCTAGCTAAAACCTCATCTCTGTTATCTCCCTTTTTACAAAACGAATTGAATCCAAGATCCTCGATATCCGTATCCGCTGCAAAACTCTTACAAGCGTCAACAAGAGGTCTATATCCAGTACACCGACAAACATTCCCCAATACAGCCTTCTCAGCTTCCACAGCAGTGAGATTTGAGACACCATTGCAAGGCGGATGAGACTTATCAGCATTCAATAGAGCTGAATACATCGAAACACTCATTCCAGGTGTGCAAAAACCACATTGTGTAGCGTGAAAACCAGCAATCCGCTCGTGAACAGCATGGAAACCGACTCTGCTGTTCCCAAGTCCTTCTGAGGTTGTGATGGAACAGCCATCGATGCTACAGAGCAGTGTAAGGCACGAGCTGATTGTAAAGTCATCAACTTTTTCAAGCACTGGATCATACTTTGAAAGAAGAACAACACAAGCCCCACAACCACCTGAGTTCACAAAAGATCTAAATATTACTTAGAACTCAAAACTTAAAAGAATGTTACTCATTCGTTTAAATTGAATAGACCATGATATAGAGTATAACCAAACAAAACCGACTAATCCCACGGATATGAAAACTCTGCCTCACTACGTATGAGACATAAAACCCAACAGAATCTATTCATTGGACGTTGACTCAAAAAAATCTAAGAACTCTGTTCATAATTAAAAAACTTATTCACAACCTAACAAGCCTTTACAAATTCTTAAGATTTTTTGTTGTTGTTTTTGTTGTTTTTGTTGTTCTTGTTGAAGATCATATCAAAACAAATGAATCAGCGTTTAGAATCGTATTCTAAATCAAATTAGTCACACAAAAGCTAAAGCTTCCTACATAATCAGAATTCCTGAAAATTAAAAAACTCATGTTCATGAGTCAATTAGAAGATGAAGATAGAGAGTTGAGTTTGATAATTGAATAATCATACCTTCACCACAACCAAGCTTGACACTCTTAAAAGGAGTCTTGTTGCGCAAGAAATCGATGAGTGTTGTTGAAGGATCAAGAACAGAGAGATCAAGCTCGAATCTTTCTCCATTAATGGCAAAAACCAAAGATTTCCTGTACTTCATCGCTTCTTCTTCTTTGATCACTTTCTCAACCATCAAATATATCTCTCAGTTTAAAACAAAATAAAACAAAACTCAATTCAACGACATTAAAGCTCTTTAAATTGTTGGCTTTGGTTTTTTGCGATCAATGTAACTGACACACTCTTTATAATTCCAAAAGTGAAACGTAAGATTTGACGTCATCAATATTTCAATTAAATGTTTTTGTATTGTTGTTAATCTATCTGTAGGATTAGGTAAGTTGGCAAAAATAATGTCAACAAATTAAAAAGTTAATGAAAGATAATTGACTATTAAAAAAAAAGAGTTGGCTTGCTCATGATTTAGCTAGTCATCAGGTGGTGAATTTGAATCTTATCCAACTTTAATTAGAGAATTTTGGTTATAGATCAATTTTTATTAATCCAATAGTTACTTCTTAAAAAAAATTTAAGTCTATTACAATGGGTTTCCATGATTGGTGTTATGTAATCATTTTATAATCTTTAGACAAATCAAACTTTTATTTGAATTTTTATCGTTTACGTATTATATACGTTGTACTAGATTACATCGATCCAACACTAAATATAAATTATCGTAAAACAAAATAAAGCTAATTGCCGAGTTGATCTCAATGATTCATCTAATGACTCATAGTACCAAAGTTTGATTTCTCCTCACTACACTAATAGATTAAAAAGAAATTTTACTATATGGGTTTTTAAGTTATAGATCGGGACCTTGTTGATGTAATTGTTGACAAAAAAATAAAATAAAGTTAATTAATGGGTTTGTATATAGTTTATGTAAATAATTGGATCGAACGGATAAATATCGAACCTCTGATATCATGATAATTTGTTTCAAAACATGATAATGGTTTCAAAGATAAAGACTGCCAAAACGATCTAATTAAGTTGCGGCCAATATACTTCACTTGCTAAGATTTTTCAAGTGGTGAGATGAGTCAATTGACCCACAATATGAGAAAAGTTGTTGCAAAGAGAAATTTCCTTATAATCTGATGGAGAAATGATATTGATGGCAAAACTATCTTTCTTATAAAATATTATTCCACTTTTCTGTATTAAAATAGAGTTAGTGGGAACTTATTTTCCATTAAATTTATCTAATAATTAATGATGATCGATCATTATAACTTTTATAAATTTTAATACTTTTTTTGCCTTTAGTTAAATTAATATATTTGATAAATTAATAATTGTATAAACTAATAAAAATTAGTGTTTGGTGCCACCAATTTATTGAAATTTTTTTGTATTATTTTGTTCATTTTTTCCGATATTTATTTATTTATTTTTATCAACAATTCGATCGATAAGATCTACTCCATACTTTAAATATTTTTCTAAAACTCTTAATAATATTATGTGAGAATTGGAGATGAACTCCAGTTTAAAAAATGTGAATTTAAGCATTTGATAAAAAAAAAAATTTTTTATGCATTGATTAGTTACCCGTTACTTTATTTTATTTTTTTGTCAACAATTACGTGTTATTCTCTATATCTTTTAAAGATATGTTTTTTTCAACACTTCTTTTAAAGACATTTTTAACTTTTTTCTTTTCTTTTTTTGTCAACCAATATATTAATTAAACCAGAACATCAGAAAAAGATGGTAGTAAAGTTTACAACACCAAACCATTAGCTGACTCTCTAATAGAGCGAGCGAGAGCATCAGCTTTATGGTTCAGAGATCTCGGAATTACATGAAGAGTGAAAGCGCGAAAGAGGGACTTTAACCTGAGAAACTCCTCCTGGTAAAGTTGGAAAGCCGGCCACTCGTCTGGATGGATTAACATCTTCAATACATCCGTACAATCAGTAACCATCTCTACCTCCAGATACTGAATCATGATTAGTGACTCCATGGCCCAAAGAACAGCTTCGACCTCTGAATGTAGCGCAGATAGACTCCTTCTTATTCGCCTTGCCCCCTTACAACCCTCTGAGACAGCATCAGGAAAACAAAACCAGCCGATACAGGAATACATATCAGTTTTTTCCACGATGCATCAACAAAACACCAATAACCCGTAAAAGCCGGATTAACGGTCGATGGGGTATACACCCCCGGCCACGGTGTAGTAGACCCGATCGGTCCTGATTGACTAGCATCTCTATTTTCTTGTCTAGCAATTGACCATTCCGACGCGTCTTGCTCCGCTTGTAATAATACCTCCCGAGGATCTTTGCACGATCCTGAGAAACAAAAATCATTTCGTGCTTTCTAGATATGTCATATTAGCCATGGAAAGACATTATCATTTACATAGTTTGGGGTTCTCCACATGAGATAATCCAGATTATACCAGATTGAGTTCCCCGGGAAAACACCAACTGGTGAGGGAACATTGGACAGTGCCCATGATTGGACTGCCGGTGGACATTCGAAAAGTACATGATTAACAGATTCCTCCTCCGCTCCACATCTACTACATCTCGGATCGTAATTTATCCCATGATTATTTAGATTTTGCTTGACTGCTATACAACCCGATAATGCTTGCCATAAAAAGTGCCGAATTTTATTTGGACACCCTAATTTCCAAATTTTTGACTAAATTGCCCATAAATTTGGTCCATGAGCACCAATATCCAAAAAGGATTTCGTCTCCTCTATTTGATATCCTGATTTTACTGAATATCGGCATGTTTTTGTATAGTGCCAACTCCAATAGTCTGCCCTTGACCGTTTTGGAATTGGTATACCCATAATTTACTGGACATCCGAGGGGACAAAATATTGTCTAATCAGAGTCTCTTTCCATAATCTGGTCCTAGAATTTATAAATTGATCAACGTTAAGATCCGGATAAATATCTGGGTCTATACCAACTGCTGGCCTTGGATGTAAATCAGGAATCCATGGATCCCGCCAAACTGCCGTTGTTTTACCATCTCCAATCCGCTTGATCATTCCTTTATTCACAAGAGATCATGTAGAACTAATACTCCTCCACCCGTATGACGGATTTGAGTTTGTATTAGCTGTCATAGGACAATGATTCCTATAATATCTGTCGCGCATTATACGAGCGACCAAAGATTCTGGATGATCTATCAGCCTCCAAACTTGTTTGGCCAGAAGTGATGAGTTAAAATCCTCCAAAACACGGAAACCTAACCCGCCTTCCTGTTTCGGACGACATAGTTTCCTCCATTTCAGCCAATGAATTCCTTTTGAGGTATCAGAACTCAACCACCAGAAAATTGCTATGGCCGAGTTTAATTTTTTAACGATAGTCTTAGGTAATCTAAAACATGACATAACATAAGTTGGCAAAGCTGTTAGAACCGATTTAATCAGCACTTCTTTACCCCTTTTAGACAAGAACTTTGAAGACCAACTATTAATTCTTTCTTGGAGTCTTTCCCTGACAAAGACAAAAACTTTTGTTTTCGCGCCTCCAATATTCTCAGGTATACCAAGGTAAGTACCCATACCACCGATTTGATGGATTCCCAAAGTATGGTAAATAAGAAGCTTATCATTTTCTGGAAATGTGTGCCCAAATTGTAGTGAAGATTTGGCAAAATTAATTTGTTGACCAGATATTCGCTCATAGTCACGTAGAATCCTGACAATATGACATGCTTCGTCAATAGAAACTTTACAGAAAAATAGGCTATCGTCAGCAAATAATAAGTGGAAAATGTTTGGGCTCTCTCTTGCTATTGAGATGCCCGTAATTAATTTTTCACATTCTGCCTTTTTTAATTTTGCAATAAGGATTTCTGTGCACAGGATAAAGAGATACGGAGATAACGGATCACCCTGTCTGAGGCCTCGTTTAGGAATAATTTTCCCTTGCGGTTCCCCATTCAGTAATATTGAATACTTGACTGAACTAATACAACGCATAATACAGCTCGTCCATCGAGAACTGAAACCCAATTTCAACAGAAGCTTTTCTATTAAACTCGATTCGACCTGGTCATACGCTTTACTCATGTCTGTTTTAATGGCCATATATTTCCCTTTCACCATTTTATTTGTTCGAAGGACATAAAACATCTCTTGCGCGATCAGAATATTATCAGTGATCAAACGTCCTGCTATAAAAGACGATTGTGTTTCTGAGACTAAATTCGGCATTAGCCTCTTAAGTCTTATACATAACACCTTTGAAATTATTTTGTATCCAATATTACAAAAGCTTATTGGTCGAAACTCCGTCATCTTCGTGGGACGTGAGGTTTTCGAAATGAGGCATATATTTGTCTCATTTAATTCTTCTTCGAAGGAACCAGAAGATAGAAAATCATTGACCATTGTAACAATATCTGTTTTGACTACCTCCCATGATTTTTGGTAAAATAAAGAGTCATCCCATCTGATCCTGGTGTTTTACCAGGATCCATCAAAAAGAGGGATGTTTTAACCTCTTCTTCTGTCGCCCGACATAGTAACATTCGGTTATCTGCATCCGTAATTCGTGTCTCTATTTCAGATAGCGAATCAAATTCACATTCTCTACCACTACTTGTGAAAAGTTCAGTAAAATAATGGGTAGCCTCTGCTATGATTTCTTCATCAGTCGTGACCCAGTTCCCGGCACTCCTAAACAGACCCACTATTCGATTCTTTGCTCGACGCTGTTTTGTCTAAGCATGAAAAAATCTTGTATTCTCGTCGCCTTCTTTAAGCCATTTGTTTCGGCTCTTCTGTTTCCAGTAAACTTTTTCATCACTAAAAGCATGTTTTAACTCTTGTTTGGCTTTCATAATTGCATCTGTTGAGGAGGAGTTATTATTCTGTAAATCCTCCACAACCTTTTGACATTTGGTGATATTTTGACTGCCAGACGGGATATTTTTGCTCCTCCAGTGTGACAAAAAGTTACGGCAGTTTTTAATACGCCCAGTAATAGTAATTCGACGGCGACATGAAAATCCTTTCCAACCTTTCTCTATTGTTAATTGTTTTCTAAAGATTTAGTTTTTTAGTTTTTTAATGCAAATTTAATCATTTAATGATTATAAATTACAAATTTCAAAAATTAAATAAATTTTATTGAATTATTATTGGTGTAGAGAGATATAAAATTGTGTAGTAAAAAAATTATACATATATAATTAATTATTAAATAATTTTTTTAAGTTATGAATTTGTCGATTTATGGTTGACAAAAGAAAATTAATTTTCTTAAAATGTATGAAAATGCTTGCTTAGCCTTCCATTTATAGCTTTGTTGAAGAGACGTACGGTACATTAAAAATGAAAAATACGTGAGAAAGATGAAGGGCCACGATTATTAATCCGCATTTAATACCAAGTTTGACTGGACCGACCGAAACGACTGTACTGCAATTTGCTCCGGTTCAGAGATGTATGCATTATAGGCAAGAAATGTGCGGTCCCCTACAAACATTACTCATAAACACTAGATTCTACTGCTTGCGGTCCAAGTCTATGCTTTACTGATTTTTCTATTTTGTTTTAGGATCTAAGGATTCTAGACACGATTCATTTGAAATCACCGTAAAAAAAAAATATATATATATATATATATATATAGATAATATAATATAAACTTGGAGTAGCCGAGATTGACTTAGCCGTATGGTCATCAAGGACGAAAATGATGCTACGTTTTCTTTGGACCGTTTTTTTTGAATCGATGAATACAAATCAAAACACAATACTGTCGAAAACATTGTTCAAAGTAGTCTTATTTCTATCTTTCAAACATGTCTTCATCCAGAATTGAAAAAGACAGCGAAAGCATTAATGAAATATCGAAAATTAAGGTTGTCTGATATTGTGACAACTTGTATAGATTCCTTGACAAAAACGGATTATTGTTTATCTATGTATGATTTTTTTTTTCTAATTGATAATACCCAATTTGCATAAACCAACAATATCAATATCTCTAAACCCCTAACAATATTACCTAGAGTAAACATGATCATCTGAAATTAAACTAGAATGAAAAATACATCTTTATATAACATTCAACCACTTGACCAAAAATATTTTTACTATATAATTTTATATTATTATTATTCCTTTTCCTTTTAATATGATTTTTTAATATGAATGCAGGTAACAATTTTAATTTATAGAAAGATCTTTCCAGATTATAATTTAATTTGAATCAATTCCAAGTATCTAAATCATTTTAGTTTAGTTTATAAATCAATCAGATGAAATCAGTCTTATTTAAAGGAATAATTCTTTAAGATTGATTAAATTTCAGATATATTAATATATCAAAGCGGAAGACACTTTCGTTTTGGAAGTGTTATAAGTTTTAGGATAAAATTAATCTATGATTCATAACTACCCTTAAAAATAGAAATAATGTGGTTTCGTTACAAACTTTTATATAAAAATCCAAACCTAATAAAGATTTAATAGAAAAAACTCAAAAAAAATTAAAACTAATAAAAATATATCGGGTACAAATTCGGTTTTTCATTCGGTTCTGGTTCGGGTTTGGATTCGATTTTTCTGGTACATAGATTTAGCAAATATTTATGGTATTTTGTTAGGTTCAGATCCTCTAACTCAGTATTTTTTGTTCTTTTGATTTAAAATTTTCATCTGAGTATTTTTTTTTTTGATATTGTTTGGTTTGGTACAAATCGAGTTCGGGTTCGGATATATTTATATAAAATTCAAAATTAATAAAATAATAATAATAGAAAACCTCTAAAAAACTAAAATTTGGTTTTTGATTTGGTTTGGGTTCGGGTTCCGATACATCGATTTTATCTATTTAAAATTTTTATCGGGTTCAATTTCTCTAATTTAGGTTGATTTTGATTTGGATTTTAGGCCTCTTAAAAACATGTTGAAAACAATATTAACATAGACAACATACTTTATCTTAAAAATGTTTTCAAATTACTAATTAGCCAGTTTATGTTATGGATGATGTTAAAAAGGCTTTAAATATCTCAATTAGTGATCAGGTAAAACATTAACCTGATCAGCCCATTAGAGATTGAGATTATAAACTAGGCCCATTAAGTATAAAGTCCACTAACGAATTTAGTCTTCGCTATTGATTTGTCGGTAGACTTCTTTTAGCAAATGTTCAATATATACAATGGTGGGTGGTGGACACATTCACTCGATCGATATATGTCAAAGTGTCCGCTACTGTATATAACTCATCTTATTTGTATTTCACTAGAAGACAAAACTCTTTTAAATACACACAAATACAAAATTATTAAAAATTTTAAAACAAGTCAAATAATCAATCAATACAACAAAGGAAAATTTTAAGTCTGATTGGTTACACTTGAGAGTTGTTTGCAAACAATTTATTTATTTTGCTACCAGTAAGTACTTAGTTGAAATAATAAATACAAACAACCTTTTCAAATAATTATTTACAGTCGGTTCGACTTATTTAAATAGTTTAAAAAAAATATTTATAAACAGAATTATTTACAACTGTTTGGAAAATGGCCATCATTTATAAACAAACAATCATTTATTTGTTCATTTCATACATAATTATAATTTAAGAAAGAGTATATGATTTAAATTATGGTTCAAAACAAAAAATTATTCATTTACATTTAGAAAAATTGTCATTTACTAATATAAAAATATTATTTTAGATAAAGCAATTTTAATCAGTATATTTATTTTTATATCAAAAATGTTAAAGTATATGTTATTGCTTACTTTCAGAAATAATTATTTTAAATCAAATTTTACGTACTAACATTTATCTTATTACATTATTCAACCGCTGCAGTGTTGCCAATAAAGAATGGAGAATTAGATTTTACTCATAATTTTTGTAATTTTTTTAAAGAATTTCAGTTTTAAGAAATTGTGTAATTTCGTATGATATTATTTGAAATTCAAAATTAGATATTATTGATTAAATTGTTAAAAAAACTAAAAATTTATAGAAATAATAAAATATTTTCCATTGTATTTCAAATTTAGTAGTCGAATAACTCTTTTTCAACAATTGGATTGATAGTTTGATACAAGACTCAAACTCACTCATAAAATCTCTATTTACGACCACCTGTAACTCTGTTATATAGTGTTTATAACTATGATTATGGAATGAGTTTTTTATGAATAATACCACATTCAAAAGCTAAAAGAAAATTTATTTTTTTGGTTGAACAAATATTATTACAAAATAAGAGAGTAGTGGAATAAAACATCTTAATATTCTCTAGTATCTAGGAATAATCTTTTGTTTGGAAGAAAAAAAGAAGAAGAGAAATTGTAGCCGTTGATCTGAAAAGCAAAATGTGACCGTTTAGAGAGTAACGTGCTTAGAGTTGGGACCTGAAAGCATAATAAGACGGTCTCCCATATTACTCTTAACTCTTAAGCCTTTTTTTTCTTTTTTTCCAACGGGATGATATATTAAAATCCAATAAAGGTTAAACATAAAGCTACAACACTAAATCATAAGCTGATTTTCTATAATGATAAACCAGAGCATTGGTTTTATGGTTAAGAGATCTTAGAATTACATAAAGAAAAAAATAACAAATGTGAAATATTTGGGTAGAATATACCCTCATACTCATTTAGAATTCTGATTATTTGGGTAGCTTCATCCGTTATACCTTTACAAAAGAAAAAACTATCATCTGCAAATAAAAAATGTGAAATATTTGGACTCTGTCTCGCAATAGAAATCCCGGTAATAACTCTATCTCTCTCTGCTTTTCGTAATTTGGAAACAAGTACTTTCGTACATAAAATAAAAATATACGGTGATAAGGGATCTCCTTGATGAAATCCCCTCTGTGGGATAATTTGTCCATCTGGTTCACCATTTATTAGTATTGAATATTCCATTGCGGATATACATTGAATCCAATCAGTATTGAAACCTAAATGATGGAGTAATTTATCGACGGAACTCCATTCAACTCTATCATATGCCTTACTCATATTTGCTTTTATAGCCATAAATTTTCCTTTGACAATTTTATTTGTGCAAAGGGCATGAAACATTTTTTGAGCGATCAGGATATTATCTGAGATCTGGCGTCCAAAAACAAAGGTTGATTGTGTTTCAAAAATCAGTTTAGGCAGAATTCTCCGTAAACAAAGACAAAATACTTTGAAATTATCTTATAAACCACATTACATAAGCTTATTGGCCTAAACTCTGCCATTTTTGTTGGTCGAGAAATTTTTGAATAAGATAAATGTTTGTCTGATTTAAACTTTATTCAAAAGTTCCTGAAATCAGAAAATCATTAACAAGCATAATTATATACAACTTAATAATTTTTCAATATTTTTGGAAAAACAAAGCCGTTATCCCATCCGATCCTAGAATCTTACCCGGATCCATCATGAATAAAGCTTTTTTAATCTCTTCTTCTGAGGCGCTAGTCATCAATATTTGATTATTAGTATCCGTTATTTTTGGCTCAATTTCAGATTGATAATTCATAGTCACATATTCTACCAAACATATTTGAAGCCTTCTCTTTTTGTTTTTATTCTATTTCTATTTCATTACTATATTATCCACTCTTCTTTTTATTTTTATTTGTTTAATCAATTTTCTAGTTCGGAATTTTCTTTTGACATGAATATTAGCATGAATTCGTCACATAAATCGACATTAGATGAAGGTCAGTCAGTCTTTATGACATAATCGGATCGTCCATACGATATACATTATCCCCACTACTCTCACCTCACAAGCTACTTAATTATTTTAAAATATATATATATATATATATAAAATTAGATCAAATAATGTTGACTATTTTAGATATATATATATATATATAGTTTTAGTCTCCACCAAATTTAATAAGAAAATGAAAATGACTGTTTGATTTCTCTAATTTATTGTTAGAAGAATATTGCGGGTCATGGTGTTGAGTCTAATGGATATGAAGTTGATTCGATGTGTGATGAATTTTAATCTAATTACACAAGTTTCTTAATGAACAAGATGTTTGAAAAACAACCAAAACTTGTGATTTATCGACCATACATTCGGATATAAATGTCGATGACTTTACAGTTGGGTGTAGTAGTCCTTCGATCTTATGCTTATGTATAAACGTTGACGACCTAATGGATGGGTATTGTAGCCGCATTGATTTTACGACCGGATATAAACGTCTATGACCTAACAACTGTGTGTTGTAACCACTTTAACCCTACGACCGAGTATAAACGTCGATGATGATCCGTCTACCGAATAAAATGTTGATACTTTGAAAGAATAGTAGCTTGTGGAAGGGTATTAGACCTTAATGGACCTCACACACTAGTTAGTTATTTGGTATTATAAAATATGTAAATTAGGTTAAATAATGTTGACTATCTTAGATAGTGTTGGACTTGTGTCCATGGAGATGAAACATTTGAATAAGCCCCCCGTAATTTTAGGGCTCCCCAAAAAAATTTTCCAAATACATATGTATAATTACGTTTTTGAAAAATTTAAATAAGATAACATTTTTCTCAACTAAAAGGGTTGGTTTCTTTTTTCCAAAACTATAGAAAGTTAGAAATTGGTCTTCATGAAGCAAACAGTGAAACCTTAAAAGTTTATATTGATATAGATATTGAACCTATATTTCATAAGAAGAGTAAGCTACTTATACGAAGACGAACACATTTTGATGAGGAGCCACAAAAAAGTGATGGTGCTAACTCCGTTCGAAGCTTGGAGGAGGATTTCAGAATTAATTATTTCATCAAAATCGTTGATCAAGCTTTGGTTTATACACTAAACTTGAAACTTTTCTTAAGCACAGATAAATTTCAGATATTAATTTCATTTATTTTTTGAAATCAAAGTTTTCAGAGAAATTCTACTAAAAGATTTAAAGAAGATTACAGAAATATTTGATTTTTTAAAGAGATTAACGGATTGTTATTCTAATGTCTGAGTTGCATATAAGATAATGTTCATCATTCTGATTTCAGTTGTTTCGGCTGAAAAAAGTTTATCTTAGCTAAAGTTGATAACGTGATAATGTTCACAAAAACGGCAATAGATTGCTATGTTAAAGATAGAAAAAAACATGTTTAAAATCTTGATTATGTAACTTTGATGAATATTTTTGCCGAGAAAAACAAAAAAAATTATTTTCATAATCATAATTGTTAACTTGTTGTTTTTTTATTTATTTATGATACCATCTTTTTTCTTCAATAGGAATTTGATTTGTTTTCAATTTTCTACATTATTATTTTATACATTTTGAACGAGGCTCTCTAAAATTTAGGTCGAGTTCTAATATTAGATATGTATATAAGATTTTAACCTCCTCCATCAAATTTAATAAAAAACTTCTTTTTCCATCCTTTTAAGTTTCTTGACAACTAATCTATGTTTTTGCAACAAGAATAGTCATATGTTGAAGCCAATAACTATACTATTAGTAGTTACATAATCTTTTTTGTGTTATCCATGCTGAGAGAGTGTGCTGATTAACGGAATATAAGGAAATAGGAGGATAAATCATTTTGATTATTAAATGTCCTTTTTTACCCCAAAAATAAAATTATTTTAATATAATGGAGAAGTGTTTTTGATTACACCAGCTGATTTATCTAAGTTTGATTCTCAAATTTGTCTTACATAATATTGTTAAAAACTTCAGAATTTTAAAAAATTGGCTACATATTAAGCTTTATGATAAGGATTAACGTTTGAATTTAAGATTTGTTTAGGAGACTTGTTGATAAAAAAATAAATGTATATTGAGAGTAAAAACAAATTTAAGAAAGTACTAAGTGCGTTCACATAATTATTTTAATCAAGTAATTTTTTTTCTCAAATTTCTAATCAAGTAGTTAGTTGTCCATTTGCCCACCAAAATTTAATTACAAAAAAAAAATGTGTTAATTGGAATTTGAGAGTGGATTATAGACTCGATTACGTGGATACAAAAAGTGTTAAGTGTGGGTTGGTCTTAATTTGACAAACAAATAAAAACAAGCATGAGAGAAAATAAGAAAAATAACGTGGAAAAGGAAAGCAACTTCACACGTCCCAAGTAGCAGTCTCTTGCGTTCTCTCTCTCTCTTTTCCATTAATTACTCCTATCTTCTTCTTCTGTAGAAGATAGATTCATTCAACAGTTCCTAGAATCTTCCATATTTACTCTTATCTTTCAAATTAGCATCTTTACCATTTCCAGGATTTGTAAGTCTTCTTTTATCCTTTGCTTTCTTCTTCTACTTCGTCTTCATGTGTAATCTTAGTATTCCCTTCTTTTCGTATATTAATATCAAATCTCTTCTTCTCTCTTTTTCTATAAATCTTTCTTTTTTAACATCATATCAGCTTATTTTCTTCTTTACTTCATTAGTGATCGAATAAAGATCTGATCTTTTTTTATAAAGATTTGATTTTGCAGCTCTTTCCGGTAATGTACTTTTGTTGAATCCAATATGTTTGTCAGATTTGCGAAGTGTTACTGTTTGAAAACCAATTTTGTCTCGCTATTCTTCAGATTCTTGTTTACTCTAAAAAACCGCTTTTTCTTGCAATGTATAATTTGTTGATCTACAATGGAACAGTTCACTCTGACTAAGAGCTTAGATCTGATTATCTGTTGTGTAGAGGAAGAAGAAAAATGGTGACACGGAGCAAGGTGTTATGTGTTCTGCTGCTGTGTTGTGCGGTGGCTGCTGTTGCTGCTGAAGGTACTTTAAAGTACAAGGACCCAAAGCAGCCTTTGGGTGCAAGAATCAGGGATCTGATGAATCGTATGACTCTCCAAGAGAAGATTGGTCAGATGGTTCAGATCGAACGCAGTGTCGCAACACCTGAAGTCATGAAGAAATACTTCATAGGTAAGAACAGTTCAGAGGAGTTATATGTTTGTTTATTGTTCGATGTATTGTCTAGCTGAGTGGACACTATTGGGTTTGGGTGTAGGGAGTGTGTTGAGTGGTGGAGGAAGTGTGCCTTCGCAAAAGGCTACTCCTGAAACTTGGGTGAACATGGTTAATGAGATTCAAAAGGCGTCTCTTTCGACCCGTCTTGGAATCCCCATGATCTATGGGATTGATGCTGTTCACGGTCACAACAACGTCTACGGTGCCACCATTTTCCCGCACAATGTAGGCCTTGGAGTCACCAGGCAAGTACTTGTCCTAGAAAGCCTTAACTCTGCTTATCACAAAGTTGAAGGGAATCTATTCTTTTTGAAAATCGATCTGTTAAGCTGAATCAACTTTATATATGTATGTTTTGACTAATCATTTAGGGATCCTAACCTGATTAAGAGGATTGGGGAAGCAACTGCGCTTGAAGTTAGAGCGACTGGAATCCCATATGCCTTTGCTCCTTGTATTGCAGTAAGTATAATGAAGCTTACAAGTCTAGAACTGTTGCAGAAAACTGATCAAGAAACGTGTTTGCTCAACATTTCTGCTCTGGTGATATGATTTGACAGGTCTGTAGAGATCCAAGATGGGGAAGATGCTACGAGAGCTACAGCGAGGATTATAGAATTGTCCAACAGATGACTGAAATTATACCTGGTTTGCAAGGAGACATCCCTACCAAACGAAAGGGTATTCCCTTTGTTGGTGGAAAGTAAGTAATTTTGCCTGTAATATCCTCTGTGATAGTTGTTTTTGGATAGTCAGTATGAGAAGTTAAGATGACTTGTATATTAATATGCCATTAAGGCATGAACTTTTGTTAACTCGCTTTCTTTTTCGACTAGATTGGGGTAGGATTTGATCTGCTTCTGTATGTTGAGTCTTAATGATTAAGGTGGGAAATATCCATAGGTCATGCTCACGCATGCTTTCATTTAGAAAGTGGTGGTCAATCTTACAAGTGCAAAGCCTTTCTGGCAATCAATGACTGCCTAACCCATGTGATATGTTTTAAGTCTATCTATAGTTGATTCCGACAGGTTCTTAAAGTCATCATTTGAAAGTTCTACCACTGTAGGACCAGTGTGAAGTTGTCTTCTTAAATATCCATGTCCAAGTTAGTAATACTTCACATGTGGAGGAGATAAAATGAGCTTATGTCTCACTGAAACTATTATATTAGTTTTTTTTTTTTTGTTGATAATGAACTATTATTAATTTATTGTTTTGACCAGGTTCATATCGATGATTGCTTAGTTATTGTATTAGTGTATGATACGAACAAAATCCATTTACTTACCAAAATAAGCTTGTGATTGTTACAGGTCAAAAGTTGCGGCTTGTGCTAAGCATTTTGTAGGAGATGGAGGTACAGTTAGAGGGATTGACGAGAACAACACTGTGATTGACGCTAAGGGGCTGTTCGGAATTCACATGCCTGCATATTACAACGCTGTAAACAAGGGTGTTGCAACAGTTATGGTGTCTTACTCTGCCTGGAACGGTTTGAGAATGCATGCGAACCGGGAACTTGTGACGGGTTACCTCAAGAACAAGTTGAAGTTCAGAGTAAGATATGATCTTCAACTTTGTAGTTACACATTTTGATCTACTGTGCTTTGGTCCTAAAAGCCTTTCTTTCTGTTTCTGCAGGGTTTTGTCATCTCAGATTGGCAAGGAATTGACAGGATCACGACTCCTGCGCATCTTAACTATTCATACTCTGTGTATGCGGGAATTAGCGCTGGAATCGACATGGTTGGTGTCAAAAGTGATTCCATCTTTCATGTATATGGTATGCTCTCCATGGTTTTACTTGATTGTTGTGTCTTTTCAATTGCAGATTATGGTGCCGTACAATTTCACTGAGTTCATAGACGAAATCAACAGTCAGATACAGAAGAAGTTGATTCCGATTAGCAGGATCGATGATGCCGTGAAGAGAATCTTAAGGGTCAAATTCACAATGGGACTCTTTGAGGAACCATTGGCTGACAACAGCTTTGCCAACCAGCTTGGTAGTAAGGTATGTTTTGTCTTATGTTTAGCCATCAGACCAGTCATTACAGAATGATCAGTATGAGACTGAATAAAACTCTTTCACCAGGAACACAGGGAACTAGCTCGTGAAGCCGTGAGGAAATCTCTAGTGTTGCTCAAGAATGGTAAGAAAGGCGATAAACCGTTGCTTCCTCTGCCTAAGAAAACAGGGAAGATCCTTGTCGCGGGAACACACGCTGATAATTTGGGATACCAATGTGGTGGCTGGACCATCACATGGCAAGGCCTGAATGGCAACGAGCTCACTGTTGGTATGTTTACTCTCACAATCTTCTCTTTTAGCTCTGTTACAACCTTAGCATTAGCTAGCTATGTCTGGCTTCATATAGCGTGAGCTATACAGAATTTGGCGTTACATTTGACTTTGGTTTAACTACACAGGCACAACGATCCTTGCGGCTGTGAAGAATACAGTAGCTCCAACCACACAAGTAGTCTACAACGAAAATCCTGATGCAAACTTCGTGAAGTCGGGAAAATTTGACTACGCCATTGTGGTGGTTGGCGAGCCGCCTTATGCTGAAATGTTTGGGGACAGTACGAACTTGACCATAAGTGAACCTGGTCCAAGCACGATAAAGAACGTGTGTGGGGCAATGAAGTGTGTGGTGGTTGTGGTCTCTGGCCGTCCCGTGGTTGTTGAGCCTTATGTCTCGACCATTGACTCCCTCGTGGCAGCTTGGCTACCAGGAACAGAGGGCCAAGGAGTAGCTGATGCTCTGTTTGGTGATTATGGTTTCACTGGAAAGTTGGCTAGGACGTGGTTTAAGTCAGTGAAGCAGCTACCGATGAATGTTGGAGACCTGCATTATGACCCGTTGTACCCATTCGGTTACGGGTTGACCACAAAGGCATACAAATTGTAGACACTTCTCTGGTTTGGAGGCAATAAGTCGAGTCATTGAGCAAGGAAAAGAAAAGATAAAAGAATCCAACGAAATAATTTCGATTAAACAATTTTGTGGGTTTGATTGAGAAATTCTGTCTTCAAAAACTATCGTGTTACAACATCAATGATTAGAATCGGCTTTTGTTACTTGCTATTATGAGTCTGTTGTATCTTCTTCCATTTGCCAGTCTTTTCATTTAAAAACAGAGATAAATCAAAACTTTGTAGCATCAGACATATTCATCGAAAAATGGATAATATTTGAAGTATAGTGTCCATCATAATTTTTGGTTTGCAAGAAATTAAAAACTAAATATATTTCATCCATGAAACAAATAAAATAGAAAAAGAAATAAATCGTAAAAAGAAGAAACAAATGAATTACAACCATGTGTAATAATGAAAATACAGAAATAACTATTTTACTAATAGTTTTTTTTTTTGTTAAAAAAAAATAAAGAACTTAAGTTGATATTTTGATGTTTCTAGTCACGGAAATGGTATCACGTCTCTACATAGCAATTACAAGAACAAGCATGTGAACCAAATCTCAGCCTCTTAATGGTCCTGTCTCAGTCGTAACAACAAAAGCTCTTCACGTCTTACTGTGCCTGTCTCATTCGAAACATTGTAATATCCATTCATATCTGTATGGAAATGTAAACTGTTGTTCGTTTAAATGCATAATTGTGCATCATCCGGATAGACATGCTGGATGGAGCATCTCAACCTAGTTTAAATTTTTAAAAATTCTAGATGTGTTTATAAGAAGCAATTGGACGTAGATAAATTTCATAAAAATTAAAAATACCAAAATACTATTTTTTTTTTTCTCTCCCCTCTTTTTTATTCGTTCTTATATTTTTTATGCTCTCTCCTCTTTTTTACTTTCTCTCATCTTTTTTACTTTCTCTCCTCTTTTTTACTCTCTTTCCTCTTTTTTACTCTCTCTCTTATTTATTACGCTCTCTCTTCTTTTTTACTCTCTTTCCTCTTTTTTACTCTCTCCTCTTTTTTACTCTCTCTCCTCTTTTTTACGTTCTCTCTTCTTTTTTACGCTCTCTCTTCTTTTTTACGCTCTCTTCTTTTTTACGCTCTCTTTTCTTTTTACTCTCTCTCCTCTTTTTTACTCTCTCTCCTCTTTTTTACTCTCTCTCATCTTTTTTACTCTCTCTCCTCTTTTTTACGTTCTCTCTTCTTTTTTACGCTCTCTCTTCTTTTTTACGCTCTCTCTTCTTTTTTACGCTCTCTCTTCTTTTTTACGCTCTCTTCTTTTTTACGCTCTCTTTTCTTTTTTACTCTCTCTCCTCTTTTTTACTTTCTCTCTTCTTTTTTACTCTCTCTCCTCTTTTTAATCTCTCTCCTCTTTTTTACTCTCTCTCCTATTTTTTACGCTCTCTTTTCTTTTCCTCTTTTTTCTCTCTTCTCTTTTTTAATCTATCTCCTCTTTTTTACTCTCTCTCTTCATTTTATTCTCTCTCCTCTTTTACTTTCTCTCCTCTTTTACTCTCTCTCCTCTTTTACTCTCTCTCCTCTATTTTACTATCTCTCTTCTTTTTTAGTTTTTCTCCTCTTTTTACGCTCTATCCTCTTTTTTACTCTATTGTAATCATGTTTTTTTGGTCATTTTATAGGTAGGTCCATTTAGATGTAGATGTCAATTTACAAAACAAACAAACACACATCTAGATGCAACATCTAGATGTAGTATTCACCATGGAAACAAACAACATCCAACTGCTCTATCTAGATGGTGCATTCAGATGGACCATCTGGATGAAATAGCTGGATGGACAAACAAACATAGCCATAATGCTTCTGAATCTTCACCTATTCAAATGGTTATTCACTAATAAGTCTTGAACTATTTTATTGTTTATAATCTGCAGGTGTCGAGAGTAAGGAGAAGCCAAGATGAGGGATTTGAGTTACATGTTACATACGTTGGGGCTTCTGCTGCTTTGCTGTGCAGTGGCAGCTAATAAAGAACCACTTGCGAACGCCAAGTATAAGGATCCAAAAGAGCCATTAGGTGTCAGGATCAAGGACCTGATTAGCCATATGACCCTTGAAGAGAAAATCGGGCAGATGATTTAGGTGGAACGTGCCAACGCCACAACAAAGTTCATTAGAAAATACTTCATTGGTACGATTCTGGACCTTCAAAAGGTTGTTAAAGCCTAAACGAATACTCAAATATGTCAACTCATGTGTGCATGGAGTGTGCTTAGTGGGGGAGGAAGTGTGCTCGCGCCAAATGCCAATCCTGAAGCTTGGGTGAGAATGGTGAATGAGAAACAAAAGGTGGCTCTTTCGACGCGATTACGGATTCCCCTGATTTACGGGATCGATGCTGTTCATGGCCACAACAATGCTTACAAGGCCACCATCTTCCCCACATAACATAGACCTCGGAGTCACCAGGCCAATTCCTTGTAGAGAATACCATTCCAAATGGATAGAACCGATCGACATTGTTTCCTTGTTGTATTCATCTATTAGGGACCCTGGCCTTGTGAAAAGGATTGGTGAAGCTACCGCGCTTGAAGTTAGAGCAACAGGAATCCAATATGTCTTTGCTCCATGTATAGCAGTAAGTAAAGTGTGAATCTGAACCAAAGCGGAAAAATAATTGTTTTAAAAGATCATTTTAAACAGGTGTATAGGGACCCTAGATGGGGAAGATGCTATGAGAGTTACAGTGAGGATCAGAGAATAGTTCAACAGATGACTGAGATTATACCTGGTTTGCAAGGTGACCTTCCCACCAGTCAAAAGGGTGTTCCTTTCGTCGCTGGAAAGTAAGTACACTTTAATGAATCTAGATTCTTCAGAAGCAATTCTTCATGGAGTAACAGAAAACTGGGTAAAAACTTACAGGACCAAAGTCGCAGCCTGTGCTAACACTTTGTTGGGGATGGAGGTACATTGAGAGGGATGAATGTGAACGATACAGTTATCAATAGAAACGGATTGCTCGGCATTCACATGCCGGCTTATTACGATGCGGTAAACAAGGGCGTTGCAACAGTAATGTGTCCTACTCGTCGTTGAATGGGTTGAAAATGCATGCCAATAAGAAACTTATCACGGGTTTCCTCAAGAAGAAGCTCAAGTTCAGGGTAACTTTAATCACAGAAGCATCCGGATTACGCAAAGCATCTAGAATCAGCCTGTTTAGTACAGATTTCAAATCTCTTTGCAGGGCATTGTCATCTCGGATTTTCTAGGTGTTGATCAGATCACCACACCTCTTGGTTAAACTATTCACACTCTGTTTACGCTGCTATCACTGCTGGACTCGATATGGTCAGTCTCAAAAACGATTTTTAGTTTCATACATATAAATAAACACACTTGATGTGATAAGAATCTTCCAATGCAGATCATGGGTTCATCAAACTTGACCAAGCTGATCGACGAACTAACCAGTCAGGTGAAGAGAAAACTCATCCCAATGAGCAGAATCGACAATGCTGTGAAGAGAATGTTAAGAGTCAAATTCACAATGGGGCTATTTGAAGATCCATTAGCTGATCATAGCTTGGCCAACCAGCTCGGTAGTAAGTTCTGTAAGATAAAACATCAGTATTGAGAATTGAGATAGAATGCTCAACTTTTACATTGGAAAAACTCAACAGGAACACAGGGAACTGGCAAGGGAAGCAGTGAGACAGTCTCTGGTGCTGTTGGAAGAACGGTGAAAATGCGGATGAACCGTTGCTTCCTCTGCTAAAGAGAACCAACAAGATCCTTGTCGCAGGAACACACGCTGATAACTTGGGACACCAATGTGGAGGGTGGACAATCACTTGGCAAGGCCTCAGTGGCAACAATCTCACCATTGGTACACACACACACACAATCCCTTTGAATCATCATCATCAATACAACATAGGCCATTAGAGTTTATCAACTTCCCAAAAAGCAGTACAAGTAGTCATCAACAGTTACTTGCTGAGAGATTCTCTCTATACCAATGAAATCTAGAATTGATGTACTTCAATTTTGCAGGTACAACGATCCTCGCTGCCGTGAAAAACACGGTGGATCCGACGACTAAAGTCGTCTACAATCAGAATCCAGAAGTCAAGTTCATCAAAAACGGCGGTTTCGATTACGCAAACGTGGTCGTCGGAGATACACCATACGCCGAAGGATTCGGAGACAGCATGAACCTAACAATACCGGAACCAGGTCCGAGCACAATGTTAAATGTGTGTGCATCCGTAAAATGTGTGGTGGTGGTTATATCGGGTCGTCCGGTGGTGATGCAACCGTATATATCGAGCATCGACGCTCTGGTGGCGGCGTGGCTGCCGGGAACAGAAGGTCAGGGAGTAGCTGATGTTTTGTTTGGAGATTATGGATTCACCGGAAAATTAGCTCGGACTTGGTTTAAGACAGTGGATCAGTTGCCTATGAACGTCGGAGACCCGCATTACGACCCGTTATACCCGTTTGGATTCGGGTTGATTACAAACCCAAATTAAACAACATTTATTGAATCGTTGATTATACAGTGTTCATCAAAATTTAATAATTCAGTATTATTTAAGTATTATCTTATTAGTCACTGGCTCCTTCCTCAAGCTCTAGAGCTTTGAAATATTTACCATCTAAAAGATACGTTCCAACGGAGAGTCGAACTGCCCACAAGTCCTTAGGTTTCCTCGACACGATTCTGCAATATCAAAAGTAAACAAATTTGCTTCAGCCAAAGAAGCAAAAGTGTACTCAAGAATGTATATTATAGATGTTTGGGATTTGTATGAGTTTTCGTCCTAAAATTCACTAAGGTAATAACAAAGAACAGGCAAATTAGATGAGGAAGAAGACCTTCCAACATCGCCAGGCTTTACTAAGCCAGAGTTAGCCCTAAGGCAAGGCATTGAAGCAGCTGTTTTTATGACTTTGGGGGCTTCCACAATGATGATTGGTGATCCAACTTGAAGCTTCGATTTTGGTTTTGGAGGCTCTTTTGCAATTTCACAGCATCTAACACTGATTTGTGGCGTGAAGGATCCATTGTACCATAGACCGGATTGCATCTTTGGAAATTTAGTTGAAGGAGCACAGAATAAAGCCATGGAAGGAGAAGTAAGAGAACGTGAGTTTTTGGACGTAATGAGTGGATAAGTAAGTAGAGACTTTTGTCTTGTAGTAGTAATTGCTTGCAAGCCAATGGTCTCCCGTCTCCTAATCTCCGGTTCTCACTTGGTTTACTCTTCTGTTTTCTTTAGTTCCAATAATTGTCTCCAATCAGATTGATTTCTTAAGCAGAGACGATACAATATACTGGAGCCTCTTTTAACTTTGAGAGTTCATGTTCTTTTAGTCAAAAACATGAATATACATAAATTGTTACACAACAAAAGGAAAGACAAACAAATTCAGTTCACCCGAAATTAATATTGAAAGGGCCGAGAGATGAATTTTAGATAAGCAAAACAAAAATTTTATAAGCTATACGAAATTTTTTTCTTTTAATCAAGGACCTGGTCCTTTAGTATCTCTGATTTGTTTGTGAAGACTACAAACTCTCATTTCTTACTGTAGGAAAGATATGGATCCTGTGCCATTGTTAGAACGTCCGGCCTATCTGCTTGGTTATATGTTAGACACCGGCGAATCAAATCCTGCATGAAATGCAGCAGTGAGAACACATGGAGAAACAGTTTTATGATCATTTGGTTTAACACCGGCACAGCTAATTTTACCTTTGCTTCATTTGAGACGGCAGGTCTTGTTACTGGAAACTCAACCTTTTTGGCTTTAATGATTGTGTCCTCTCGTAGTATCCGTTCTTGGCTTTGGTCATGTCCAAAGGGTCGCCTTCCAAATAACATTTGGTAAAACAGGACACCAACGGACCATACATCGACCTGAATTCCAACACAATATTAGTTCCACAAAACTTCTATAACATAACATGATTACGACATCATTGACAATCACTGACCTTTGAGGAAATCATAGGAGTTTTGCTCAGCTCAAAACATTCAGGGGGTAAGTACCTGGATTACAGAACCTTTTTACTGTTAGAGAAAAAAAAAAAAGAGACCATGTCAAGGAGACAAAATGTAGGTTGCTAACCAGTATGTTCCAGCTCCTTGTGATGTAAGCTCCATTCCTTGAGAACCAGCATTGTCCTCCACGATCTTGCTTAGACCAAAATCAGTCACTTTTGCTACTCCAAACTCATCAAACAGAACATTCCCTGGCTTCAGATCATAATGGATTATCTTCTGTGATCTTTTGTTCAAATAAACAAGGCCTTGAACTATTTGCATGATGATAATCCTTGCTTCTTTCTCAGGAAGATTAGGTGTCACCTTTAAAACAGCATCAAGATCTTTTCCTGCATCAGAAATTCAAAATATATGAGTGAGACCTGGCACTCCAGAAAGATATCGTTGTTTTATCTACAAAGAGATCAGAGAATTTTGGTTTACCACTACAATATTCCAGAACAGTGCAGAATGTATGCAGGTCGATATGAAATTTATCCCAAAGCCGAACAATGTGGTGATGCACAAGATTTTTATGGATTTCACATTCCCTGTTGGCATGGCGGATATAACTTAACTTCTTTTCTTCACTCCAGTGAGCATTTAAACCATGAAGCTTGCACGCAACATATCTATGATCCACCAAATCATATGCCTGCATAAAATTTTTAACATTAAATTACTGCAAAATATTTCTAACGTACTGACAGAATGCAGTATCTATGAATGTTCTGACCTTATAGACTTCACTAAATCCGCCTTTACCAAGAAGATTTAGAAGAGCATATCGACTATTCAAAACTGGGAAATTGTTAAAACGAGAACCATCTTCATCTCGTATGCGCTTCATCTCCTTCATAAGCCGCCCCTTTTCCAATTCGTACCTTTCTCTCTCACGCAAAACTGCTTCTTCTTCCTGAAAGATAAAATCAATATATATATATATATATAAATATATATGATAAGAACAGAAACCGATCAAGATCGAGGAAATAAGAAGCTAATAATGTGCATGAGGAGAAACATACCCGTTTAATACTAGCAAGTCGAGACTTGTAAACCTCGTCTGGGATGACATCTTCCTCCTGTGCTCCTGATTCCGTTTCAGTTCCATCACTCTTATCTACAACCAAATTTAAAATCCAAGGGTGCTAAACATCATAAGAATCTGCACAAGGATAACTGACAACATACAGTATATGAGCTTGTGGATTGACTGATAAGTTACAAAAGGTTGGGGAATTATACCCCCATTTTGTCGTTTCTTAAGAAACTTTCTTTGTCTCTCAATAGCCTCCTTGGTTTCCAGCAATTGTCTCTTTTCGTTGCAAAATTTACAGAAAAATCAAAACAGTTACTGCAGGGATTATTGATATTAGTTTAATAAAAATCTCTCGCTACACAGTTTGACTTACGAGTTGAGCATTCAAATCTTTCAACATTTGTCCATCCTCCCATGTCTCAGATATGACCGTTCCTGCCCTGAAATCACCAAAATAGCCACACAGCTGATAGACTGTTTATTGATCACAAATTCAAGAAACTAACCCCATAACCTAGCAAAGAAGATTTCGAGCTGAGGGTAACTGAAACATGTGAAAGTAACTCCTAACTACAGCTTTAATCGAGTTGGTTTAATGATTTTACTGAAACAACAAATTTGTAAATTATACATGTTTTATTACACCTCCCCCATGTAATTTATTCTTGATAATTTTGTAACTGATTACATGACTGAAAGATATCACTGAGACCATAAGAACTCAACTGAATACATAATAGCAGACCTGAGAACACCAACATTGCCTAAACGCAAAGAATCATGTCTGACTTTCGTTCTTGCTTCTTGTCTCTCAGTTTTGGAAACAGATATGAGAAGGTCAGAGATTACTTTAGTTGTCTGCACAAGAAAAAGAATGGTTCAGGCTTCTTGTTATCTAAATAATTCCCCAGTTTTTCCATAAGAAAGTAAAAGTTATTATGAAAATAACAAAGAAGCATCCAGAAAATATTGATAGTTTCTTCACCGCACTACTGAGAATGTTGCTAGAGATTGTGCAAGAGTTTCTGCCATTTTATAATAAAACTTTATGAGGATACCCAGTTCATCTTCAAGATCTCGATAGCTATGACTCACTAAAAGGCTAAAGTGTTGATCTTTAACCGTTACATTTCGGTTCCACATTCAATTCACCTCAAATCAACCTAACTTGCAATAGATTGCTATTGTTTTTACTACAAGAAAGACTAATATGCTTTACGAAAAGAGCTCACTATAAATGGAGGCAGGATCATTAAATTTGTGAGCCTTCACAGATAATCAGTTCTCTTTCTTGCAGCATCATTAAAGTTAGAGAGCATTCTAAGCATATCAGGAGACTGTCAATGATTTACCTTCCTCACTATAGAACAACCATGCTTCTTATGGAGAAGAATGTTTATTACTCTATGATTCTCCCAAAATCATTGATACTAGTAAAAGTGCCATGCAATACAGTGAGACTTATAGCAAAAGATCATAAAAGTTCGCAATAACCCTTATTGGGTCATGGAAATTAGAGTATGCCTACCTTTTGTTTCTCTTGTTGTTCCTGATCTTTTAGATCTTTTACCTCCTGCATTGATCATGATTAGGTTTAGTCGGGTAGGAGAATGGGAATTGGCAAAAATGGTAATAGCATAATTAACATTGGATAAATCCGAAAAACGTTGACGCAATACATTTTCAAGCTTCCGGAAAAGATCTTGATACTCAGAAGAATTTTGTCGAGATTTACACAGTTCCTCCTCTAGCACAGCAATTTTTGCACGCAAAGATGTTAACTCTTCCTGATTTATAAATACAGAACAAAAGTGAATAAAGAAAGAAATAATGCAGTTTCTTGTTGTAGGATACTCATGAATAATAATCCCATTCACGTGTTCTAACAAATTTATAAGATGCAGAAAAGTTCTAGACAACGAGACGATGACATATTCTCTTAGGTAGGAGGATATTACAGAGTCAACAACATTATCCGAGAACTTACATCATGGAGAGAGCATTCACCATTCCTGATCTGTCCATCATACTTAGAATCCTGAAGAATATTATGCAGAAGATTCATCAATGAACTGAGTGGTTGCCAATATTAATGCAAATCTAGAGAAAGGTTCTCTTCAACCAAAATACCAAATTTAGAGGCTTTACTTCAGTTAACAACATTAGATTCATGTCCACGTATTTCCAATAAAGTTAATTCTAATATAGATGATGAGACGAGCAGTTGCATCGAAGATCATATGAAGTAAACAGCATTAACCTTTTGATCAGAGACATTTAGTTGACAGTTTGCAGCTAATACTGGTGCAGCTATAAACTGAGATTTTGTCACATCATTATTAGTTTTAGAACCTCGCCCTCTGCCTGTCGATGTAGCCCGACCTCGACCTTGTTTCTTCTTATTTACATCAAGGCCTGTCTTGGTCTCAGCATCATTTTTCCTTCCATCATATACTGCTTCTTGAGGCTTCATATCAACATTATCTTTCATTATAAGTTAAAAAGATATACGGAGAGACTACACCATAATAAGTTGTTCCAATATCACACAAAAAACCTTACACAACATATACCAGATTTTTATTCAGAAAGAAAATCAACCAGATAAGGAGACGAACAGAAAATTCTTTACAAAAGAAATTAATACCTCAGAATGATCAACAACACTAACGGTGTTAAACTCTTGAACCTTCTGGCGCTTTTTGGTATTGGCTCGTCGAATAAGGAAATCTCCTGTATTCTGAAACAGTAACAACGAAAGATAAAGCTAAAATGGACTGTGTTTCTCATTCAAAATAGATGCATCTGAAATGCCAAAATATGTAGCCCACATTGCATAATCCGCAGTAAGAAACGAGAGTATGAACTTTGATCAATTTTTGTTAGGCACAAACTGATCAATACAAGAACGATAAGGGCATTAACAAGTTGGATAACTCAATTACCAAAAGCATAAACTTCAAGATGCACAAGAATCATAAAAAACATACAATCAATTATTTTAAGAACAAAACATAAGAAGCTACCTCGTCGTCAGAATCACTGATAGACGTTTCCGATATTTCCGGTGGTGCGCAAGCCACGACTTTAACAGAAGCGGAAGCAGATGACCAGACGGAGAGCTGCTGCTGTTGTTGTTGCTGTAGTGGCTTCACAGAAGAGGCGGTCTTGCCGGTCAAGCGAGCCTCGAGCTTAGCGATTTTGTCGGGCAAAGAGTGATCCGACTGATTGGATGAATTCGAGGAGAAATGCATCACCAAGTCATCCGACATTGCCAACACTTTGAACAAACTAACACACCGTTAATCTAGGAGATCAGGAAGCGCAGAGTAGAGTATCAAAAATTAGGGCTTTTTTATACAGATAAGCAGAATTGCGAAATTGAAGGTTCGAATCTGGATGTCATTGAGGAAACCCATCAACGGATTTTCATGATAACTGCAATCCACGTGGAGGAAACGGAATAAAACGTACAGAGAAAGATAAGACTTAGGAAAGAGTAAGGCTTTGTTTTGTGTTGGGAAATTGAGGAACCCTAAGGAATTAGGAGGGAAAGAGATTTTGCGAGGTGGTGGTCAACACAAATTCCTTATTACAACTCTCTCAAATTTTTTGATTTTTCAGATTTTTTGCCTATATTCAGAGGTTTGAGTTAACGGGTCTTGACTTTTCATTTGGCAAATCTTTAATTTTGATCCTTTCCATTTCCATTTGGTGTTACTCTCGGGGCCTGAATCGGTAGAGCTTGCATAGCATTCGTATTATTTAATGCAAAACCATTAGGTCATCGTACATCCGGCTAGTGATCTGAAAAGTTTCTCTTGTTTTCTTTTAGCAATTGGATGAACAAAATTATAATCTATAACCTAAATTTTAAACTTTACATATAAGATTAGACGATTATATAAAATTAAACTCCAATAAAAATAATTTGGTCTCAAATATATTTTTCTATTTAAGAGTTAATCTCGTTTGTTTCTTTTGTTTTTAGTTTTTACCATTTGATATAAGAATTAATTATGAGAATGCCACTATTACTGTAGCATTTTTTAAAAAAAAGATTTTTTCATAATCCTTTCAAAAAGATTATCATTTTGTGCATGCAATGCTGAAATTGTCCTCTTCATCTTCATCTCTTCCACTGATGAAGAAGATTTTTTCTTAACTATGATTTCTCAATTTTAATATTTTCTATTGGGTTTAGGTTTAGGGTTTCATTTTGATAATTTATATAGTATTAAATGCATTGAATTTGAAAATTTTGAAAAATAAGAAGGAAGAGATCCAAAATTAGAGAAGAAGAAGATGAAAACAAAAATTTTTTTAATATTTTTTTTTGGGTTTAGGCTTTATAGGTTTAGGGTATGTTTTGATGATTTCATATAGTATTAAATGTATTGAATTTGAAAATTTTGAAGAAGAAGAAAGAAAAAAAATAGAGAAGAAAAAGATGAGGGCAATTTCGACATTTCATGCATAAAGTGATAGTTTTTTCATAAGAATCTCATAAAATGTCTCTTTTTCAAAGATGACTAAAAAATGTCCTAGAGATTATTTTTTTTTTTGTCAACGAATAAAATGTCCTAAATACTATTATCTAAAATAGCCATTTTGAGTTTGAAATTACAGAAAATAGCACATTTTCTACTCTTTTACAAAATGCACCTTTTTGACTGAAAGGGGTATTTTGTAATGGGGTATTCTATAACATATGTGGTCCATGTTGGTCGTACGTATGTTATATTGTCTACGGTGGACATGATATTGTCTACAGTGGACATTGTACTGTCTATGGTGGACAAGTATGATAAACTTGTCCTCTGTGGACATCAATTACGTAAATTTATTTTATATGTCCATCATTGACCATATAAATATCCATTGTTAACGGAATTGTGTTTTATGTCCTCATCTCGAATACCTTTTTTTGTGAAAAGTGCATTTCGCATAAGTTTTCAAAAAAAAAAAAAATTATTTACCCTTTCGAAATAATTAGATCCATATAATAACAGTCTAAATTCTCTTAAATAAAACTAATAAGCTCAATATACGTAGAATCATCTATAACGTATAAAGTAGCTATGAGGTTTCGTAAGTAAGTAACTAAGAGAGGGTTTTCAATGAAAGGACGCAAATGTTATCCCGACCATTTTGCAGAAGTTTGGGAGAGAGAGAGGACAACGAATTTAATGAAGGGATGTATGATGGATTTGATTAGCCTAGTAATATAATATTGACAAGGATGAAGAAGGGTAAAGAATAACTCAAAGATACCATAAAAAATTCAACAAGCACAAGGAAAAAATTGAGAGCCAAACGAATAAAAAAGGGCATAGCGGATCAATTCAAAACGTTTTTGAACATCATGAGCATTCTAAAATTCATTGGAGATGTTCGTTATCAAGTTCAATCCATCTTAAACTTTAAACAAGTCCACAATATGTCTTCAAATGCATCTTAAAGCTCACCTCATGAATAGTGATAAATTTAGGAGGCTAAAGCAGTAATGAGTGTGTTTCATTTACTAGAAGAAATGAAGTAGTTATATCTAGGTCTTGTCTTTGTTTATCATCTTTAAGCCTTAGGTTATTTCCGACACAATTTATTGTCTTGTCTAGTTTTTTCTCTATGTATAATCTTGTAACTCATTTAAGGAAGACAATCTTTGATTTAAATTTTGGAACTTAGTTAGTGTGTAATATCCAACTCGGTAATGGTGTGTAACATCCTTAATCTTTGGCTTGGTAAATCAAGAGCCTTATGTATCTTTTGTGCAACCATTAGATCTACCCGATATATCAAGGGATTGTTGCAACCCTTGTGCGGTCGAACGATCCATCAATCTTGCTATCAAGTTCTCACAATTTCTTTGAAACAAGGTTTATTTTTTTTCAACTCTAGAACGCCGATCCTTGGGGAGACTTATATCATTGACTAAGATTTATTATCTCGAGGAAAATGACACGTATAATCACCCAAAATATATAAAGTAGATATGAGGTTTTTGTAATTAAGTAACAAACAAGATGCTTTCTATGAAATGGCACATATGCCCTCATTGACTATTTGCACAAGCTCAAGAGAGAAGGGACAACACATTCAATGAAGGGGATGAGCGACAGTTTGTTCTCTTGGTTATCATCTCTTAACATCCTTGTCTTGGTTCTTGAATCAAAATCACTATTTGTTATTATCTCAAAGTTTCCTTCAACATTCTTCTCCTCATAAACTTTGTGATTTCCAATTCCATCCTTTTAATTCATCAAACACCACATCTCTACTCACCACAATCTTTTGTGAAGAAGGATCAAGTAGTCGATAAGCCTTAGATTCAGGTTCGGTTCCAAGGTGAACGAGTATACGAGATCTATCATCAAGTTTCTTCAAGTGTGGAACATCAACCTTTGCATATCTGATGCATCAAAAAATACGAAGATGGTTAATGTTCGGTTTTCTTCCTCAAAAAATCTCATATGGTGTTCGATCATTGATGGCTCTTGTGTTAACTCTATTGAGAAGATATATTGAATGTCTCATCGCTTCTCCCCAAAGATAATTCGGCATATGCATATGCTTTATCATACTTCTTGACATCTCCATTAAAGTTTTATTACGTCTTTCAACAACCTTGTTTTGTTGAGGTGTGTATGGTGCGGTAAGATGTCGTTTAATACCCATATCTTCACAAAACATTTTGAATTCTTGAGACAAGAATTCTCCTCCTCTATCAGTCCTAAACACTTGAATCCTCTCTTTGGACTCCTTCTCTACCACGGTTTTGAATCTTTTGAACTTCTCAAAAGCTTCACCTTTTTCTTTCATCATAATTGTCCACATATACCTTGAGTGATATCAATGAGGACAAATATATACCTATTTCCAGCCGCTGTTTTAGGTGATATTGGTCCACAAAGATCCCCATGTATAAGCTTCAAAATCTTATCCGCTCGATATAAAGTAGATTTTGGAAAGGCTTGTCTAGCTTGTTTCCCAAGTAAGCATGATTCACACACTTTCTTTTCTATTTCGAACTTAGGAAGCCCCTTAACTAGATCTTTCTTTCTTGATCATATGAGCCAAAGTATCAACATTAATATGTCCTAACCTTGCATGCCACTTACTTGAATCGCTCACCTCCGATAGATGAACCTCCAAATCCTTGAACTCCATCCGAACTTTATATAGACGATTTGGTGACCTCTTAGTTTTGACAATCACTTTTCCCTCTTGGTCATACATTGTCAAGTAGTCTCCCCTCATCCGTATATCACAGCCGGATTATGTTGCTTGTCCAAGACTTATGATGTTACTCTTTAAACCCGGGATATAGTAAACATTAGTCATGACTTTCTCTTTGCCATTTCGATCTAGAAGAGAAATCGAACCTTTTCCCTCTATATCAATATGTGAATCATCAGAAAATCTCACTTTTCCCGTGATTGATTCATTAATCCGTTTGAAATATCGCCTATTTTACATCATATGGTTACTTGCTCCATTATCAAGATACCATGTATTCTCCTCCTTGTTATTTGTCTCAAACTTGCTTGGCATGCAATTTTCTTCATTCAAGAAGATAACCTCATGCATAAATAGATCATCCGCTTCTTGAGTATCAAGAGTACTCTTATCTTCTTGTAGTTTAAGTAATCGATCCGGACACTTAGAAGAAAAGTGTCCATATTTATCACACCTATAACATGTCACTTTAGATATGTCAAACTCCTCGCTTCCTCGGCCTCGGCCTCTCCCACATCCACGTCCTCCTCCACCTCTTCGTCTTGATCCCTCATTAGAATTTCTCGTTTGATTATTAGACTCCACATACATTAGCTATTTTTGATCTTCTTGAGAGTCTTCTTCTTCGAGAATACGTTCTTCATAAGCTTTTATACGACCTATTATATCCTCAAAGCTTGTTGTCTTAAGATCCAAGACTTGCTAAAGAGATGCAACTATTTGAATGTATTTCTTGCTAGGAAGACACTTGAGAAATTTCTTTACTAGTTTTGTTTCTTCTATTCGTACACCTAGAGAGGAGGATTTTGATGAGATATCTGAAAAGTTTCCCAAAAATTCATCCACGGTTTCAGTCTCTTTAATCTTGATCAAATTCGGCCATTAGTGTTTGTAGCCTTGCCTCTTTGACACGCTCAACCCCTAGATTCCGAGTTCATATGGCCTCCCATACTTTCTTTGTCGTGTCTAATTCTCCTACTTGTAGAATAAGATCCTCCGGTATAGATTAGAATAGTAGTGTTATTGCCATGTTGTTCTTCTTTTTTATCATATATTTCTGTCTCAATAACATCCCATACTTCATGTACATTGAGACATACTTTCATCTTTATGGCCCAAACGGTGTAGTTGGTTGTAATTAACATCGGACATGCTATGGAAGACGAACCTTCTCCGCTTTTTATTTTCTCTGCCGAAACAATGGCTTGATTGTCTCCCATGATTTGTTAAACTTCTCGTTTAACTTCTTTCTCGTGATTAAGACTCTTTCTTAATCAAGACTTCGCTCTGATACCAATTGTAGAAACTAAGTAATCGAATATTTAAGAACTCAAGATTATAAAGAAATAACTCTTCTTTATTAGCTTAAAAAATCACTCAAAACTTAAATTCTCAATTCTCAAACTCTTAAATTATACCATACTTTGATATCTCCCTTATATAAACAAAATATAGTTTTCCTAGTCACAAAAGGAAATAGTATGTTTAAATAAATTGTAAACTATAACAAACTTTATCTGTAACTTGCTCTCTAAATTACTACATTCAAACTTAATTCAACACTCGAATCTACACCAACACTAACTCAAATGTTTCGTTGTTTAAGGGAATTATCTAGAATCGACGCCAAATAGAGTTCTCAATCTTGTTGCTCCGTCGTCACAGATGTAGGTACGGTTTTAGCTTTGATTTTTTTTTTCTTTTTGTAAGTTTTTCGTAAGGGTATAACGGACTTTCAGCTGGAGAGAAGGAGAGAAATGTGGGCCCATGGGCTACTTTGTGAATTACGGTTATGAAGTAACATAGTTAATGATATTAGTATATTTTGTATTGTTTTCATGTTATTAGTTTTACTTTTCTATTTTGTGTCATTTTTCTTTTTTGGGAAAATAAATTCTTTTTGTTGCAGCCATTTGTTTTTTTGTCAGTTGTTGTTCTACGGCTAGTCTCAGCGAATCTGATCATTAGAAAATTTAGCGACTTAAATTAGTACTTGATGATCACTGGCAATCAATTGTTGTATGTTTATTGACAAACAAAAGAACAACTGGTCTCAGTCGCCATCAAGTGCCAAAAGAACATAAACATATTTATCACATTCTATCATCAATATTCCCCTCCACTATTCACTGCCCTTAACTTTTACAAGGATAAGAGTCTTATCATAAGACTCAGACCACATGAAAGTGAATGTGCACAATCGACTTTAACGTATTGGTATAGCTCTATGGCCAATCCAGCATTGATTGTGTCCTTGGGGAAAATAATAGCAGAACCATTTCTTGCATATATATTCACTTCCGGATCTTGTCTGCATTCTGCAGAGGAACTACATTCCATTGTGTATTGATTACATAGCTGAGAAGACAAAATCCAAAATACAAGTTTCTGTCTTAGATTTGTCTGTTTGTGGGACTTATTGAAATAGTTTCCACTATCCGTGTGCTTACGCACTATATAGGTGGTACTGGTAGACTTGCAGAGTAAACATCTAGCAAGCTATGCATGCAAAAGTCATAACTGAAGAGATGAATTTACAAGGTCTGTATTTGATTAAAGCATAAACAGTGCATCATCCATGAAGTAAACACAAACACATAGTCTTTGAACATGATGTAAGTTGGAAACTTGGAACTATGATCCACATACTGATCATTCAAGAGCGTAGCAGTAGGAAATTCATCTCTCTCATTTTGTACGGTGTATAGCTTTTGTGTGGTTGGGTCATTTTCTTCAAGACAAGGCACGTCCAATGTAGCTAGAAACTTTTGCAACACAGTCCCATCTACTATCTGGTGTTTCCAATCTACACAGCTCATGTTCCCATTCGCTGATGTGTTTCCCACAAAAGAAGTTTCCAAATACTTTAAGAGCCAGTGGAATACGACCTGTCATTGTGACAGCACGAACAGAGAGCTGATAGTGTTCTCTGGGAACTTGTTCCTGTTTGAAGGCAAATTGAGAAAAGAGTTGAAGGGCTTCATCATATCTGAGAGGCTCAACTACATAGCGGCGTTCTATTCCATGTAACAAATGCTTTTTATGGGTGACCAAGATCAGTCTACTCCCTGGACCAAACCAACGGGCAATATTTCTGATATATTCTGCTTGGCGGCCTGTAGAAATATTATCAACAATAAGCAAAACCTTTCGGTGTCCAAGCATCACCTTCACAAAATCCTGGAAACTCTCAGACTGTTCCGTTAAAGAAGTTCTTGCTATATTATCTAGTAAATGCGTGCCTGGAAAACACTTTGTGGTTTCATTGATGATGAAGTAGTGGTGATCTTGAAACTGTGGTGAGAGCTCTTCATAAACACATCTCGCAAGTGTGGTTTTTCCAACTCCTATTTCACCGGAAATGCCTATTTTTACAATTGCCTCTCTTGATTCCAAATCAAGCAATGTTTTGACTTCTTTCATGAGCCGATCCATCCCAACAAAGCTATTGAAATCATTAGATAGAATTAATCGAGACAAGTTGTTGCCAATAACATAGTTTTCGTTCTGCACGTCCACCAATCTTACTGGTGGGCTAGGTTTGAAACCACTAGACTCTTCTCCATACATGAATCTCCCAACTATCGTTCTGAGAGGAACTGCAACACACTCAATCCCCATTGTGACAATGGCACATAGGCGTTGCAGGATAAGTAGAAATGTATTAGGCATTTCAGAATCAACCGGGAAATGTTCAGGCTTACACTCGTCAGGCGGTTTAGGCTCAGGCTTTTTACAGACACGTTTTGATTCACGTTTCTCATTTTCTGCAGGTTTTGGCGGTAGATATGGGATTTCAGTCACGTCCTTGATTGGAGTCTCTAAAAAATGAGAAACGTGAATCAAAACTTGATCGATAATGTACGAGTATGAGTCTTCATCCTCCCTATGATGCCAAGAAAACGAAAGTGATGATGAAGTAAAATTTAGCTTAAACACAAAAGTTAGAAACTTTTCATCAGATTTAGTACCAATACGAGTACTTCAGGTGATAAATCTCAATCAACTTCGCCAATGCATCTCTCCACTTCTTCATCCTCTCCAAGTTGTTATCTCCATCGCCATGGTCCCCAAGATCGTCTACTTGTGTAAGAACATCCGAAGGGTCAATTTCGTAGAAGACTGGTACAACTTCCAACGATCCTTTCTCCTTATACTCAAATATAATCGCCAGTTCATCTAAGCACTGAAAATTGAGCTTAAGCTCAGAGAGATGAGAGAGAAAATTCTTTATTCTCACTTAATTTCAACAGTTACAACTGACTCTATTTATACTTCACACTTAAGTTCAACAAATTCACAATCTAGAAGACTAAATTTGTTGGTGGTTGGAACTGTAAAACAGAATTTCGTTGGAGCCGCTAACGTCTTCTTCTTCACCTCTATTGCGTGAACTGGAGAGAGAGAGGAGAGATTCGTGGGCTGAGAAGAAAGCTTCGTGGGCTTCAGTTCACTGATGGGCCACGCACCAGCTCCTGAACCCAACTCGCGATTTGTTGGAACGGCATCATTTCGCTGTTGCTCTTCACCCTCCCGCAAACTTGGCGACGGTGGAACATCGACGCCGAGTTTGAACCGTAGTGATTGGAACGCCGGTAAGGACTTAGTAAAGATGTGCGCAATTTGATGAAACGATGGTATATGCTTTACATGAAGAGTACCAAGCGCAACTCTCTCTCTGACATAATGATGGTCAATTTCAAAATGTTTGGTTCGGCCATGAAAAGCTGGGTTAGCAGTAAGATAGACTACAGAGAGATTATCACAGAGGAGCTCAGGAGTAGTCGATAATGAGACACCGAGCTCTTGAAGAAGAAAACTAATCCATGTGAGCTCCGAAGCGGCTTCTGACAAAGTGCGATACTCTGCTTCTGTCGAGCTTTTGGAGACAGTGTTCTGCTTTTTACATGACCAGGAAATTAAATTGGTACCAAGGTAAGTGCAATATCCACCAGTAGATCGTCTTGTGAGAGACCAACCAGCCCAATCACTATCACTGTAAGCTCTTAAAGTACAATCTGTTGAGTTGCTGAAATTGAGACCCATTGTTATGGTACCTTTAATATAACGGAGAACACGCTTGAGGAGATGAAAATCTGAACAAGTCGGTTGATGCATCTTTTGACACACAAAGTTAACAGCGAATTGAATATCGGGCCTGGTTAGAGTTAAGTATTGAAGCTTGCCTGCCAGACTTCTGAAGTAGGTGGGGTTATCGAACAGTTCATCTTGAGTAGAAGCTTTGTCTAGTTGAAGTGGAAGAGGAGTAGCAACTGGTGAACATTCTGCCATTGCAGCTATTCGCAAAAGGTCCTCTGCATATTGCTGCTGAGATAGAAACAGACCTGAGGAGTGGAAATGAGCTTGAATACCAAGGAAATAATGAAATCTTCCCATGTCTTTCATCCGAAACTGAGTGTTTAACTGAGACAAGAGGTCAGAAAAACAGTCAGAGGCATTCCCAGTGATGATCATATCATCAACATATAGAAGAAGGAAGATGACATTCTTTTGCCGAGTGAAAATAAAGAGAGATGGATTTCTTTTACTGCACTCAAAGCCATACTCCAATAGGAAGGAACTAAACTTGTCAAACCAGGCACGAGGGGACTGCTTCAGTCCATAAATGGATTTATGAAGAAGACATACATGATCTGGTTTTGCAGGATCAACAAAACCTGGTGGCTGTTTCATGTACACAGTTTCAGTTAACTCACTATGAAGAAAAGCATTTTTGACATCGAACTGTTTCATATCCCAATTCATAATAGTGGCTAGGTGAAGCACCGCACTCACAGTAGCAGTACGAACAACTGGACTGTACGTCTCGATGTAGTCTATACCTTCTTCTTGTTCAAAACCTTTAGCCACTAGTCTAGCTCGTAGTTTGTCTAGTGTGCCATCTGCATTAAGCTTTACTCTAAAAACCCACTTACAGCCTAAAACATGCATATCATGTGTTTCAGGAACTAAAGTCCAAGTGTGAACGGTGTTGCAGTTAACAATTTCTTCTGTCATTGCATTGTTCCATCCTGGATGTTTTAAGGCTTCAGTTACTGTTTTAGGTTCTGGATTTTGCACTTTATGAGATAGAAAAGTATATCTAGGATTTGGTTTAGTAATTCCTGCTTTTGACCTCGTAATCATGGAGTGTTGAGATTGATTTGTTGAAATTTCTTGTATTTGTGATGTTGCAGAATCTGAGATTTGGTGTTGATTGGATTCTTCTGCCATAATGGGAACATCTGAACCAAAATTGGACGGAAGAGTAGCAGATACCTGGGGAGAAAGCAGAATGTTGTCGCCTATAGTAACAGGATCTAAGCCTGACGTACGCTCAATGCACTCTATTTCTCTCCCAGAGTTATCCGCAGCACTTGTAGACGAAGAAGGAGCAGCAGGTGGAACTTGAAGTGGTGGAGGTATCTCTGCACATGTAGAAGCCATTGGAATGTTAGATGAATCTTGATGTCCTGCAGAAGAGTATGACATAGCAGAGGTGAATCCTTTCATCCATGCTTGCCTTAAAGGTGTTGCTGAGACCTTGTTAAGGTGGATATAGCTGTCACAAAATGGGAAGGAGGTTTCATTGAAAACCACATGACGACTGAGATAAACCACCCCTGTTGGTGGATACAGACATCGATATCCTCGATACCTTTCATTATAGCCAAGAAAAACACATTTCAAAGACTTGGGGTCAAACTTATTTACAACATAATCTCTAAGTGTGGGAAAGCAAGCACAACCAAAGCTTCTCAAGGATGTATAATCTGGTGGCTTATCATATAAACACTCGTAGGGACTTCTATAACCTTCCTGAACAGAAGAGGGAAGAAGATTACCTAAAAAGCTTGATGTATAGAATGCCTCCACCCAATATTTCAATGGAATGTTGCAGTTGTATAGCATGGTTAATCCCAACTCAGTGATGTGCCTATGCTTCCTCTCAGTTATTCCATTTTGCTGAGGTGTGTAGGGGCATGAAATGTTTTGTTGTATCCCTAATTGTTGCAGATGCGTTTTGAAAATATTACTAGTAAATTCGCCTCCACCATCGCATTGAAACACTTGTATTTTAGAATTGAACTGATTTTCCACTTTGCTTTGAAACATCTTAAACACTTCAAAAAAGTCAGACTTGAGTTTCAAAGGGTAGAACCAACAAAACCTTGAGAAATTATCCACAAAGATTACATAGTAACGAAATCCTTGTACCGATATAACAGGAGAAGGACCCCAGAGATCACTATGTATTCTCTCTAACGGTTTTGAAGCATGAAACTGAGATGGAAGAAAAGGTAAGCGACAACTTTTTCCAAGTGGACAAGAATCACAAAACCAGTTGGTAACTTTGCTGATGTGGATAGCTTTGGAATGAGGCAGATGTTGGAGAATCTTGGCATTAGGATGACCCAATCTCATGTGCCAAACTTCATCTGATGTAGCTACTTGTCTAGTAGAGTATAGAACTGAAGCAAATTGATTCTCCAACTGATACAGACCCTTACGTTTTCTTCCCTTTGTCAACAGCTGATTTGTTACCTTGTCCTTAACATAGACACCATTATCATCAAATTGAAAATAACAAGGATAATCCTCTGTTAATTTGGAAACTGACAGCAATGACTTAGCTATATTAGGAGTGACTAACACATCTTGTAAAGGTAATGTACCTGAGGAAGACGGAATATCCGCAGACCCAACATGTGTTATAGGAAGAAAGTTGCCATCTCCCACCATGATAGAGTCTGATCCAAGGTATGGTAGAGATTGATTAAGCATCTGAGGAGAATTAGTTACATGAGCACTAGCCCCTGAATCAGCAAACCATTCTCTTCCCGAGTTTTCTTTGACTTCGGACACTTGCATCGCAGCAAGAGCGGCTGGAACATCTTCATGTTGGTAGCTGTTGTCAAACCTATGCTAGCATTGCAGTGCCATATGCCCTTTCTTACCGCAGATCTGACAGATAGGCCTTTCGCTTGATGTAGAAGATTAGCTTGAACCAGAGAATTGCTGGTGAAAACCTCTTCCGCGAGTGGAATAGGAACTCCTGCCACGGTTTCCTCGTCCTCTATTCTCATAGTAGTTTTGAGAATTAGAAACTTGAAATGCCATATGTGGATTCACAACAGAAGCTGCAGCTGAGTATGTTTGAATACGATCTTCAAAACTTTTCAAGCGAGAGGCAACATCTTCAAACGACGGTCCTGGTTGAGTATCCATTGCATTTTCAAGCACAGTGACAATAGATTCATACTCTCGGCTTAATCCATGAAGAACTGCAAATATTTTCATCTTTTCGCTAACAGGATTTCCGATAGATGTTAGCATATCACACACATTCTTTACTTCAGATAAGTAATCAGCCATAGATTTATTTTCCTTGGAGATTGTTTGCAATTTTCTCTGAAGCTCAAACAATCTAGATGATGATGTACGATTGAAATGTTGTGAGAGAGTGTACTAAACCTCTTGTGAAGAATCACATCCAATTACCAAGCTCAAGATTTCCTCTGAAATCGAACCGATTAGCCATGACTTCACTACTTGATCTGACCTTCTCCAGAGATTGTAGCTTGGATTTCTAACTTCAACCTCGCAACCTTCATCATCTATTATCGCCATCGTAGCCGCAGGTTTGAGAGTAGATCCATCAAGAAATCCCGATAACGACAATCCAGAGATGAAGGATTCGAATTGGATTTTCCATAGCATGTAGTTTCGTTCATTCAATTTAATTGTTACGCAGTTTGAGATATTGAGAAGTGGGATAGAAGAAAGGTCCATGGAAGCTTCCATGAAGCTCTGATACCATGAAAATTGAGCTTAAGCTCAGAGAGATGAGAGAGAAAATTCTTTATTCTCACTTAATTTCAACAGTTACAACTGACTCTATTTATACTTCACACTTAAGCTCAACAAATTCAGAATCTAGAAGACTAAATTTGTTGGTGGTTGGAACTGTAAAACAGAATTTTGTTGGAGCCGCTAACGTCTTCTTCTTCACCTCTATTGCGTGAACTGCAGAGAGAGAGGAGAGATTCGTGGGCTGAGAAGAAAGCTTTGTGGGCTTCAGTTCACTGATGGGCCATGCACCAGCTCCTGAACCCAACTCGCGATTTGTTGGAACGACATCGTTTCGCTGTTGCTCTTCAAGCACCAGGAGGAAGAAGCATAGTTTTTGGATATGACCACAATTGCAATTTTGGACGCTTCAATTGGCTGAAGGAAATGAGAGTATAGTGACTGGCCCCTTGATATCTCCACGTCTTTATAAGCCGTGATCTTTTTTTTAGACAATGAACGCAAAAGATGGCTCACAAAAGTTCTTCCGGTGTCGGTTCCTGTGAAACTGACGAAAACGTCGAACTTCATCACTTATGACCTGTTAAAAACGTATTGTAGACTATGGAGATTAGTAATATACTTGAGCTAAAAGATAAATCCTTGAATTTGAATCCATAAGTCCACCTTCCTCCAATTTGGGTGTCAATTCCTCTCAAAATGATTCTTATTTTTTTTCAATAAAAGATAATATATTGTTGGCTTGTGATGCTAACGTAATATAGATAATCATTTATAAAAGTCTAACCGCGTCACTATTCTTCGTCTTTTTCAACTGCCCAAGACCACACGTCAGTCCATCGTTGTTTTTCTTTTTTTTGGCAAGCCGGCTTTTTCTTTTAATATAGACAAATTTGACTGTTAAACAAAAAAAGTAAACGCGTGACAGAAAAAAAAACAAAAAAGAAATTGAGACTTAATTTATATTTTCGTTTTTTTGTAATCCTCAAGAGTATGTTCTTATCAAGTGAAATAAAAAAGAGACAGGGGAAAAAAACCAAACCAACAAATTTCTTTGTATTAAGTAAATATACACCAATTAATATAAAATTCAAAATCTACTATTTCAATTATTTTTAGCAAGTGGATGATATAGTCCTACAAGTGTCTTTACAATATTAACCTCGTAGAAAGATGTTGGAAGAGATGTTAGTTTATTAAATGTTGGGACATAACATTTAAATACTTTGTCACCGTTTTTAATATTCGTTAACATACACATATATTACCAGAAAAAATATATATTAACATATATTTTATACGCTAACACATCTATTATCTATCAACATATTTATTATTTGATTTCTTACCTATATTTTGTTAGTCGTTAACTCATATATTATTTGATGAAATATATATACCAAATAGATTATACACTAACACATATATTAGCTGTTAATAAAATTTTTATTTAACAAATATGTATTTGCTTTGCGTATTTATTGTGCGATAATATATATTACCCGACTATACGAATAACATATATAGTATCCACTAACATATTTATTACTGATAAAAGTGTACTTGATTAACATATATATTGTACATTTACATATATATTATTTTAAAATATATATAGTTATCCTTTAAATACATTCTTTTCTTTTCTGATAACAAATTTTTAGGGAAAATCGGAAAAAAAATGCCACATTTGAAAATTTAAATTGGAAAAATGCCATCAGGATTTGGTGGTTATGTCACTTTTGATGGCATAAGTAACATAGAATATTGACGAAAATGCAAATGTAAAAATACACACGTGATGTTACATTAAGAAACATGATTTTAACTAATTTTCCCTTTATTTTATTTTATTCCTCTCACCTACTTATTATACTATATTTTAGTACTATTACTCATCTCTCTCGCCACCAAATCTCTGCAATTTCTTCTCTCTTTTTCTCTAAAACAAATGGCAGCATCTCTACTCAAAAAATCACTCACACCAAACATCGTAAGTAAATGAAGCTTCTTCCTCCGCTGTCTCCGTCGTGTCGGGTCAAATACTTACCCTAACATACCCCAAGATTATTCACAATATGATAATTCCCTTCAAACTAATTCGCCTCATTAAGAATATTTCTATGTTAATTTTCAAGAACATTTATCAAAACAGAAGGAATGTCTATGTACTTCAATGATTTCTAGGTTATAAAATATATATTTTTAAATTTTTTATTGGTATAAAATAACAAAATATACTTATAGGTACGAATTTGGAGATTCCGCAATGGACATAGACATAAATATAGACGTCCGTATGGACATAGACATATAGGCGTTTATACAAACATAAACATAGACATATGGACATGTACATAAATATAAAGACATGAACATACACGGAAGACATGAACATACACATAATAACATAGACATACACATATAGGCACCACATTTTTCGCATTGGGAAGGTGGAACAAATATGCCATTTTTAAACATGTTCGAAGTTTGAGAATTCCCAAGGGAGACTATGGCCATATATTTGATGAGATTTGCAGAGTAATAATAACAGAGGCATGGACATATAAGTATGTATGACGCAAACACAAAGACATAGACATAGAGACATAGACATATACATAAAAACATGAACATACACATATGGACATAAATATAAAGACATAGATATACATATATAGATATAGACATAGAGACATGAACATACATTAGTAATATTAATTTTAAGCAACAGCAACAATTCCACAGTGTAAAGCATAGTCACGAGATCTAGTTGGAGAAGAAGAAGAGCTCAATACCCCTGAGACAGGGTAATACCCTTCCTGGGGACTATTGAAATGAACCCTTTGTGATAACCGCAAATTCGGCATCTCCAATCGGTAAACCGGTCCTACAGGTCTTTTAGGCACATTGGTTTTACCATCTTCTCGAGTTGTGCAACGGCCTCTGCCATACAAAGGAACTAATGTGGAATGAGACACTTTGGATTTACAAACAGGACACTGTCTATGTCTTTGGAATTCATCACTTGAGAAGCTCTGTACATCAAGCAATTTGTGAATGCAAGGCCAGCAAAAGAGGTGACCACATAGAGTCAAAACAGGCTCTTGCACTGAGTCTAAGCAAATATTGCAGTCGAAATCTGAATCATTACTATCATCAGAAGGAACAAAGACAGTGATGGGTTCAGGATTCTTGCGTTGAAACAAAATGCACCTTCTCCATAGAGTTCTCCAAGTAAAGTAGCATCTTCAAAAGATTGATCCAAGGCCATTGGTCAAAAGTCTGTAAAAGTTTCATTTTTTTTTGCAGCAACAGGCAATGATTAGATCCAGATGAATGCGAATAACTTAGATATCAAACAGATTTACAAGTTAAACACACAAATAAAACCCAGAGTAATAGATAAAAAATCCAAAAAAATCTAAATTTTTTGAAAATTTAACGCCTAAATCCTTAATGAAGCCGGCTAAAGAAGAACCCTGAAAGAAATTTGAAAACTTTTGACACCGACAAAGTCGAGAAAGAACTCCTGATTCAGCTGAGATTTTAGACTTACAAATAAGACTTTGAGATTGTAAAATTAAAAATCTTCGGAAAACTCGTAACAGATTATTGCGATGTTTTATGTTTGATCATCATCAAATTAAGTATAACTAAAAAAAACAACAAATTAAATAAATAAAAGAGAGAATGATGATCTGAAGACTCTATGGAGAAAGTGCATAGAAAAACGTAACAGAGAGGAAGAAAACGTAAATGTGTATAAAGTTACAAATAAACCTATACATACACATTTAAATGTGTATAGAAAAACGTAAACACATGAACTATGAAGAGCTAAAAATTTTAAAAGAGAGAGAGAGAGAGAGATTCAGAGAAATGAACCAGAGAATCGGCGGCGTTTGAGAAAAACCCTAAAAGCAATTTGTCGATGACTGATTTGAGCAGAAAGTGTTTTACTTTTCTGATGAATGAAGAAAGAGAGAAAAAGAATAAGAAGAAAATATAGAAGCGAAGTAAAATGAAGAAGAGAGAGATTGAATTTAGGGGAAATTGGCAAATAAGGTGATTGTGGCATTTTAGGGTCAAAAACTTCATTTCGTTTGCTTTGAAGTGGCATAAGCGCAAAGACCTGAGATTGTGGCATATTTACTAATTTAGAAAGTAAAAGGATGCTGTCACCAATTCTCTGAATTTTTTATCATTTTCATCTTCTTCACAACACAAAGATTGTTGTTAATGAGTATGAAATCTAATTAAGAGAATCCGACAAAGAGATAGAAGCATCCCCGATTGTGAGAGAGAAGAGAAGAGAAAAGACGTGGAGAAGAAAGAGATTGTGAGAGAGAAGAGGAAGAAAAAATAGAGATTGTGAGAGAAATGAGAAAAAAGGAGAAATCAACATCCATATCTAATCGAAAACTGAAAATCTAATCTAGATTTTCCAAGAGAAAGAGAAATTGGAGAAGAAAGAAAGTGTGAAGAGAAAAGAAAGAGAAGAAAGATATGGTGAGAGAAAAAAAGGAAGAGAAAAGAAAGAACGCAAGAGAGAACAGAAGGATAAGAAAGAAAGATTGTAGGGGTAAAATAGTCTTATTTTGCATAACTTTAGCTAGGATTTAGAGGCGTGGTATTTACCTAATTTCTTATTTTGTTTTGTACCTATATTCAAATTACTCATTACAAAATGTGCAAATGTAGGCTCGCAGTAAACAAAAAATATTCCTAGAAACTGAACCAAAAAAGGGAAACTTCTTTTGAAACAAAGCCACAAAACCCGATTAAATGCTACCCTTAACCCGGGGAACGAAGCCAACGTCTAACAATCAACAGACGATGTAATCTCTTTTAGCAAATAATAGTACTTCGAGAATGAGATCCATTCTTCTACACCAGCAAGATTAAGATCTCACATATCTTCCAGAAAAGACAAAGTCGAAATCACAATCAACCGTTTTGATGCCACGATAGAACCCAAGAACAGATTAGACCATGAACAAGTCTATTGAGTACAAACAAGGAATGAAACCAAACCTCTACACGGGAATAACCAAACCTAGCGAGCACAGAACCCGAACGAACCAGAGAGGAAATAACCAAACAAACTAGGCAGCAAATAACCATATCCTAACAAAAGGCCTAATAAAAAACTAAATCGGGACATTACAAATAAACTAAACTGAAATAGACCTAACACATGTACTAAAAACTTAACGCAAACAGACCAAGAGATCGAGAAAGAGAATCACCGTAGTATATGGCCAGATTCAAAAAGACAACACTGGTGACTCTTTCATCGACGGGAGGTCGGACATCACCACCGATGGGAGGTCGGACATCACCACTTACGGGAAAACAAAGCCCAGACAGTGGGAGAGAAGAGAAGCCACCGTCGATCCCGGTAAAGCATATCAGACTTTATCAAGACCGCACTAGAAAAAGAACCCGTGCACCATCAAGGAGGAGGAGAAGACCAGAGGCGAACGAAAACGAACGCATCTCAACATGTATCCACCAAGCTCACGATAAGACCTCGAAACTGACCAAGATTCACGATACGTCTCTAGTGTATCGGCAAAATAGGCAAAAGGGGATGATCGGCGTCACCGACCGCCGGTAACAAGCTTTTAGATCTGAAACTTTGTGCGATTAGGGTTTTGCTCATGGAAGAAAATAGAGAACCCGAGGTTTCCTTTCTCTATTTTCTGTCTACCACTTTCTCTTTTTATCAAAAGTTATGATTGAAACATCCATAACATTTTTTTGTCAACAATTAAATTAATAAGATTCGATCCATAACACAATGCCACCTAAAATCTCAAACACTATCACATAAATATTATGCAATTCTCTAAAATCAAATTCTCTTTGGAAATATATTAGAGGTAGACTTTACCACTTGACCTACAATATTTTCCCGTTCATAACATCTATAATTTATATAAATTGGGAAGTCATGATGAAATAGTAGAAAAGGAAATGATAAAATGAAATATATTTCATAACATATAACATATAGAGTCATTTAAGGTCGCTTGTGTTGTAAATAGGTAATAATTACCTATCTATATAGGTAATAATTACCTATCTATATAGGTGTAATAATTATGTATGTAAAATATCTAACCTAAATCGACCGACTTACCTCTCTATAAATATTGTACCCAAGTAAAGAAATGAGATGAACAACTTTACGATCATACCTTTCACTCTCTCTTCCTTTACATAAAAATCATAATATAATATTTAAATATATATTATATAACATGTTATCAGCACAAACTGCTCCCGCACCAGAGAAAAGGTAAAGTTTATTTTTTGTCAATTTTGATTTTACACTTTGATATAATAGGTGACTTGGGTCCCATATATATATACTATATACTTTAATTTAATTTATAAGCTGTAATAATGGCCAAATTACCGCATGAGTAATTTAGCCTCCATATTTAAATATTAATTTCGGGAAGATAGGCACTGCCTTCCCCGAATCGATCGTTAGATAGGCTTTGCCTTCACGATCATGATCATATGATAGACTATGATCAATATTTTTACATGTCCAGAAGACATATACAAAATGTTCCATAAGAACATAAAAATCAAAAATATCCTGAAAATATTTACTAAAGTGTTCCTGAAGAACGGTAAAATAAAATGGATATACATATAAATCTGTTTCAGACGAAACAAATAAATTAGTCTAGAAGACAAATAAATAAAAATAATTTTGTCCTGAAGACAAGTAATATATTTAAATTTATTGTTATTGCATCATATTTAATTTATTAAATTGCGTAATTTATATTCTGAATATTTCATGATTATGTTATTATTAATTTTGATAATTTTATTTTTGGATATATTTTTCTAACGGTTATGAAAAAAAAAGAAAAAAAATAATAATAATAATACATAATTCTCCAACGGCTCTAAACACTATTTTCAACGGCTACATACAAAATTTTAATCTATAAATACACTCATCTTTCACTCATTTCATCACTCAAAATTTTCTACCTTCTCTCAAATTTTCTCTCTCGAAATCGATTCATTTTTGTAAAATATGTTGGGTTTTAATCTTTTACTTCGGTATTATTCTTTTCACTATTCCCGGATTTTTCTTCGGCGATTTCACTTACACGGAATTTTGGGTGAATTTTTGGTTACTTATTTGTACTTTGTATCTTTTTGTAATCGCATGCTTATTTCGTTTTTATGTGTTTAATCATTGACATATTATTGTGCTATATTTTATTTTAAAATTTAATAATAAAATTATAATTATTATGCAGTAATTATGTCAAATTTGGCTAAACTCGAGATCGCTGCCCTAAACATATCAGGAAATAATTATATGAGATGGGCTGTTGAAACAAAAATGCACTTAAGGGGGAGAAAACTCCTTGACACAATTGATAAGTCAAAAACGACTTCAGAAGAGCAAAAGGCTAATGTCATGATAGTTTTGGTCCATCATATCCACGATGGCTTTAAAAATGAATATATCACAAAAAAAGATCCTGCAGATCTTTGGCAGTCACTAAAAGATAGGTTTGATCACCAGAAATACGTGATCTTACCAAAGGCGAAACATGAGTGGCTGAACCTCCGTTTCCAGGATTATAAAAGCGTAAGCGAATATAATTCTGCATTGTTTGGAATTACCTCCAGGATAATGTTGTGCGGAGAAAAGATCACTGATTATGATATGATCGAAAAAACTCTCCAAACATTTCATCCTGCAAATGTAGTCCTACAACAACAATATAGGGCTAATGGATACAAGAAGTATTCAGAATTAATGCAAGTGCTTCTTGCAGCAGAGCAGAATAATGAACTTGTCATCCTAAACAATCAATCCCGTCCTATTGGAGCAGCATCATTCCCCGAAGCGAATGTTACGTCATTGAATTATAATAATTATGGACGTGGACGCGGTCGAGGTAATTACCGTGTTCCTGGACGAGGAGGATACAAACGTGGATATGGACGTGGGAAAAGAAAAAGATTTTGTCCTACTGATTTCAACGATGAAAGAAATCACAAAAGACCAAAAGAAAAAGAAGTTGGAAAAAGGCAACATGAGGAATGTTGCTATAGGTGTGGCATGAATGGACATTGGTCGCGTACCTGCCGTACGCCAAAGTATTTCGTCGAACTACACCAAGAGTCCCAAAAGAAAAAGGGAAAACAAAGAGAAACCAACTTTGTTTATGGCAATATCGGGCATTCTTTTGATAATGAAGCTGGTCCTTCTTTTCACCATGAAGTCGATCCGCATCTCGATGATATAAACAATGATACATATCTCGATGTGGCTGATTTCGCTGTTGATTCCATAGAAATCAACGAAAGCCAAAAAGATTAAAATCTTCCTGAATAAGAAAGTATAATATAATGTATAATTAGTTATGGTTGCATAATTTTGTTTTCTGTCTTGTTTGTAAAATAGTTTATCTTGTAATATACAGTTTGTTTTAATATTAACGCATCTTTTATGAATATTTTCAAATCATAAAATGTTGAAATACGGAAACAAAGATGGAGATATGTGTCTGGCAGATAGTGCTACAACGCACACAACACTTAAAGATATAAATTATTTCTCTTCCCTTAAGATGAACAATTCCGCCGGAAGCGTGAATACTATATCTGGTGATGCAAAAATTATTATAGGCTCCGGAAGAGCTTGTTTTTCAATGCCAAAGGGGACAAAATTTGAAATAGATAATGCATTATATTGCCCAAAATCCTATAGAAACTTGTTGAGTTTCAAAGATATTCGAAGAAATGGATATCACGTAGAAACAATGAATAAAAATGGTGTTGAATATCTCTGCATCACATCAGTTAACTCGGAAAAGAAAAGTATATTAGAAAAGCTGCCAGCTTTATCCTCCGGAATATATTTCACAAAAATAAATATGATTGAATCATATGTTACATTAAACCCGAAGTTTATATGTACATTCAAAATCTGACATGAACGCCTAGGGCACCCTGGTTCAGTAATGATGCGAAAGATTGTGGAAAATACAAATGGCCATTCGTTGAAAAACCAGAAGATTCTTTAAATGAAAGAATTTCCATGTAATGCATGTTCTCTTGGAAAACTAATAACTCGGCCATCACCAGCCAAAGTTAAGAATGAATCTCCGGTATTCTTGGAAAGAATACATGGTGATATATGTGGACCGATCCATCCACAATGCGGGCCATTTAGATATTTTATGGTATTGATTGATGCATCTAGTAGATGGTCACATGTGTGTCTATTGAGCACACGAAACGTGGCTTTCGCAAAATTTATTGCCCAAATAATCAGGTTAAGGGCACAATTTCCTGATTATACAATAAAAAGGGTAAGACTTGACAACGCTGGTGAATTCACGTCACAAGCCTTCAATGACTATTGTATGTCATTGGGAATAGATGTTGAACATCCAGTCCCACATGTTCACACACAAAAAGGCATGGCTGAGTCTTTAATCAAATGGTTACAAATTGTTGCTAGACCGTTAATAATGAGAACAAAACTCCCAATTTCAATATGGGGTCATGCAATTCTACATGCTGCGGAACTAATCCAAATAAGGCCAAATGCATATAATAAATACTCCCCATTAGAATTAACATCTGGCCAGAAGCCAGATATATCTCATCTCCGTATTTTTGGGTGTGCGGTATACGTCCCCATTGCGCCACCACAAAGAACAAAAATGGGTCTACAAAGGAGATTGGGAATATATATTGGGTATACATCACCAAGTATAATTCGGTATCTAGAACCAAAAACTGGTGATATGTTTACGGCACGTTTTGCTGATTGCCATTTTAATGAAGATGAATTTCCCGCGTTAGGGGGAGGAAGTAAAGAAGCTCCAAAAGACATAATATGGTACACACCGTCGTTATGGCACCTTGATCCCCTTACGAAACAACGTGAACTGGAAGTTCAGAAAATTGTGCATTTACAAAATATGGCAAATCAGATACCAGATGCATTCACTGATACAAAAAGGGTGACAAAATCACATATTCCCGCTATGAATGTTCCATCAAGAATTATTGTTCTAGAAGAACAAAATGATGGAAACGTAACAAATAAACCCAATGTTCAGTTAAAAAGGGGGAGACCTATGGGATCAAAAGATAAAAATCCCTGAAAGAAAAAGATTTTGGAAAAAATAAATATAAATGGTGCAGAAGAACCAAATTATACAGAGAAAAGTCTTGAAGACGAAAATAGAGAAAAACATGAGATTTCCATCAATTATGCCCAAAACGGAAATATTTAGGTTAGAAGTGAGATAGAAGATGATGATGAAATTTTTTCATTCTCTATATAAAAAGAAATTGACAATGAAAATGATGATCCAGAACCAAAGTCTATATTAGAATGCCAGAAAAGACCTAATTGGGAGAAGTGGAAAATGGCCATGATAACTGAATTGAACTCCCTAAATAAAAGAAAGGTCTTTGGATCTATTGTCATAACTCCTGAACATGTAAAGCCTGTTGGATATAAATGGGTTTTTGTTCGAAAAATAAATGAGAAAAATGAGGTAACAAGATATAAAGCCCGACTTGTTGCCCAAGGATTTTCTCAAAGATCTGGGATTGATTATGAAGAAACATATTCTCCGCTAATGGATGCAATTACCTTTAGATTTTTGATGAGCTTAACAGCATCTAAAAATCTAGAAATGCATCTAATGGATGTTGTGATAGCATATCTATATGGATCACTTGATAATGAAATATATATGAAAATCCCAGAAGGATTAAAGATGCCTGAAGCATTGAACGCAAAATCTAAAGAAGTATGTTCAGTCAAATTACAACGATCACTTTACGGATTAAAACAATCTGGACGCATGTGGTATAATCGTCTAAGTGAATATTTATTGAGTAAAAGATATACCAACAATGCAATATGTCCTTGCGTATTTATTAAGAAATCTGTATCTGGATTTCTGATCATAGTTGTATATGTTGATGACCTGAACATAATTGGAACGCAAAAGGAAATTAATATTGCTAGAACTCATATGATAGAAGAGTTCGAAATGAAAGATCTTGGACAGACAAAGTTTTGTCTAGGACTCCAAATCGAGCATCTTTGGAATGAAATTTTCGTACATCAATCGAATTATATTAAAAGGATCTTAAAACAATTTTATATGGACAAAGCAACTCCTTTAAGTACTCCAATGGTCAATAGATCACTTAATATTGATAAAGATCCATTCCGACCTTGTGAAGATAACGAAGAGGTATTAGGTCCTGAAGTACCTTATATGAGCGCTATTGGTGGACTCATGTATCTTGCAAATTGCACTAGACCAGATATAGCATTCGCTACAAATGTGCTTGCAAGATATAGTTCATCACCTACGCACGGACACTGGAATAGAATAAAACATATATTTCGTTATCTCCAAGGAACGATTGATTTGGGATTATTTTATAATAGAAATTCTAGTCTCGATCTAGTTGGTTTTGCAGATGCAGGCTATTTATCAGACCCACATAAAGCCCGATCACAAACCGGATATGTTTTCACAATTGGAGGCACTGCAATTTCTTGGCGTTCCCAAAAGCAGACTCTAGTTGCTACCTCCTCAAATCATGCAGAAACAATTGCACTTCATGAAGCATGTAGAGAATGTGTGTGGCTGAGATCTATGACTCAACATATACAAGAAGCAAGTGGAATAGCCATAAATAAAGAGCCAACAAAAGTGTTTGAAGACAATGCTGCTTGTGTTGCCCAACTCAAAGAAGGTTATATTAAAAGCGACCGAACAAAGCACATCCCCCCAAGATTTTTTTCTTACACACGAGAACTCAAGAAGAATCAAGAAGTGAATATTCAATATATTCGTTCAACAGACAATGCATCGGATCTGTTCACTAAAGCGCTTCCCACTACAACTTTCAGAAAACATGTTCACGGTATTGGGATGTGTCAATTACGAAATTTATGATATTCATCATTTCAGGGGGAGATTATGTTACTGTACTCTTTTTCCCTCATCATGGTTTTTATTCCACTGGGTTTTTCCATGATAAGGTTTTTAATGAGGCAGTACATAATATCGTAATAGGTAATTAAAGGAGAGTGTTGTAAATAGGTAATAATTACCTATCTATATAGGTGTAATAATTATGTATGTAAAATATCTAATCTAAATCGACCGACTTACCTCTCTATAAATATTGTACCCAAGTAAAGAAATGAGATGAACAACTTTACGATCATACCTTTCACTCTCTCTTCCTTTACATAAAAATCATAATATAATATTTAAATATATATTGTATAACAGCTTGCTTGTTTTTGGAGTCATTTTGCCAATTTGCATAAATTTATATGATAACTATGGTTGGTGGTGTACATTGATTAAAAACGAGTTGAAAAGGTTTTTCCCTGCCTGTAAACCGAGATAATCTTTCCCAAAAGGTTTTACTAGCGTTAGAAGATTTTTCACCATCTTTGGGTTATTGTTGTTCTCATCCTTGTCTTCTTGTTTTACTTCTGTTTTATCTTCCTCTCACCACCTATCTTTTTTGTCTTCTCCTCTCTTTCTCTCTTCCACTAATGTCATTCACCACCGTATATTTTGTTTATCTCCACTGTGAACAGTCTCAGATTCCAGGTGACCCGGGAGTTTTGAACCATTGTGATGCACTTTCATTGTCTTCTCGTTGTCCTTTGTTATTGGCACTGAAGATCCAAGGCACCCAAATATCAAAACTTTTCCACTGGAATTAAATTGGCGAGATCTATACCTCTGACGGTCTCCCATTTGTACAGAGGAGTTCATCTTTTATACACAAATCAATTAACGTATTGTGCATATATATCGATGTAATACATTAGAATCAGATCCACAAAGAGTCTAGAACTACTAACACTAAAACATAAGAATCCAACTTAATCTAAAGCAATGATAGTTTTGGTTTTTATCTAATTTCTAATCTACTCTCTAACAAGAACCAAACAATTCAACTAATCAAAGCAATGAACCAAAATAAGAATAAATTATTACAAAGAATTAGATTAAGAAAGATAATTCAAATACTAAAATGATGGTATCAAAGACTAATAACTAAGGCAATGACTCAATATCTTAGCAACTGATTTGGGGGGGGGGAAGACAACCAACTAATGATGCAATGAGAAAGCAATAAACACAATCATAGGACATGAATAAATTTAAAGATTAATTCACTCATGGCACTAATCACTTGATTAAGCTAAACTTTTATTTGTTATTCAAGTAAACAATGAACAATAACAAACAAAACCATTTAGTCCACTAATCATCTTAATATCAATTTTTATTGGCTAAGGAAGATAAACTTAGGAATTTGATTGAACACCTTTTAGGCGATAAAAACCCTAACATCTAGACTATCGATCAAGTCAAATCTAGCTTTATATATGAACATCCTAAATGAAGGAGAACCAAACATCTAACACCCTAGCACCACCAATCAACCACCAAACTACACCCTTAAACCTCCTAACTCATTATCAAACTACTCACACATGCTCAAAGAGAACACAAAAGATAAACAAAGAACACAAGAGATAATGAAAAAAGATTGAAAATAGAAAAACAAAAATCACTACAAGAAATTTTGAGATGTCCTACAAGCTCTCACAAAGTTGTGTCTTTTTTTCTCTCTTTTTCCTATCTAGATTTTTCTCTACAAAACTAGGTTTTTGTGTTTTAAAAATGAAACAAGTCGACCCAGAATAAACAGGATCGAATCCAACTAAAAATAACTCTAAGATGGTTGTATGGTCGGTCACACCGGTCTATTGGTTGATGTGAAACTTCTCAAAAGTTTGCATCATACAGGTAGGTTTATATCAGACAGCCTCTATAGGTAGGTTCATATCAGCCTCTCTAAGCAGTCATATGGCCGGTACGAATTTCCAGAAAGTTTGCATCATTCAAACTAGCCTCTCTGAGCGGTCATATATATGGCCAGTATGAACTTCATATTCTCCAAAATTTCATTTCCTTGCTTGCTGGACCATTCTCAACAATTCGTGCTTCAATCCAAACTTCTCATTTACCTAAAAATGACTTAAAATGAATGAATATTTGCGACATATATATGTTAGTTTCACAACGTGAGATTATTCCACCAAAGAACCTATCCAAGCTAGTGTCAAGCTATCTTTTTTTAATAAGGCACTTGTCGTTCTTGATCTATTCTAATACAAGCTTATGGGTGTCACACAAAAGATAGTACATTATTTATTGGAAAGGCTACAATTTATTTGAATTAGAAATTCATAATGAAATAGTAGAAAAGTAATGATAAAATGAAATACATAATAGAGTAGTTAAGGTTGCTTGTTTATAATTTAAATAAATTGGAAAGTCAGAATGAAATAGTAGCTTAGGTTGCTTGTTTGTTTTAAGGGTCATTTTTCCAATTTGCATGATTTTATGAAAGAATTATGGCAAATGCTATATTTTTAGTCAAAATTATAAAAAATGTCATTTTTTAGTTGAAAATGTCATCTTCTTATTTGTAAATAACGAAATTGTCTTTGGGCAAATGGAAAGAAAAATAGGAGAGATAAAAAAATGAAAAAAACAAGAGAAAAATGAAGTAAAATGAAAAAATAGAAAAATATGGCGAATAGACGACTAATATTTAGCAAAAAATGTGTACGATGTTGGACATGAATAAATGTTTATGCTGAACATGAACAATTGTCTATGTGGCGAATAAATGACTGACACATGGCAAAAATTGTGTACGATACTAGATATAGACAAATATTCATGCTGGACATAGATAAATATCTACTATGGACATAAACAAATGTCCATACTGAACATGGACAAATATCATTAACATAAAACATGAGACAAAATTACATTTGAGATTATAACTTTTTTTTTGTCAACATTGGATCGACAAAACCCAATCCATAGCCTAAATCTCATCCCCAATAATCCTTTTTTTAAGCTATCATAATGCAGTAGGTAGGAATCAAACTTTGGTGCCAACTCATTAGCTGGATTATCCTAACCACCATATTGAAAGCAATTCGGCGAGATTATAACTTATAAACATGAGATAAATTATCTCTTGTGACATATTTCCATGTATCCCAAGATATATATCCATGATGCAACCGAAATGCAATTTATATTTAGCAAATGGTCGTGATATGCATAAATTTATCTACGATGACATGCAATACTAATCATTTCCAAACAGTCAAATAAGTCAAATCATTTCTCTTCTTTTTCTTTTCCAGATGCATCAACATTATATATATCATTTCCTCTTTTTCCCGTAAATGTGCTTTTTCGGAAGTGAATTATGTAGATAATATATAAATATACAAATAGATTTATTTACGATGGCATATTTAAATTGTCCATATGAGTCTCCCATCAATTTCAGCTTTTCCGTGAAGGGCAATTCCGTTATTATGGTATAAACTTACAGCCTAAATTCTACCACCAAAAAGTAAAAGGTACAGACCTTACCGATAATTCCCTAATCTTATATGATAATAATTATGATTGGTCGAGTATATTGATTGAACTTCCGTCGAAAGGCACCATTGAGATGGATCTTATTCAAAGCGTAAAGGCGATTTACTATGATGTCTTCCTTAGTTTCCGAGGTATGGACACTCGCAAAACTTTCGTTAGTCATTTGGACAAAGCACTTCTCAGTCGAGGAGTTTATATCTTCAAAGACAATCGGAAGCTTGAGCCTGGAGATTCGCTTCCTGAAAAACTCTTCATTGCCATCCAGACTTCAAGATGTGCCGTCGTGGTTATATCGGAAAACTACGCTACTTCAAGCTGGTGCTTGGAAGAGCTCCGACTGATAATGGAGCGTCAGAGGGAGAAGAAGATGAAAGTCGTACCGATTTTCTATGAAGTTAAGCCTTCCGATGTGAGAGATCAGCAAGGTAATTTCGTTTTGGAGCTTCACCATGACCCAAAATTAGCGGAGAAATTTCCCGGATGGAGAAAAGCACTTACGGATATTGCCAACCTATAGGTCATGGAATCCACAAAATTGTAGGGTTTTTTTTCTCTCTTTTTCTATTTGACTAAAAGTAATATCTGAAATTCTCTGTTTTATATAAATTCACAAAATTGCTAAATCTTTTTATATAAATTCTCTGTTTTAGCGAAGACGATGCTGCGATGACTGAAGATATAGTTCGAATAATTTCAAGCCAGTTGCTAACTCTGTCTCCAATAAATTTTGATGATATTGTCGGGATGGAAGCTCACATGGAAAGTCTCAGGCCTCTCTTGGACATGGACTCTGAAGATGATGCTCGTATCATAGGAATCTCTGGAATGGGAGGCATTGGCAAAACCACCATAGCTAAGTATCTCTATGAGCAACTTAAACTTAATTTTTCACCTCATAACTACTTTATGGAAAACGTTGCGAACCTCTGTGATAAATATGGTCTTTCGTATCTACAACTTCAACTGCTTTCCTCTATCTTTGGTGAAGATAATCTAAAGCTGGAAACCGTTGAACACGGAAGACAACAACTTGAGTATAGGCTTAGACACATAAAAGTTCTTCTTGTCCTTGATAATGTGGATGATGTGAACCAGTTGTATTCCTTGGCGAAAGAGGTTAAATGGTTTGGACCAGGGAGCCGCATCATCGTAACCACAAGGGACAAGAGCTTGCTTAACTTCTGTGGTGTGAAATTTGTGTACGATGTTAAGTATTTGGATGATGTTGAAGCTCACACACTCTTCAAGAGGATTGCTTTTAAAGGAGAACATCCGCCTTCTAGTTACTACGAAGGTCTTTCAGACCATGTTCTTAGGCTTGCTCAAGGTCATCCTTTGGTCCTTGAGGGTCTTGTTGCTTCTCTCCGTGGCAAGCCCATAAATGAGTGGAAAAAAGCTTTAGGATCGTTGGAGACAGTTCCTTACAGAAATCTTGGTAAAATTTTGAAAAGTAGCTGGGCTAGCTTAGACGAACCTGGTAAGAGTGCTTTTCTTAACATTGCGCAACTTTGGAAAGGAGAACCTCTTTGGCGTGTCACGACCCTTCTTGACGGTGGTGAAAATGTGGTAGAGGTTTTAGCTGAAAAGTCTCTCATCGACATATCTGCTGATGGGCGAATAATTATACATCAATTGGTAATGAACAATGGAAGCCATATTCCTACAAAAGGACGAATCTTGTGGTACCCTGAGGACATCAATGCAATACTCACAGACACTGAAGTAAGGCCTCCATAAAGTGTGCTTTCTTTCGTTGGTTAGAACCTGATACCTCTTCTTGATCATGATTATACTATCATTTTTTTAGGGTATAACCAGAATTGAAGGCGTGGTGCTAGATAGTATTGTAACAACGCGTCTTGATTTTCTGGAGTGGAAACATTTTGAGCCGATGCATAATCTTAATTTTCTGATGATCTACCCGCATAATGGCGGTCTAAATTCCAAGAGTTGTCGCAGTCTAAAGGGAAAATGTCTACTTCCTCGTAACCTTAAACTACTACACTGGGTTGAATGTCCTTTTACATCCCTGCCATCCATAATGAGTCCCAATTGTCTTGTAGAAGTAATTCTGTGTTACAGCAAACTCAGAAAACTCTGGAGTGGAACCCCGGTATGCTTCATTTCAAACTAAATTTTATTCTTATGTCATTCACAGAAAACTTTTTCAACATTTTTTTCTGTTTTGTTTCAATATTCTCAGAGTCTTTTGCATCTGAGGAAGCTGGATCTTACGGGATCTAAGGATTTAAAAGAGCTTCCAGATCTTAAAGAAGCATGTTCCCTCGAGGAGTTGATGCTGGAAGGTTGCATTTCCTTGAAAAAAATACCAGAGTCCATCCGTAGCCTATCTAGACTGCAGAAAGTTAACGTGTCCAACTGTGATGGGCTTAAGAATTCAAGGATCATAATAGGGGAATCTAATGCTACTGTCTTTCAAGACACAAGCCTACCAGTTAGGTCGGTCCGCATGAATATTCTTAATGCAGGGCCATCAGTAGAAGAGTCTAAGGATATATCCCTCACAAAAGTATCAGTCAAAGGCAACATAATAATACAGTTAAGGGCTCTTGGAGGTTACGCAGAGCATCTAAGTGTTAATTTTGAGCACCAGATTCCACATCAACTGATGATTTTGGAACAGCAAACAGATATGCTCATGTCCCCTCCCTACGGTTTTAAATCACTCAACATCATGTGGTTTGATTGCAACAAAGAGAATGGTCCTTTCGAGTGTCATAGCTTTTCAGGGTTTCCCTGGTTGAAGGAGTTATATCTAATCAACCTAAACATCAAGACAATCCCAGAAGACATTCACCAAATGCTAGTCCTACAGAAATTGGATTTAAGTGGAAATGACTTCAGTGGTTTACCTTCATCGATGAATCTTCTTGTAAAGTTGAGATATCTGATTCTTTATAACTGCCACAGGCTTGAAAAGTTGCCAAAACTATATCAGCTGGATAAACTCACAGTTTCTAATTGTACTAACCTCCGCGCATTGGTGGACCTGTCTAATGCAGATCAAGATAAAGGCAGCTACAGTTTGCGTGAGCTTTGGCTTAACAACTGCATGTATGTTGAGTCATTATCAGATGAGCTTAGTCATTTCACCAAGCTGACATATTTAGATATCAGCAGAAACCATTGGGAAGAAATGCCCACAAGCATCAAGGACCTCTCCTCACTAGTATCTCTTTGCCTCAATAATTGCAAGAACCTGAAATCACTGACAACGCTTCCATTGAGCCTCAAATATCTATTTGCACATGGCTGTGATTCCTTAGATCCTTCTTCTTTTCCAATGGACCATTGTCTTTATATCAGTCATTCCTTTCATTGGCATCAGAATTATAGTTAATAGTCAAATCACTCCTTTCCCTTCTGGAAATCTTCATAAAGAGGTAAAGTCTTCTAATGGTCCTTATTCTCTCTGTGCGATAGCTGACTTACAAGTATTTGTTTGTTTCCAGAAAAGTAAGATCGGTTCCCTATAATCATGTGCCGAGGAGACTAAGATCAACCCTCACTCAGTGTTTAAATTCCAAAACTTGGAACAAGTGGCTCTCGCAATGAGAGAGTAACTGTAGTACGGCTCTTATGGATATTTAGCCCTTATGCTTGTGAAGGGAGTCCTTCAAATCACCAACTATAATTGTTCATAGAGTTCTTATGTATCTTAATACATAATTTCAGTGGCATTCCTCTATATTTGTTGCTGTATGGAGGAGATTAATGGTTCTATCATTTGGTCAGCTATCATTCCCTTTTTTTCCCTTGACGTTTTAAATTCAAGTTTGTATAAGAGACAACACAACGCCATTGTCTGATTTGAGCAACTAACTAGTATGCAGTTTATAATGAACTAATTCACTAGCAATTGCGGTCACAATTTTCAGGAGAAAAGAGCTTATGGAGTAGTGGATCACCACAACAATGACCAACAAAGTTGCTTTCCTGGTCAATAATTGAACAGGGACAAATGTCTTGTTCTTACTGGTTAACTTTGGTAAGAAGCAATTGTTAGGCATCCGAAACTTGTTCATCACCCTATCAGTCTTGCTTCCTTCCCTGGTGCTCTTCCTCCGTACAACACAATTGCAAGCATCTTATTAACCCCAATTACACGTTTTGACTCAGACAAACTTATGACTCTACGATCATATCCAGTTGTCTTCCAATACCCCTTTTCAGTTGTTCTGCTCGTCCTCACTCCGTTTCCATCCTAACTTTCCTTTGGCGCAAAGAATATCATGTTCTTTCCCCGATTCTTGATAAAACTGTGATCATAATTCAGACTTTAACACATCTTAAAGACAAAGAAGCTTTAGGAAAAATGAGGAACCCAGTACTTACCAGGTCAGTCCCATATATCATGATGATAAATGTTAAAAGACCCAATGATATTTACACTGGTTTTATTTGCTGTTAACGATGCTCTTGAGGTAAAGTTGAAGAAGCTCTTCCTCGGTTGGGTGGAACCGAAATCCCGGAAGCTTAATGGAGATACCGGATTTAACAAGGTCCAAAACAAAGTGAAGCTCATTAAGTGACGAGGTGATTTCGAAATTGGACAGTTACAAGGTACAGAAAAATAACGGACTAAGTAAATGAAAAGAGCGAATCATGGGACATAAATGCTATTGACTAATGAGTTTGATTGACAGAAGAAAACTGATATAAAATAAACAAGCAAAAAGAAGGAAAAAGACACAGACTCAGTATTCTAAACTAGTTAACAGTTTTCTTTCTACGTCAATAGTTTTCCTTTGATTCTCGTTGTCAACACTTAATCTCCTTTCCTAAATAAAAGATTAACTGAAAATGAATGTGCGCATTACATTTGAAGTGATGGATTACGTAGTGATGAGATTCGGGTCATTTTTACAAAACAAATTTTGCAAATATAGTCTATAGATAATTTTGTCTATCAATAAAAAATTAATATATTTAAATTAGAGAATTTTTTTGTCTGTATGCCCTCTTTTAATTGAAAATTGTGTCATATACCATCTTGTAAATGTCTTGTTGGAGTGCCCCATTTTCCATCCGAAAAGACGATCTTGCTTCTGGAACTGAGTCAAAGCAACAACAGACATATGGTGTAAGACGTCCAGAGTGGACAACAAATATGATAGAAATATAGATTATGATGACTTTCTCATGGGGATTGGAATTACACAAAATGTATAATGCCATCTTTAATCTTGAAATTATACCACATGCCACCAATGTGAGAGTGAGTGCTTCATTTGGTGGAAATCAATTCAGTTTCTGGAAATGTTTGGCTCATAAGATGTAAGTGTTGGTTAAGTAGTGTTCAGTTATGGCCGAAAATGTGAAATGTTTTGAATTGTAGGTTGTTTACTTTGTTGTGTGGGTGGTTCTTTTTATTGTTTCGTAATGTAAGGGTAAACTGTAGTTGTAATATTATGTACGTTTTTTTGTGTTTGGTAATGAAGGAAAAAATGATATGTGGACGTCTAGTATGGAGAATATATGGGATGTATTCCAAGCATTGATGTAGTTTGTGATGAAGATTGATTGAATGTCATAGGCATGGTAGGAGTTTACGAAATGTAGGGTAAAAATTAGAATTAAATGAAGGGACGTAGAAGGTGGATGCAAAAAACGAGGTAGTAAAACAAATCGGACGTTTTTTCCGGACAAGTGCATGGAGACGTCTAGAATGAACAAGAAATGGTAAAATCGTCTTTCTACATCACGAAATGGACTAAAAACAAGGAAAATAAAAATGAACATGAGATATAATTTCGGAAAAAAAAAAGACTTTATTTCTTTAAATTACATAGTTGAGTGATTTATAGAAAAAAATATACAATACCATGTTGACGTGGTTTAAGTGTTAAAAGAAGCTTTTATTTGTTGACAAAAAAAAGAAGCGTTTATTTGTTGACAAAAAAAAAAGTTTTTATTTTGACGTGGTTAAAGTCGACCAAGGCACAGACCGACCTTCGACATCGGAGCATCCATCTTAAAAAAGAAAAAGAAAAAAGATTATTTGGAACCATTTTGGAGGAACAAGGGTTATCTATCTTTCTCAGACCCCAATTTCTGCGCCGCTCGTGAGTTTTCTTTGATTCCATTTCGAAATTCTTTTTTCTATCGATCTTCGAGTAAGCTCTTCTTTGACTGAAGTCGGTAAAGAGATTGATAAACCTAGCTGTTCTTTTTCATTTGCGCTACTCTTTTTTAACCTAGATTTATTGGTGATTTATAGTCATACTGATTTCAGATAATATGGATTCTTGCTCTGATTTAGAAACCCTAATTTCGAGGATGCCGATGTAGTAAAAAAGATTATACACCCTCGATTCTGCTATTGTATATATATTTGGTTTCTGAGTGCTCGTTGTCTTTTCTATCTCTTTTTAAACCCAGTTGCAATCATGGCTGATGAAAACATTGAGATAAAGGAAGAGCAAGAAGTAAGTTGGGTTTTTCTTATTTCACTTAGTAATACTCAATTTATTTACCTATATGGATTTTGGGTTTTTGTTTGTTTGTTTGATAAATCATTGATTATATGTTTTTGTTTTTTGTCTATTTCTTACACCAGGTTGCTCCCTTTGATCCAACCAAGAAGAAGAAGAAGAAGAAAGTTGTTCTTCAGGATCCTATTGAGGAATCAGCAGAGTCATCACAGGCAGCGAAACTTGATTCATTACCAGGTATGATCAAGAGTCAATGTCTGTGGAAATTCATAAGTGTTGGGGTAACTATTTCTGATTCCTTTTTTTCTGCAGTTGGTGATGGTCTTGAGACTTCATTTGCTGGATTGAAGAAAAAGAAGAAGAAGCCAGTGAGTGTTTAACGTTTTGGGCTTTCTTAGTCTTTTTCTTTTCTTTTAAATAAAGTCTGTGAGCTTTATGTTTTTGATGACTCTGTGCCTCACATTGTTTTTGTTTTATGATTAGGTTGAACCAAGCTCATTGACCGACGAAAGTCTTGATGCTGGAGAAGTTTTGGATGGTATTTTAAATTCCTTTGTTGCCAATTAACAGTTTATCTCGGCAGGATTTTTATCCAGTTTAAATCTTACTGAGAATGTATTGCAGAGGTTGTTGATGACGAGGAAGAGGGGGAAGGATTAGTTCTGCAGCAGCAACGTTACCCCTGGGAGGGAAGTGAGAGAGATTACCTATATGATGAAGTGAGTCTACCTTAGATAGGTTTCCTTTTGTCATTAAACCGTATTGGTCTACAATATTTGTTGATTATGAAGAAATGTTATATCGTTTATCTTCTCTCTAGTCGTCAATGTACCTATTCTAACACCTATTGCTGATGGACTGGTATCTCCAGCTTCTTGGTAGAGTCTTTAACATTCTCCGTGAAAAAAACCCTGAGCTTGCTGGAGATAGGCGTCGTACAGTTATGAGGCCTCCTCAAGTTCTTCGTGAAGGGACAAAGAAGACGGTGTTTGTCAACTTTATGGATCTTTGCAAGACGTATGGAAAATTTCCTTTACTTCCTCTTCAAACTCGTTTGTTTATTAATAATTAATAATGCCTATCGATTTTGTGATGACTGTATGACATGTTTTATCTTTATTAAAAAATCCAGGATGCATCGTCAACCTGATCATGTTATGGCTTTCTTGCTTGCTGAGTTGGGTACTAGTGGTTCGCTTGATGGCCAGCAAAGGTTGGTTGTTAAGGGAAGGTTTGCACCTAAGAACTTTGAGGGGATTTTGAGGCGATATATCAGTAAGTTATTTTCTCTTTAGTCTCAAAATTTGAGTTGCCATAAAAGAATATCAAGTTGGAGTTCTTAATCGCTTGGGTTATTTTTCAGCTGAGTACGTTATTTGCCTTGGTTGTAAGAGTCCAGACACAATTCTTTCAAAGGAAAATCGTCTCTTCTTTTTGAGATGTGAAAAGGTATGACTAAATTTTTTTGGTTTAATATTCATTTCTTTGTTTCTCTTTTGCCTTCTGCGCAACCAAGTAATAGAATCTCTTCGGGCCTACATTTTTATCATACAGAATCTTTTTTATATGGCTGTCTTTTTCGCATGCTTTTCACAAGCCAAAACCTCTATCATGTATTAATTCTCTTTCAAATACTGTTAAGACAGGGCTACTGATAATCGAGCCAATGACCCCACATTGTTGTGTTTTCTTGTGTTGTATTTATTAATACCAAGTGAATCTCTCTTGGATAAACTCACCAGAAGCTGAACTTTTCTCAGTGAATCATATTTCGTTTAGCCTCTTGTGAGTCTGGTGATGATCCTGAATGCTTATGCCTACATTGCCTGTTCAAGTGAATTGAGTTGATTATTAGTCGCATGCTGAGTTTTCTTTGTTTCAAATTGTAATTGTGATGAACTAATTGGCTACGTGTTTTTGCAGTGTGGATCTCAACGTTCTGTGATACAGATCAAGACTGGTTTTGTTGCTCGTGTTGGTCGCAGAAAGACTTGAGAGATTGGAAGGTGAAGTGAGTTTTGTTATGGAGAGTTGGTGCTATACTTCTCTTGTACTGCTTCTGTAGCTTGCTATGAGTAATGAGTTGAGATTGTCTTGATTTTACTTTTGTTTGTGATTTTGGAATATGGTGAAGAATCCTTAGATTATGACTTCACCTCAAAAGGTCGATTCAGTAATTTCATGGACTTTTTTGTGTCGATGTTGTCCATTCAAGCTTATTCATCTCCACACTATTAAGATCACAACCTGATCTTGAATCAAAATTATCTACATACATCATCCATTTCTCTTCGCCGGCTCATTTGCGGTACGGCTAACGGTTAAAGTGAAACCGAATCGAACCGAGCTAAACCGGATTAGGAAAATTCGTATGGGATTGCCAGCTGTGCACACTTGGTTTATGTCATATGGGACCCACGTGTATTTCACGCTCATTCAAATTTTCTTTTTCAAATGTTTTTTTTTTCTGTGTCCCCTAAATTATTTCGACCAACATCAAAGATTCAGCTTCGGTAACAATCTACACATTCTCAGCAATGTCTGGGGATTTCCCCGTCGCATAACCACGGATGCATAAAATTCTATAGCTCTGTTTTAAATTTTTATATTCTTTTGTCTCTTGCTCTTCTGTAACTCGGGAAGCTCTCGTTGGGTGAGTGATCTACTCTTCTTAGGTACGCTTTTCAATTGGCTTCGATCCGATTCTCTTTGTTTCTTTGTTTTTTCCAGGAAAATTCTGAAATTAAATTGATGAGATTATTGAATTGGGAATTATGTTTTGTTCATTATAGTTCGTAGTTCGTAGATGAGCTTGGGATAATAGCACTTACATCAGTTCTTTGTTTTGAAGGAGTGAGCTGAAACTAGTTTTATTAGAAAACAAGACCAGAATCAATCAATTGAAACAGAGCAATGAAAATTCAACTCGGAATGGAAAATTTATATAAAAAAATCTGATGAGGATATTTTACATTTCTTCTCCAAAGTCTTGCTGATTGATGTTCATTGGACTTCGTCTTCAACAAATCATCGCCTTCTTGTTTTCCCTCGTTCCTCCCTTCTCTTCCTTACATTCAAAGGTGATATTTTTAGTTGACTTTTTTTTTTGAATTGACCCATTTAATCGAATTCGAGTTCATCATCTAGCTTTCCTTCGCGTCTTCGATGGTAACTAGTATTGGTAATTGCTGATGATATCGAAATCTAAATTTTATTTTTTGCTTCAGTACAGGCCGCTCTCATGGCGGATCCTAATATCGTTATGAATGGTGACTTTTCTGCGGGAATTGAATATTGGTATCCAAACGGATGCGAAGCATTTGTAGTTTCCTCTGACCCATTTAGCTCAGATTCATTCTCTGAATCCTCTAGCTGTGGCTATGCCGTTGTAACTAACAGGAATGAAACTTGGCAAGGCCTTGAACAAGACATTACAACTCGGGTTTCTCCTGGAATTACCTATTCTGTATCAGCTTGTGTTGGTGTATCAGAATCAGCTCAGGTTCTTGCAACTGTCAGGCTTGAGCATAAAGGCTCTCCTACTGAGTATTTAGGCATCGGAAAGTACGGTTCATTGTTTATTATGTTTGGAATTTGATAGAACTCCTGCACAGATTTCTGATCAATTGGAACTTAACTGCAGAACATATGCCTCGAGAGACATGTGGGTTAATCTAGAAGGAAAGTTTTCAATATCAAATATGCCCGACCGTGTTGTTCTCTACTTGGAAGGTCCAGCTCCAGGAAAAGATCTCCTTTTACGCTCAGTTAGCGTTAGATCATCCACTTCTACTGAGTTCCAGGTAAACCTCATGCCTTTCTTTACCAGCCATTGTCAAATGTTACTTAACTATTTAGGGAGCATAGTTTTGTATTCTTGAATATGAATAAGCAACGAACTCAGGTAGAGCAAGGTTGTTATTAGAGAGAATAAACGTCTAGATAAGTGATAGATTTGTTAATGGAGTCTGAGAGATAAAAGTACCTATCATGCTTCTGAGTTTAAACATCATTCTTAATTCTGGTTGTTTGAATATGGAATTATATGAAAGAAGTTTAAACTGTTTTGTTGCACGTTCATTGAAGCATTATATAGCTCACTGAAATCACCTGATTCGAAACTGTATCAATCCACTTTACAGGAAACCAGCGAACTTTAACATCAGGTGCTATAACATCTTTTTGTGGCTTATTATTTCACTGCAGGAAACCGAAAAAAGCACATACGCCCTCAACGTCTATCCTCCTTTGAATATCATAAAGAATCATGACTTCTCTGATGGGTTGTATTCTTGGAATGCCAACAGCTGTGATTCATTTGTTGTTAGCAGCAACGGTTGTAACTTAGAATCATATGCTGTTGTTAACAACCGATGCGAAACCTGGCAAGGGCTGGAGCAAGATATTACGGACAGAATTTCCCCTGGTTATTCATATAAAGTCTCTGCTAGTGTTAGCGTATCAGGACCTGTTCAAGGGTCAGCGCAGGTCTTGGCCACTTTGAAGTTAGAGCACCAAAGCGCAGCAACCGAATTTCAGTTAATTGGAAAGTAATGGAACTATATTCCTTTGTTGTGATATATAGTCAAAAAGACCCAGAAGTATTGACATCAAATATGTTTGTATTTGCAGAACTTATGCTTCAAATGATATTTGGAAGAATTTGGAAGGCTCTTTCACGTTGTCAGGAAGACCTGAGCGTGTTGTATTCTTCTTGGAAGGGCCACCTCCTGGGATTGACCTTCTTATAAAGTCTGTCACCATCCATTGCGAGAGCAATAACCAGTTTAAGGTAACTGACATCTTTTGAACTGTTGGATAAAGAGACTGTTACATGTTCAACTATGATCTGTATCTTCTTTCATTCCTGGAGATATTAAGAAGCTGGTGTTATCAGTAATTGATATGTTTATTTACTAGCCTTATATGCAGAGAAACCGAGAATACTGCTCAGCTTCAGAAGCTGATCGTCACATATTTCTGAATTCAAGCTTTTCTGATGGCCTCAGTCATTGGTCTGGAAGAGGATGCAGTCTTATGTTACATGAATCTCTAGCTGATGGGAAGATACTACCTCATTCTGGAACGTGTTTTGCTTCTGCAACAGAGCGCACACATAAGTGGAGTGGAATTGAGCAGGACATAACAGATAGAGTTCAGCGAAAAATCATTTATGAAGCATCTTCTGTTGTTCGACTATCACATAGCCATCACCCCGTGCAGGCCTCTTTGTATGTCCAATACCCTGACCAACGTGAAGAGTACATAGGCATTTCCAGGTGAGGCTCTCCATATGACAACTTTTGTTCTTACCAACTTTTTCTGTAAGTGTTAAGCTTTCCATATGTAATGTCTGATACGAAAACGTTTAAGAGTGTTTGTTCCCTTATTCAAGTGTTCAGGCACAACACGACGATTGGGTACCGTTGAAAGGAAAGTTCCTCTTGAATGGATCTCCAACTAGAGCAGTTGTTTACATTGAAGGACCACCACCAGGGATTGATGTTTTTGTCGATCATTTCTTTATACAGCCTGCAGAAAAGATCACTCCTTCAAGACGACCATCTATTGAGGTTAGTCATATAAAGTTTCTTGCCTTTTAAACATTTATTTACCTTCTCTTCGTGTTTAGTATACTATATACTGTTTTTATTTTTGTACAGAGTCATGCTTTTGGGATGAACATAGTTTTGAATAGCCACCTAAGCGATGGTACTATAGAAGGTTGGTTCCCTCTTGGAAACTGCAATTTAAGAGTTGGAGAAGGCTCTCCTAGGGTAATACCTCCGCTGGCGAGAGATTCACTTAGAACAGCACATGGATATCTATCTGGGAGATATTTGCTTGCAAAAAACAGAACTGAAACATGGATGGGTCCTGCTCAGATAATAACTGATAAAGTGAAATTGTTTTTAAGATACCAAGTCTCAGCTTGGGTTAAAATTGGGTCAGGAGGACTTACCTGTCCACAGGACGTAAATATCGCACTCGGTGTTGATGGTGAATGGGTCAATGGAGGAAAAATTGAGGTCAATGATTGCGATTGGCATGAAGTTGTGGGTTCATTTAGGATTGAGAAGCAAGCGAAAGAAATTATGCTTCATGTCCAGGGCCCGTCTCCTGGTGTAGATCTTATGGTTTCAGGTCTCCAGATTTTCGCTGTTGACCATAGAGCACGGCTGAGTTATCTCAGAGGACAAGCTGATGCGGTAACCTACAAAACATATTACTCATAACACAAGATTTATCTTCACTTTGCACAAATTTTCTTTCTCTGTTATGCAGGTTCGTAAACGCAATGTTCGCCTCAAATTCTCAGGTGTAAATCCTAGTGAATTGTCTGGTGCAACAGTGAAGATCAGACAGACGCGTAACAGTTTTCCACTCGGGTCATGCATTAGTCGGAGCAATATAGATAATGAAGACTTTGTCGATTTCTTTCTTAATCACTTCAGCTGGGCAGTGTTTAATAATGAGCTAAAATGGTGCTGGACAGAGCCAGAGCAAGGAAAGTTCAATTACCGGGATGCGGACGAGATGCTTGAATTCTGCGAAAGGTACAACATACAAACTCGAGGCCATTGCATATTCTGGGAGGTAGAGTCTGCCATTCAACCGTGGGTCCAACAGCTGAGCGGTTCCGAGCTAGAAGCTGCCGTTGAGAACCGCGTAACAGATCTTCTTACGCGTTACAACAGGAAATTTAGACACTACGATGTGAACAATGAAATGCTCCATGGATCTTTTTATCAAGAACGACTAGGCTCTGATGCAAGAGCGAACATGTTTACCACCGCACACAAGTTAGACCCATCAGCGACTCTGTTTCTGAATGAATATCACATAGAAGACGGATTTGACTCGAGGTCATCCCCCGAGAAGTACATAAAACTCGTCCACAAGCTGCAAAAAAAGGGTGCTCCGGTGGGAGGAATTGGGATTCAAGGACATATAGCCAATCCTGTCGGTCACATTGTTCGTTCCGCTTTAGACAAGCTAAGCACACTCGGTTTACCGATCTGGTTCACAGAGCTCGATGTGTCCTCAATAAATGAGCACATAAGAGGAGATGATCTTGAGGTGATGCTATGGGAAGCATTTGCACATCCAGCAGTTGAAGGAGTGATGCTTTGGGGATTCTGGGAGTTGTTTATGAGCAGAGAGCATGCACATTTGGTAAATGCGGATGGTGAGATTAATGAAGCTGGGAAGAGGTTTCTTGAGATTAAACGTGAATGGTTAACTTTTGTGGAAGAAGTAATTGAGGATGAAGAAGGATTTGAGTTTAGAGGTTATCATGGGAGTTATACAGTGGAACTTGTTACTTCGGAGAATAAGTACGTGAAGAACTTTGTTGTTGACAAAGGCTTTTCTCCAATTGATGTCATTGTAGATCTTTAAACTTTGATAATACTGGTAAGTAAAGATCAACATTGGCAATATACAAGCTCGTTTCGTTACTGTTATTTGTGAATCAAATGTCAAGCGTGCATACTTGTTATATCGACTTTTATGATTTCAACAACTTTGTGTCCATTAAATTTGTCTTCTTTCTAATTCACTGGATCTGTGAATTGGCTCATGCTTGCATTGCATACACATCATCATGTTCTAATATCTTATCAAAAACAATCAGCCAATTAAGGCCTTAACTGGTGACTGTCGAATGCTGGAATTATGTCGAATGTGGTTAAATTTTCTTTTGTTGTTACCGGTTGTAATTGTGGAATCGAATTGAGTGGAATTATAGAATATGTCTACTTTTCTTTTAACTCGTAACCGTGCATTATTTTATATTAGTATTATTGTATATTCGTTGGTAGCAACTATTTTTATAGTGAAATCTCCTTCAATAATTATAATAACTTTAAATAGGTTCATAATAACAATTATGGTACCAAAAAAACGTAAGGCGAAGATAAGTGGCCCAGTGAAAATAGTCACTTTACAAATTCTCATGTACTGGAGTTTGATTCCTCCCCGATACAAAATGAATGAAAAAAAAGATTTTAGGATATGAGTTTTGGCTATTGATCGAGACTTGTCGATCTAATTATAAGAGTAAGGTTGGAAAAAAAACGGAATTTGTAAACGATATGAATATATATCCAACAACATATATGGATATTTTTATTAGGTTATTTGTTAGAATAGTTGATCTTGTTGATTTAATGAAAAATGAATAAGAGTTTGAGTTCTTCTCGTTCAGCTAATGACTTTAGCATCATGAGTTCGACCATTCCTGCTACACTTGGTAGTTTATAAGTGGATTTTACGCTATAGATCGGAGCTTATTGATCTAATTGTTAACAAAAAATATGTATAAGAGAAATCATAAGTGGATTTTAGCTATGAATTAGGTCTTGTCGATTTAATTCTTAATAAAAAAAAATGGTCAGATTCTACATTCAACAAAATTCAGCTGTTACCATTTGATTTTAAGTTATTCAAGTCATATTCAACATAAAATAAAATAAAAATTCAACCAAATTCCAGATTTAGCTATTACCATTTACATCTTAAGAAAAAATATTTATTAATGTGCATTGAACTAATATATTATTTATTTAGATAGTATTCTGAATATCAAAAGAAGCCCACTCAAACAAGTCCCACCAAGTGCTCTTCTAACCTTCACACCAAAAGAGTGTGATGTACGGGTAGTTGTTAGAAGTAACATAAAAATGGCATTTCCTCTACTCCTTAACAGATTTGCAGTGCAATAAAGAAGCAGAAATGTGTCGAGTATCCATAGGTTCATGAAGGCTATATATATATGTATGGCATCTGTTTCTCAATGTAAATCATCCAAAAAAAAGGCTAAATCAAAAAATGTTTCTTTCTTCAAAATCTCTCTTGTCTATACATTGTTCTCAATTTCCTCAGAAATTATCCAAAATGATCACATGTGAACCCTATAACTCATTGCTCCTGGTTGATGTCTTATTCCACGATCATTAGCGACAACAACAACTTGCTCTCTCTCGCTGCAAAATTCAGGTACACATCATCAAGATCACTGATCAAGTTAGAATTTAGATTTCTCTCCGTGCATATTTGAATATTAGATTCTTACAGATATTCTGGGTTTGTGTTTCATCTGAGTGTTGGCTAGATGATGCATCGAACTGTGTGAATTTCCTAATTTATGTCCCATAAAAAAACTGTTTTTGAGCTTAATTTAAAGTTGTAAACTAACTCTGTTTGAGTTTGAACAAAAAAAAAAAACCTTACTCTGTTTGGCTCCATATTAAGATGCTCTGTTTTTTTTATCCATGATTATGTTTTCTTATAATGCAATTCAGTTATGTGGTTTTAATTTTTCATCAGTGTACATTAGCAATGGCTCGATCTGCGGTTGACGAGACATCAGATTCAGGGGATTTTCAAAGGACTTGAAGATGCCATAAGCTTCTCGGTGCGTAGACTCAATCCTTTACACTATTTTAATTCATGGAATATCAAACCATTTCCTGACAAGAGACTCATGGTGTAGCCATCTCACTGCTTTTGATGAGAAATGGAAAATTCTCTCCTTCACAACTGAAGAAGTGAGTGTACTAAAGGACTCATCAGGTTTGCTAAAGGGAAGGCTATAAAAAGGACCCGACGCTTCACGGTAGATTGGAGGATTCTTGAGACAAAACAACTTTTTGTTATCATAATTGTCAATGGTTTCTTCTTGTGGTGTAACCATCACAATTCACTGCACTAATGATCAAAGAAAGAATGAACAACCAAAAATTTTATTTGGACCCAACAATGTCTCATACACTTAGATGGGGACAATTAGCATATGAAGTATGATTACTTGCACTTACCTCCACGTAAGGCCCTTGCTTCTTAGATACCCGCATCTATGGACACCTTTATTTATCCCATTGTAAATCCATTCATTAGTCTCATCAATTTTAGATGGGACGAGAGAAAGATAAATGTCAAGATCTAGGATTTCCTGCAATATGATTGAACTCTGTGTTGAACATCTAGATTATTTTTGCACTCTTGTTGTTCAGAACATTCTTGAGTTTTTTTTATCCCAAAGAACTTGTTCCAAAATCACACTTAGGCATGGATATTCGGATATCCGTTCGAGTTCGGGTTCAGGTCGAGTTTTTTTCAGGTTTGGGGTTATCAAACAAAATAACTTTAGAGATTAGTTTATAATGACCTAGAGCAACTCATCTCGCACAAAAATATTGATAACTCTAGTCTCTAAACCTTCAAATAACTATTGAAGCATCCAAAAGTTTTAACGCCCATTATGTAATAACATATATGTATGACACCAAAAACTAAAAATTTCAGATATTCTCAAATCTACAGTCAAAAAATCTACAGGAAAAAAAAATCTATAGCCAAAAAACCTACAGACTAAATCCTACAACAAAAAACGCAAAACTACTGTCCTTACCAATGAACCTCATAATCGAATGTTTAAAGATTTTGTGAAACAAAGCTAAACTAAAAAAGGAAATCAAAGGCTATTGTATAACCCGAACTTATACCGGTTTGGTAGTGAAGGAAAACAACTCATCTCTCGAATATCCATTACCATTGAAAAACAAACCCAATGTTGAAACAAAATGTCTAGATTCATAATTACATGATCCATGTCTCTTGACCGGCGCTTTTCGGTCAACCGAACTGAACTAAACCGGATTAAGAAAATTCGTATCGGATTCGAAGCAACCGACTTCGTCCTTTCCTCTGGATCAAGAAAACTCGACCGCTACAAAAATCGACAAAGATCATTGCTCATTTTCATCATTCTTACAAAAACCCTGAATTATTCCCAACACCTGGACATAAAAATCGTAATGGATACATCGTCTTCTTCTGAGGAAAGCTTGAAGCTTGAATTAGATGATTTGCAGAAACAGTTGAACAAAAAGCTGAGATTCGAGGCATCTGTTCGGTCTATTCATTGTCTTCTCCGTGATCGCTATTCTTCCACTTCTCCTCCTCTCCGCAAACAGGTTGGTTTCTATTTGTGAGATTCTGGATCAACAGATTTTTAAAAACAAGCTCGGAATTTTAGGGTTGTACTACTGATCATGGTTCAATTTCCGGCGATTTGGAATGTTTGATTTATGTGAACTTGGTGTCTATGTTTGCTGATGATTTTTACTTTTAGGGATTGTCTTAGGATTTAAACATCCTTCTTTCTTCATTTTCTATTACAATTGTGGAGAAGGATCTTCAATTAATCCGACATGTGTTTGTTGGAATAGAATGTGTGTTGCTTGTTTAGTGCCCTCTCTTACAAAGTATATATCTAATGGCCATTGCAGTTCTATATTGTTGTATCTCGTGTTGCAACGGTTCTTAAGACAAGATATACAGCTACTGGGTTTTGGGTTGCGGGACTGAGCCTTTTCGAAGAGGCTGAGCAACTTGTATCTGATGCTTCTGAGAAGAAACATTTGAAATCTTGCATTGCTCAAGCTAAGGATCAGTTAAAAGAAGTAGATAATCAGCCGAGTGAAAGCTCACAAGGTTTGGGAACGTTTAGTTTGCTTTATGGTTTTAACTGTAAAGGATCTGGAATGATATTCTTTCTCTTGTAAATTTGTTGCAGGTTATCTTTTTGAGGGACATCTAACAGTGGATCGTGAGCCGCCACAGCCTCAATGGCTAGTGCAGCAGAATCTCATGTCTGCTTTTGCTTCGATTGTTGCTGGTGAATCCTCTAATGGTCCTGTTGAAAACACACTTGGGGATACAGCCAACTTGATGCAAGAACTTATCAATGGTCTTGACAATATCATCCCGGAGGTATATCTTATATCTTTTGGCATTGCCCTTCACTTTTGCAGTTGTTTTGTGATTTGACATCGCTGATTAAAGGAGACTTTTCGCTTGTAGATGAGACTAAAGTATTTTTGTTCCGCCTTTTATCTGTATGTTGTATCTTGCATATTGGTTTCCCCATTTGGTTCCAATATGGGCTAGCCAATTGTCTCCTTTTTCTGTATACAGTCTTCAATTCCAACCTCTTATATTATATTGGCAGGGTCTTTTGCTTAGCCTCGGGCTAGAAAAATGACATATATGTGTTCCGTGCAGATACTAGAAGATGGTGGACCACCAAGAGCTCCACCGGCTAGTAAAGAGGTTGTGGACAAACTTCCAGTGATTGTTTTCAGTGAGGACATGCTAAAAAAGTTAGGAGCAGAGGCTGAATGTTGCATCTGCAAGGAGAACTTAGTGATTGGCGACAAAATGCAGGAGTTGCCATGCAAGCATACATTTCACCCTCCTTGCCTAAAGCCTTGGCTAGTAAACACTCCTATCTTTGTTCTTAATCATATGCATTTTTTATAGCTTACGAGTAAGCAAGAACAAAATGCTTATGACCAATTGCTTGTGGCAGGACGAGCATAACTCTTGCCCTATATGTCGCCACGAGTTACCAACAGACGATCAGAAATACGAAAACTGGAAAGAGAGGGAGAAAGAGGCCGAAGAAGAGAGGAAAGGGGCAGAGAATGCTGTCCGTGGAGGTGAATATATGTATGTTTAGATTTTACGTTGTGTGTGTTTATATCTCCCATTTGTTGTTCGTTATTGACGATTATTCTTTTCAGACACTTGGTTTGTTTTATAAGAAAGTTTATAACAACAACACAGACTTCGTTCCTTAACATACAAACTGTATCTTGAAGAGATAACAAGTTCGATAACATAACATCAAGAGTTATTATAGTTAGATAGACTCTAGAACACTGTTTCTAGAACCACAATAGCTTCTTTATCATCATAGAAGTATAAAATGACAAACATGCCTGACCACTCCAGACATGCAAACAAATACTTGGTTTGTCTAACAAACCTATACAGAAAATACCATACAACATACAGTAGCATCCATTATATTATATCATATCACAACCCTATTGACACAACGTTTTTCTTAGTTTGCTTATTGAGCCTTGAGGTTTGATCTGCTTCTGCTAAGCAGATGGATATTCCTCCTTGATAGACGCATTGCCTGTTGGGACATCTGTCTTTTTGATGTCTGAAGTAGGGTAAGGACTTTTGCTGACCAATCTGCAAATGAATAAAGTTATTGTTGGTTGTTGTTAAGATGCAGTTTGCAAGTACAAACTATGATCAATCCCTCTTGACAAGTATCTCTCCGGCATATCGACAAGTAGTTCTGTATTCCAGTGAAATGCAGAAGAATAAAGTGTAGTTAATGAAAGGATGCATACCTGTCCCGTCTCTTCTCGAGGAATCTTTGAAGAGAATGCCTCCTTGCAATTGGTAGATCTGAATCGGCAAATGGAAAAACTAATGAGAGTATTTGTTTACAATATTTGAATATTACTACTGCGACTAGTTGAACGAAATACTTACCAGCTGCAGATCTGCAAAACGAAATTGGCTGAATGGGAAATGATGGTGCAGCCGGTGAAGCTGCAGTAGATGTGCTTGAGAAAGAAGGAGCTCTGTTCAATGCTGGCGATGGAACAGGACTTGCAGGATTCGTTGTCTCATCTCTGGCTTTAGCAGCAATACGGAGGATTTCATGAACCTAAAAGCGTAAGTCACTGTGTGAAATGGAACATCTTGAGCTTTTCAGACAACAAAAAGCAGAATTTTCTCTAATGGACCAACCTTTTCTGCTGCAATCCCATCAAATACAGACACTTTCCCACCAAAGAAAATGGTAAGTTGAGTTGGAAGCACCGTTGAAGCATCTGGCTTGCAAGGTAGGTTCTCTGCCAACCTTCAATAGCGTAAAATCCATTAATCTTAAACCGCACACACAATTGAAGTTCAATATCATTCCTTATAATCCCATTTACACGAAACTTTATGTCTTCATGAAAGAAATTGAAGCACAAGATATGTAATCATAAGAAGTGGAAACCAAACAAACTGATTCCCAAAATAGCAACTAAAACCCTTCAAAATCGCCCTTTCTATAAATCCGGATGTAAAAAGATCAAACGATCAGCAGAACTATGACTCGATCAAAAGCGAGAACAAAAGAAAAAACATGTGAATCAACAGTAATTTCAAACACAAGTCATACCTAGCTTCACCAATCGATTTCTCAACTGAAGTTCCTCCTCTAGCAACAATGAATCCAGCGATGACATTCTTCACGGTGCCGTTACCGGCGATCTCAGCTCGACGACTCTCCTCGCCGCCGTCTCCGTCGCCAACACCACATCCCAGGATTTTTTCGCATTCGATTTTAACGGAAGCGCGTGGTCCGTCGTCTACTTTAGCCATGGCTTGTCTTCTCAGAAATTGTAGATCGGTCTTTATTCCGTATAGAACTTGATATTTCTCCTATCCTGCTTGTGTTCTCTTCTCGACGTCGTTCTGACCGGGACCTCCGACATTTATCCAACTCGCCAGCTCCGATAATTCGACACGTGGCGATCGATAATTATTCTGATGTTTGACTTCGTTACAACAAGACAGGATAATTAAGAACGTGCGCGAATTTGATACGGTGTCGTTTTTGTGTGTTTGCCTCATAAGGGATATGCATTAACCAGAAGGTCCAGAACTTCTAACCTGGGCCGTGGGCAAGATATTTTATGGGCTGAGAGCAAGATGTTTTATGGGCCGAGAGCTAGATGTTTGATTTTCCGATTTGTTTAGTGATACAAAAAAAAATTAAAAAAATTCAAAATTAAAAAGTAACCGGACGGGTCTAGAAAATGTGAGGGTAGTTTTGTCTTTGCACTTTTCATTTAGGGTTCGGAAGATCTGGGATTTTGGGTTTTTGTCCTCCATTTCTACACTTCTAAGCAAGCTGGTTTTGTTTTTTCATTTCGGGTTCACCTTCTGCTTTGTTTTTCTTCCTTTGAACGACGCCATACGATTGTGTTTAGCTTGATCTCAGATTGGGCTTGGGAGATCCTCGACTGTGAAGGACCCTCCTTCTGCTTTTCTCAATGCCGGTAATGATTTTCCGTTTTCAAATATTTTGCTTTCTCAGTGCTCTTCACTCAGCCATTAACTTAGTTATTTGGTTTTAGATCGACAAGATCTTCAAAGATGATGCTAATGAAGAGAAGGGAGAACGTGCTAGGATGGTGAGGCTATATATTGAGGATTTAGGGTTTTTCAGATTCACTCTACTGTTTGAAATCTGATTCTAGTTTTCGTTGATCTTTTTAGGCATCATTTATTGGTGCAATGGCTGTTGCTGACCTTGTTAAGTCTACTTTAGGGCCAAAGGGCATGGTAACTTCTGATCCCTCAGTATCTGAAAACTTTAAAATTTAAATCCATTTTTTTTTTGGTTGAATCTCTATTATTCTTTCAGGATAAAATCCTACAATCCACTGGTAGAGGTCATTCAGTCACTGTCACTAACGATGGTGCTACTATTCTCAAGTCACTTCACATTGACAACCCTGCAGCTAAAGTTCTTGTTGGTATGTACACATTCCCTGCAATATACTGGCTTGATGTGTTTATAATGCGTATTTTTATGTGGCTCTTCTCATTTTTTGTTATTTGATTTGGTTTTCAGACATCTCGAAAGTTCAAGATGATGAGGTTGGTGATGGAACTACTTCTGTTGTTGTCTTGGCCGGTGAGCTCTTAAGGGAAGCTGAAAAACTTGTTGCTTCTAAGATTCACCCTATGACAATTATAGCAGGTATGCTTCTCACCACGTCGTATCAGCTTCTTCCAATATTGACATTGATTTCTAAAAAAAAATTTCTGGTATCCTAGGTTATAGAATGGCTGCAGAATGTGCTCGTGATGCTTTAGTCAAAAGAGTCATTGATAATAAGGACAATGCAGGTAATCATTATTGAGATGGTTAACCTTGTTATGCATACGTATTAAAATATAGCATTATCTTGTTTGTGTGATTACTTTGATGTTGAGTTCAAGCGGCTCTTTCTTTTTGAGTTTTTTCTGGGAGTCACACTGTTGTTTACGGTATTGTGTTTTGTGTCAAAACAGAGAAGTTTAGGACAGACTTGATGAAGATTGCTATGACTACGTTATGTTCCAAAATTCTCTCACAGGACAAGGAACATTTTGCAGAAATGGCCGTGGATGCTGTTTTCAGGCTAAAGGTTCCATCTCTGACTTCTTTGAAACTCAATCAGCAATGTGTTATTTTCTTCTCTTTCTGTGGAATTCTTTTGTAATCTCCAGGAGATAAGAGCTTTTGATCAGCAATGTCTTGAGAAAAGCTCGTCTCATTCTTTAACCAAAAAGAAAGCTCGTCTCATATCACTCTTAATTACCTTCCCATTGATGCATGGCTTTGTTTTGAAAGTTGTATGATCTGTCTCTGACATTCTAGTGTTTTTTAAATAGGGAAGCACAAACTTGGAAGCTATTCAGATCATTAAAAAACCTGGAGGGTCCCTGAGAGATTCCTTTTTGGATGAAGGGTAAGACACCTTGTGCCTTTGGTGTATGATAAAAATCTGTATTTGTGAGCTATTTATCTGTTCAGGTTACCTCTTGATTTCAGTTTCTATTCTTCTTCATAGCTTGTGCACCATTTTTCTATAAATATGGTCTAAATTTGGAATGTTGTTAGGAATCAGGTCATCTTGTTGTGTGACATTCCTCCTTTTATTTATCTAGTAATCATGTCTCATAACATCTCAATTTTAATTTATACCTACAGATTTATTCTTGACAAGAAGATAGGAATTGGGCAGCCAAAGCGCATAGAGAATGCTAAGATCTTGGTAGCAAATACTGCAATGGATACTGATAAAGTAAAAATCTATGGTGCACGTGTCCGTGTGGATTCCATGACCAAGGTTGCACAGATTGAAGGGGCTGAGAAGGAAAAGATGAAAGACAAGGTGAAGAAGATCCTTGATCACGGAATCAACTGCTTTGTTAACAGGCAGTTGATCTACAATTTCCCCGAGGAACTCTTTGCAGATGCTGGTGTACTTGCTATAGAGCATGCTGACTTTGAGGGAATAGAGCGACTTGGTTTGGTTACAGGTGGTGAAATTGCTTCTACCTTTGACAACCCAGAGTCTGTTAAACTTGGGCACTGCAAGCTCATCGAAGAAATCATGATTGGTGAAGACAAGTTGATCCACTTCTCTGGTTGTGAAATGGGCCAGGCTTGTTCAATTGTCCTAAGGGGTGCTAGGTATACATTTTTTACTCCCATTGCTTAAAAGATTTTTTCATTACCATTATCCTGTTTCTATACATTGACTATCTTTGTGTGGTTCTTTGTTCTTGTAGTAACCATGTTCTAGATGAGGCGGAAAGATCACTCCATGATGCGTTATGTGTACTCTCCCAAACAGTGAATGACACTAGAGTTTTGCTCGGAGGTGGATGGCCAGAGATGGTAATGGCAAAGGAAGTTGATGAGCTTGCACGGAAAACTGCTGGCAAAAAATCGCATGCAATTGAAGCTTTCTCACGGGCACTAGTAGCTATTCCAACAACAATCGCTGACAACGCTGGTTTAGACAGTGCAGAATTGGTAGCTCAGCTTCGTGCAGATCACCACACTGAAGGATGTAATGCAGGGATCGATGTCATCACTGGCACAGTAAGTAAACACTGTAAACAGCAAAAACTAGGATTGTTATAATGGATTGTGCAAGGTTAGATAGGCTTGAATTGTGATGATATTCGAAATTATTCTTTTACAGGTCGGAGATATGGAGGAGAGAGGTATCTATGAAGCATTTAAAGTAAAGCAAGCGGTTCTGCTATCAGCAACAGAAGCAGCTGAGATGATACTGCGAGTGGATGAGATCATTACATGTGCTCCAAGGAGAAGAGAAGACAGGATGTGAAGGAAACCTAACACATGAAAATGATAGAAGCCAAAATTTCATGATTTTATTTTCGATTTGGATCAAAATGCAACCTTTTTTATATGTTTGCTCCTTAAACTCGTCGTTTTGTTTTGTTTCCTTTTTGTAGTCTTTTGTTTGATTTTTGAATTTAGACTTTTGAAGATGTGTTTTTTTCACCTGAAATACAATATTATCTGAAATTACTCTATTGGGTTAGTGAAATATTTTAGGAGAATTAATTACTCATATTTATCAATTTGTTTGTATTTTCTTATGAACAGTAACTCAGCCAAAATGCAACATATAGTAAGGAAAATTTTAAGATTATTCAGTGAAAATGCAACATAAAATTTGTAAAGCTTATTCAGTAAAGAAAATTTAAGGTTATTTGGATAACCAAAAAACTTGAAAAGAGGTCAGTGTCAAATTATAAAATTAATTGGAAAACATGTTAAGTGTTCACCTAAACGAGAAAGTTTGAGGTGGTTTTGCGTTGTAAAGGTTTGGTCAACCGACCAAAACACATTATAAAGCAGAGCATATCAAAACATGGGACCTTATAATCGTCACCTTTAATAATTATAGCCACACTTTATCGTTTGTCTTAACAGAAAAAGTATATTTTACTTCGATTTTTCCGTTTGTTGTGTAGATGATTCTATTTGATTTTGAGTATCAAAGATATTCATGATTCATAGCTTTCAATTGAATCTTTTTTTCGTACCAAAACAGTTAAAAATACACAAACACAGTACATATATTCATCACGAAGTTAAACAGAAATGGATCAAAAGTATAGGTTCGATTTTTTAATAATAAAATTGTAATCTTGAACCGACATGAACGCGGAGTCTAGTGACTCTACTGACAAGATTAATTGGGTTGGTTTGTTCAAACTTAGGCTTCCCGACAATATTGAAAATCTGATAATCAAAATTTAATCACAAGTTTGTTGTTGTTATTGAAGATGTTTTGTTTTCAGTACCTTCATTGCAATAATCTTTGTCCTGAGTCTTGGTTTTTATTTTAACAATAATATCGGTAAGATCCGATTTATAATAAAAAAGATTTTTTTCGAACCTAATAATATTATTTGAAATAAATACGATACTTTGGAATAAAATTTCGGTAGAGAAATCAGTAAAATTGGTATTTAATTATTTGGCCAAATAACTTTCTCTCGTCTTGTGCTGTTTGTTAGTATGGAAGCGTTGTCGTGTTTATTTGTTTTTCTATAGTTTTTTAGTTTTTCCGCATTCGCTTGATAGCTTATAAAAAATCTTAACATTCCTACAAAAAAAGTTACATTTGTTTGAGTTGTTGCATGAAAACACAACAATGCAAATTCAATTTATACGTGACTATTTTTTCTTTCTTGGTTAATTCAATTTATACGTGATTATATTGTATTTTATGGAACTTTGGTAAAAAAATTTCTCAATTTTAAAATTTTAGCCATTCGAGACACCGATTATCGGGTTTACTAAAACAAATATCAACTTTTAGTTGATTTCATTTTTCGTCCCAAACTTTGTATTGATTCGATAAAATTAGACACACTGTTAAATCGTTAAATAAAATAATTAAACGCATATTTGATATTCGGTTTTATAGGTCACAAACAATGAACAAGGGGAGTAAATGATGCTTAACTGCGTCGAATTCTTTCGTTTAACGATTTAGTGATGTGCCTAAATTGACTAAATCAACGCAAAGTTTAGGACTAAAAATGAAATCAATTAAAAGTTGATGCTCATTTTGCAGAATCCGATAATTAATACCTAGAATAGTTAGAATTTCAGAGTTAGAGATTTATTTGAGAATTTTTCCGTAAAAAAGTGCTGACAGAAATGATGTGAAGTGTTTTAAATATTAGTCAATATATAATTCATTAGAAAAAGGTATTACATAAGCGTAACAATTATATAAAACTTAAGAACAAGCCAGGTCAATTATCACATAAGGAATAGATAATTGTCTCTGCATATGGGTCAAAAGCCACAGTAATGACGTTAAATTCAATTAAGCTTTCAAAGTATATCTTCATTGTTTTTAAATAGTAATTTAAAAAATATTTATTACAGTATTTGTTTCTCTTTTTGATCATCAAATGGTCATCTTCCATTAAAAAATCGAAGATAACAAGATATAAAATAATGTCTCTCTTTTGGGGGTGCTTTGGTAAAGATTAAAGTAAAAGGGCAAAAATTAAAATAATAATAAAGTGTGACACGAACGGCACAAATGCTTCGTATGTCACGTCATTTACTTGACTCTTTTCGTCATTCATTTTCTTTTACTTTTACCAATTTGCAATTGTATCAAAAACGCAGAATTAAGTTTTCACAAATTAACCCCTATAGTTTCTTTTGTGACTCATAAATACATTTATTGACCGGAATCTCTTTATATGAATGATTCTGCTCAAGCAATCAAGTAAATGTCTCATCTATTTTCTTTCTCTATGAATTACGAAAACGTTAAGTAAAATTTTTGTATATATGTAAAATTTTTTGTCAGCGATCTTAAAAATTATATTCATACTCATATTGTTTTTCCAAACCTCTATTATATGGAGCACTATAATTTTCTAAAATCGAATTTATATGTGAAAAACATGAGAAATATTATTTAACCATTTGATCAAAAATATTTATCCAATAAACTTAGTACTATTAATTAGATCTATAGCCTAAATTTTTCAAATGGATAACTATGAGATTTAAAATTATCATCATGTACTTAGCTAAATTATAGGCAAACCAACTGAACAACTTGTTTCTTAAAATTTTTATAGTACTATTATTTGCACACTATATTACAAACACATATTCATTTAACAAATGATGAAAAGAATATTCCCATCTTATAAATTAAAAACCTTAAAGCACTTGCATATTAAATAACTAAATCCCAAAATAAACATATACTATATATTATCATTAATGAAAATAAGAAAATTAAAATAAAGCTCCACTAATATTTAAAAAAGCATAAGTAGTAGTAGTAAGCAACTTTATTCTCCTATTAAAGACGAATCTCATTCTCCATTTTTCTTCCCCTTTCTTTCTTTCTCTCTCTCTCTCTTTCACACACTTATCTCAGAAGAATTGTATTCAAATTGTAACAATGAGTTTCTTCATCGAAGATTCTGGTCTCATTCTCACTCAACTTCTCTACAAAATGGCTGTTCTCATCACCGTCTTACGATGGATTCTCGCCTGGATTTTACGCTACCGATCTAGATCTAGATCCACTTCTTCTTCTACCTCTTGTCCTCTAATTTCATCACAAGCTATCAAGGAAAGCCTCTCTGTTACAACGTTCCGTGACGCAGCTGAGCGATCTCCGGCCTGTATAAGCGACACTTGTGCGGTGTGTCTCGGGGATCTGGAAGATGGAGATGAGGTTAGAGAACTCAGAAATTGTAACCATGTGTTTCACCGTGAGTGTATTGACCGTTGGTTAGACTATGAATGCTGCGGTGGCGATGAAATTAACGACGGTGAAGATGATAACCACCGGACTTGTCCTCTCTGTAGAACTCCACTTCTTGCTGCTAATACGTCGTCGTGTTGTGATTTTCCGGCCAAAAATGAACCAAGCTGGGCCGTTGAACGGCTTCTCTACCTCTTCGGAGACGATCTTCTCACCTGATTTTGATTTTTAATTAAAAAAATTTTTCCAAATTTTATTTGATTTTAGTGGGATTGAATGTAGAAATTAAATTGTCAAATTTTGTAAATTGTGGGAGTTAAAAGGGTAGAATAGGAAATATAATAATAAAATATCAATTATATTCTTTGTGTGTTACATTCTTATGGTGCCAATTGTACAAATATGTACTGTTCCACGAATCTCATAACTTAAATAATTGAGACATTAATGAAAGAGCCATGGGCTTTACGGGCTGGCCCAATTTATGAACTTTATGGGCTGGTCCCAACTTATGGACTTTATGGGCTGGGCCCAATTTCTGGACTTTATGGACTGGGCCCAAGTTGACTTGAGCACATTCGTTTTAATGACTAGGTCGTATTGTGGGGTCCACTCGTTATTTCATTTTCCTCAGAAGAGTTTTTTCATTTAGGGGTTTTTGTTTCAAAGTATTGTTAGGAATGGAGGGGAATTTGTTCTTATCAGTAGCAGCTTCAATTGAAGCTAAACAGACGCTTGATCAGATCGATGATACTGCTGATTCGATGGTGGAAATTATTCGCGATGTTCAGTTGAAGATGTCTATGCTTCACACGACGGTTGGTGACCTAATGAATTCCATGGCGGTGACACTAAATTCCATGGCGGATATGAAAGATTCACTTTCTTTTCCTCAACCCGCGACGGAACCACCAGCTATGGTGGATCAGATTCAGGATCTTCCTGCTTCTCCAAAGAAACAATCATCGACCGTGTTGGATACTGATAAGCCTATCGGTGAGAATAAGAATCGCTACATTGAATTGAAGAAAATCCAGGTAGAGATCCCATCGTTCGTAGGTGACAATGTAAACTTGTGGATTATGAAAGCGGAAAGATACTTTGGGATGGGGAATTTCACAGAGACGGAGAAGGTCGAACTAGGTTATCTGAGTATGGAAGAAGCAGCTTTGAGTTGGTTCAGCTTTTGGATGAATCGTAAACCTTTTCATGATTGGGATGATTTCAAATCTAGGTTACTTAAACGATTTGGGGGTTTGACATCTAAGTCTGCTTTTGAACGATTACTCAATCTCAAACAGGAGGAATCTGTTATAGACTATCTTGCTGAATTCGAGGAGCTCGCGTCGTTATTGCAACCAAAGGATTTCTCTGATTCTACTTTTGAAGAATGCCTTTTCGTCAAAGGGCTCAGAGAAGAAATTAAGGATATGATTGAATTTTTTCAACCTAAAGGGCTGGATGATATCATCGCCATGGCTCGCAGATTGGAGAATAGTCCATTTTGCCGAGTACCAGACGTTTCATCACAACCAACTGATGTGCCATTAACAAGCCAGCTTGAAGATTAGTGTTTCCTAAGGAAGAAGAAACTCACCAATTCAAAAAGTATTTTACCCTTTTGGTTCTCGTGGATTTAGGTATTGGGTTATTAGATTGCATTAGGAGAAAGAAAAGATTGTAAACTTTCTTTTAATATTCTCTTAGAAAGATATTGCAAATACCTAAAACATGGTCTTCTAGATTCCCTTTTGCTTGGATGGTTTAGATTCAGGTTAAGCTCTAATGGAATCATGTTCTTTTCCTTTCTCCTTCTTTCTCCATATACTCATCTTTGCACAAACTCCTACATCTATATCCCAATCTCGAATTGTGTGTGTGTGTGTATATATAAACAAACACAAAACACAAATTTTCATTCAATCCAACACTTCCAATCCAAATCTCAATACTTTTAGAGAAATGGGTTGTCATGATGCACACGAAAAACTCATCTTATTCTGCTTATCCATATTGTTATTTAACAACATATTGAAGGATGTGGATGGCTTGGCATGTAATTGGGGTACACAAGCGAGCCATCCTCTACCACCAGACATAGTGGTGAAGCTCCTTAGGGAGAATGGGTTTAACAGGGTTAAATTATTTGAAGCTGACCCTGGTGCACTTAGGGCTCTTGGCAATTCAGGTATTCAAGTCATGGTCGGTATCCCCAACGACCTCTTGGCAACTATGGCATCTACTGTTACCAACGCTGAGCTTTGGGTTCAACAAAACGTCTCTCGGTACATCTCTGATTACGGAACTCAGATAAGGTAATTTGCATTGCGTTTCAATAGTTCAATAGCTCAAATACATGTCTGGCTTTCTAAAGCTTTTAAGCCAGAAACATGCTTTAAAGTTTGGATTTGTAGGCTTAAGACATGCTTAAGCTTCCAAAGATTGGAATTTTAAACTAAAAGCAGCATTGCTCTGAAAGCTTGGATTTTTAAGCTAAAACACATGCTGTAAGTTTCTAAAGACTGGATTTTGTTGATGATCAGATATGTAGCAGTGGGTAATGAGCCATTTTTGAAAGACTACAAGGACAGATTCATCCGTTCAACATACCCGGCGTTGCAGAACGTTCAAGCAGCTTTAGTGAAAGCTGGTCTAGGCCGGCAAGTCAAAGTAACGGTGCCTCTCAATGCTGATGTCTATGAATCCGGCGATGGTCTCCCATCCTCCGGGGATTTCCGATCTGACATTAAAACTCTAATGGTCTCCATCGTTCGATTCCTCGTTGATTCATACTCACCCATTACCTTCAACATCTATCCTTTCCTTTCTCTCAACGCCGATCCAGATTTCCCTAAAGAATACGCGTTCTTCCCAAACGGATCAGGTGGAGCTAAACCTGTAGTCGACGGTTCCATCTCTTACACAAACGTCTTCGACGCAAATTTCGACACTTTGGTCTCAGCACTAGAGAAGAACGGATTTGATGCGAACAAAATCGAAATCATCGTCGGTGAAGTTGGATGGCCAACGGATGGTGATCAGAACGCAAATACAGCAATGGCTCAGAGATTCAATCAAGGACTATTGAATCGAATCATTCAAGGACAAGGAACACCTCGTCGGAAAACAGCACCAGAAGTTTACATATTCTCATTAGTAGACGAAGACATGAAGAGCATCGATCCCGGAAAATTCGAACGACATTGGGGGATATTTTCTTATGACGGCGCCGTTAAGTATCCTCTAACACTCGGTAACGGACGTCAATTAGTTCCAGCTAAAGGAGTTCGATACCAACCACGTGAGTGGTGCGTGCTCTCTTCTCAGGCCGCAGGAAACGCCGCCACGTGGCAAACGTCCGTTGCGTACGCTTGTCAGAATGCTGACTGTACCTCACTTGGTCCAGGATCTTCGTGTGTGGCTTTAGACCCTACGGCTAATGCTTCTTATGCATTTAATATGTATTTTCAGAGAATGGATCATCGTCGTGGCTCATGTGACTTTAACAATCTTGGTGTTGTTACTAAGGTTGATCCTTCAACTAGTTCGTGCAGATTTCCTATTGAAATTGACACGACTAAACAAAAGGTGTTGCGCCGGTCGCCGCCAAAGAATTCCGGTGCTGGTCAAGTAAAGTGGACGATTGTGTCTCCGGCAGTCGCAGCCGTGGTGATGGTAGTCGGCTCGGTGGTCTTTAATTGATCATCGTCTTTTTTCTTTCTTTCTGTACATTCTAATACGATTGAATTCTACAATAATTGATCAATTGAACAAAATCTAGTGTTTGGATATGTAAAAGCAACATGGGTCCATAGCTCAGTGGTAGAGCAATTGACTGCAGATCAATAGGTCACCGGTTCGAACCCGGTTGGGCCCTAAACCTGTAATTTTTTTTTAGCTTTTAGTAGTTGTTAACTAATCTTTTATTTGATGGCTGCAGCTTCCAATTGTTTTTCTTTACTTGTTAATAAAACAAATTGAAAATTTGTTATATATAAATATATGATTTGGAATTTTGGATTGAGCTGCCGAACAAGAAATCATGAATTAATTCAAGGAAACCCAACAAATTAAAAGAAAAAAGTGAGAGTTAAGTATACTGTCGAAGCCACTTAGGTCTCAATCTACTCTACGAAAAAATGGTAAGCAGCTAAACTAACTCACCAGACACTCACCAAGTAACCTTAGCATTGCTTCTATAAATCAGTGCTAATTTCTAATTTATATAATCAACTTATACACTCATAAACTAACCAAGAAAGATTAGATAAAGATAAATCAAAATTTTGCTTTTTTAAAGAAATGGGTTTGATAGATATGGCTTTGTGTTGGGTAGTATTGGTCAATGCTCTTCTCCTCGTTGATGGTTCAAGATATATGCCATTTGCTTACCAAAATGAATTGCAAAGGCATTGTAGTTCCACAAAGTATACTTCACTTTGTGTCCAAACCTTAAGAGAGTTTCGTTATGAATCTCTTAGAGGTCGCGACTTTGTGTCTTTCCTTGTTAACAAGACTATCTCTGACTCCAACATCATAGGTCCTCCTCTCGCCTCTTCGATGGGATCCTCTGAATTTGTTTCTTTAGAAGATTCCACACATACGAGGCCTTTAGCTTCGGTCTCAGGTACACAACACAATCTAACACCATTTCTTTGCACATATCTCTCTCTTTCATTTTCTTATCTTCTACAAGAACGTATATACATATATGATGAATTCTCTACACTAAAATTAGCCGTCCGAGCTAATGGCTCAAACATTTGGAGTTCAACTCCATCCAACTATACATGGTAGTTAATAATAGATTTTATGGATGAATTTGGATCAGAGTCTTGTCGATCTAATTGTTAAAAAAATAATTAACTGTCCAAATTTTCTGACACTAAAAATCTGACGGGATACATCAGAATGCAATTAAAAGTATGAATTTTTAAGCCGGCCGGATTTACATTGATAAATATGACTTTTTAAATGTATTACATGGTAGAAAGAGTAAGATATGCCGACGGAAAAAAAGAGAGTAAGATATGCCTGAAAAATATGATCTACTTGTTTTAATTACTAAAATAAATTATCCTTCGTAAAGTAGTTAAAAGTATTTCTCCTTTATCTCTACCTAGATACCTAATAATTTTGATAAATCATGCAAGTACAAAGTCAGTTAACATTTATTTTATAGATGTTATATTTTATCTACTCCAAGACTAAAAACGAGACGTAACAAAAAAAGTGGTCAATATTGTCACAGATTCTTGTGAACGGCTCATGAAGATGTCCACAAGACGACTTAGTCAAGCCATGGAAGCTCTAAACGGCTCCTCGAGAAAGCGTTACAACAAACACGACGTCCAAACATGGCTCTCTGCGGCCATGACTTTCCAACAAGCGTGCAAAGACTCAATGCTTGGCTCTAGTGACTCCTCCTTCTCTCTGGCCATTAGTCACATAACACAGAAGATGGATCATCTCTCTCGGCTTGTTAGCAACTCGTTGGCCCTTGTTGATACAATCATGGAGAATCCGAAGCCCAAGTCAAAGTCAACCGTTTTTCCTCGGTGGGTCTCTGCCGGAGAACGGAGGCTTTTAGGAAGCAAAGCAAGAGCACATGTGGTTGTCGCAAAAGATGGATCGGGAGATTATCAGACTGTGATGGAGGCTGTCAAAGCTGCCCAAGGAAATGGCAGGTTCGTAATTTACGTGAAAAGAGGGGTTTATAATGAGAAAGTACGAATTGATAAAGATGAGATCACTTTAGTCGGAGAAGGTAAAGACCGGACGGTGATAGTTGGCGATGATAGTGCTGCCGGAGGAACTTCTGTGCCAGACACTGCAACAATGAGTAAGTGCATTCATTAGCATACATTATTTTTTGTCAATAATTAGTTCAACGATGGTGAATTCATAGCTCGAATCCCTAACAATAGTGAAACAAACGTGACTACTTGAAGTAGAATTTTAGTGGGAAAGACATCAGAAATGACACTTCACTTCATTCGCACACATCATTTTGGTTATATAGGCATATGACTCAAAATCCAAATAAATCCCCGGAATTAATACCAATGATTTAGTCTGATTCTGATTTTTTTTTTAATAAGGCAACATGATTCTATTCATATATTTAGCCAAACACTAGCAACTTAGTTCTTAACGAAAATCAAATTTAGGACTGATGAGTTTGTGACTTGTTCCAAACCGTTCTTACCATTAGGTTGATTTAAAATTATTTATTAACATACATGTATGCATAATTATAACAAAAAGTTGACTGTGTCATAATAAAAAATGAAACTTTTGCAGCTGTTACGGGTGACGAATTCATAGCACGAGATATAGGAATCAAGAACACAGCAGGCCCAAGTGGCCAACAAGCCATAGCACTAAGCATCACATCAGACCGGTCAGTGTTATATAGATGTAGCATCTCCGGTTATCAAGACACACTTTACGCAGCTGCTCTACGTCAATTCTACAGAGAATGCGATATTTATGGAACCATAGATTTCATATTCGGAAATGCAGCTGCAGTATTCCAAAGCTGCAACATATTCTTGCGTCGTCCTCATGGTGTCAAGGTCTATAACGTTATTCTAGCTAACGGAAGAACGGACCAACGTCAAAATACCGGATTTGCCCTTCATAGTTGTAAAATCAGAGCGGATTTAGATCTTTCGGCCATGAGACATCAGTATAGCTCCTACTTGGGACGACCTTGGAAACAATATTCGAGGTCTATAGTGATGGAAACGTATATTGATGAAGCGATTGCCGAAGAAGGATGGGCCAATTGGTTAAATTCGGGAGATGAAGTGTTGAAGACATTGTACTTTGGAGAGTTCAATAATTATGGTCCTGGAGCTAGAGTTTCCAAGAGAGTAACGTGGCAAGGGTTTCATATGATTGGGTCTGAAGAAGCAAGTTATTTTAGTGTTGGTAAATTCCTTGATGGTGTCTCTTGGTTACCTTCTACTGGAATTAGTTTCTCATCAGGGCTTTGATGCAATGAAAAAACAGGAGAAATCATGACAAATCTGTTTATGTCTCTATCTACAAGTTGTTTCACCCACTATAACAAAATTTAGTTAAAATTATATCAATTCTTATGATCTAGTTATTTTTAAATTCATATTTTGTATAAATTCAGATTTAAATGGCCATGATATCTATGTTAAATTATATAAAAAATAGTTTTTATTCAAATTTGTTTTTGGTCTTGTGGTTAAATTTACATATCTATAGTTTTTTTTTCTATTAAAATGCTACTCTAGTGTGATATTAAATTAATTTTAATATGTTAATTATTAAACAAGTCTTAATCTAACTAAAGTAACATTATCATTTAGATTCATAATTACTATCCACTATGACCTTGCTATAAATATTTAGATTTATTTTGGCTGTCTCTATTTTATGAATATGTGATTGATAAGAATTAATTGCTAGTATGTTTTCTATTACAAACAAAGAATAATCTACAATACAAACGTTGAGAAATTAATTTCTATGTGTTGGAATATTTCCAACAAATTGTGATTGATTATTGTTGATTTTTATTAGTTTATACCTGGTTTATTTTTATTAAATTTTGGAATTGGTGCTGAGGTCGCAAACGAAGTATTCCAAGGGTTAGACATCAACTTTAATGATATCCTTGATATTCCTTTGGATGGACCTTTGTTTCCTCATGAATGGGTAGATGTTAATCCAGAATTGGTGGCTCAATTTTTGGACTTTGGTAATGGTGGCAGAGGACACGGTTTGGCTCGTGGTGGTGCTCGGAGTTTGGCTCGTGGTGGTTCTCTGGTTCGTCGAGGAACTAGAATCCGGAGATACTCTGTGAAACTCATTGAGTTCTTAGAGGCTCAAGAGTGATTGTCTATCCTCTCTTCTATCTTATCTTGTGTAATAAGGGTCAGATACATAAGACTGCAATGATGAGCAATTTAATATCTATGATGACAGTTTTGGATTATGTTTTTGTTACCAGAAAAAGCTTAGAGCTTATATCATTTGTTCTTCGTTAATGTTCACAGGAGCTTATTTTAGTTCTACGTCAAAAAAAAAACTTTCGATCTGGTTCAACTTGTATCAACCAATGGAAAACCATTTTGAGCTTTAATTCTCTCAAAATTCAAAGGCTTTAGTTAATCATGTTGTAGTTCCTTTCAGTCTCTTTTCCTCTTCAACTTCACATGGATTTCACTTTTTTCTTTGGTGCACAAGATTGAGGACAAAGTCAAATCTGGAATAGAATCTCTTCTACGCCTCTCCAAAGTTAATAGCTTCTACACAAAAGACTACATACAAACTGCAAAATTGTCTAAGTTCTATTTAACACAAAACATACCCATCAGTTTGGTTGTATTTTTTTTATAAATAAGAAATTTGATGTTCTTTTCATTGTCTAAAGATTTATCATATCAAATAATAAATTAAATATTGTAAAATTATACTATATCTTTTTTTAAAGTTATATATATATATTATTTTATACTAAATACACAAATTATTATCACTTATTATTTTAACAAAATTAAATATTTAGTTTTTATATCTAAATTAGCTTGGTCAACAAAAAATTAATTGACTAGGTCAATCAAATTTCATACTTATAGTTTGATATTTTTCCGAAAATTGAACTTTTATGTTTTTGATATTCGAAAAGTTTGGTATTTAAGTTTGATATTTAGATTGATTTGTTCAATCAAATTTCATATTTTTTTTATCTTTTTTTTTGTCAACAATTAGATCGACAAGATCCGATCCATACCCTAAATCCCATCCTAATAATTTCTTTTTTAAGTTACCACAATGCAGCGGGTAGAAATCGAATCTTGATGCCAAATCATTAGCTGGATTATTCTAACTACCAGAATAAGAGCAACTCGGCCAAATTTCATATTTTTTAGAAAATTGAATACTTCTGTTAATATTCTTTAAAGTTGAATATTTTCATACCTAAATTGGTTTGATTAAATTTTATTTGTCAATAGTCATAATATTTTTTTTTTGTCAACTTAACTCCATTCAATCAATGGGCCCAAACGTTCGGAATACTATTTACAAAAGTGCGATCTTGGCCAAACAATAGTCATAATATTTAATTTGGCAAAATCAGTTATTTTCCCTTTACCCTTGTTAAAAAAAACAATTTATTAACTACTTTACTAATGGGCCATATTAATTTGGGCTTTATAGAACTGGGGAGAAGCCCAAGAAAGAAAGCTTACTCTAGTTGAGTCGAGACTTGTTGAAGAAGCCTTTGCTCCACTGTCGTGTATATTGTTGTGGCGCTTCATTCAACTTTTTTTCAGAGTTTCGCCATTTCCCTCCACTCTCAAAGGTTTCTTTTCCTCTCTCGCTTTCTCTGGTAACACGATTCTGTGGTGATTGAGAGCGATGACGACAATGGAGCAGCGGAAAAACCAGAACTCTGTTCAACAACAAGATGACGAAGAGATCCGTATCGGCCCTTTCCCCGTCGAACAGCTTCAGGTACAGTTTCTCCCCACAAATTGCTTTCGTTATTTTTGGGAATTACCTTGTCGGTGCGATCGCTTTTAGATTCACTAAAGATTTTTGCTTTTCTTTTCCCTTATTTGTTCTCGCGACGTGAAAGAGGTGTGAATCCGAGAAAGAGAATTAGGTTTCGCTACGGTCTCTAGAGCAAAGTGGTTTAAGGGTTTTATTTAATTCAGATAAACTTGACAAGTTTGGGTCTTTTTTTTTCCTTCAGCGTATACATGCTCAATCCGTTCAATTCTGCGGAAGTTATCTCTTCCTGTGACTGACTTTAATATGCTATTTCATTTCTTTAATCCTTCAAACTTCAGGCGGCAGGTATAGCTTCTGTTGATGTAAAGAAGCTTAGGGATGCTGGTCTCTGCACTGTTGAAGGTGTTGCTTATACTCCGAGGAAGGATCTCTTGCAGATTAAAGGAATCAGTGATGCTAAAGTTGACAAAATCATAGAAGCAGGTATATCAAATGTAAACTATTTACATTCTTTCTCTTGTAAGTTCATAAAACCTTTTTGATTCTTTTAAAGTTTATGTATAGCTTATTTGTGTTTCCCTCTGTGACAGCTTCAAAGCTGGTTCCATTGGGTTTCACTAGTGCTAGCCAGCTCCATGCCCAGAGACAGGAGATTATTCAAATTACCTCTGGATCACGGGAGCTCGACAAAGTTCTTGAAGGTTGGTTCTCAATTTCAGTGCATCTTAAAACGGCATTTTGCTATTATGATCTTATTAGTTTTCCGTTCTATCAACAGGAGGAATTGAAACTGGATCCATCACTGAGTTATATGGTGAGTTCCGCTCTGGGAAGACTCAGCTGTGCCATACACTATGCGTAACTTGCCAAGTAAGGGCCCTTTTTCTGAGTTTTCCACTCAGCTATTGTTTCTTTACTAGCAGGAATCAGTGGTCTTGAATATCTTGTTACATTTTTGGAAATTGAGAAGAATATTCACATTGAAGTTTGCGTTCCAATGATTAGCTTCCCATGGATCAAGGAGGTGGAGAGGGAAAGGCTATGTACATTGATGCTGAGGGAACATTTAGGCCACAAAGACTCATACAGATAGCTGATAGGTATGTTATCTTTGTAACCCTCGTGAGATCAGGATGGGGTTCTTGAGACTGAAGAATCCGTAAGAAATCAATGAAAATGATACAGGTTTGGATTGAATGGAGTTGATGTACTGGAAAATGTTGCCTATGCGAGGGCCTATAATACTGATCATCAATCAAGGCTTTTGCTTGAAGCAGCATCAATGATGGTTGACACAAGGTATGTCTTTCCTTTGGTGTTCAGCTCTATTATGTCTATTGCGAGAGTGCTAGCCGTGAAAGTTACGATGACCCAATTGGAACAGGTTTGCTCTAGTGATCGTCGATAGTGCTACTGCTCTCTACAGGACAGATTTCTCTGGAAGAGGAGAACTTTCGGCCAGGCAAATGCATCTTGCAAAGTTCTTGAGAAGTCTTCAGAAGTTAGCAGACGAGGTAAGCATTCAGTATTACTAACTGTTCCCCCTCCATAATTGCTCTGAGATACACCATTCTGAAACTTTCTCTCACATGTTTAATGGCTCTAGTTTGGTGTGGCTGTTGTTATAACAAACCAAGTAGTCGCGCAAGTAGATGGTTCTGCACTTTTTGCTGGTCCTCAATTTAAGCCAATTGGTGGAAATATCATGGCTCATGCGACCACAACAAGGTCTGTAACGTTAGCAAATTTGATGAATTCTTGTTTCATCTTTTAAAGCTTCATTGAGCAAAGTGTGTTAGTTATCTATGTACAGGCTAGCTTTGAGGAAAGGAAGAGCAGAGGAGAGAATTTGTAAAGTGATAAGTTCACCATGCTTGCCTGAAGCTGAAGCTCGATTCCAAATATCTACAGAAGGTGTAACAGATTGCAAGGACTGATGAATTTAGCCACGCTTGCCTTTGTACTCTTTGCAATCCCTTGACTTGTAATATCAAGAACCCATTTCCTTTGTTTCTCATCGCTTTCGATTATTGTGTAAGCATAATAGTAGTGATGAAGGAACAAACAAGCTTTGTAAGTAGAAGTTGTCTTGGTAATGAAAGTCGCTGCCTTTTGAGTGTTTGTTTTGCCTCTTTGTCAACTTTTTGTTGACATCACACAACCTCTGATATTCAGACATGTTTCTGTTTACCTGCAAAATATCAAAGTCTAGTTAAAATGACTCATTCATGATTATGTATATTTTTTTGTAGTTGCTAATGTAAGGATGTGTGTGAATGAATATTTATTAGTTTCTTTTTGATAAAAAAGAAAGTAATAACTCCTCGAAAGTGCAGCTATTCCATTAGAGACCAGACAGCTGTAAGTTTATGAGCATCGTCACGAGCTCTTTTTTTTTAAATCCCAAAAAAAAAAAATTAATTAAAAAATAAAAGAGAGAGAGAAATTGTGGTTTTCGTCGTCTCTTCTCTTCCCGATCCAATCTTCTCCTTCTTCTCGACAGAAACAAAGAAAACAGCTGAAACTGTTTTCATCTCTTTTTCTCTTTCTCTTTCTGTCTCTCTCTCTCTCTGTCTCTCGTCTTCTTCTTTGTTATCTCATCTTTAGCGTAACAATTTGACGTTATTCGTGTCCTTTATCTTCTGATTCTGCTGAATTTGAGTTTCCTTCTTCGATAATTTGTTCATCTCCGTGATTGGTTCTCTCTTACTTGCTTATCGTTTTCAATTTTCATTAGCCCGCATTTGTGAGCAGCAAGGGAGGAATCAGTTGATCGTTCTTCGTTGTTTTCGTCTGATTCTCAGGCTGCTTGATTGTTTGTAACTCCACGGTGCGAATCTCGTGACAAGAGATTTGTTTTGTGCTTGAAAACCGACGAGCTTCAGCTCCTTTACGTGGTCAGGTTTTGAGTATCCTCGATTTTGGTTGCGTGTGAATTCGGCATTTATATCTTCCTCCAGAGAGAATTTTTCTACTCTTGAGTTTTTGGGAATTGGTGAATGCTACTTCCGGCGAGACATTCTATTAGCCCAGCCACTTGGGCATAGATCTGTTGTGGTTCAAAGATCACTCTCAAAAGGAAGCAGTAGTTTGGAAAATTAGCTATGGCCTCATTGCCATCAGTGGAAAATGGAGGCTTGGGCACTTCGCGATCATTCGCCCTCTTAGGCTGTATGCAAGAATTCAAACTCTTTGAGACTCAATCGGTACATAGAACTTCCACCTTATGTGTTCTCAATGTCAATTATATTGCTTTTCATGTTTTCTCCTTATAGCAAAATTAGAATCAGCTTCATTGACTGTCACTAACATGATGTCATTTTGCTTTCAGAATTTCTACATGATTGGTTGGAATGGTAATGGAGTATATAGAATACTAAAGATAGATCGTCTGGATCCATGTGAGCTTAACCTCAGAGAGGATTCAACTGCGTATACAAAGAAAGAATGCTACGAGTTGCTAAAACGGATACACGAAGGAAACAAGGCGACAGGTGGACTGAAACTCGTCACTGTTTGTTATGGAATCATTGGTATGTGTTTTGTCTCAAGTTATGCTTGTTTACATGAGATTAGACGGTATTACTTTATAGCTTCTTCTCACAGATTTCTGTTTCCTTTTATGTGCTCTCAGGGTTCATTAAGTTTTTGGGACCCTACTACATGCTGCTTATAACTGAAAGAAGAGAGATTGGTGAAATTTGTGGTCACAGTGTCTATGAAGTGTCAAAAAGTGAGATTATTGCTTTGAAAAATTCTAGTGTGGTTTGCAACATTGCAAATTCAAGAGACGAGAACAGGTATTTTGATATATCTTTCGCTACATTATGATCTATCAGTCCCATTACAGAAGAAAAGTTTTGTTTTTCTTTTCTGTTTGGTAACAAGAAAGAGTGCATGTCTTTAGTAATTACATCTTTCCACCCATTTTATAATCTGAGGTCATTTAATTCTTCTGTTTCCCACTTGTCAATTAACAGGTACAAAAGACTCCTGTGTTTGGTGGACCTTACAAAAGACTTCTTTTTTAGCTATTCTTACAATATAATGAGAAGTTTCCAGAAGAATATATGTGACCATGAGAGTGAAGGTACTCTCTACAAGAAAATGTTTGTGTGGAATGAGTTCTTGACTCGGGGAATTCGATATCATCTTCAGAACACCCTGTGGACTGTGGCATTGGTATATGGTTTCTTTAAGCAGGTGAGAATTGTATGTTTTTCTGCATCTCACTACTACTAGAGAAAGAAATTTTTGCTCGAAACAAATACAACTATTCGTTTTCTTTCTCACAACAGTAGTTATTTAATATGCGTACCATTTAACTTGGAATCATTAATTTGCTTTCCTATATCACGTTTTGTCTTTAACCAAAAGGCCTGGAAAAAAGCTCTGTCTCACATGCAAATTTTTAATTGTTGTGTATCAAATTTGATATTCTTGGTGGAATTAATTCATATACAGCTTTTATACTCTGGCATTCTTAATCTCAAAAACCTTGACATACACTACTCTATAGATTCATGGATGCTGAACGTTGTTTTGTTGTGTGTAGACAACACTTTCTGAAGCTGGACGGAATTTCAAACTCACTCTTATTGCTAGGCGTTCCCGCCATAATGCTGGAACCAGGTATACTCCTTAGGTTCTATTTCTGTGGTAAACATGAATTTATAATTCGCCCTGTTTTTTAGCCTTAAGCAGTAACATGAAATCATTGATAATAAAGGCTATCTCTTTCATTCTGCACTGCAATATTTGTCCATCTCCAGGGTTGCTATCAAATTTTTATCAAATTAAATTATACATCTTGTACTTAATTTATGCTATTCTTTTCTCCTTAACTCCTTTTGATTTTAGGTACTTAAAACGCGGAATAAACGAAAGTGGAAACGTCGCTAATGATGTAGAAACAGAGCAGATAGTGTCTGAGGACGTTCCTCTAGACCATCCCATGCACGTAAGTTCTGTTGTGCAGAATAGGGGATCAATCCCTCTATTCTGGTCACAGGAGACCTCGCGGATGAATCTTAAGCCAGATATAGTATGTAAGTGTTATTGTACTTAAAACACTGCCTGGTCATCTCTCTCTCTCTCTCTCCTTTGTGTTTGACATCTAAGTGTCAAATGCAGTGTCAAAAAGGGACCTCAACTATGAAGCAACTAGACTTCACTTTGAAAACCTTGTAGAGCGATATGGAATCCCCATCATTATTCTGAACTTGATCAAGGTGAGTTGCCTATTATAACTTGTCTTCACGTTTTTATTATCTATCACGCCTTAATCATACCATTTCCCTTGGTATTTTTTGTATTGGCAAGTGATGCATCTTCTAGCACCTTAATTTAGTTAACCTATATGTTGCGTAATAAAAATCTAGTCAACCTATCAATGGGAGAAACTATTGTGTGTGCATTATATTTTTGATGCCCACAACTCTTAAAAGCTTTCACTGACGTTTCCTGGTGCTTGTGACAATCAATAGACAAAAGAGAGGAAACCCAGGGAGTCGATTTTACGGGCTGAGTTTGCTAATGCAATTGACTTTATAAACAAAGATCTGCCTGAAGAAAATCGTATTAGATTCCTCCACTGGGACTTGCACAAACATTTTAACAGGTATCTCTTTTAATTTGCGTTCCAGCTGCTTCAAATAATGAGTATCTGTAAATGCACTTTTAGGTGATAACCAGTTTCTCTCTCCCTTGTCTTTATTTCAGCAAAACAGCAAATGTCTTGGCACTTCTTGGCAAAGTAGCTGCCTGTGCTTTGATGCTAACAGGTTTCTTCTACTATCAAGTTACACCAGCAATGAAGCTTGACGGTTATATGAGCTTGTCCTCTTCTGAGTAAGTTTTTTTTATTGAGTTTTCCTGTCAATAACTTCTTCATCATATAAATTCTTCTCCCCTTTATATGTTGCGGTCAGTTTTTGAGATGAGCCTTGTTAAAGTGGTTCATGGAATCATTTTCCTAGCTTAGGAGTCCTTTTCTGTTTATTTTTGCAAATATAGGTAACTTGTTAATTGTCATCAATTATCCGTTCTCTGATTTACATTTTAAAAATGGGTGATAGCATTTAACTATAACTTGGTGGAAAATGATAAATGGTGTAATGTAAATCTTTCTATTAGAAATTTTATATTTTCCTGCAGGTATATAGTAAAACTTACAGTAGTAATGTCTTGAAATTTCAGTGCTGACTTGTCTCCGCATAACAGTTCTGATGAAGACAGTGGGGAATATGATTGCCTAGAGAGGAATTTTCACCCGAGTAAGAATGTTGCTAATTGTGATTATGATACCAAGCCTGGCAGGCTCCAGAGTGGCGTGCTGCGGACCAATTGCATAGATTGCCTAGATCGTACAAATGTTGCCCAGTATGCATATGGTTGGGCTGCTCTAGGGCAACAGCTTCATGCTTTAGGAATTAGAAATGCTCCAACAATAGAACTTGATGATCCTTTGTCTGGTTTGTTAATGGGGTTATATGAGAGAATGGGAGACACACTAGCTTATCAGTATGGTGGATCTGCAGCCCATAATAAGGTAAAAAATGTAAAAATCCAAGTTTGGACAGAGCATAAGATTAACTTTTTGGTGTGCAATAGGTTTTTAGTGAGAGGAGAGGCCAGTGGAAAGCAGCTACCCAGTCACAAGAGTTCTTGAGGACTCTGCAACGTTATTATAATAATGCATATATGGATGCGGATAAACAAGATGCTATTAATATGTAAGCTACTCTCAGTCACTCTCTCATTTTATATTTATGTTATGCCATGACCTCCCAGAGTCTTACAAAAATTCTTTGGGCCTTTTGAAATTTTTATATGCAGATTTCTTGGTACTTTCCAGCCTGAACAAGGGACGCAGGCAGTTTGGGAGTTGCGTTCAGATTCCCACTCTAATGGAGAAAGTGGAGAGATTAGCATGGGGGAAGATGAAAGGTAGGTTTCGGTGACTGTAAACTTAAATTTCAGAGACTCATCAATATCAGTGTATATAGTTTGTCGCTGCCATGTAGGTAGATATGTATATAGTCCTTGATGTTCACCCTGCATCAAAGTTTTGAGAGTTTCATTTTCTTCTTTAGACATACTTCTATAAATGTATGAATTATATGGATTCTACTATCTTAGACTTAAATGTAATGCATTCTGTGTACGAACTCTAAAACAATTAGGCTCTACATATTTCGACATTATTTTTCTCTCTGAAATGTCATTCTCCACTATAACTGCTAAATTATATCTTATGATTTGAACACAAGGAGGTAGGGCTTTTGTTATAGTAGACTTATAAAGAGTCATGGGATCTAGGATTGGTTTGTAACTGATCCAACTTTACCTTAATCTGTTCTCTCTATTTGTTTATGAATTTTCTCTGTTGTTTACTACAAGTATTTTCCATGTTTATTTTCTTTACTCCTAAAGTGAACAAAAATATTTTTAATTTGTTTCCTTACATCTATGATCGATAACTCTTTATACTATGTTTCCAGGTTTCTTGTGAAGAGGTGCTTATCAGATGGGAATATCCTTCATGAAAGTCACACTCCAATGTCCGCAATGAGTAGAAAGCAGGAAAGCAGATCACATAAGGGCTTTGTGTCGTCAAACCAAGGGACTCATATAATTTCAGAGTCGTCACCGGATATGCCAGCTGCTGGAGATGTAACATTATCGAGGTATGTACAAATCTGTGTAACACTTTTCTTCTGACTATAGTTAAATAATATATGTACTGCTGGGTATCTTTATCTTGAGTGTTCATACTTCATACTATGTATGCATTATCGTTTTTCTGAATGCAGCTCTATTTTACTTGTCTCTATCTAATTATATTTGCTCATATGTTCATGAGGTGGTTATCATTATGCTTCATGTAGTCAAAGAATTTGTGTGTTGTACATAGGGATATCTCTCTTGTTGGTCATAATGTTCACCTCTGACATCTTTGTAGGTGTACTCCGTCAATGCCAAGCACACACTTTTTTGGAGATCCACAGAAGGTTCAACAAAATGGTGGTAACTCCATTTACTTGTCCGAGCAGGACGACATGTCTAGTGTCTCAAATTTTGTTGATGTCGAGTGGCTTTCATCTTCGGAAAATTTATGCGAAAACGATCAGTTATACAGGTAAACAGTGTGCATTAAACAGATCAATGTACGACTTTACGCGTTTGGGAGCAACCAGATCTCATTAAACATAAGTATAGAATTTTCTATTATAATCCAGCTGATTAGGTTCCGTCCAAAAATGTGATAATAAAATTTTGAGATATCCATCTGTGCATACTTTGTTTTGAATCATGGCATAGTCAATTTACTACGTTTAAGATCATACAAGTCACATGAAGTTTTTTTTTGGCAGGCCGTCATCGCTTACAATGTATTCAACCGCGGAGACGTCTTCATCAGAGAATATCATTAGTGAAGCAAAAGAGTCGACGACAGCTATAAGAGAGAGTGGATCAAGCAGCAGGAAGGTAATTATACTTTGCTTATCTCCCTTGCTGTTTTTGTTCAATGAGAGTTGGTGTGACTTCACTCAGCCTGTCCGATATAATCTCTAACTTCTAGCTCGTATTTTTCTATATATCTTTTTTTGACCTGTAACTTGAAAGAACCATTTGCTAAAGTGGTTAAACATGAAACTCAGTCTCGACTCTTGAAAGAGTTCAGATTGGAAGGCAGATGCAATAGCTGACCCTGTCACAGATAGACGGTTTTTTGACTCTCTTCTATTACAGAGTCTACAGACCATGTAGCTAAAAGCCTCAAACGTGAAATTTTTTTCATATGAAATAGATAGAGGCTGGTCACTCTGTATTAGCTAATAAACGAACCTCTGGTGAATTAACCTCAGGTCCTCAGCGGTGTGGCTTCACTCACTGCACTAGGACTTTCAATTATTTTGAAAGGCATAAATTTTCATTTGGCTACTTCATTTGAAACTTAACCAGACTTATTTCTTATTGCAGGGAAAGGAACCTATGGGATCCGAACTCTCTGCAGACACAAAGATTCGTGATGATTTTGCAGATAGCTTCAAACAATGGGTCGCCTACGGAGAAGCACTCTGCCATTAAAGCTCTCTCAACCCTCCATTTCCAACAAGAACATACTTTTCCTTCCCCACACATATTAGCTTATGGACGTTTGGGTATATTACGGTGCAAATATGGAGAAGAGACTGGTGGAGAGATTCTTCTAAACCACTTATTCGACAGTGACAGACCAAACGGTTTAAGGAGATCTAAAGTATTTAGAGGAGCTAATACAAAATAGCTTAGAAGTTTGCAGTCTTGCAAAGAAAAAGGCAAATTTTTAATCTTTGTGGAGAGAAACTTACGGAAATCGCAGACTTTTGTTAGGGTCTTTTCTTCTTGAAGTTTGATGTAAATATATCTGTTTGATTATAATCCATCATGTAAGCTCTTTGCCATTGGTTAAAATAAGTAAAAACCATTCTTTATCGCCTTTAGTCGCTTCAAAACGCACCTGCATGTATGCGTTTGCGTTTTGCTGTCATTAGTATGAGGATCTTGGAGGGCCTGTGCCTTGTTGGTTTTGAGCTAAGTTACAAATTTTATTTTTTCACTTAAGATTTCCATTAAACAATAGACCTGTGCCTTGTTGGTTTTGAGCTAAGTTACAAAAAAATTTTCACTTAAGATTTCCATTAAACAATAGACCTGTGCCTTGTTGGTTTTGAGCTAAGTTACAAATTTTTTTTCACTTAAGATTTCCATTAAACAAATGAGGAAATTATACAATAGATAACTTAAAAAACGAGCGGAAAACATAAATATCTCTAGAAAACTAAATTTAAGCTGGCGAAAAATATAGATATCTCGAGAATACTAAACCCAAGAAAACAAGCTAAATAATATGAACACTAGAAGATAGCTAAGAAATCTTATAGACTAGATCCGGCAAATTAATTCTTTGGACCAAAAGAACAAAATCACTATAAGGCAAAACATGACCAAAGCTGATGATGAAACCCATGTAGCAAATTAGAACGCCCCTAGTGCAAGAAATATATAAAAAATATAACTAAATGTAATACAAAGGCTCTCATAGCTTCTCTAAAAAGCCAGAAAACACAATCATATCACAAAAGGGACACAAAATCTTATGAAAATATTAAAATTTCCTAAATGTGATCATATGCAAAGTAGCATATTTGTGTCTTTTGATGAACAAAAACAAGTACTAACCTTTCACTGTTAAGAAAACATTATCGTGGTCTGTTAAAAGAAAATGATGGATGATTGAATATAGTAAATAAACTTTCATTATTTGTTGTTGCTTGAACCTGTTTATATTATTATGGAAGAAGATGGAACTTCAATTCCAGAAATTAGGCAAACCTAATGTAAATAATGTAATGTTTGACAACTACCTAAAAGCTTAAAAGGAAAGTCATATGTTAGAAATTCCTTTTTTTTCAACATAATATAAATTCGAACAATTATGAAAAATAATGAATTGGATAACTTATTAATTTCGCAAAAGATTAGTTGCATCGCATTTATTAATGATTATAAAAATTAGCACTGTAAATCTATTGACTAATGCAATTTTTTTTGGTCAGCAAAAGGGGCAAGCCCCAATTAACTTTTATTCAAGAAAAACTACAAAAGGAACCTTCGCAATGATGTAACACCAAGAATATCCGCAACAAACAAATCCCGAACACACTCAGGCACAAAAACAAAACCATGAAAACCTAATGGTAAAGAAAAAACATAACTTGCTAACTCGTCGGCAAGATGATTAATCTCTCTATACACATGCTTAATACGAACTATCCAGTCCTTTGAGATGAAGCCATAGTACAACCGTAGTAGAAAAGACAAAGGATGACCATCACTGATCCCATCTATCAAGAAACCCACCACCAAACTCGAGTCCACCTCCAACTCCACTCTAGTTATTCCCTTTTCCGAAGCCATAAACAGTCCATAATACACGTCTCATAGTTCTGCTAATGGTGTTGTACAAATCCCAGAGCAAAGCCACCGATCCAATCCCCATTACAGTCCCGCAACACTCCGCCAGCCGTTGCAATTCCTTGTAGTCCGCGTACTGCTCCATCTGTGTTCACTTTGGTCCAACCTTCACCCGGTACCTGCCACGTGATAAGACGTTCCTCCCGTGCAACAGCCACTTGTGAAGCATCCATAATGGCAAAGGCTCTCGACACTTCAACACTCTTATCTCTAATGAACTTTATTCGGTCCCTACATTTCCCCTGTGCCACAAATACGTTTCCACACCTCCACTTTCACGCCTACCAAAAAGCCATTCCAAACAAAGTAGGTCAAGTCTCGGTCCCAGCCTCACCTCGAAGACCAAGGTTCCTATATAACCACTCCAACAAGGTTCCTACCGCTTCCTTTGTTCAGTCGGTACTACCCCACACGAACGACCGTGATAGCTTATTATTGACTAATGCAATTACACAGAAGGGATCGCATAACAAACGTTAATTATTGATTACATTACATAAGACATAATGATTCTACCTAAACCCTACAATTATCGAGTTAGGTGGAAACTCTATTGCTGATTGGTATTTAGGCTAAACAGTCACTGCTAGAGCGCATGTGATTACGATCTCATAATCTTACTAGCAAATTATTCGATCTCATAATACTATATGAATTTCTGTTTTTAGATGTCATAGTCTAGTCTTTTCAAAGTATATTTTAGCTTTCTCTTTTTTGGATTTTATTTATAGAGATATCTCGTGTTTTATCGACATATATATTCGAACAATATATTTTATCATGCGGTATTACTATATTAATTTTTAGATGAAACAAATTAAAATTCTATCAATGCAAAATTACACAACTTTTTAAAGTAGAATTCCCAAAAAAAACTGTAATTTGATGGTTTTATTGCATGTGCTTTTAGCTAAAAGTTTTTATAACTAATATAATTGAAACTTTTCATAATTAAGATAAATTCTACATGTTTGTTGAGATAAACCTTTCTTTCACCGCGTAACCAAGAAGTTTTTGGATTCATAAGGACCCAAGCATTGTGGTTTTGTGGAACTAGAAATCTGTAATTTTTTGGGCTTGTTTTAAGGTAAAACCAACTTTGAAACTGGTGTATTTTTGTATAGTTAGACCCGATTAGTAGTCCAAAACTTTTTTAAAATTTTTTACAATATTATATAAGAAAAACAATTTATTGGAATCGAGTTCGAATAGCAAAACTAGCATTTAATTATTTTACCAAAAACATTTTGAAATAAATGTTTAGTTTTTGTTATGCTTTCTTGTTTAGTTTTCTTCTGCATCTAAAATTGTATGTAAGATAAGATTTCTACAATGGTCTAATCAAAACTAAAACCGATATACAATATCCATATTGTCAGAAACAAAAGTCCAAACAAGAAAATGAAAAAATCTATAAAAAAAGAAACATACAAAGATCCAAAAAATTTCTATAAAAACTTCTAGTAACATAAAGTGGTTCTTCAAAAGCAAAAACATGATGGTAAGACATACCATCAAATAGACTATAAATTCCATTGTTGTATGAACAAACCATTATTACCAAATAGTAAATACCGCTTACCACAACAGTCAAAAACCACCCACAGATACACAAGAAAAATAACAGTGAACTGAGTTAGAGTTAGTGGATCCAATTAAATATTACTTTTTACGTACGATACTGACTCTATTTATCAAATAGAAAGATTACCTCACAAATTTGTAAGTTTCATTATAGCAGAAGTCGGTGGAAAGCCACGTCAAATAGGCTGCTTTGATCATACCCAAAAAAATTTTAATATCCGTTATGTTCCGTTTTATCTAAATATTTAATTTTATTATTTACTTTGATCTAAAAAATTTCAGAAATCCAAAAATCCATTCCTAAACAATTAAAAAAATATAATACAGAAAATTCACAAAAGTAATAAAAATATATATTAAAAACTAATGTTAATATATATTTTTAAATCCAAAATAAATATTTTTAATGAAAATTTTTAAAAACAAAATATACCTAACTATTAAGGATTAAAAACTTTTAATTAAACTAATTCCAAAACCTAGATTCATACTATATCATTGAAAAATGATAACATCATAAAAGAATATAAAACAATTTAAATAAATTACATGTTACAGTTTATTCATCTCCAACCATATAAATATCTCTAACCATATAAATATGTACAACATTATTTATATTATAATATTATATTTATAATTAAAATTTAAATATATATTTATTGAGATACGAATCATAAGGGATATTTATTTTTTGAAAAATAGTATTTGATATTTACTTTATTTTTAATAAATATTAAATTTTATTATTTACTTTGCTCCAAAATTTTATAGGGATCCAAAAATTTTGAATTGAATTGAAACAAATACAAGATCAAATCGGTTGGCCACCCTAAGTCGTCACACTCAAGGAAGGTCTTATCTGAAACTAAAGTCATAACATCTCTCTTGATCTTGTTTTGTTGGTTTTATTATTATAGCTCCTAGATTCGCTAATACCATCCTTCCACGTGTACATTTTCTTTTTGGCCCGACACGTGACGGTATAGCAAATGGACTTAAATTATTTTTATTTTTTTTGGTCATGGACTTAAATTAATTTTTGCGAATTGGCCATCTAGTTTTTTCGTAAATGATTGATTTTTTTTAGTTTATTTTGGTGAGTTATTAAGGCTCTTGTCTTATTCTACAAAGTCCAATAATTTTACATAATAATATTTAGAATTCGATAAAGTTTATGTTATATATAACAAGTAGAACAAAATCAACAAATTTGTAAAAGATTGATGTAACTAAGACTAATATCACAACTTTTTATCCAAAAAAAAAATACTAAGACTAATGTTAATCCTAAAATAAATTAAATAGACACCAAAAAAAAAATCACTTATTTGATTTAGGTAGGTATTAGATGGTGAGTTTGAATCTCATTAATATCTAATTAGAGAATTTAGGTTATAAATCAAAGTTTTATCGATGCAGTAATTACTTCAAACAAAAAACACAAAAAAATTAATTAAGTAGACAATATAGTTAGTAAATATATTACTCTTGGACAATGGCGTGCATTGTCTCGAACTTTATAACGAAGTTGATATTATTATCGGAAATACTAGAGGATTGTCTTGAAATTTATTATTTATACTCGTTGGCATCTGGTTGATTTTTTTCTCTAATCTAATAAAATTATAAAGTTGACCCAAAAATAAATAAATTAAAAATTGAAATCTATTTTTTTCCGTTTTTCTTTTTGTCAAAAATCTACGTTTTCTATTTAAGTAAATTAATTTTGACTGGATTATAATACGACATTTTTAAAAGTTTATCTGGATGCATAAATAGTTGAATATATAATTCTATTGTATTTTGTTTTAAATACTTTTAGCAATGTATTCTAAATATTCAGGTTTTTAAAAAAAAACTAAAACTAAAATGTTTCTTACAATGTTAAAATTTAGTTTGGTTGCAAGTGACATTTATTTTAGTGGCATGCGGTAAGTCCACTAAGACATGCGTATTTGCACAACCAGAGATCGAGTTATATTGTTTATATTATGTAGGAATTTGACTAATAGGGAGATTATTTGTGATTTAGTGTTGAAAAAAAAAATTTAGTTTGGTCAAATAGTGTTTTTAAGTCAAACTTATAACTTTTAATAAAAGCAATTCGTAAAACCAAGTGTATAGTGGTTGATGGTATGGCACACTGGAAAAGAGCATGAATTTAATTTGCTTCTAAATATGATTTCGTTGTTATTAAAATTTTCTTGTTTGTCAAGTTAGTTTAGATAATTTGAGTCAAATGCAAGTAATACAAAGTCTATTATATTAAATGTGATTAGACATAATATATCCGTTTAATCATACAATTAAGGAAAATGTACATCATTCCAGAACTATCTTTTTTTACTAAAATACCCTTTTCATTGGACTTTATAATCTTAATTGTCTAATTATCTCTGGGTTTGGACCCCAATAAAAGAAACGTAAAATATAGGAAGTAATGATTCATTTTATTATTTTAATTTATTAAAAAAGAATTAAGATTAAGTAATTTGTGTCTCTATAAATCCGAAATCAATTCGAACAAAACCTCCACAACTTAACTGAAATCACTTCTGCCTAATCCAGGTTCTCTTCTTCTTCCTTTACATAAGGCTTTATAGTTTTTTCTTTTACGATATTAATTTTATTAACGTGTAATTATAATGCTAAATTATCTGATTTATAGTGCTAGCTAGTATAAGAACTTTTAATTTCTGGGGTTTATTTATATGAAAAAGGAAGAAAAATAAGAGGAATCAGACAACAAATTGTCCTTTTCCTTGGAAAATTCTAGCCTGAAAAATCTCTGGTTAGGAAAAAAACACCAAACACAAACACTCTTCATATTCTAGAGAATCAGTCTTACTTTCTATTCTATTTTCTCGCTTTTTTATATACGAATTTTCTCCCAAAGAATTTTCCAGCTGTATTCCAAATGATTACTTAAAAAAACTATTGTAATTAACATTTTTGGAAAATTTAAAATCATTTTCACTGGAAAATAGATCCAAATATAGAAGCCACTATAGACGATATAGCATTTGAGTTCTAGAAGCTAAAGAATATATACATTTAAAAGTAAATAAAATATTAATTTTATTAACAATCATATTTTATAATAATAGATATAATTAAGTGGTTAAATCTTTAATTTTCCAGTTCTTCTAGCTAAATTTTATTTCAGATAGCGGTGTAGATTTCTGATAAAAATAAGAATTTAATTACAGATCATGTTTTTGCATTCAAATTAGTGACGAAAATCATACATTTTTTTTGGGTAGGAATCATAATTTTCATCTATTAATGTACTGTGTGATTATTATTATTATTATTTTTTTTTTTTTTGGAAAATATTTTTTTCTAATTATTGTAATGTATATTTGTTTTGTCCTTATTTTATATTTTGGCATCTAACTTTATATCTAAGTTGACAAAGATGTTTTAAAGAGAAGAAGAAGTCCTAAACACCATAGCTTTAAATTGGATAGTGGTTGATGGGAATGTTTTAAACGAAACTAATTTAATTTGGATAAGATACTTCTTAATTTATCATTTCCAATTTGTACACGTCTATATTCCTTGTCGGTTTGAAATATTTAATAATCATTGTTATTTTAATAAAACTGTAAATAATATCGAAAACGAATTTATTTATGTGTCCATTCCGACTGTTAAAGGTCAAATAAATGAATATAAATAGTTTCACTGCTTGTTTAGTAAAACTTTAAAGAATCTTAAGGGTATAAGAGTAATTACAAAAAAGTCATGTTTTTGATCAAAAGTCTTGACCTTTGTAATAATGATATCTTCACCACTGATATTTAATATAATATTATATCTATTTTAGTTTTCTTTATATATGATGATGTGAATGTTGGAAATCAAATAGACTTTCATCATCTTACTACAATCTCTTACTTTTCTAATTTTCTCTGTCGATCTTTCTTTCTTCTCTGCAGTTTCCAGAACATTTCTATTTTTTTCACACTTTCTTTTGGATCAATGTCGAACGCTGAACGTATGATAACGCGCGTTCATAGCCAACGTGAGCGTTTGAATGAAACTCTAGTTTCTGAGAGAAACGAAGTCCTTGCCTTGCTTTCCAGGTATTCTGCTTAAAATCAATCGACTTTAATCAGTCGTCTTTAATGGCGAAGGCAAAACGTTTGATCACTTCGTATGATGTTTTAGGGTTGAAGCTAAAGGTAAAGGTATATTGCAACAAAACCAGATCATTGCTGAATTCGAGGCTTTGCCTAAAGATACACAGAAGAAACTTGAAGGTGGTCCTTTCTTTGACCTTCTTAAATCCACTCAGGTACATTTACACAAAACTTCAAATCATTTGGTACTGAAAGTTTTGATCTTTGTTTAGGATAAAGTTTTGATTTTTTTTGGTTGGGTTTTAAAAAATAGGAAGCAATTATTTTGCCACCATGGGTTGCACTTGCTGTGAGACCAAGACCTGGTGTTTGGGAATACTTAAGAGTTAATCTCCATGCTCTTGTCGTTGAGGAGCTTCAACCTGCTGAGTTTCTTCATTTCAAGGAAGAACTTGTTGATGGAGTGTAAGTGTTAACCATTTCTTAACTTCAATTTTGTTTTCTGATCTATCATTGGATTTTTAGACTTAACAAAATGACATTTTGGAATTTGCAGTAAGAATGGTAATTTCACGCTCGAGCTTGATTTTGAGCCATTTAATGCATCTGTTCCACGCCCAACTCTCCACAAATACATTGGAGATGGTGTTGAGTTCCTTAACCGTCACCTCTCTGCTAAGCTCTTCCATGACAAGGAGAGTTTGCTTCCTTTGCTCAAGTTCCTTCGTATACACAGTCACCAGGGAAAGGTAATGATCAAATCACTTTAAATCTCTTCTTAATTAAACTCAGCATCTTGTTTGAATGATTTGTTGTTTTGCTGTGTAGAGCTTGATGTTGAGCGAGAAAATTCAGGACCTCAACAGTCTGCAACACATCGCAAGGAAAGCAGAGGAGTATCTGGCTGAGCTTAAGCCTGAAACTCCGTATGAGGAGTTTGAGGCCAAGTTTGAAGAGATTGGTCTTGAGAGGGGATGGGGAGACAATGCAGAGCGTGTCCTTGACATGATCCGTCTTCTTTTAGACCTTCTTGAGGCACCTGACCCTTGCACTCTTGAGACCTTTCTAGGAAGGATTCCTATGGTGTTCAATGTTGTGATCCTCTCTCCGCATGGTTACTTTGCTCAGGACAATGTTCTTGGTTACCCTGACACTGGTGGCCAGGTAAAGACCAAACTCTTCCTCTTCTAGTAGACATACACTACTTGTTTTTTCTTCATCTATGAGCTCAATTTTTTGTGATCTTGCAGGTTGTTTACATTTTGGATCAAGTTCGTGCGTTGGAGACAGAGATGCTCCAACGTATTAAGCAACAAGGACTCAACATTACTCCAAGAATTCTCATTGTAAGTTCTTAGTTAATTTTGCTCCAGCCTTGAATTCTTGTGGATGTCTGAATCTCACTGTGTGTTTTGGTTCTGTTGCAGCTCACTCGACTGCTCCCTGATGCGGTAGGAACCACATGTGGTGAGCGTCTAGAGAGAGTTGATGGATCTGAGTACTGTGATATACTTCGTGTGCCATTCAGAACAGAGAAGGGTATCGTTCGAAAATGGATCTCAAGATTTGAAGTCTGGCCATACCTAGAGACTTACACAGAGGTAAAGAACACTCATTTTGTGTCTTTAAAACCTTGTTCCTCTTCGCTCATTTAAGACAACAAACTGAACTTCAGGATGCTGCGGTTGAACTATCAAAAGAATTGAATGGAAAGCCTGACCTTATCATCGGGAACTACAGTGATGGCAACCTTGTTGCCTCATTATTGGCACACAAACTTGGTGTCACTCAGGTTAGACTTCTTGTTTTCTAACGTTTCATACCCATCAAATTTGATATGTCAAGCGTCAAGCTAATTCGTTATCAACTGTCTCTTACAGTGTACAATTGCTCACGCTCTGGAGAAGACAAAGTACCCTGATTCTGATATTTACTGGAAGAGCCTTGACGAAAAGTACCATTTCTCATGCCAGTTCACTGCAGATATCTTCGCAATGAACCACACTGATTTCATCATCACCAGTACTTTCCAAGAAATTGCTGGAAGGTAAAGAGATTTAATAAAGTAAATAATAAATAGTTTCAGAGAAGTATATTCAGTATATGAGAATGGTTTCATTTACTCATTTTGCAGCAAAGAGACTGTTGGGCAGTATGAGAGCCACACGGCCTTTACTCTTCCTGGACTGTACAGAGTTGTTCACGGGATTGATGTGTTTGATCCCAAGTTCAACATTGTCTCCCCTGGTGCTGATATGAGCATCTACTTCCCTTACACAGAGGAAAAGCGTAGACTGACTAAATTCCACACTGAGATCGAGGAGCTCCTCTACAGCGACGTTGAAAACGAAGAGCACCTGTAAGCTTTTGTTGAATCTTTTGTGTTCATCTCTTTTAACGTTTTGATGTAGATCTAATCTTTCTGCATTTCTTGTGAAACAGATGTGTACTCAAGGACAGGAATAAGCCAATCCTCTTCACAATGGCTAGGCTTGACCGTGTCAAGAACTTGTCAGGTCTTGTTGAGTGGTATGGAAAGAACACTCGCCTGCGTGAGCTAGTCAACTTGGTGGTTGTGGGAGGAGACAGGAGGAAAGAATCAAAGGACAACGAAGAGAAGGCCGAGATGAAGAAAATGTATGATCTCATTGAGACGTACAAGCTGAATGGTCAGTTCAGGTGGATCTCCTCTCAGATGAACAGAGTTAGGAACGGTGAGCTGTACCGGTACATCTGTGACACAAAGGGTGCGTTTGTGCAACCTGCATTGTATGAAGCCTTTGGATTGACTGTTGTGGAAGCCATGACCTGTGGGTTACCAACTTTCGCCACTTGCAAAGGTGGTCCAGCTGAGATCATTGTGCACGGTAAATCTGGTTTCCACATTGACCCATACCATGGTGATCAAGCAGCTGATACTCTTGCTGATTTCTTCACCAAGTGTAAGGAGGATCCATCTCACTGGGATGAGATCTCCAAAGGAGGGCTTCAGAGGATTGAAGAAAAGTAAAACTCATCATTCCTTGTTTCTTTTACTAGTTCATTAGATCATTCTCAAGTTTAGCTGACTTATCCTTTATGGGTCTTTTGCAGATACACATGGCAAATTTACTCACAGAGGCTCCTGACATTGACTGGTGTGTATGGATTCTGGAAGCATGTCTCGAACCTTGACCGTCTTGAGGCTCGCCGTTACCTTGAAATGTTCTATGCATTGAAGTATCGCCCATTGGTATGCATTATTAAACCGTTTTGGTATCAAAAGCATGAAACTTTTGTCTGTCTCTAATGCAGTGGCTCTTTTGTTTTCTTATAGGCTCAGGCTGTTCCTCTAGCTCAGGAGGATTGAAGAAGAGACAAAGACTTAGGAACCAGTAAAGAGATTGAAGAGAATGGTTCCAATGTTTGAAGAATAAAACAAATCTCTTATGATTCTTACCTATCATTTTCGATTTTCAGAGAGCTTTTGTGTGCCTCTGCTTTGTTATTTTTCAATCCTTTTGGCTTTGCAATTCTGATTGTTGGGAGATTCCCCTTCTTATTCCAGTCAAAATTTCTATCAGTCTTGAAATAAATATCATGCATTTTTTCTCAATATATTTACATAAATATTCCATCTACCAAACCACCATAAGTTGGATTCTTGCTCTTTCCAAAATTTTCAACTATCTAGACCCTTGGGCTAAGTGTCACAACCTAATATTTTTTAATGGGCTAGTCACTTGGGTTTTTGTGACAAAATTAAAAGGCTACTTTAAACTAAAGGTAATGTATGTAGTGAATTTTAGTTTTTGAAAAAGGTTTTATATGTGTATCTTAGTTAAATGGTTAAATGGACCAGAACTTATTGGAATATGTTACTCAAAATGGATGATGCGATTAGAAATTGGTTTAAGTTGATTATGATCGATTAATCTTGTATATATAAGGAGCCAAATTGGGAAATGTTTTGGTCAAACATTTAAGTTCATTTTTGTTATATTTTCCACTAAAGTTCTATTCTAGGGAGCCGTGTAATTTTCACGTAATATTACTTTATAAATCAAGATTTATCGATTCAATTATTGAGAAAGAAAATAAGTTTATTGAGTTTGACTAATTAAGGAGGAAAAACAAAACCCACCCATTACTTCCTATTCACTCACAATCGTGAAGCTCCATTATTGAGGAAGCTTATGCTTGTTAGGTTCTAAACACATTACTTGATTTACTCACGTCCACTACTCTAGTATATACCAAGTTGCAGTAGAATCAAATAGCTACACATATTTGTATTAAGAGTGTCATTAAACATGCAAGTGGACAAGAATAGTCAATTTACACCAACTTGTTGCACATGTCTTTCTTTTTTGGTATGTTTGACGATGGTCGATTTTTCTCACATGTATCGTGCAACATTTTTTTGTAGCAACAAGAGATTTAGTTGTCGATGTTCTTTGGTATGTGTTTTGAAGACAACAAAATCAAATCATCAATAAGTTGGTAAAGATATTGAACTAAATTATTGTGATGAATACAATACAAATTCGAAGCATCTCTTATTTCTTATGATTAGTCCATATCATTCACATATATTGGATTTACAAAAAATGTGGTATTAGTCGATTCTTATTAGCTAATAATGATTTTTTTTTTGTCAACAATAGCCATAACTGACCGGCTCATTAGCCAAGTTCCTACATAATGTAGGTGGTGAGACTCGATTTCTGGTTATGCAAGTACGCATGTCTTAGTGGATTTACCGACTGCCACTAGATTAAATGTCATTTGCTAGCTAATAATGATTAGGAAGAAATAAAGGGATAATAATAATTTTGGATTTTCCGACAATATATTATGAATGATATAATATTTTGAAAGAAGAGATTATTATTAAATAATGAAGGATCCAAATGGGTCCTTGTGCTCACCAACATACACTAATTAAGGAGGAATAAAAACGGTTTATTAAGTATATTAATTAAAACTTTCGGTATAAATTTAAAATGTTTCCTCAAAACAAATGTTTGGTTTTATTGTCTAAAGGCTATGCACCACTTATAAGTGGGGAACACACATGTGTGTGCATTCCCCTTCGGTTAAGGCATTTCTGATATTAAGAACTTTAGCTTACTATCAAATTTATGAAATTAGTTTCATGCTTATTCAAAAGTTTAAATTATATTGTGTTGTACCCATGCCTTTAAGGCTTTAACCATCAATTTGGACAAGTAATATAATTTGTAAGCTTTTAAAGCAAAACCATATCTTGATTAGTTTTGTTACACAAAATATATGGAAAGAATTTGTATGACGATTAGAGAAATTCGCAGAATTTTATTTTTCTTACACGCAAAAACAGAAATTATTTTTCTCTTTATTTGATTCCACTATATTCTAAACGTTAAAACAAATAGTTTTCTGGTGTGAGAAATTTTCTGAAAGAAATTGTTTTTGTAAATATAATTTTTTCTTTGTGGTTTCGGAATTTTTTTTAAGTAGTATTTATAAAATCAGAAAAAGTATTAAGAAAAAATGTATTTTTAAATTTGTCTCTCGTCAAAATTTGATTCAGATGATTGTGTATTTTTGCATAATAGAGTTTGAGATACAGTTTAATTTTCTGGGTCGACGATCTAAATCCCTCTAAAAATATCGTAAATATCTATATGTATCCAGAATTTTGACTCGACAGATTTGACCTTCTGACAAATTTAGAAATCTGAATCCCCTCCACATAACTCGCAGATTAATTTTTCTCTATCTAAATTACAATTGGTTAAATGGTACCGTAAACCGAATTTAAGTTTATTTTATCCTATTTCGGAATTAAACCACAATTGATCAATTACATATCCAATTAGAGATCCGATTAGCCTAACCCTAACATAGTTAAAACAAAACCCGATTAAAAATAAAACCCCATCAAAATCCGATCGAGCTTGAGAATGTCAACAGCTTCAGAAGTTTTACTAGATGAGATTGCTCTGCTGATTGAACATGAGTAGTCACATGATCGGCCAAGTATGAAGCTCTGAACAATATGAAGCCATTGCAATCTCTGCTCCTTTGAATCCGTAATCCAAACTTAAATACCTTGATGCAGTTAGATTTGTTGTTGTAGAAACTACAGAATATATGTGGGATACGAAACAAAGAAGAAGAAATTTCATAGACAAGAAGAAACGTGATGATACTGCATCTGGGAATCGATATGATTCAGTCAACAGGGTTGGATACAGAGAGTTTAGAGAGAAGAAGAAACTGATTTACACATAAGAAACTAACTACACATAACTTGTCATGAAACCCACGATTTCCTCTATACTTTTCTTGTTTTTAATCCATGTATCTTCCACTTTCTCAGCTAATACCTTAATAACATGCAGCTATTAAACTGTGACAATTTCTTGGGTTGAAATCGATCTCCTTTTCGTTGTCGTTGATGTCTTTCTTTAGTCTTCAAATCTATCTCTAGTTTCACTTCAAATAAACATAATTCAGACCCAAATCCAAATATCATCTTCTCCAGTTACTTGGTTCTTCACCAATTGCTAAAAAATGCTTTCTTTTAATGTTCGATTCTGTCTCTTAAACCCACAATAGATTTTGGTGTTGTGAGTTGATTTGGTCTTTTCCTTTAGGTTTTTGAGATCAACTAAGAGATGAGTTATCTCTTCGATTAGATAACGATTGAGGAGATGTAAGAAGAGTGTAATGATCTTGTTTCGGTTTCTGTAATGCATCCATCTTGTGAAGCTTCTGAGCTAATTTCATGCAAGTGCTTCCGTCGAGGATATGCTGGGTTAGGGTTAGGCTAATCGGATCTCTAATTGATCAATTCCGGTTTAATTTAGAATTACTGATAAATTAAACTTAAATCTGGTTTACTGTATCAATTTAACCAACGGTAATCCAGATGGGGGAAATTAATCTGCAAGTTATGTGGAGGAGATTTAGGTTTCTAAACCTTCTAGAAAATCAAATTTGTCGAATCAAAATTTTGGGTACATATAAATATTTTTGATACTTTTTGGGAAGGATTTAGATCGTCGACCCTAATTTTTTCGATCTAGTAGTTTGGAGCTTGCCTTGACTTTTTGGCACATGAAGCGTTTGTTCAAAAATATACAAATTGAAAATTTATGGTATGTTTTTTTTGTCAATAAATAACCATTGGATTGATAAGATCTGATTTATAATCTAAATTTTTTAATTAGAGCTGGATGAGAGTCAAATTCATTATATATATATATATATCTAATTAAATAAAAAGTAAGCCAATTTGGCACCTATTTTTTATTTTTTAACGGTAATAGTGGTAGTTACTTGGCTAAATTCCTCTCATCTTATTTCGTCTCTATTATCATTATTGAGACTTTTCCGCTAATCTTTTCTCTTGTAGACTTGTAGTTCAGATTAATATTCTGTCTAATTTAATAAGATGATTGATAAAATCTATACAATAATTTATAACTGTAGACAAACTAAAGGAGGTCCAATTAAATATGTACTAGGATTATACATGCATTGTTATAGGGTGAAATTTTATTATTTTTTAAACTTATGTTTATATTTAAATTCTTAGATCTGTGTTGTTATTTTGGAATATTGTTTCCGATATATTGTTTTAGAGGTTTGAAACTCGAACCGAAATTGATACGAATTAGAGGAATCGAATCCGAACTGAACCTGATAAAATATCCAAATTGGTTTTAAATTTATGTATCCGAAAAACCGAACTCAAATCCGAACCGAAAATAATAAAAATACATGAACTCAAACTCGATCTATACCAAACTGAATTATATCTGAATAAGTCTTAAATCAACAAAAAAAAAAACACAAATTAGAAGAATCAGACGTGACAAACTACCAGAATGAATTATAAATATATGTACTCGGAAAATCGAATCCAAACTCGAACCAGAATCAAATCAAGAATCAACTTTGTACCTTACATATTTTTATTAAATTTTAGTTTTTTAGAATTGTTTTTATTAAATTTTTATTAATTCTGAATTTATTAATGCTATTTTTTAGTTAAATATTTTTTTGAATTAAAGCATTATAATATGTGTATTAAGACATTATAATGTATACTTAAGACTAACATACAAAGCAATATCACGACCAAAAATTTTGAATATATACATATATATATATATATAGATAAATTTGTAACGAAACCACCTTACGTTAATTTTTATCTTAAATTTATAACACGATCAAAAATGAAAATGTTTCCGTTTTAATATATAATATATTTGGTTACATGATTAGAAAGACAATTGTTGCTTTTATGTCGGCCGATTAAGATAACAATTTTTACGTAAAAAAAGAGAGACAAATCTTCCGGAACTCACATGCTGTACAGTATTTGCCAATTCAACGTAAATAATAAATAAACTTTACAAGAGAATAATGTCGGACTCTAATCTAACCACAACAAAATGACAAAAAATGGCAATTTAATACAATATTTTTTCTAACAATGTTATGTGTAAGGAAATAAGGATGATAGTTTAATATATAAATTAAAAAAATTTTAATAGTCTTGAAACTAGCCAATTACATACCTAACATATAAGAAGAACTCATCTTTAAGCCGCTTTTAAAGTTCATGAACCTCCTTTAGTTGTTTGATTATTAATTTAATTATTATAATTAAGTCATCACAATTATATTATTGATTGACAAAAAAAAAATTAAGTCATCACATACACTTTACGGTTTTTATTTATACTATCTCCGTTCCAAATTATATGATATTTTAGAGGAACAAATTTGTTCTAAATTGTTTGATATTTTCACATTTAATGCAATATTTATCATATCTTTATTTATTTTAAATATTTAAATTTTGCAGTTTGATTTATAATTGGCTAAATAATTATTATCTAAAATTAAAATAATATTTTTAATTTAAAAATTAAATGATTTCTTAGTTTGCGTGCAAAAACCTTAAACATATGTAAAGATAATTATTTATTTTAGGAACTCCTTTGGCAATTCACTATTAACAATCTCCATAAATAACAATATAAGAACATGGTTGATATATTTGATTAAATAGTTAAATACTTATTTATGCTGGTTTTTTAATCAAATTTTTATTTCAATACTCGTATAATCTTATATGATAGAATTTGATGAATTTTTTTTTAATCAAGTCTTCTATTTTTCTCACGTGAATTTGATATTATAGAATTACATTTTTTGAATGTAATGTTATTAGGAGTTTGAGATATTTGGTTGTGTCTCAGCCCTCATAGATTCAATTATTGGAAAAAATGTTGAAGCTATAAATATAGAGGTAAACTATAAAGAACCTAAGTTAACTAAAACCAAAAAAAAAAAAGAACCTAAGTTAACTAAATTGATTTAATAAAATTATCATAGAGCAATGATGATTGATGAATTTTGTTGACTCATATAATAAAAACTTTTGGGGTTATGTAAGTATAATACAGAGTATGTATTTTCCTCATTTATAAAATGAGGCCAAGACCTTTTAATCTGTGTGACGCTTCGCTTAATATTCTTTCTAAATCATAATCATAAATCTTTTCGAATAATTGCTTCAGACTTTTGGAAACTTGTATAGATATTGATTATTCAAATAGATTGATAAGGTACCTGAAAGTTTATTAATTTTTTAAAATAAATTAAAAATTTTATAAAAATATATTAGAATAATTACGAATATACCCCAAGCAACATTATATAAGACCTTATTCTACTTTCTCTCTTCAACATCAACATTTCTCTCCTTCTATCTCTCACCGGAAAAACTCACTCCGACTTATTACTCCGTCGTCAAACTCTCGAAACCGAATCAAGAATGGCTAAAGGAGGAAACAAACTGATGAAACTGAAATCAGTTTTGAAGAAATTCAATTCATTCAACACAAAACACAACCAGCCACAAGCTCCGGTCAATCACGGCCGATCATCCGCCGTGAGTGCATTTCCCTCTGAAGACCTTAAAACTGTTTACGTTGGTCGAACAAGGAGACAATACCACGTGAGCTCCGACGTTGTGAACCACCCACTGTTCCAGCAACTAGCGGTGGTGGATGATGGTTGTGGCGGTGAAGATGGTTCGATCTCTGTGACTTGTGAAGTTGTTTTGTTTGAGCATTTGCTTTGGATGCTTGAGAATGCTGACGATGATGAGTCACGACCTGAGTCAGTCCATGAACTTGTTGAGTTCTACGCTTGTTAACTTCTTACGGTTTATATATTTTAGGTGCAAAATATATATATATATATTTGATGATTTTTAAAATATGTATAATGGTTTATGTTTGTATATTATATACGTACGTTGTATACTTTTACATAGTCTTTTGTTAAATGATCTATTTTTCTCTTTTCAATAATACAAACAGCCGATTAATAAATATTTTAGTAGGTAAATATTGTATTACAACAAATGCGGAGAGGTTTGTATTCAATTGTAATGGTTAAATTGATGGATAATGATCATATGACACTTATAAATTTTTTGAAATTAGTGGAATTTCTACTAAAAGTTGCTAATAAATCCAATCCAATAAAAATATTGACCGCTGTAAAATTTAATTTTGATAAAATGATCCTAATAACTAACGATTTTAGCTTCGCCATTGGTTTAGGTCTGAAGACATAAATCGCAATACTCTGAAATGACTCTTATTCAAAACTTGTAACATTGTTTAAGGTTTAGTCGGTTTTAAATTTTTTTTGGGTAATTTGGAATCCTCATTAGTGTGGTGTTTGAAATTCTGTTCATTCAAATCTAAATGTTTCACGTATAAAATGTTCGACCAACTTTTACATATTTATAATATGTAGGATTAGTCGAGTTCGTCCAAATTACCATTATTTTTTTTGTCATTTGGTAATTACTATTAAAAATATCGAGAAACGAGTTTGAGTACAATAACCTGTAAGAAACAAAAGAAATTTGGGATGCTAATTCCACACAAAAAAGTATAAAATAATTTGCAAACTAACTACTAAAAGAAGTGAAATATTTGGAGATGCAGAAAATAAACTGGTTGAGCATAAAACATGATTGCTAGATGCTAGTTTTCCTGTGAATCATATCCTCCCATAACGAATCAGATACTCTATATGTAAAGAGCGAAGGTTTCTAACCCTGCAAGACGGAAATGGAAGACACCATACACATGAAACTTCGGTTGGAAAATGGTGTAGTCGAAGGCTAAAGACTAATTGATGCCTAAGTAGAGATCTTGAAATGACTAGACCTTGATCAGATCTTGATTATAGAGACAGAGAGTGAACACAAACCTCTTCACGGCTAAAACCAACTTCAAGAGAGAAACGTACTAGATCAACACCGGAGAGAGGACCTACCCATAATGAGTTGCAAAATCGATAAGCTGTCAAGACTTGAAATAGCTAGCACACACTACACCAAAAGTTGATTCAACGCAAGCAAAACCCATACCTTCCTTTCTTATTTTAAATACTCCTCTTATCTATTTAACCGGAATACAATTAAAAGAACTAAACCCAAAAACATGAGTTGTTTAAATTACCATCGTTTTAAGAAAACATATTTTCTTGACAATGTATTATCAATAAAAATGATGAAATTTTATCATTTGTAAAACCAATTGCAAAGTCAATGTGGATAAAGATATTGGAGGCTAGGCCGGTCCAAAGAGTTGACCGGATTTCTCAAAGTAGATCAATCACGAGTTACAAAAATTTCAACCCTAATCCAGTTGTAATCTAGTTTCCCGTGTGTTTTTAAAGATATTTTGTAAACTTTTTTGTTTATTAAATAAATCATTATTACATATACACACGAACGTAAACAAAAAGAAAAGAAAATAAATGAATTATATGAATTAATATCCCATTATACGAACAATGAATAGTTTTGATAAAGTCTAGCTAGACTGATGTGCCTTTTTCATTCTCGACAAAGAGATTTGATAAACGAGAAAAATCTTTATAGAACAAACACAACGTGAAATGTTTTTCTACAAAAGTCATGTAAGAAAATGATTTTGTTTTGTAGAAAATGCAGAATAATAAGGAAGAAACTAATAATCTTGTATTATTTGAATGTCCACTTGCTCTATAAATTGGACGGTCTCATCATTTAGATAATAGTAGAATTTGTATCTCTGTTATCTCGACCCATCACGATTTCTGTTCAGTGCAACGAAGTTAAAGATGGTTTAGAAGTACTCGAAAAAAAAGTATTTTCCTGTATTATATGATTGATTTGATTTGAGAATTTGAAAATAAAACACTTTTTTATAGTTAAAGTTTGATCCTACAACAGAAGTAGTTTTGATTACTTTTGCTGGACTCCGACTCTAGTAAATCGCGTAGTATAATATAACATGATTTAAGATTTAAAATTTAAAGTTTTGACTATAGATATAATCTTATCGATCTATATTGTCAACCGCTATTAACCACACTATAGCTAAAACTATTATTTATGTGGCCTAGACCCACAACCCAATTGGAATACTTCTGTTTCAGTTTTGTATGAGTTATGACGTTATAGAAATTCAAAAGTACCTAAAATCCACAATAACATAGTCAAGATTTGTCCCCACATGGCCAAGCACATAAGAACAATATCGCGTGGCAATGCAATTGGATCTAACCATACCAATAGATTAGATTGATCTATACACTTTAACTACATTGGTCGTGATCCAACAATCCATGTACCTTTGATCAACAATATATGTCAGAATATACACCAATTCGTGTCAGTATAACCACAATCCATGTACCTCAAACATCTACTATATAATAATAAAAATAATTTTTTATTACATAAACATAATTAGAAAATAATGAACTGGAATTCAATACACTCTTTTTCAATTTAATTGGAACATTTTTGAATTATTTCATTTTCATCATCCGATTTATAACCTAAAACCAACCCTAAATTCTTTTTAAGAATCTAATATCTGATGTCAAAATCGTTAGTTGGATTTAATACCACCATAACAAAAACCCGGTTTATTTTCCATATTTTAAGAAATTAAATATTCAAAATAAACTTTTTATTAATTAATGTATCCATATATCAAATCCGACCAACCAATTCTTGACAAATCTAGCACAATCCATATAAAAGTTTGAATTAATAAAAGCATATAAGTTTGTTGCACTATCGATGAGTCTAACCTCATTGACACACATAACAGTCGTTTTCGACAGTAACAATGAAGAAAGGAGACAAGAAAATGTGCACATGGTTTAACTTATGTTTTTGTTTGTATTACACTTTGACCACCAAATCCTTTCACATCTAGCATATTTGTCCTAAAATACTTGAATCGTTCTTGAAAAATAATGGAGAAGAACAGAAAAAAAAAAAAAAAACAAGGAAACTACAAATGTAACCTGATTTTACAATTACAGCCCAAAGTTATCATCCTGTATGTGATAAATGAGGAGGATAATAATAATAATGTAGAAATAACAAAAGAAAAGTTTTAATCATTTGATTTGTTTTTACTCTTCTTTTGCTGCTACTGCATCCTCACCTGCAACAAAAACAAGATGTGACATAAGTTACAAATTCCAATAAGTAACCAGTCTTCTCCTTTGATTCTGATCAAACATATTAGCAATGGGCATTCGGTTCAAACCGCATTTAACCAAACCAAAACTTTTGGTTTTCAAAACAATTTTGGTTTGTAGTTGAAAACAGTTCGGATTTGTCAACAATTAGATAACAACATTTCTAAAGTGAAACCAGAAGCAAAATAGTTCTTTTTCTTCGGTGGGAAGTGAAAACTCAACCAATTTTTAGTTCAAAATTCACTCTTTGAAACTCTTTTCTATCTCCTACTTGTACTGGGTAAAGGTCAAACTTCTGATGTTAAAAGTATTAGTTGAATCATCTATACCACCAAGAAGAACTTGGCAATTCAAAATTGGTTTTTATAAACTAAAAAATTTGAAAACCGAACAAACTAAACCAAACAGTATGCCCAAACATAGAATAATCATTCCAGTCTATTATGAATGTCGTTAATGGGGTTTGATAAGATAGTAACCAGCTAAGCCCGGCCCATTTTCTGATGCTTAATTGTTAAAACCCAATCCAAGCCTACAAGCAAGGCCTCAGCCACAGGTAAGCAAACGAGAAATGAGGTTAATTGTATGACCTGTAGAAAACAGTGAAGTTGTGCTTACCAGAGCTGTGATCAGGCTGATGAAGATCTTCAGGATTGTTCTCCATACACTTAAGCAAGTACTTGAAAGTCTCAACCTCACAAGGGATGGTTAAAGCACCACTCTGATCAAACCCAAACTCTTCTTCAGCTTTCTCAAGCAAAACCTTGAACAGAGAATGACTAAGATAGTTTGTAGGTATGATAAACCTCCTTAACTCAGGTACAACATAAACCGCAAGATAACCTTCAGGAACATCAGGTGGTGGCTCAGGACTTGGGCAAGAAGAATCTTCATCTGAATCAGTATTCCTGATGTCTAATAACCTCTTGTTAATGGCTGGTGATATCATTGCTACTGCTTGCTTTCCAGCTTCTATTTGAGGGTTCTCTGATTTGGGACCTATTGTTACAGTTTGCCATTTGTGTAATATCTCCTTTAACCTCACGATCTGTCTGATTCCTGTTAACTTCGCAGCTGCGTTGTTTTCATCCATTATAAGATAACATATAGACCCCAACACACTTTGTTAATCAGAGATCAAATGTCTCATAAGATCTTCTTCTTCAGTTGTAGCTGCAATAATCAGAATCATTAAACTAAAGATTGGAACTTTATACAAGAAAGAAACAATGAGAAGTTAACCCCTAAATCAATTTTGAAGATCCTGATTCTCTGTAAGAAACAAAAGAATATCATTAACCAAAACAGAGGACCCACATAAACACCGAAGCAAATCCCCAAAAAAAGCTGTCTTTTTCAAAAGGAATGTTTTTTCAGATTCATAGCTAATACTGTAGATCAGTAAATGCATATAGAAGAGTACAACATAAAATCTCTGACAACCTAAAATATCAAATCAATCTCCAAAAGTATAAAATAAAATCTCTGCAAACTCAACAGATACAGTGAATCTGATCGATCATAAACGTTAAAAAATCAAAAAGAATCCAGATTAGATCCGGATCCATTGAATCAAAATTACAAATGTATGTACATTATCAAAATGGGAAATACATAAATTTACCTGAAGAGGAAATTGAATTGAAGCTTTTCAAGCGACGTGCCCGAAGAGGAAAACCATGCAAAATAAAGAAGCTCCCAAAAGTTTTTTTTTTTTTGGTTATGGCTTCGTTCTTATTTTTAGGTTTTTTCTGTTTCAAAGACTAGGAAGCTTAAACGATGATGATGAGGAAGAGATGTTTTTTTTTCAAGTACTGAAACTAAAAATTTGGTGGGGCAAAAACGAATAGAGAAGCGAATTTTGGGAGGTGGGAATTTGGGGATTGGCTTAATTTGGATTTTATAGTTTTCTTTCAATTCTCTTACAAAATTATTATTATGTTTTTTTTTGTTGTCTTTCCCATCACTTTCGCCTTTTCAGGTTCTTTTGTTTTCTTACGTTCTGGTTGCCGTATTTTACTTTTATTGAAATTTGACCCCGTTACTCTCCATTTGTCATTAATTACGTATCTAATTCAAAGTTATGATTTATGAATTATGTAAATCATAGTGTTTTTAATATTATAAATTAAAATTAAGTAACTTAAAATTGGATGAGTTAATTCTTATTAAATAGTACTACCAGAAGTATTTTAAAAAAATAGTAGACAAAAACCACGTGGATCATTAGAGATTTTGTGTAGGATTATAGATAGATTTTGCAATATCTGCTCACATGCACTGTGTTTTGATTCTTGAGTCTCTCGTACTCGAATATATCAAAAAGTATAGTTAAGTTTTATCATCATTTTCAGTCTAAAAACCCTAGGAAAACAGAAAAAAAATAATATATATATATATATATATATTATTTATATACATAACTTGAATGCGGTAAGTGATCTTTAGTCTAGTGTCAAGTGGTAAATGTGCACTTGCACAACTAAGGATAAAATCTTACCACTTACATTACGTAGGAATTTAGCTAATGGGCATGTGAGTTGTCCAATATTGACAAAAAACCTCTAATGTAGAGATGACGCAAAGAAAAAGACAAATGAAGAGTTTGCGTATGTCAGAATTTTAATTTTCTTTCAAATGAGTTAGAAATGGCCTAACTTTAAGTGTTGTTTGAAACAAGTTATGAACATCTAGTTCCTAATCTCCTATCCAAAATAACGTATACTGTTGATCTCGAGATCAATATCAGAATTTAAAGTGGAAAATAAAGTTAAATAAGGGCTAGATGCTCTTTTATAAAGCTAATATTCAATGTAGGAAAAATGGTTAGAGACAATAAATAAAAAAATCGAATTGTATTAATCAACGATTAATCGTGATAAGCTTCATTTTTAGGTGGATTCGAGCTTGTGGGTTTGAACATTATTGGACCTTTTACTTTGTGGAGGCCAGGTACCATCACATTCTTACAAATCAAACTATTATAAAGCATTATCCCACTACGATCTTGTTTCTTCAATCATTTAAATTCACCTTCAATCCTATGTTACAGCTTTATCATCTTAAGATCTATTGTGCAAGTATGTAAATTGGTCTTCCAATAACCAAAATCATAATATATAAAATATAAAAGCTCTAGATTTTATATGATACATTTACAAACATATCTCCAAACTGCCGAGTTTTTCTCAGCCTAATGATCTATACTTTTTAAATAAGATTTTTTTGTTTTGTCAACATTGGGTCGATAAGGTCCGATTCATAACGTATTTCAACCCTTAAAATCTATATTTAATCTACCAACTTGTAGAGAGGGAGAATAATTTTTAAAAATAGTTTTCGAGTTATAAAAAAAAAATTATCGACAAAATTGTTGACAAAAAAATAAATAGAATCCAAACTATATAAAATAGGTGAAGTTCTTTTAAACTTTAGTTAAGTGGTCACATTTATTGTTATTCCTACCCGATTTTTTATTCCATAGAATTATATTTGCCCCACATATAGAAGTTTTGGGTAATTTGACTATATAAATCAAATTTTGTCCATATTTAAAAAAATAGTATAAATATTAATTTCATTATTTTTTTTTTGGTTCTAATCCATCTTGATAGTTACTGATTTGTTTCTTATATAAGGTATTTTAGTCAACCAATTAAACTTAAAAAATTGTATCAATATCTATTTCAAATATATAAAATCCATAATAAGATAATGCAAATTTGGTAAAAGACATAGGAGGAGGAATATCCTCAGCCTAGTATTTGTTGCATCTAAGGACATGCACGCAAACGCAATTGTACGCAGCCAATAAAAGAGTCGTATAAAATTCCATCTTAGTTCGTTTCACATTTTCAACAATTATAAATAATAAATTTGGGACCAGTCGATTCGAATAAGCTATTGAACTATGCGCATCTTCTTCATTACCAAAAGCATCTTCACTCTTTGATTCTCAGCATCTACCACATACCCATACTTCCACTTGAATACATCCAACGGCTTAGCTTTCTTCATGATTCCATCACTCTACTTGCTCTTCATCCAACGGTCGCGATTTCATCTTTCCTTCTCTCTTCCGTCTTTATATAATCCATTGAGTCATTCATCTTCTTTGCTTATCGGCCTTGAATTTCAAAAGCCAACAGAGAAAAAAACAAAGTTTATAATGAAGATTTCGACTTTAGATTCTTCATTAGAAGCGTTGGCTTTTCAATTTGGTGTTTTCTCTGTTGTCAACAATGTCTGGACATGGATTGCTGTTGTTACAGCCGCCGTTAGTTTCTGGAGGATCAGAGTCACATCTATCGAAGAAGACGATCATCATCGCCTATTAGAAGAATTAACCGGCTCGAAATCCGAACCAGAATGTGGTCGTCTTAAACCGGAATCAATAACCGGTTTGGTGGAAGAACCAACGGTTCGAGTGAAGGAAACGGAGCCGTTAATGTACGATGACGGAGTGACGAAGGGGAAGATGACGATGTATTATGAGGTTGACGTTGACGGTGAGAGATATGTAGACGGAGAGTTAACGGCCGTTAGTTACGGAGGAGATGAGTTAAGCAATTGTGGAGAGTGGTGGGAGAAATGGGAAAGAGTTGTGAAGATGAGAAATGGTGATGATAGTTGGTACCGCTACGTGGATTTAACGGTGATTAACGGGAATGTTGTAAGGTTATGGGATGATCATCAATGATGACAAACAGAACTAGAAGATATTCTGGCAAGAGTTTAAACTAGAGAATATTCCTGCTTCTGTAAGATTAGTCCGTGAAGTGTATTTGTTTAAAGTGTATTTTTTGATTTATTTAAGTTGTGTAATTTGTAAATATTTTGTTTAAACACAGCACAACCACAAGATTAAATGGCCATCTTTTATCATGTTTAGTATGATTTTGACAAAATTCGATTTAGACAAACGCATACACATGTTGAGTATGATTTTATCAAAATTGGATTTAGACAAACGTTTCGTATGATTTTGATTGGGTTTTGATTATAGACTTGACCATTACTAAACTGTTTTCTCCGCTCAGAATTTGCTAAGAAGGCCCAAATAATTGAGCACAAGTGTTACTTTATTAGGCCCATAAAAAAGTGACTAATATACTTATTTGGCCCCATCCAAGCTTTTACTACAAACGCCTGTGTTTAATTTGGTTTGGTTTGAATTTTTGGGTACATATATAAAGCTTGGTCTGGTTGGGTAAAAACGTAAATCCAAACATTATCATACCTGAAAATGAAAAAAATATATGACTCTTTAATAAATGATAAAGCTTTTATATACTTAATGTTTAAAAAAAAAATTATTTTATTTTAGTTGATGTTTTCAGATTTCTATGCAAAATTTATTATGTTTTTAATGTTTTTGACCATTTGAATTTTGCAAATTTATTTGTGATTGGTTAGATTATTTTACAATTTGTGATAAAATAAAAGAGTAAATAATTTCTTAATATGTGTAAAAAATTTAAAACATCAAGTATAAAAAATCAGGAGTATATATTTTACAAGTGCAAGTTAATTTAAATGCAAAGGGAAACAAAACTCACATGCTAATAAATGATAGTATAAGACACAACAAGTACAATAGGAAGAAAATACTCCACATGGGAGGTTTATCAAACCTTAAAGGAACACAAACCTAAAAGTAAAAAAAAAAGGTTTATTAAGCATTAAAAAAAATTTTACCAAAAAAAAAGTTTCTAAACAAAAAAATGAAACATATAATATAGATACAGTAAACTTTTTAAAAATTAATATTTGATAAATCAATAACTATTATAAATTAATAAAATTTTCTGATTCCAAAATAAGATTTTGGTTTGATTAATATTTCAATAAATTAATAACAATAGTAAATTAATTAAAAATGTCATTTTAACGTTATTAATTTTTTATATATATAATTGTAGTAAAATTAAGGACAAAAACTGCATTTATTGCATGTTAAACCATGTTTCTCACTATCAACAAGTTTTATTTAGTATTATCTATAAAAAGGAAAGTACTAAAAAATAATTAATATATAAATCACAACAAGTTAGGAACACCAATATAAGATGTAGACTTTGGTATCATTAAAGTTATTCGGATGTTTAGATCAGTTTGTTGACGTTGTCTTGCACATATCGAACATGATGATGCTAAGTCCTTGATGTTAATGGATCTCAAAGCTAACAAAAAAAGAAGAGATGGGACAGTTTTCTACTTTCTTTCTTTTTTTAGCTGCAAGGAAATTATCCTTTAACCTATTGAACAAAACTTTGACATATTTTGTTGCTAATTTTTAAATAAATTTGGTTAAATAATATAAAGTATTTGACCAATTGTTAAGTAGTTAGATATCGAATTCTACAGTTTTTCCACTACTAAAAAACAATCGAATTTGGACCATAATAAAAATATAAAAATAATTATAAAAATAATTTTTTGATATATTTTTGATCAAAATTAATAAAAAAAATTAACTATAATCTAAAGTTTGTCAAAAAATCTAGTTGTAAATTATCATATTTTTTTGTAGTGTTCATCAAATTCAATTTTAAAGAGTCGTATAGCTTGAAGTGATTATACTTAGGGTTAGGAAGTTTGTGTTATTATAAAACTAGTTTTATCATTAAAAATATATAATGTATTTGATTTACCAATTGGAATTTGATTTATCATAGATGTTTGTCTTCTTCAGATCCAATTAAGAACATGAATTTTGATCTACTTAAATTTGATTTTGTAGATTTTTCATATTTCAAAATTGCACTTCAAATTATAATCTACTCTCTTTCAAATAACATGAGAGTGGTACAAAAAAAATGGCAGAAAAAGATAAGTGTCTCTAAAACCTCTTTTGTCAATTCATAAATAAATGTGGCCCTAACTTTATTTAACCTCTTCAAAATAATAATTGAGCACTGGTGACCAGTCTGCCAATAATACCACATCTTTTGTTGTTTTTCATATGACTATATATAATGAATATATATTTACTCATAAATATATATGTATGAATAAAACAAAAAACAAAAACTATTTATTTATGAATATTAAGATAAACTAAAATACTCATACGAATCAACGTATCGAGTTAAAAATTTCTGCATGTTTCTGTGGATTTCTTACCATATGACGGTGAGTTTCGGAGATGAATCCGTTGGAGAAACTATAATATATATACACGTAAGTTTTCAATTAATTAAAAATTTGACACAAATTTTCAAAAAATTAAATTTAGTGTATTTTTTTGAATAATACCCAACATGTCTTTGTAACAATGTATCCAAAATAATAATTGTATTTACCTTTGACATATTTATTACATACGTTAAAAAATTATGTAGATATGTTAGATATTCATGTTTTTTCTATGCACCGTGAATTATATGTTGTTATTGGGTAAAAATTTTATTTACTCGTATACATATCTATATACCTCTTACATAATTATTATATACAATAAATAATTATATAGACTAATATAGTACAATTTATACACGATAACATAATTGTTGTGTTACAATTTGACACATATTCAATATGTTGGATATTCATGTTATTTTTTCATTGTACCGCATAATATATATTGTTACTGAGTAAATAATATTGTTACACTATAAGAAATTAGACGTATAGTGTTATTTATTTTATTTGTTTGCATCAGTTTTAATTGATACAACAATTATTTACATCACTTATAAAAATGACTCTGAAAGTGGTGACTCAAATAATTAGTGTTAATTTAAGTAATTGATGCAACTATTTTTATCATACTATACGTGATGTCCCGTACGGTTGTAAAATATGCAATAATAATGTCATTTGCTATAAATGATGTTAAATGACATATAATATGTCATATGTTAATAAGTGACTCTATATTGTATCACTTATTTAAATGATATAATATTACTGATGCTATACGCATGTTTTTTTGTAGTGTTATCTGCTAAACTTATAAATTACCAAACTTTCAAATATATTACTTATCTAACTCATTTAATACATGTGTAATATAACTTATATCTTATTGATGTACATAAAATAATATCGGTTTAACTCATTCAATATCGGTAAATATCGGTATATTAGGAGAAAATTGTCAGTATCAGTATATTTGGGCTTTCCTTTCTTTCAGAGATGAGGGGTTGTGATTAAATTGTCAAGAAACTAATATTTTGAAAATTTATGTCAAATTTTTTTTTTGTCAACATTAGATTGACAAAAACTGATCTATAGCATAGCCCAACCCTTAAAATTCTTATTTAATTTACCAACTTGTAGAGGAGAGAAATCAAACTCTAGATGTCATAGTCATTAGCTGGATTATCTAAACCACCAGACTGAGAAGAAGTCGACATTTATGTTAAATTTTTAATTTTTAAAAAGCTTATGTATATTGATTTAATTAACTCTATATTTTATATATTATAAATTTATATAATAAGTGTTTTTGACCAAAAATATATAAGAAATGTAATATAAAGATTTTTTTTGATATTTTGGCTGGTTCAGACTCAAGTAGTGTATGACTATTGTCCCTATTTTGACTACATCCAAAAATCATGAGAAGTCATGTAAATAATTTTGAAATGCCTTGCAAAGTATTACTTTGTTTTCATGGTGGATTGACACTAAATATCATATAACTGTTGTCCCTTTTTTTTTTCCATCACCATCACTACTAGATCACAACAATGTAATATAATCACAACAATGTAATATAATGTTAATTTGCTTATGCATGTTTTACATTTCTGATTTTAGTGATGTAATTTGTGACTTGTGTTCTAATTGTTAAAAAAAATGTCAATTCTAATTTCTTAATATGCAACTTATACAATGTCATGAATTCATATAACTTTTAACATTTAATAATTATTTTTATATGACAATAATTAAATCAATAAAATCCAAATTATAATATAAATTTACATATTATAATTTTTTTTCATCTAAATGTAACATAGAGAAATCGAATTTTTAGGTCTTACAAAAATTTGATAATTAATATTTTTTTTGTCAACATTGGACTACAACAAGCCAGTCCATTAACCAAGTTCTTACATAATGTAGGCAGTGAGACTTGATCCATGGATATGTAAGTGCGTTTGCCTTTAATAGAGTTATCACCTTCCACTAGACTAAAAATTACATGCAATAATTAATAGTTATTTACACTAAAATTTTGTTTTCCTTTTTTTTGTTAAAAGAGATTTTCTCTTTTTTTTGTTAACATAGATTTTCTTTTTTTTGTTTGTCAATAATAGATTTTCTCACTTAATAGTTTTTTTTTTTTGATAAAAACTTCTCATTTAATAGTGAGATTTCATTTACATTTTTTGTTTATTAATTTATGTAATATGCAATAAACAGTCTCTTTTCTTGCTATACTTTCTGTTCTATAATATGCGGTGCATTTAATTTTACAGATCTCTCCCCATAATCAACAAATGCTAAATTAACCTTTTTACCCTTATCCTTCAACATACACACGTAAGTTAAAGAAATATCTGAGGGTAATTACGTAATTTCACAAACCAGTACTATATTATTCGACGGACCTATGATCTTTAAATTCTTACCCACCACTCCTTTTCATTTTAGAGAGAAAATAACACCAAGTTTTGGTCTCTGACTACAGTGTTAAGCCAAGAGAATAAAAAATGTCTCCTCCACAAAACCTCTTCCTCACCGTCATTATCTTCGCCGTCGTAATTGTAACCACCAGCACTGGACATGGACATAAGAACGGTGGACAAGATATCGTACATTCCTTTTGTGAACACGCAAGCTATCCATCTTTATGCGTCCGTACACTCTCAACTTACACTGGTCCAACCATTACAAACCGGCGTGACCTAGCTCAAGCCGCCGTCAAAATAAGCCTCTCTCGCTCACAGAGTGTGGCTAAGAAAATCACTGCGGTTCGAGGAAAGGTCAAGCTAGAGAAAGCAGCGGTTAAGGACTGTGTAGAGATGATTGGAGACTCAGTGGATGATTTAACCCGGACGCTCAGTGTTTTGAAGCATCTCCGAGTCTCTGGTGGCTCGGCTAAGGAGTTCCGGTGGCAGATGAGCAACGCACAGAATTGGGCTAGTGCGGCACTGACAGATGATGACACGTGTCTTGATGGGTTTCAAGAGATGGATGGTGACAGTGATGTTCAAACGGAGGTTAAGCAATGGATGACGAAGGTCGCGAGGGTTACAAGCAATGCACTTTACATGATTAACCAGCTTGATGAGACACGTGGCTAATTCCACGTCGTTGATCTTTGAATGTTTTATAATGAACGGTCTTGATTTTATGTTAGTTTTTTTTATAAATTCGTGTGTTTTTGATTTTGCAATACAAGAATTGATATCTATTCTCTACTATATAAAGAAAGAGTTTTCTGAAAATAGACAATGTCCTTATTATAAGCTCTAGTAATAAATGTATATAACAATATATGTCATTATATATGGATCCGTTGAGATTTGATCGAAAGATAGGCTTGTGACAATCTCCGTCATGTGATTTTGTCTACATATGAAACTTTCTTAAAAGACTGACTGATGACGTAATAGTAACCATAAACCATAGACTTAAGTTCGAGGGAAGTCAGGCCCAATAAGAAAGCCCATTGTCGACATGATGTATGTGAACATAAGCTTTCACACAAGTTAAACTAAAGTCAAAGTACCTGTAAAAATGAATGTGCTTTTAAAAGAGTTTGACTAGTTCAGGTCCACTGTGAAAGAGATTTAGGAACCAGCTCATTTGACCTAACAACTATGAGAAGCTAATTGGGGGTGTGAGTGTGACCACGTCAGGTGGGATTTTCTGTGAGAGGTCCTTCTCTATTTTTATAAATCTTTTAATTCTCCAGAATTAATATAAATATATTTAATGACATTTCGAACAGAAAGTATAAACATGGGTGCAAGGAGCATTAGAAGAATTTTTCACCACTCCACTCAGTATTTGAAGCTTTTGTCTGGCTTATGTCTTGCTTAATTTCATTACAGTAATTACAGATTATTGAAGTAGAATTTGCAAATGATTGTTTGAAACTGAAAAAGATAATCTGATTGGCTAGCTTTCATTCCTTATCTTAAAGATTTTGATTGACTTAAGAATTTATTCAAAGTTTTCTCTTTAATACTAATATTTTGTGCTTTTAATCATAAAATAGATTATTTAACCGATTATATTAAAAAACTATTCAGAAATCGTGTTTTTATGAACAATGCATCTGATCTTTATATTCAGCATCTAAAAGTTGGAAAAAAATGTTATAATTTATAGTAAGAGATTTATTTTAATATTTTAATTGTGTTAAAGAATAGGTTGGCCTCAAAATCCTAAAATTTCATAAGGTCTCTCATATTTATCCAATCTTCAAAAACGTCTGTCGTCACGCATTAAATACTCACGGACATGATGTCGCGGCCACTTATTTGAATTGACATCCATCCAATTATAACCAAATCAGTTTTGGATCCATCTCTAAACTAACTAAGAGGTGTTTATTATTATTATTTTTTTGTCAGAGGTTTTAAATACAGTCTCATTACATGGAAGCTTGTAATTAGAGTAGTAGATGTATCATGTTATGTGTTATTGACCAAAGATCTTGTTGTACACTTTGTCTTTTTTTTTTTTTGGTTTTCATGTTAAAATTTTACCCAAAAAAGAAGTTACAAAGTTCAAAGAAAATTAGCTACGGCATAAGAGATGGATGGAATATTATAACCAAAATATAACCTATTAATTAGAGATACAATTGAAATAAAAACCAAGAAAGAAGATAGGTGAAAGCGGATCTTTAAATGAAATCGAAATAAGGTGATTTGTCAATAATATATCTGTGGTTATTATACTGGAGTTATAAATCATCTAAATTATTTTTTCATATCGTTATAATTCGGGTGTTTATTTTTTTTTTGTCAATACTGGACCATAATTGACCGTCTCATTAGGTAAATTCCTATATAATGTAGACGGTAAAACTCAATTTCTGGTTATGAAAGTGTGCATGTCATAGTAGACTTACTGCATGGATGTTTACTATCCAATTAATAACTAATCTTATACTTATTAGTTCGTAGAAAATTGTTGGACATGTAATTCATTTGATATTTTGACAAACTTTGATCAATCTTCGAGTACATACACTTATCAAAGCTTCACTCATCAAAAATAAGAAAAAGATAAATATATTTTTCTCTTCAATATTTTATTGTTTGTCACAGAAAGTTTAATTTATTGCATCAAAAGTTTATTTTGAGAGGAGAATAATATTAAAAATTATATCGTGGCCAGTTTGCTAGTGAATATGTCGGCTCATTAGCATTATTAAATAGGTACTAATATTTAAATAAATATCCGAAAATTAAGAAAGGAAAAAGAGGAGGAAGAAGAAAAAGCTGTTCCTGTGCTTTAGCAGAAGCTTTTGCTAGTTGTCGTGGTCGCTGATCATCCTTTCCGACAACTCTGATGTTCTTTCTCTTCCGTTTGAGCTCTCTGTCATAATCTCCTGCTCTCGATTTTCTTTCTTCTTCTTTCGTTTGTTTCCCCTCTTTCCATTCTTTATTCATTTTTTTCCAGATTCCTTAATCCGTCTTGATACGGCAAGTAACGAAAGCAAAGAAGAGCAGATGAGTCAAGTTAACTTGTGATTTTTGGCTTCTGGGTTTTCTGAATTATCTGACTTGAGCTAAAGAGCTTCGTTGACAAAGGAATCTTTCTTTGGTTTCTGCTTTTATTTGTTGCTCCGGAGATTCCGCGTGTGAAAAGTCGTGGTATTTGATCTCTCTGGGATACCTTAAATTTCCGAGAAATTGGAGGATTTGTCGTAAGTTAAAAGCAGAGATCTTGGAATCCCCATTTCAGATTAACGATTTCCTTCTCCGGTTGACTTGGATTGTGAAGACTGGAGCTATAAAGCTTTTGTTTTGGTGGAGAGAAAGTTTGGGATTTTTGAGTCTAAGGTGAAGATGAAGCTCTCTAGCAAAGAGCTCAGCTTTGTATAAGCTCAGATTTAGTTGAGTATTTGGTATATTCCACAGAGGAATTTTTAAGAGTAAAGTTCAGTAATCATGAAAGCTCCTTCATCAAATGGAGTACCACCAACTCCCGTTGAAGGTTTGTGGTTTCTCGTATCTGATAAATGTCAATCCCTTAGTGGAAGCTCACTCCGTTGATTTCTATAGATTCAGTTGTTAGTAAAAGTCACTTAGTTTGGCAATAGCTGGATAAATGAGTTGATTTCGCTCATTTTCTGCATAAGAAGTAAGCTGAGTAACTATTGCATTGATTTCAAACAGCCTGTAGTTGTGGGAAGTTGGGATCCTTTGTTTGAGGGGTTTAGATTAGTTATCTCATCTTGTTGTTTTGATAGTAGTAACAGAAGGAAGATACCAGGAAATTTTGAAGTAATCACAGCTTTGATATTATGTGAGTGCAGGAGAAAGGAGAAACATAAACTCAGAACTATGGCACGCTTGTGCTGGGCCATTGATTTCGTTGCCTCCAGCAGGAAGTCTTGTTGTTTACTTCCCTCAAGGTCACAGCGAGCAAGTATGTTGTTCGAAGAAGTTTAGTATCATTTATGATCAAGTTTGGTATCATTTATGATCAAGAATGAGTCTTTGATTGAAAATTACATGCGGCTGTCTTTTTTTTCTCTCTATTTCTTAGGTCGCAGCTTCAATGCAGAAGCAGACTGATTTCATACCGAGCTACCCTAATCTTCCTTCCAAGCTCATCTGCATGCTCCATAATGTTACATTGAATGTAGGGTATCTTTTCCATATCAATAATACCCTCTACGTTTAGATCTCTTTACATGGGGTTTGCTTTTGAGAGTTGCTAATGATTTGCTGATCGTCAATTGTAAACCAGGCTGATCCTGAGACAGATGAGGTCTATGCACAGATGACTCTTCAGCCAGTTAGCAAAGTAGGTTACTTTCGGTTGTAGCCAGTTCTAGGTGTATGAGAGGAGTAGGGACTAATTGTTCTTAGCTTTTGTTTTTTTTGAAAGTATGACAGAGATGCATTGCTTGCCTCTGACATGGGTCTTAAGATGAACCGACAACCTAATGAATTTTTCTGCAAAACCCTCACGGCTAGTGACACAAGCACTCATGGTGGATTTTCTGTACCCCGACGAGCAGCTGAAAAAATCTTTCCTGCTCTGGTGTATATACAATGCTTTCTTATATATCTGTACTTCTTGATAATTAAAATCTCTTTAGTGCCTTCGCTTCTTACACTGTTGGCAATATTCTGTTAGGATTTCTCGATGCAACCACCTTGTCAGGAGCTTGTTGCTAAGGATATCCACGACAACACATGGACTTTCAGACATATTTATCGAGGTTTATGTTGTTTTTGATAGATTACCTTTCAATCAATTTGGCGTCTGTAAAGCTGCTCTTAGATTTTGAATTTGTTGATATTGATCAGGTCAACCAAAAAGGCATCTGCTAACTACTGGGTGGAGTGTATTTGTCAGCACGAAAAGGCTCTTTGCTGGAGACTCTGTTCTTTTTATAAGGTATATCAATTTCAATGTGCCAATGCTCTTTTGGTATTTATCTTTCAAGTTGCTAACTGTTTTTTTACTTTCAATTAAGAGATGGAAAGGCGCAACTTATGTTGGGTATAAGACGTGCAAATAGACAACAACCTGCGCTTTCTTCATCTGTAATATCAAGCGATAGCATGCACATCGGAGTTCTTGCTGCTGCAGCTCATGCTAATGCTAATAACAGTCCTTTCACCATTTTCTACAACCCGAGGTGGCGGATCGATGTTCCCTTTTGTCTCCATTAACTGTACTAAATACTTGTTTCATAGAATACTTGTTTCATAAATTACTTAGAGAATTAAAACTGATATTCTGCAGGGCTGCTCCTGCTGAGTTTGTGGTTCCTTTAGCCAAGTATACCAAAGCGATGTATGCTCAGGTTTCCCTCGGTATGCGGTTTAGGATGATATTTGAGACGGAAGAATGTGGAGTTCGTCGGTATATGGGTACAGTTACTGGTATCAGTGATCTTGATCCAGTGAGATGGAAAAATTCTCAGTGGCGGAATCTTCAGGTAGTTTGAAGTAAAACACATGATGAATACCAAAATATATTTCTTTATATATTGCACCTTTTTATTTAGTTATCCTTATTTTTGTTTCTGCTAAAGATTGGATGGGATGAGTCAGCTGCTGGTGATA